>OX422224.1:98845632-100058132 GCA_949130495.1 Sambucus nigra
AACTGGTAACAAAAAGGAAAAAAAACGTAAAAAGCCCATTGTCCTTTAACTGAACTTATACAGGGGTTACGTCCTTTTCAAATGCCATTTTCCCTATCTTTTAGAAATGCAAATTTTTTTTAAAAAAAAAGTAAAAAGTAAGGGTTTAAAAAAAATTGAGATGATTAATGTTTAGTTCCTAAGAGGTAAGTATAGTTTGCATCTAGTGCATCGAATTTTTTTTATTTTGTAAAAAGTTCCTTGCCTATTTTTTTCTAAATGTTTCGTGTAAGAGAAAAAAAGTGTCCGTGAATATTTTATGTGGTGAGACTTTTGAAACAAAATAAAAAAGCTTGGATAAATTTTTAACTAAAAAATTGTCGAGAGATTTTTGGTGTAATGAACCTTAAAAAAGTAGTTGGCGTAGATAGTTAACAGGGCTTAGATACTTGCACAGTTGTCACATATGATATTTGGGATGACTAGTTATAAGGATTTAATCTTACCATTGTGTATTTTTGCGTGTTATATAGTTTTTGGTAATAGTATTATGACCTCTGCTACTCACTGTATGATGTATGTTATGTAACTATTAAAAAAAAATTGTGCATCCACTGTACGTTAGTAAAATATGTTAATTAACCGACATGACATGAACTTTTAGAAATAATAAGACAAACTCTACTCTCACTCAAATATCATATCATTGTGACCTTCGGCGAAAAATATCTCTTACATCTTTTTTTATATATCTCTTACAATTTTTAAAGATATCTCCCATGAATACTACTATTGAGGTTGTCCCACATTTATAGTTCAATTTTTAATTTGGAACATGAAAGATATGAATTATTTTTAATTGTACATTATAATCAGGGTCGGCTCTAGGTATAGGCGGGTTAGGCCGCCGCCTAGGGCCCCCGATTAATTGGGGCCCCTTCCGGGGGAAAAAAAATTAGGTATAAAAGAAAATTAGGTTTAAAAAAAAATAGTTGTAAAAAAAAAAAGGCTCCCCCAAAAAAATTAGTAATGAAAAAAAAAAATAGAGTTATCATTTAAAAAAAGCACCCAAAAATAAATTTGTTCTATTTAAAATAAACTCATACACTAAACTCAACAACAACATAATAGCCCACCCACACACTACACAATAAACCCACTATCATAACCCTACACAACCCAAACCCAACTCAATAAATTTACTTATTTTATTCTTTTAACCCTAACTCTCTCATTTTTCTCACCCACTTTTTTCTCTCACTTTTCTTCTCTTTCTTTCTTCTTCTCTCTCACTTACACTACTCTATTTCTCTACTAACCAAAGCAAGAATAAAACCTCTCTACCCCACCCCCCCCAAAAAAAAAAACCTTAGCGGCCACTGCCCCACCCATCCCAAAAAAAGCAATTTTCGGCAACCCCCACCCCCCAAAAAAACCGAGCTACCCCCCCCCCCCCCCCCCCCCCTCCCTTTTTTTTTCTTGAATTAACCTCATCAAAATAAAGGTTAAAAATCTTGGGTTACAATTTCTTCAATTTCTGAAAGTTAGGGCTTGATTGGAGATTGACTGGACCTTGTTTGTGTAAATATATATTATTCATTTACTTTGTTATATCGCACTATACAAATTTGTTTGTGTTACTACTAATATTTTTTTTTGTAGATTTCAATTTATTATTTGGGCATTTACAAATTAAAATTTCAGATTGCTCTCAAATTGGCACTCAAATCTGGTTCTATTGTTCCTCTTTAACATTTTTCTTTCATATGGTTTGTCAATTTTCTTGAGAATCTTGTGATTGTGTGATTAATTTTTATTTTTGCAAATTACACTTGTTGTGTTGTGTGAATATGTTTACTAGCAAATTACACTTGTTGTTGTGTTGTGTGAATATGTCTATAGATATTGCTAAAGAAATAAAAATTAAACTCGTATTTTGTGAAAAGCGTAATATTTATAGAAAAACACATTTTGATAAGAATTCTAGTGATGGGATTAGAAATTAGTATATTAAAATTGATTTTCTATATAAAAATTAGTTTTGCATCTTAAAATGTGAGAAGAACACATTTTCTTTAGTTTGATTTTTTTATACAAAAGGGCCCATTTTGATTTTTCGCCTACGGCCCCGAAAACTATAGAGTAGGCCTTGATTATAATCAATAAATTAACAGTTAATAGTTGAGTAATTAAGCGGTACACTATAAATTTTAATATAAGGACATTACAATAATTCAGTACCAACCATTTTTCAATTATAAACATTAGATTACAACAATTCAATACAAACCACTTTTCAATCATAAACAGTAGATTACAATAATTCATTGACAATACTATAACTTTTTTTCATACAAAAAAAAATTGTGAATTTGCATAAACTAACCTGAGGTGTCCAATAGTTTTTTTTTTTTTAAATAAATGCCATTAAAATCACGCAAAGGGTGCGAGCCCGTATACAAGAAGTATACAAAACAGCTATCAAGCTAAATAAAAGGGACACAATACAATAAAAAGAAGTGAAAACACCCTCAACATACAATCACATGCTATTGAAGAGATTGTATCTCGTCGACAAAGTCAAGAACCTCCATACTCGTAACTGCCAGGCCATCCTTATACCAACAAAGAAGCGTGCTCATAAACAGATATCTAAGTCTCGGGGATGCGGTCTCAACTTTAGGTAAAATCAAGTTCAGAATTTTGCACACCACAAGTAAAAAAATGAGCAATTTTAACTATATCTAATAAATGATGATTTTTTTTTGTTGAAGAGAAATATCGTTTCACGAGTTAACTTTACACGTTGAAAAGTTATAAACTTAATTTAGGAGAATAACAAATTGTTGAAAGCCGGAACCATAACTGCGAATAAATAAATAACAGATGTAAAAAAACAAATAAATCAAATTCAACACTGAATCATGTTAAAGCAATCCGATAAAAATGTAGCAAAGTGAAGCACGAGTAAAACTACGAATTAATCGTGTCACTAGGAATCATGTTTTCAACCTAACATTAATACAAATAATTTAATGACATGACACGATTAAATCGGAATTTTACTCGTGTTGTTCATATCATATAGTATATAATGGAGTCAAAAAATTATAAATCACGATATTTGTGTGTATCAAACTCTAGAATCAAATAATTGGTAATGTATTAAAGTCAAAACTTAGTTTTTAAAAAAAATGAAAGTTTTTTTAAAAAGTTATGTTTTGTAAAAAATAAAGTGTAAAAAAATGTAGTTTATAATAAAAGGTTATTCCAGGTTTTATTAAAAAAATGATGTCCAGTTTTTTTGTTTAATATAATTAATGCCAACTTTTTTTTGATAAAAAACATCCATTTTTTAAAATAAATAACGAAGCATTATTTTATAAACATCCATTTGTATATTTTAGGAATATTACGATGTATTAAATTCAAAATATTTGGTTTTTATTTTTATTATCATAATATTAAATTTTTTACCATAAGTTATATATTATTGGTCACAATATTATGTTTACGCAAATCATATATGGATAGAGGGTATTTTTGTCATTTGGTGTTTAAATTTTTGAAATGGTGTACGAGAAGAAGAAGATGGTATGGAAACACCTGGTCCTAAAACAATTCAAAAGAGTAGAGGAGAAATCGTGGATCGCTAGGTGACAAATGTCCGGTCCACATAGTTTATTTTTTATTTTTTTAATTTATGGATTAGGGAAAAGATCGTCACACATATACTTATTCAAGGAGAAAATGCCTGTCCAAAATGGCTTAAAATCAAATGAAAGTATTAAAAAAACAAAAATTGGAATTTTATAAATCTGGAACAGTTTGCACAAGAACATGTGCTCCTAGAAGATATATTTTGAGCCTCAAAACAATAAGTATTATGTTCCAAATGAGTATACGTGCCCTATTAAATGTATGTTGGAACTATGTCTCTAATATTTTTGGGTAATTAATATGTGCCCTTAGGTCATATGTTATCAGGACCCATATACATATGGATCAAGTACCAAAAAAAATTTCAAACATTTTTTAATACACATTTGGTCCAAACCTTTTAATTTGTTACAAAAAGTCCGTCAAACAACCATTTAACTAATATTTACTTATTTTTAAAGGTCCGCGTTAGCGCCACTCACCTCCCACCTCCCTACTTTTTCCCCCGCCCCCCCGTCCCACTGTCGTAACTACTTTTTTTAAATGTTTTTATGTGGTGATGGACGTTTTGGGACAAATTATAACATTTGGACTAAATGTGTAGTAAGAAATGTTTGAGTGACTATTTTGTATACCCCCCCCCCCCCCCCCACATATATATATATATATATATATATATATATATACAGTATTGCTCTTGTGCATACCTGTCCGCATTTTAAGAGTGCGGATCGGACATGTGTCACCTAGCAGTGCGCCCAAAAGAGAGAGAGAGAGTGCCTATAATTTATCCTATAATTTCTAGGGGCACCGCCAGATGACATATGTCCGGTCCGTACTCTTAAAATACGAACTGGTATGTACAAGAGCATTATTATATATATATATAGTGGGAGTCTCTTGTACCTACCAAACGGTATATACCAACGGTTAAAATAGTAAAAAAATTATGATGTTTAAACATTTCAATAGACCCATATAAAAAAATTAAACTCAAAATAATGATTTTTGCTATTTTAAAAAAATCGGTCAAACTTTCGACGCTTGTAAAGCACTTTAAAATCTGCAAAAGTTTGACCGATTTTTTTTAAATAGCAAAAAACTTTTTTTTGTCCTCATTTTTTTAAATGGCTCCCCCGAAATGTTTAAATACCACATAAAAAGTTCAACTCAAAATCATTTATAAAATGGATCCACGCCAGCGGTATGTACCGTTTGATATGTACAACAGCTTGACCCTCTCTCTCTCTCTCTCTCTCTCTCTCTGTGTATATATATATATATATATATATATATATATATATATATTCAAAAGATAAAAAAGAAAGGTTAAATAACTAACTTAAAATGTTAAATGAAAACTAACTTTAAAATAGAAGGTCTGATATTTTTCAACAAAAAGCCTAACGTTAAATGAAAGCTGATGACAGAATGTAACTTGTTCTATTATTATTAGAAGGTAGACCAAATCATTCGTTCTTAATAGTTTTTTCTTTCATCTTTCGACACTGTTGAAGTACATTTGACAGTTTTAACCTTGGTTTGATGAGTTTTATGATTTAAAGAATTCTCTATAAATACGACATGGGGGAGAGATATTGGGATATAACAAACACTCATATAAGAGAAAGACATGGGAATGAATAAGGTTGTTTTGATGACATTGTTGTTAGCTATGGTGTTTATCGCCACCGTTGTGACCTCCACTGCTAATTCAATTGGGAACAATCGTAAAATGTTGGACTCCAACATTCTGCTCGACGTTGATAATTCCCTTGGAGTTTGCTGGGGAAAAGGTTGCGCTCCTTGGAGCCCCTGCGAATCCGGTTGTATTTGCGTGGGAACTAGCGGTTTTGGTGCTTGTGCAGGTGTGTGATTTGGATTGAGCCACTATCTATACAAACACTCATATATGTATTTATTTGTGTTTGTGTGCAACTTTGTATGAAATAAGGTCAACCTACTGTTGCAGGGACATATACGTATATGTATTTATTTATGTGTGTGTGTAAGTTTGTATGAAATAAGCTCGGTCAAGTCTTTAACGGGCATCTACATCTATGTATGTTATGTTATGGATTAATGGAAATTATGCATGTGTTTATCCTACATGTAGAGAAAGACCATCATGTATCCATTCAAACTTAAGCGAACGATAATTATAATAATAAATAAAATATAGTTTTAGAAAACAGTCCTGCGTGGGAGTTCATCCTCATTGGAATTTAAGGGAAAAAGAGATTCAATGAGGGTAATCAATATCCCTATAGCTAATGATCAGTTCGTAGAAGAACAAGCTCCAAAAATTTCCAATGTCCCTATTATGAGACCTTATTTGAAGTCTCGGACTGCGTCAGTTCCTATTACTCTCACTCATTGCAACCCATTTAGTATTTTGGATTCCTCGTATATGAACTTAGCAGGTGAACAAGATTGGAAGGAAGGGGAAATATGGGATCTAGATATCTCTCCCTTGTTGAAGGTTAGAGCTGTTCCTCCAAATGATAACTGCTATGTAATATATCAGCTTCTCCCAGACCTCATAGGAAGCTAATGACCAGTAAATTTCATGAATGGAAACAACTCTATGGATCTGCTTTCCAAAGTATTAGTCCCGTCATTTTCTAACCCAAAGTCTTATGAATTTCTGAATTTTTGGTGCAAGAAAAAAGAATTTGAGTAGGTGGTTTATATAGCCTGGCCGAAATATGAGTTAGCCAGTCCCAAGGTATTTTTCGGACTTAAGCGTAAAGTCCTAAAATCTCACCTTAAGAACTGGAGTAGAGGAGCTTTTAAACTCAAATCTCACCTTAATGTGGAAACATACGTTTTCAAACTCAAATAAGCAACTCATTTGATATCCTAGGCAATTTTGAAGATGATTCGGTGGATGACAATTCTCAAAAGCGAAGAGACAATAATTATCGAGTGGAGTTTCCGACCTTAACTCGTGAAGAGAAATCGGCGCTTAAATATAATTTAAGATCTTCTTTTTCTCATTCAAAATCTCGTAAATTTAAGTGTTAGTTTTCGTTTAGCTCTTGTAAGTTTTTCTCCTATTTGGTTATTAATAATATTTATTTTCTTGAAAAAAAAAAGAGGTATAGGAGCTTTTAAAGATATATTTCAACAGGTGAAATTCTCACAAGATGAAAGGCTGGCCAAGGAAATCTTGTTTGACAATACCCCATCTGTGTATAACAGAGAATTATAGTACAAAGCAGCAGCTGAATACCCAAAGAATGTGAAGACAGAAGAGGAGTATTGGCTTGCAAAATCTCGCATAAAATGGGCTACTTTTGCGGAAACTCTAATCTTTTTCACTCATGGATTAAAAAGAAGAGTAGTGCCACACCATTCCAAACACCATCCGTCTATTATAACTTGGAAAAAAAACTTAAAAATATTTATTTTGTTTCAAAGTTAGAAAAATTACTTTTTTAAAAATAAAAGTTAAAACCTCCAAAAGGTACCAAAATAGTTTTTTTTTTTAAATCCGAATTAAAAAAAAAGGATAAAAAAAATGTTTTTTTTCCCTTTAAATTTCATAACACCCATTTTATTGCTTTTAGTTTAGGGACATAAATAAACAAATTAAATATTATA
The DNA here is from genome assembly GCA_949130495.1 of Sambucus nigra. Lineage (NCBI taxonomy): Eukaryota > Viridiplantae > Streptophyta > Magnoliopsida > Dipsacales > Adoxaceae > Sambucus > Sambucus nigra. The sequence goes on from OX422224.1 coordinate 98,852,878, forward strand.
TAGGAAAGAACAAAAAAAAACATGTCCCTCATTGTAGGTGCATAAAAAACTTGTTTTTTACATAAAAAATATATTTTTTATTAAAAAAATGTATATGTTTTTTTCAAAAGTCTATTTTTAATTTTAGACTAATCATGTATTAATATTTGTTTAGGGAACTAAATATTATTTTTAATTGTACAATAATGAAAGTGTTAAGAAGTTATTTTGTAAAAGAGTTGAAATGTTTTTTTCGAAACACTTATTTTTTTAGATCTTAAAAAAGTTATAAAAACTAAAAACAAATTTAAAAAAAAACGTTTCTTATTAAAAATATTTTTTGAAGCAAGTTTTTATTGATAATACATATATTTTTTTTGTTTTTATTAAATATATTTTTTAGTTAGGAGCAAAAAAAGTGACCCTTATTAGTATGGCGTTTAGGTTTTAATAGTAAGTATCTTACGTTTTATTTTTTTAGTTAGGAGCAAAAAAAAGTGACCCTTTAAATAGTTTTAAGAAATACAAAATTGTTTTAAATGTTCTAAAATAAATAAAAAAATTAAAAATAATGGGTGCCGCTGGCGCGGGCTTTTAAAAATAAGAGAATATTGGGTAAATGGGTGTTTAAGGGACTAATTGAGCTAAAAATAATATTTAAAAAAAAAAATTCTTATTGAAATAGTTTTATATTTAAAAAAAATATTTTAATTGAAAAAAAAATTTAATTTTTTTGTAAAAACTGTTTCGAAAAATAAAAGTTAGTTTAATATAAATAAAAAAAAGTTATTCTACATTTTTAAACAGGTTTTAGAAATACAAAAATTGTTTTAAATGTTGTAAAAAAATATTAAGTTTAAAAATAAGGGGTGCCGTTGGCGCGGACCTTCAAAAAAACGAGCAACCCCCCCCCCCCCCCCCCCTCCCCCTTTTTTTTTTCTTGAATTAACCTCATCAAAATAAAGGTTAAAAATCTTGGGTTACAATTTCTTCAATTTCAGAAAGTTAGGGCTTGATTGGAGATTGGCTGGACCTTGTTTGTGTAAATATATATATATTATTCATTTACTTTGTTATATCCCACTATATAAATTTGTTTGTGTTACTACTAATATTATTTTTTTGTAGATTTCAATTTATTATTTGGGCATTTACAAATTAAAATTTGAAATTGCTCTCAAATTGGCACTCAAATCAGGTTCTATTGTTCCTCTTTAACATTTTTCTTTCATATGGTTTGTCAATTTTCTTGAGAATCTTGTGATTGTGTGATTAATTTTTATTTTTGCAAATTACACTTGTTGTTGTGTTGTGTGAATATGTCTACTAACAAATTACACTTGTTATTGTGTTGTGTGAATATGTCTATAGATATTGCTAAAGAAATGAAGATTAAACTCGTATTTTGTGAAAAGCGTAATATTTATAGAAAAAAACATTTTGATAAGAATTCTAGTGATGGGATTAGAAATTAGTATATTAAAATTGATTTTCTTTATAAAAATTAGTTTTGCATCTTAAAATGTGAGAAGAACACATTTTCCTTAATTTGATTTTTTTATACAAAAGGGCCCATTTTGATTTTTCGCCTAGGCCCCCGAAAACTTTAGAGTAGGCCCTGATTATAATCAATAAATTAACAGTTAATAGTTGAGTAATTAAGCGGTACACTATAAATTTTAATATAAGGACATTACAATAATTCAGTACCAACCATTTTTCAATTACAAACATTAGATTACAACAATTCAATACAAACCACTTTTCAATCATAAACAGTAGATTACAATAATTCATTGACAATACTATAACTTTTTTTCGTACAAAAAAAAAATGTGAATTTGCATAAACTAACCTGAGGTGTCCAATAGTATTTTTTTTTAATAAATAAATGCCATAAAAACCACGCAAAGGGTGCGAACCCGTATACAGGAAGTATACAAAACAGCTATCAAGCTAAATAAAAGGGACACAATACAAAAAAAAAAAAGAAGTGAAAATACTCTCAACATAGCAATCACATGCTATTGAAGAGATTGTATCTCGTCGACAAAGTCAAGAACCTCCATACTCGTGACTGCCAGGCCATCCTTATACCAACAAAGAAGCGTGCGCATAAACAGATATCTAAGTCTCGGGGATGCGGTCTCAACTTTAGGTAAAATCAACTTCAGAATTTTGCACACCACAAGTAAAAAAATGAGCAATTTTAACTATATCTAATAAATGATGATTTTTTTTTTTTGAAGAGAAATATCGTTTCACGAGTTAACTTGACACGTTGAAAAGCTATAAATTTAATTTAGGAGAATAACAAATTGTTGAAAGCCGGAACCATAACTGCGAATAAATAAATAACAGATGTAAAAAACAAATAAATCAAATTCAACCCTGAAACATGTTAAAGCAATCCGATAAAAATGTAGCAAAGTGAAGCACGAGTAAAACTACGAATTAATCGTATCACTAGGAATCATGTTTTCAACCTAACATTAATACAAATAATTTAATGACATGACACGATTAAATCGGAATTTTACTCGTGTTGTTCATATCATATAGTATATAATGAAGTCAAAAAATTATAAATCTCGATATTTATGTGTATCAAACTCTAGAATCAAATAATTAGTAATGTATTAAAGCCAAAACTTAGTTTTTAAAAAAAACGAAAGTTTTTTTAAAAAGTTATGTTTTGTAAAAAAAAATTGTAAAAAACAAAGTGTAGTTTATAATAAAAGGTTATTCCAGATTTTATTAAAAAAATGATGTCAAGTTTTTTTGTTTAATATAATTAATGACAACTTTTTTTTATAAAAAACAAACATTTTTTAAAATAAATAACGAAACATTATTTTATACACATCCATTTTTATATTTTAGGAATATTACGATGTATTAAATTCAAAATATTTGGTTTTTATTTTTATTATCATAATATTAATTTTTTTACGATAAATAATATATTATTGGTCACAATATTATGTTTACGCAAATCATATATGCATAGAGGGTATTTTTGTCATTTGGTGTTTAAATTTTTGAAATGGTGTACGAGAAGAAGAAGATGGTATGGAAACACGTGGTCCTAAAACAATTCAAAAGAGTAGAGGAAGAATCGTGAATCGCTAGGTGACAAATGTCCGGTCCACATAGTTTAGTTTTTATTTTTTTAATTTATGGATTAGGGAAAAGATCGTCACACATATACTTATTCAAGGAGAAAATGCATGTCCAAAATGGCTTAAAAGGAAATGAAAGTTTTAAAAAAACAAAAATTGGAATTTTATAAATCTGGAACAGTATGCACAAGAACATGTGCTCCTAGAAGACATCTTTTGAGCCTCAAAACACTAAGTACTATGTTCCAAATGAGTATACGTGCCCTATTAAATGTATGTCCGAACTATGTCTCTAATATTTTTGGGTAATTAATATGTGCCCTTAGGTCATATGTTATCAGGACCCGTATACATATGGATAAAATACAAAAAAAAAATTCAAATATTTTTAATACACATTTGGTCCAAACCTTTTAATTTGTTCCAAAAAGTCCGTCAAACACCCATTTAACTAATATATTCTTATTTTTAAAGGTCCGCGCTAGCGCCACTCACCTCCCACCTCCCTAATGTTTCCCCCACCCCCCCGTCCCACTGCCGGAGCTACTTTTTTTAAATGTTTTTATGTGGTGATGAACTTGTTGGAACAAATTATCAGATTTGGACTAAATGTGTAGTAAGAAATGTTTGAGTGACTATTTTGTATAACCCCCCCCCCCCCCCCCCTCCATATATATATATATATATATATATATATATATATACAGTATTGCTTTTGTGCATACCTGTCCGCATTTTAAGAGTGCGGATCGGACATGTGTCACCTAGCAGTGCGCCCAAAAGAGAGAGAGAGAGAGTGCTTATAATTTATCCTATAATTTCTAGGGGCACCGCCAGATGATATATGTTCGGTTCGCACTCTTAAAATATAGACTGGTATGTACAAGAACATTATTATATATATATATATATATATAGTGGGAGTCTCTTGTACCTACCAAACGGTATATACCAACGGTTAAAATAGTAAAAAAATTAATTTTTGGCTAGATTTTTTATATGATGTTTAAACATTTCAATAGACCCATATAAAAAAATTAAACTCAAAATAATGATTTGTGCTATTTTAAAAAAATAGGTCAAACTCTCGTTGACGTGTTAGGCTAATTAAAAAAAAAATATGTTTGAAATTAATGGGTGTCGTTGGCGTGGAACTGTAAAAATAAGAGAATATTTGGTAAATGGATGTTTCAGGGAGTAAATGAGTTACAAATAATTTTTTTTTAAAGCAAAATAAAAACTAATTAAAAAAACAATAAAACTATTCTAATATTTTTATTATTACTATTTTTATATCATTTCACATTACCTTAGCATTTTTTTAAGCAAAAGATGTGCTTTTTTGGTTTGAAAGTGTTGTCCACCTAAGCAACCTGTACTAAGTATGTACTTGAGGCCGGATAGAGCAGCATTATTCTAAATGGAAACGCAACAAGTTCATATAAAAAATTTCTTTAGTTCACATGAATGAACGAATGGCCAAAATAAAATAACACCTACAGATGTTGATGGAACAATGTTATGATAAAATGTTATTATATAAGTGCCTAGCTTTCTTTAGTTGCCGAAATATTTTACATCTCACAAAAAAGTACAATGTTGAAATGTTTTTGACATATTTGAAACTAAATTTTTTGTTTGTATGAAATAAATATCTTTGGATAAAACCGGGATTAAAATCTAATCGTAAGAAGAAATTCCTTTTTATTTCCAACTAAACATTTAACCTTAAGATAAACGGAGACTTAAAAATACAAAACTTTCTCGTTCACTTCACATTTAAACATAATGACAGATTAGAAAAGTATTTCAGAGCCGACACACATGGAAAATACACACAAACTAACTAAATAGTTACATATAATCAATATATAATTGAGAGACCAATAAATGAGAGGGAGAAAAATAAATCATGATGTACTAGTCTAATTGGGGTGCTCGTTTAGTATATTTAAATTGTACTGGTTAGCACAGCATGATCTATCTATAATAAACACACCTTAGCATGGCATGGTCTAATTGTTGTACTGGTTTAGCATATTTAAAATGTAATGCTACTGAGTTGTACTAGCCTAGCGTATGCATGTTCAAAAAGGGGACCAAGTCTGTTGGATATATCTACTACATATATATATATATATATATATATATATATATATATATATATATATATATATATTATCTTTGAATGAACTAAATAAGTTGGGGCAAGTAGCCAAGTGATAAGTTTGTGGATGTGCATCAATGAGATCTTGGGTTTAATGCCTAGGAGACATACTAATTATTAAGGGTCAAATATTAGGCTCTTAGGAATTTCTAATATGCATTAAAATTTTAATGTTTTCAAATTCGTTTTAATTTTTAATTAAACCGTTTTCTAATTATTGACTTAGTCTTTAATTCTGACTCAACTTCCCATTAGGGGAGAAAGAAGTGGGTTAGTGGGCAAAAACCATTTTTGACTCATTCCTATAAAATATTATCCTATTAGCTTCAAACTACCATCTAAAAAATGTTTGTCTCTCTATCTCCCATTATAGAAAAGAAAAAATCTATTTTCTCTGTGTTACACTATTTTTTATCTAAATGTTTTTGGTAGTGGAGTATCCTAAGAGTTCAAGATTCTACATAGTTTTTGGTGATAGAATCTTATCGTTGAATCCTGGGAGGTGTTTGTTCTAGAGGATGACAACATCAATATCAGCGGACAATTTCTCGTTTAGGGCTTTATGTCTAACACAAACCTCGATCGATACGTTCTTCTAATTTTTCCTATTTTGTATTTCAGGTTTTTTCATATATTCTGCATATTATTTCTAACAATCTAATGCTGAATTTTTTGTTGATATTCTACAACCTGCTATGGAAAATCCTAATGCAAAATACTCTGAAAAACCTGAATTGTCTGATGGAAAGAATGTTAAGAGATGGCAAATGAAACTGCTATTTTACCAAACAACTCTTAAGGTAGTTGACTTGATTGCATCTGATAGACCTTCTATACCTGAAGAACTACTTGTTTGGAAACAAATGGATTATATGTGTAGGAATTATATTCTGAATTGTCTTTGTCTAGAATTGCATGATGTTTACAGGTCTTGACCCACTGCTAAAGAATTTTGGAACACACTGGATAAAAAATATGCAACTAAAGGTGTTGGGTCTAAAAAATTTATGGTTGAAAAATTTTTGGAAATCAAAATGGAAGATAATAAATATGCTGTGTCGCAACATAAAGAACTACAAATTATTATTCATGAAATTTTGTCCGAGGTGTATAGCATATGTGAGGGGTTTCAAGTGTTTTCTATAATTAAAAAAACTGCCACCTTATTGGAAAGATTACAAAAACAGTCTTAAACATAAAAAAAAATATAGATGACACTTGAAGATTTGATAGTTCGTTTGAGATTTAAGGAAGACAATAGGAATGCTGAACTTAAGGAGCAAAAATCTGAACTCGGTTCTAAGGTTAATTTGGTTGAGGGGAAATAAAATGGAAACAAAAAATAGAACCAGTTTAATCTTAACGATTCAAACGAGAAACATGGACACCATAAACCAAACCAGAATTTGATGTATAACCATAAATTTAAACCTAATAATCATAATAAAAATTGTAAACCTCAGTTTAAATCGAAACCTGCAGGTCAATGCTTTGTGTGTTGAAAACCAGGTCATTACGCTAAAGATTGTAAGTTTAGGAAGAGTGAGAATGTGAGGCCTCAACCAAATGTAATCGAGGAGGGTAACTTTTCAGCTGTGGTGACCGAGGAAAACATTGTGAGTAACATGAGAGACTTGGGCTTGATTTTGGCGCTATAAAATATATTTGCGTCTATAATACCCCATATATTTTTGGAATAAAATAAAGATTTAATAAGGATTAAATTAATTCGGTTACGAGTAATTAAACTCAATATTATTTATAAAGTTTAGAATTTTACTTTAACGATTTGGAATAAATCAAACGGGATTATTTTTTATAAAAAGTATTTGGGTGTGTTACGACACAGTAAAATATATTTTTGAGATGAAATATTTGGGACGCACTTTGAGCGGTATTACGGTCTTGTTAAGGTATTTTAGACACTTAGAAGTGGTCCTGGGGTATATATATATATATATATATATATATATATATATATATATATATATATATATATATATATATATATATATATATATATGTGTGTGTGTGTGTGTGTGTGTGTGTGTGTGTGTGTGTGTGTGTGAATTGGGTAGTTATCGGGCTAATTAAATTTGGTATTTAGGCTCATTTGGGGGTCCAAAGTTGGGGCCCAAAGCTAAACTCGGGATTAACAATAATTAAGTGTTTAAGTGGGGGTAAACCACTCCCCCACTATCATTAGAAGAAACCTAGGTTAACGAGAAATACAAAGAGAATAGAAATGGGGAAAGAACAAAAGGGAAAATCAAGGAAGCTTCAAGTGGATTCGTTCAGCACAACGCTGAGCAAGGATTCTCTTGCCATATTTATTCAATTCGTGCTATTTTCATTTGAATGTTAACTCCATGTTTAGATTTAAGATTGAATCATGTTTTGAGATTTATAGAATTTGATTATATTGGAATTGATGATGAATAACTCATGTAGAGGGTTGTCTTATATGTAGAATTTATTCCATAAATTAGGTATCAACAAATCTGGATATTGGTGTTAAATTCCATAAGTTTTTATATTTATTTGAGAATAATTGACTAAGCAATGTATAGAAGGACGTTGTTAATTAGAGGACTCAAACATTGAGGTAGATCACCTAATTAATGCGCCTTCTTGTGAATTAAATCTGATTGGGATTTGTAGAATGTTCCAATAGTGCAATTCTTTAAATGGGTATTAATTGTTAGTGTTGAATCTATAGATTTTGGGTTTAAAAGTTGGGATTTGCTTACCGTTTGTTGGTTAAAAATGGGGTATGGAAAGCACAGAATTGAGGAAGGCGGAGGTTGGAAAAGACGAAGGGTCGTTTGAACGACAGTACAACTCGTTCAAACGAGATTGTATCTCGTTCAAACGAGATAGTTATCTCATTCAAACAACCATGGCTTTAGACATGGAGATAGGACTTTTCCTTACAAACGCGTGGTCACCAGTTTCGTATTTTTCTGGTTTTTTTTTAATTAGTTATGATTTTATTACTGAAGGGTGTCCGAAACTGAAATCCTTTGTGAGAAATCAAATCTGGATTAGTTAGGGATGTCCGTGGGTGAGTGTAGGACTCTGGAAAATATTAAGGAACATTATTTCTACCTTCTAATTTGATGGGAAGGAATTCGGGGTATGGTTTTAGAGTGTTTAGGATGAACAACACTCGAATAGATATGAACGAATTCAAATGAAAATTTTGAATGAAATTTGAATACGGGTCCAAGGAGTGAGTTCGAGCATTTTGGTTGAGTGTCACCCTTTTAATAAATTAATTAAGGTATTATTAATTAAATTTCGAGTTAGGGAAATTGACTCAGGTATTAAGGGCTAGTTCAAGGTAGTTAGGCATGGGGTAGTCGGTTTAATTTATTATATATAATAAATTATTAAGTATCGAATTTTATAAAAAGGGGTGTTTGATATAATATTGGTATTTTGTGCAATAAATTCTAAGGATTTTGTGGTAGTTGGGTAATACTACTAAATTATATTAGAGAATTCCTTATATGTGTACATATAATCATTTTTTCCCACGATTAGTTAACTTCTTATATATGTACATATAAACCTTATTAAGAAGGTATTAAGAACTGTATAATTATTAATAATCTGTAATAATTAAAGTGTTAGTCAAGGGGACAACATGCTAAAATTATTAAGAATATGTGGGTAAGGTTAGTTTGAGAATAATTATACCAATAATATTTTGAAAAGGGTAGTTTGGGAAATAACTATGCCTAGGTATTTAAAGCGTAAAAAATTATGAAGCAAGTGTGATTTAAGTCCAAAGAGGATTTTATGAGACTTAATATTTAGTTGAAAAATATTCGTAGGATAACGGCTTAAAATGAATTACGGAATAATGGAATAAATGCTATGGTTAGGCCCAGAATGCTATACTTTATAAGGATTGGGATATCCATGGATTAAAGTAGTTATAGAGTAACTACTTATACATATTATATGAGAATAATAATATGAATTATATTATACTATGTGTGGACATACCAATGGACCGTCCTATCGGCTTGGGGGTTCGCACGGCGGTCCGTGTACCACACGTCGGCATAGGTGGGCTTGATGATGTGTAGGCCATATAGGTACTACGTGGAGGCTCCATCCACTAGATGTAGGGTTGGCGCATACCGTTGATGTATCACCGATGGGTATGGGCTGTATACTAGTGTCTTGCATAGGGACTGCCCTAACTTGTGTGTGATTTGTGGTGTCCACTTATGATAAGGGATTCCTCCGAATTTTTCTGATTGAGCACGAAGGAGACACCAACGGTATATGCCCCTGTGTGTCATGTATATATATATATATATATATATATATATATATATATATATATATATATATATATATATATATATATATATATATATATATATATAATAAAGTAGCAAAGATATGTATGTCATAAGATAACAACATGATGTCATCAATATAATTTTTTTTTGCACTTCCTATTTTACCCCTCAAATTTTTGGTTTCCCCCTCTTTTCTTACCCATTAATTAGTTCCCTTTTAACTTTAATTCAAACAGAAGGTTAATTTGGTAAACACAATAGATCTCCTTTTCATAGCTTGAAAACACCTCACACGACAATCTGCAAAAATCTCACACGGCACAAGAGCTACCCTTTTAACACAAACCATTTCAACAAAAGCCCTAACCGCCGCCGCCCTCCACCTCCAAAGTTGTTGCCCTCACGCAGTCTCTCTCTCTCTCTCTCTCTCTCTCTCTCTCTCTCACGCCTTTACACATGCAGACACTCACACACTCGCACGCATAAAAACATATATATTGTTGTTGTTTTGGGTTTCCATTTTTTTTATTTACATGAGCTTAGGAGTGTAACTTATTTGAATATATTGTTGTTGTTTTGGGTTTTCAGATGGTGCGATTTGTGTAATAAGGGTTTTCAGATGGTACAGTTTGTGTAATTTGGGTTTTCAGATACTGCGATTTGAGCTTAGGAGTGTAAATCATTTCAATATATTGTTGTTGTTTTGGGTTTTAAGAGTTACAGAACTCAAGATTAATTGTAAGTTTGGGTCTCAACGGTTTTGAATCTAAGGTTTAAACGTGTTTTTTTGTAGATCTGACCATTTATTTTTTGTATGGGGTTGAAATCGTGGGCGCGACTTTGTAATTAAATAAATTTATGCTATTATCTCCATCTGTCTCTGCACATGAGAGGTTTGGGTTGAAATGTTTTTTTTTCTCATTGCTTTGGCTGAGTCATTTCTTTACGGTCATATGTATTGGAGTAGGTGCTAAATAATATATGTTAATTTTCAGGTCTCCCTTCAACATGTTGGTCCTTCAGTTACGGTGGGAGAAATTTTTTTGAGGTAAATACATCTAAACACTTTACTCTGCTGTTTGATTTTGATGTTTAATGTTTGATGTTTGATTTTGTTTGATGAACACAACCTGCCCACATATTTTTTCTACTATTTTTACTGAGCCCCGACGAGAATTTGAAATCATGAACTCCAGTTTTTTTTTTCCAGGGGTTTGAACGTATTGAAAGCAGGTGGTATATCATATTGAACGTATTGACACTAACACAACCTTCGTGTTCAATTTATTATGTAGACCTCATTATAGACTCCAATCATGTATGATTTACACTCCTTAATCCATTTTATTATATATTTATAGATAAAATAGCAACTAAAGATGCTGCTGGAACATTATAATTCTCATAAAAATATATTGCATTTACACATAATTATCATTATTTATTCACCTTTACACATTTTTTTATTTTGTTTATAACAATAGCAGCCAGGTGGTAAAAAAGAATAGTATTTATATTATGCAAGTTAATGGAACTTATATATAGATACTAATTCAAGCTTTTTTCATAATTTGATTTCGATGTTCGTTCATCTACACCTGAACAAGTATGGATCTTCATATAACCAAGAAGGTATATTTATGTATACTTATGTGTTATCTATCCAACCTCATATTAATCTTTACTACCACTGCTTTTACTATCAATTTTTAAGAATGTATATGTTATTAGAATACAAAGACTTATGTTGTTAAAGTTGCTTGGTTAGTTGAGTATAGGTTGAGTTTCATATCAGATGACTGTCCATCTCAGATGACCGTAATGTACTTCAATGGCAGTAATGTACTTCCTTGGTGAAAAGCGTGCTCCAACTCAAGCTCAGATGACTGTCAACTGAGTAATGGCAATCAACGCGGTTGTTTGTTGTTCAATGATGCAGACTTGAATTCAAATATGACTGTCAGCTCAGTAATGGCAGTCAGCTGAGTAATAATTGGTCTTCGAATTCTTACTCGATCTATGCCAAGGAGTCCGGAAATTAAAAAACAAAACTGTGTTCAAATTTTTATTTTATTATGTAGGTTGCTGAAATTCATTGTATTTTAGGATTGATTATTTGCAATAGTGGTAATTTTCTTAACAATATTACATTATTTGAATAATGTCTTCCATTATTAAAGTTCAACCCCTCAAAACCCCCTCAAAAAATACATTTTTTATGTTCAATTGATATAAGTTTCTAGATTTCAAAGTTGGGTTCTTGATTTCCTAATTTTGGGATCCATAGTTTTATTTTAGAAATGTTGTGTTTTCATGGCCATTTGTTAACAGTAATAGGTGAAGTCAGGTCTCAGTAGGAATCCTCTGATATACGTTTCAAAGGTAATTAAGTGAAACATTTTGAATTTTTTGCATTTTCTTTGTTAGTTAATAGGCATTTGATAAAAGTCTTAAATTATTGAAACAGCATAATAACATCTTAATAATACACAATAGGATCTCTCAAAGGTTGAAAAAATAGCTAAAGAGGCTTTTACCAAATGCAGCCACCTGTTGAGGTGGTTTGCATTTGGTTTAGAAATACGGTTCATGTAGGATAATTTGAATCGCGTATACTTTTGATCATTTTTTGTTCTTACTAACTGTTCTGTTTATATTTTTACTTAAATTAAATGTGATAGTATTTGTTTATTCAATTGTTCTCATTTCAGCCCCGATGTTGATGAATTCATCGCAATGACTACACCAAAAAACAATTTTCCATGATCACAATTGCTTTCATTATCTGGTGCCACAACTTAATGTATTGGAATATCATACTTCAGAGCAAACTCTTGGTCACGTGTATCATGTGTAGGTACATCCATTATCTTTCCATTCCTATAGCTGCACAATACACTTATATTTAACCATCACATTTAATAAAAATAAAATTTTGAAGCATTGAACCAATGGTAAACCATATACAGTCATTAAACAATGCCGAACACGTCGAACAGCATAAAATTTAAGGAAATCTTGAAAATTAAAAAGAAAAGATAAATCGAACACACCTTCCCACAACATGGATTTTTCGCATTATAACCACTAAAGACTCCTGTTTTTTCCTTTTGAAGCCCAATTCTCTCAAGATCACTCTTTCTAGAAGCAATTTCTTTGTATTCCTCCACCAGTACTAAAAATTAGTACTTTTTTCAAACATTGTTTAAAAAGTCTTCAACTGGGCTTAAAAACTTTGTTTTTCAGTCTTTTTTTATACGAAACCTGTTTCGTTAGTTTTAGTTTTTTTTTTGGGTAAAAAATTTGTTCTTTAGTTTTTTTTTTCTATTTTTTTTGTTTTTTTTTCCTTTTTTTTCCCAACTCTTTTTCCCGAACAAAGTTGTTGTTTTTTTTGTAAAACATATGTTTTATCCCCTGATTATGGACCCTTTTGCATCATTTAAAGTGTTGGAATATTTTTTTTGAATTTATTAGACTTTTTATATTTTTTTCCCTTTTCTTCTTGGTGAGGCTTACGCCTCAAGCACCTCGAGGCTTTCGCTGAGGGTGTGTTTGACGGGAAAGAAAAATATTTCCATTTCATGTTGATCACATCAATTAGAATTTTTCTTTTCGCTGTTGTAGATTCCATGCGTGCTAAGATCAGTCATTTTCCTGTTTGATGGAACTTTAGGCTATGATTTTGGCACAATATCTTTTAATTGAGAAGTGCACTCGGTAAGATGAAATGCAAAGTAAGCTACCCGACCGACTTTAAATGGGGAACTTGCTTTATAGACATGAATTATGTTATTTATTGTGGTGTTGTTTGATGTGAAAATAAGTTGTATATTGGTTTCATTTGCATGCGCTTTAAGGGCTTACAATTTGTCTCTAATATTTCCCTCGCATAAAAAGTAAAAGTAAAAAATTAATTTGACTAAAGTGTTTGTGTTTCATAGTAGGTATAAAGTTTTAATGCTGAGAAAGTGTCCGCAACTCTTAGAAAAGAAGTTGTAAAATTAACTGTCGTGTGAAATTTTGGCACTCACATGAGACCTCTATTGCGGGCACTAAAGGTGTGATCATTGGTTTTATGCCGTAGCAGTGTCACTTGAAGTTGCAGCAGAGAAACCAAATCCCACTTTCTGAACGCATGTGACTTATTGGGTGTAAAACCCGAAGAGGCTGTTCATATAGGAGATGATCGTAGAAATGATATTTGGGGTGCCAGAGATGCAGGTTGTGATGCTTGGCTATGGGGATGTGAATTTTCTGTCCACATATTTGACACGGACCAGATGCATTATGCACTATTTGAGGTTGAATTTGGGATCAAGTAATAATACCTGAGACATGGTTAAAAAGTTAATTACTAGAATAAGGACGAGGCTTATTCAGATTGCGACCGTGGTTTGGCGACATGATGTACTGTTGAGAATAAAGAACAATAGGGGTTGATGGAGCAATGCGGATTGAGCTTCACGCAACATTTCAAATGCAAGTACTTGAGGAAAGAAATGGTCTATTGTGATGTCTGACGTTAATGTAATGTAAGTGGTTATAATAACATCATATGCACTATTTAGACTGTTATGAATTATCTGTTCTGATGTCAGTCCGTTGTGATGTCGGTCGTTATTATTTAGTTTTTAGTTAAATTATAATAACACATTATCACGGGATCATGATATTTTATTGATGGGAATATATCTTATAGTGAAGTCTTATAAATCATTTTTTTGGTTGTACATTTGAAGAAGATAAAGAGTTGTTGAGTTAAGTGTATTCAGTGTATAAAGAGCTGTTGTATTCAGTGTATTCAGTGCTATTGTTTTCAGTCTTATAAATCATATGTTTCAATCTCTCCTTAAACCGCTCTCTCAGTGTATTCAGATCTGAAGTGTATTTTGGCGAAGAGACTTCAAATGAAGTTACGATTGAACAAGTCTCTAAAGTTGCAATCTGAAGTGTATTTTACCAGTTCAGAATATGGTAAAATGAACGAGATCTGAATACACTCAGAGACTTCATTTAGGATCTGACGTTGCGATGTCTCTCCTTAATTCTTATACTTTTGTAGTCTAAGTTTTTGATAAAGAAGTGTTGGTAGCCTAAACAATTAAGATGCCTCGAACCATAGAGTAGTGTTGGCAGTGTGAATTTCTTCTTTTGTTGTAGTTATTATTTCTTTATTGTTCAACTAAATGCCTATTGGGAAAATCTTTCATTCGGTCACAAACATGGAGCTGTTGTAGTATGGATGTTGGCGGCATTATATAAAAGACGATGAAAATGAGATCTTTAGTGGAATGGAAGATAGGAAATTGCTAAATATCGAGCATCTGCCATTTCATTTTTTTTCTACAAAGTGTTTTCATAAATCAAAATGATGTATGTTGGTAATATTGAGAACTTATTTCTTTCTTTTGTAAAATATTTATTTTATTTGGACTCATTCTATACGGATAATCCTATAAACAAAGGAAACGTTTCCCAAAATTTTTATTTTTTTTTACAAATTCGAGATCAAACGTAGCTTTGACGAGGGCACTTTCTATGGCACCAAGGCACGAGTTTATGCATTTCAAAATTATCAGCGTGCCTTCAGGCACGGGCATACCCTAGTATATATATATATATATATATATAATAAGATGGCATTGTTTTTGAAATCCTAAAAATGTAGGAGCACAATAACGCTCCTGATTCTCTAAGAGAAAATGAAGGGCCAAGATTGACTCTTCAATTCCATTCCCCCACCCATTTTTCATGATCCCGCACAAGACTGCCTCGATCAAATCATTGTCCTTTGTTCATCTCTCTCATCCTTCTCTAACTTTCTATAATCTCTCACAAGACTCCCATCCCATTTCCAATCTCCTTATCCTTCAACGTCATTCCCTATTCTCTTACAAACCCTCCTCCACTTTGGCTCTCCCATGAAATGGTGAATCTTCTCTTTTTCCAAACCTTTGCAGGTTTCGATGGTATGTTCTCATTTATCCCCTTACCCCATGATTTAAACCCCTACTGTTTGGTGTTTTTAACTTTGACACTAAAAGAGATGGAGTCATGTTGTTTTTTTTCTCATATGATCTATTGATTTGTTCTATTGGGTATATGGATTTTAAACTTTTTGGCTTTGGTGGAATTTACGTGTTTTAGGGTTTCTTCAATTTCCCCCAAATTTTAGAGTTTTTTCCCACAAATTTTAGGACTTTCTTTATTTCTAGATTTGAGGCAATTTTGTTTTATTAATGTACTCACGGTGAATACTTGAGGATTAGTTCACTATTAATAATTTGAGGACTTTCTTGACTGGTGAATACTTCTTCTCAGGTAAGTGGTTTGACACAATTAATGTGCACATGGATTTTTCTCTGTATTTAACTTTACTATTAAATTTGTAGACAAATACTAAAATTTGCTTTTAAATATTAATTACATGAAACTTTTCATTAATTATGTTGAAGGTTGTTTTTTTGTAGTTGGGGACTGTAAATCTTAGTCATATGAACATACACGAACAAATCTTGATTGTTTTTTCACACACTGTTGAATATTAAATTGGTACTTTAGGGCATTATTATATTGGTACTTTCCATATTTCTCATTTGCTTAGTTTCTTCATAGTACTTTTTTAGTTATTCTGAGGTAATATCAGTAGTATGTGTATTTGGGAGTTAATTTACATTCTTATTTCCTACTTTCTTTCCACACATACCATACTCTGTTTTGACCATTTCGTTTAAAACATTTACGTTCTAGATTTTGTAATGGTTTTTTTACTAATCTCAATTTACTTTTTGTTCATGTTTTGTTCAAAAATTGTTCGGGATGCTCATAATACATGGCATTTAAGAGAAATGGATCAAGTGAAGATGGTGAAACAATTCATAGTATTTTTTGGTATGATTAGTTTTAAAATAGGTATTAGTCATTAAAATAAGAAATCTTACTTTTACCTTTATAAATAGGGCAACCAAGGTAATTGATATGAAGTTTTTTGAAAGAAAGTCCCATATGAGAACCAATGGAAGACCTTCTTTCCATGGAATTTTTACTACCTACTATGACGCTATTTAACAACCTTCTTTCCATAGAAATTTCCATAGACCTTTTCACAGTTTCACATATTATTTATTTGTTTGTATTAATTGGAATTTAAGTACACGGTTCTCCCAATTGCTCCTTTTATACAGTACACGGTGCTACCACTACACCAAATTGCTCATTTAATTTTGTGTCACCTGATATTACACGTTGCTCTTTTAATTTTTATACAGTATACAATATAAATTTCTTTAATTAGGTGCTCCTTTAATTTTTATCCTGCAAAAGGGATGAGGAGAGTTCTCATACTGCCAAGGAGTAGCAAGAAGGCAAGTGCCACTGAGAAATAGCACAGGGATGCACATACCAATAATGGTTCTAAGAACATCCTTTAAGTTACAGCCAAACACATGTCAGGAGTGAATTTCGGCCAAAGTTAGGGGGGAGGGTCCAAAATAGGAATGGATTCAAAACTGGTAGTAGTGCGGATGACTAGAATCATCATACACTGAGGGTGTTTGTATTTGTGTTACAAAGAAAAATAGTTGCTAGGCATCATTCTGCCTGGGCACTTGCTGAAAATACCAAATAAAAATAAGCATCACTAAAGGAAAATAGCATATTCTACCAGTCATTTGCTGAAGCATCTTTAAGCTACACGGAGTATTAGTAGACATCTGCTCAAAATGGCATTTCATCGCAACAAGCAAATCAAACACTTATTTGATTGAATAAATGTTATTTATTAAGTGTTCTTCGATTTGTCTATTAAACCTTTATTCATACATTTTTATAGTATCTTCTTCATTTGAATAGACATATTATCTTTTCTTTGTGAAATTGTTTAGGGGATTAATATCACAAGCGCAACTAAGACACGTCAGCGGGATTATGCGCACGTGCTGTTTGACAAAATGGCCAAGTGAGAATTCAAATTTCTATAGATGCACGAGTGTTATCCTGTTGTGGTATTTGAAATGAATTAATATAGGTTATGAAACTTTTGGACCATGAGATATCAAACAGTTTGTTTTATTTCTTTTATTTGGAGCATGAGATAGCAGTGGAACTATAATTTTATTTTATTTGTAGCTCAAATATTAAAGCCTCGCTAATTAGTATGATGTTTATTTGAGCTAATAATGATTTTTTTTGTGCAGTGCGATGTTTATTTTTGTTAATTTGAAGAAAAATTTAATACTCAAGCCCTCCAGTACATCACAAAGAAAATTGAGCTATCTTTGTTCATAGATCACATTTTGTTGTTCAAAGATCACATTTTGTTATTTGAAGATAGTTCGCGAAGATGGTTCGTGGCATATTGCTATCAATGTGAGCACATGAGAAGAACAGGAATGCTAAAGTAACTGGAATGCTAAGTATTGTTTAAAACTAATTGTTTCTTTATTGTTTAAAAATGCTTCTTTATTGTGAGCAGATGAGATGAGCAGATGAGAAGAACAGAGACCTTAAATTGCATCTTTATTGTTTAAAACTAACGGGAATGCTAAGTATCCTTCAAAAGTTACTGATTAATTTTTGTAGTTTTGCAGATCTGATTAATTTTTATCATCATTTTTGCCGGTTCAATCGAAATTCTTACTCGGGTTACTATACCAAATTGGCCAAGCTCTTCTAGAACACTGTGAAAGAGGTCCCTACCTTTTTTTGCCCTGAACAATATGCCACCTCCCCATATTTATTTTGCAATTCAAGATTCATTAAAATGTTGAGGTAGACTGCTCGAATGCTTCTTTTGATTTTGATTTTGAGAATGTACATGACTTAAATTTTAGTCCAGAGGCTCAATTTTCAACTTGATGAATATCTCTTTCATCCTTTTTTGCCTTTGTATCAGGTTCTGCCCAGATCACCATTGTGTGTCCACACTTTAGCCTCAACAGTATTGACTTGCAAATCAACTAAAAATGAAAAAAAACATCTGATAAAGTCTTAATCTGCTCTTCCAGTGTTATCATTCCATCGAATGATTTCGATCTCGCGTGATGAATCGATTTCCCTGGCGGTTATGCATTCAGGTGATGACAATTCGCTAATTGTTGTTCCTCTATAAATATTCCTCTACAGTACGACTCAACCTCTGCCTTACCTCTTTATGATATTAATACATTTTTCCTAATGAAATTTTTGTTTTTTGTATGCCAATGAATTTATCGCTACAATATTTGTCTGAAATTATCTTCACATTTACTTCTTTTCTATTTCAAATTGCGTGTGGAGATTATCCTCGGTCACGGAACACACATTGGGTTCATAAGCAGTTGATACATTACTTTTGGCATATTTGTGCTAATTTAGTACAATATTATGTGTTCCACATTATATCCAAAATTTCATGTCCTAAATGCTAATGTATATAAGTTTTTGGATGTTTCGGTGGTGGAGACATTTTTATAATTTTTATATTAATTAGATTGTAGACATTTTTTTTTAATTTTTTTAAAAGTATAAAAACACTGGTTGCACTTTTGTTTGTAGGCACGTCCCCCATCTACAAAAACCACTTTGGCAGTAATGCTGATATGCAGCCCTGCCTACTGCTTTATGCCATATCCTCATATCCCCTCGGGTCTCATTTTTCGCGGTTCAAGCACGGGGAAAAAAGGCTGCCGGAATGAAGCCCATGAACCCCCATCTGATGTTTGGGCCTAAACCCTCGCTATTTGAGATGAGGAACCCTTTATGGTGAGTAGTGGTCCCTTCATTGCAGGTCCCTTCATTGCCAGGTCCTTTTTGGCAGCTGCAGGTCCCTTCATTTCCATTCCAGCCAGACCAGTAGCCCATGTCTTCATCATGCACACAATTGGATGTAATCAACCTTTAATTGGTTGTATTTTTACTGAGCTTATGAAAGGGGAACCATCTTACCTAGAAAAACATAAGGTTAGGCATGTCTTTTTCTTTTACTTTGACTGTCATATTGTACTTAACATCATAGCATGGTCTTTTTCTTTTACTTTCCAGTTTATGCTTGCTGCAGATGGTACTTAACAGCATAGCATGACCTATTTTACATTGACTGACATAGATACATACATTGACTGGCATAGATACATACATGATCTATTTTCCTGATGTTTGCAGATGGTACTTAACAGTATGGCATGGTCTATTAATATGCTAAATATTGGCTTTGGCTCCAATGGGGTTTCTTTATTACTGCATACCCACTGTCATCGAAGATCACTTATGCCCATATGACAGGCCACTTATGCCGAGAAGGAGAATGGCTGAGATTTTGCCAACAAATGGACGAGTGAGATTTCTTGCTCAAAGCTTCGGTAAAAGTCACAATCAACACTACCTTTATTTCAAACGAAATGTTGCTCTTTTTACTGAGTTGGTCTCTTGCATTCCTTGTTGTATAATAAGATTATTAGAGTTGGTATTTTGGACAATCAATCATTTTGTGATACTATAAAAAGGTTTCTTTTATAAAGCTTGGGGTGATCCCCATTTGAAACTTGAAATATATGTTCTATTACATGCAACAACTCTTACCAGTTTGTTCAGTGGTACTCATTGCCTAATACTATATTGATGTGAAGTTGTCAACAATCAAATTGAAGAATGAATATTTAGAGTCTGGCAGTGACAATGTGCATTGATTGCATCTCCGGACCGAGTAAGGATTTCAAAATTATTTCTTTAACCAAGTAAATTTTGGAAGGCATTAATAATATACATTCACAATGTGCATTAATTTCTTGTTTTAATTTGTTTTTTCTTCTTCTATGATTTAAGTTATGTTGCAGATATATATATAGGTGATTCCTGTTTGACCAATCGATGCACACGCATTTTATTGCGTTTTTATTTTTTAATAGGCCATGTCTTTAATTTTTTGACATGCACTGCATTTTATTGTTAGTCTTTTGTCTTGGCAGGGCACTCAAGTGTCGTTGCTAAACATTCCCCTGCTTTGCTTCTGGATGGAATTATCAAGTATGGAGAGAGGTCGCGGGCTTTAAGGTCCACGAATCGTGAGTAGAAATCAACCTCCTAAAAGCTGTACATTTAGCATTTTGCATTGCTGATTTTTTGATTGAGTAGAATTTTTTTTACCTTGCTATCTTTCTTTCAAGTGGGATTTTTTTTATATCCATTTTGCAGGAGCAACCAAGAGCACTGTCAACGTCTTACTGGTAATTCATACAAATATACTTTTTTTTTAATATAAATAACTTTCCTTGGTAATATTTATACTAAATTTGGGGTTGTTGTACACATTATTTTTCAGATATAAGTACGAGGGAAGTTATGAGGGTCGGAACAAGATGCTCACACAGAGGAGTCTCCATCCATGTCAGCAATAACCATTTCAGCTGAACGTAGCATGGGATGTAGTCTTGATTAAATGCATTTCATTTTTGTCTATGTTCATGTCATTTCCAAGAATGAAGGAGTAAAGAAATGTGAATACCTGTAATGGTTTCAGCTTTGCAGAAGAAATATTGACCAGTGGTTCATTTTGCTTTATAGATGAAGAATACACATCTCATAGGCCATGTTGTTTATACTTTTTTGGGGGTTATAACCAATGACTTTATACATATTGTAGACATGCTTCTGGTATACAAGTCACTTTTTAGCAAAAATTGACATCATGTCAAAAACATTTATTCAGTGTTAAAATTTTCACTTATATATATTGGGCAACGATATATAGCTTTTTTTGTTGGGGAACATTATTTTTGTCATTTTGCGATTACGTACTTCAGAAATTTTCACCGTGCCTTCAGGCACGGGTATTCACTATTATATATATATATATACCCATTTACCCATTGTGGTATCCCTTATATGGGAATGTTTTCCTTTTTCACTAAAGATGTAGACATTGTTTAATGATGATGAAATTGAGCTAATAAAATGATGCGGATAACTAAGGACGAAAATGAGTCCTAAGGAATAGTGATGTAAACAATTATTAATAATAATAATTGGATAGTCTAAGGGAGTAGACGAACATTAAATAGAATGAGAAATGGTGTAACCCATTATTAAATGAGAATAATAATTTGGTAACCTAAGAAAATGAAACTTATAGTCTAACGGGGTAGAAGAAAGGAAATATGAATTTAATCATTAAATGATTTGAAGAACACGACGAGGGTCACAAGTTATGAAATGTAAGGAATTTCACTTAGTTTAGGTATATTGAGAATTTTATATGATGAAATCTATTTGGGGATAGGGGTGTCAGACACGAGGAACCACTTGTACTTAGTGCATAATGGAAATGGTTTATTGTTTACTTGGATGTTTAGTTTACAATTCATATTCATTTTGGGAGACGAATAGGACTGCATCTAGATGAGAGGTGAGGTACTCGTTACATGTTAGCGTCGATGGGGAGAGATGAAGTATGAGATAGTAATAAATTGCATATTTATTGGTGAAGAATCCTTCCACACCACAGGCTCTTACCCAAATTATAAATATCCCCCCCCCCTCCCCCCCCCCCCTCGGTATTCTTCATCAGAGGCAAAACTGGATTGACGATGGATTAGGCTTGCAGTTGCATTGGATGTAGTGGCTTCTGCTCCATTGACTCTAGTATAGGTTGTGCTTCGGTATCTTTGTTATTTTATTTCATTCTGGAAAATTGTACGGGCATAAGCCCAAGTGTTTCTTTATGTTATATGTATTTAGTCTTGTATTATGGACATTATATGGTGATGCATCTTTTATAATTGATGTAAAAGAATTTTTTTAGTGTTTTCATTCACTGTGGATTTTAATATAAAATGAAAGAAGTTTTTATTCCTTCAGTGCTGAGAATGATATAAATTGTTGATAATCCCCATCTTCGGCATATCGTGCCTGTCCATCTTTTACGTGAGAAAATGGGGCTATTACAGCGGCAGGAGAGGTGCCTTCACTACCTTCACTGTTGTGGGTAAGGGTGAACGTCTATACATGGGAAACTCCTCTTTGTCTAAGGTTAGGGGAAGGGAACTGTAGTTTTAAAGTTGACTTCAAGAAAGGTTTTTACCTTCAAAGATGTTTTGTATGTCCCTAAGGTTAGGAAGAATCTGGTGTCCAATTTTATCTTAGTTGAGAAGGGTTTTTAAATTTTTCTAGAGAGTGATAAGGTAGTTGTGACTAAGGGAGGTGATTTTGTGGGAAATGTTATGTTCATGAGGGTCTTTTCAAACTAAATATAACCGGGGATGATAATAATAAAACTTCTACTTCTTCTGCTTATTTGATTGACTCTTGTGATATGTGGCATTTTAGACTTGTTCATGTAAATAATGCATCTATTAAAAAATTAATGTTTTTGGAAAACATACCAAAATCTGATATTTCTACCAACTAAAAAGGTGAAATATATGTTGAATCAAAATATGCTAAGAAACCTTTTTCGAGTGTCGAAAGAAGTTCAACTATTTTAAGTTTAATACATTCTGATATTTGTGATTTAAAAGGTTATGTGACATGTGGTGGAAATAAATACTTACTACAAGAAAAATACTTTTAGTTGCGAAACAAAATTGTGACTAATCATTAAAAAATTGCCACTAAGTCATTTCGTAGCAAAAAAAATTGTCACAACTTTGCTACTAAAGACCTGTTGCTAATACCTTTAGTGGCAATTTTTTGGCATTTGCAACTAAATGTTTCAAATTTAGTGGCAAACATATTTTTCTACTAAATGATGTACTTTTAGTGGAAAATTATTTTCTATAAAAACAAATCAAAATTTTCACTAAAAACAAGTTATTTGCCACTGAAAGGTCTTTTTGTAGCAAATTTTCTACCAAAACTAAGTTTTTACATAATGTCAAGATAGTTCTGTGGCAATTCAGATTTTCCACTAAAAGGTTCTTTTGGTAGAAAATATAAGGTTAGCTACCAAAACTTAATGTTTGCTTAAGGTCAAGATAATTATGTTGCAATTCAGATTTGCCACTAAAAATATTGTTTTGTAGCAAATTATCGCCTTCACTAATAGTTATTGCATTTAATATTAATATTTTATTCATAAAATAATTGACCAATAATACCAAATGAATTCAATTTTCTTATTTAATATTTGAGACAATTAAGACTGTGGTGTCAAAAAATTTGGGATATAGGGGGGGGGGGGGGTACCCATGTACCACGATGTATGCACAATAATAATTAAAAGAGAGACAAAGATTAACGTGTTTCGACCATGAATGGCCTACGTCCATGGGGGTTGCTGTTGTGTTCCATTAGAATGATGAGAGAGTTTACATAAATGTGGTTCTCTAGTTTCTAATCGCCCTTTCACAATTGGGGTGTACCCTTTATAAAGAGTTAGGGGTTACATTAGGGTTGCAAAAATGGATGAGACCTATCTTCGTGGAGTTTTATTTGAATCAGATATTGCACCTCGATCTTCTAATTTATCAAGGACTCTAGTCGTCCCTATCTTGCTGGAGCGTCTATTGCTCGCCATCTTGATCGGGGTGCTTGCCACATGTCATGCTATTATATAGGCATATTTTTTTCCCCACAATAGCCCCGCATGTCACAGTTCAGCTGAGTTGATTTTGAGATGAGTTGGGAGCTGGTCCGTAATCTCTTTAAGTGTGTGTAGTTGCCGATGTGAACTAGACGGGCGTTCTTTGAGTTGTCGTTCAAATTTTAGGCATTCTTTGTTTGATCTTCATGCCTTTATAGGTTTTTAGATTAATGCTTGGCTTGAGTTGAGAGACGTTCAATTGATACGGGAACTCTGTTTTATTGGATGGCCCAATTCATGAGGCCGACCACAGTTCTATTAAGAATTTATTTATTGAGGCTTTTTTTGATCATGCATCAAGTTTAGGGCATCTCCCTGTATTTTGATATTATATGGTCCATTTGGTGAGGCCGACCACAGGCCTATGTGTCGAGGCTTGATCGAGCATGTACCTAGTCGGGGTAAGACCCTTCATTAGGTTTTTCATATGGTCCAATTTGTGAGGCCGAACACGGGCCTATGTGTTAAGCCTTGCTCGAGCATGTACTTAGTCGGGGTGAGACGCTTCATTAGGTTTTTCATATGGTCCAATTGGTGAGGCCGACCACAGGCCTATATGTCGAGCCTTACTCGAGCATGTACCTAGTCGGGGTAAGACCCTGCATTAGCCTTTTCATATGGTCCAATTAATGGGGCCGACCACAGGCCTATGTGTCGAGCTTGGCTCGAGCATGTACCTAGTCGGGGTAAGACCCTTCATTAGGTTTTTCATATGGTCCAATTGGTGAGGCCAACCACACGCTTATGTGTCGAGCCTTGCTCGAGCATGTACCTACTCTGGGTAAGACCCTGCATTAGGTTTTTCATATGGTTTAATTGGAGAGGCTGACCACAGGGCTATGTGTCGAGCCTTGCTCGGGCATGTACCTAGTCGAGGTAAGTCCCTGCATTAGGTTTTTCATATGGTCCAATTGGAGAGGCCGACCACAGGCCTATCTGTCGAGTGTTGCTTGAGCATATACCTAGTCGGGGTAAGACCCTCTAATAGGTTTTTCATATTTTATATGTAATCAGTACGCTTATTGTACTTAGGCCTTACCCGCAAGTCAATGTAATACAAATTTTGTTCGCATTTTTTCATTTTCTAATGCCTCACATGTAAATATCTGTATATTTTACCTTTTAGGTTGTACCATCACACTTCCTTAGGCCTAAAATACGATGGAAAAAATGCACGTGGTTTAAGGTTCATCCACCCATTCATGATTTTAACCGAGCAACATAGTTGGCGTCGAACCTGAGTTGGCTTTTTGCCTAGGGATCTTCCGTAGGGATTTTATTATTGCCGGGGCAACTCATGAGGCCATTTGTGTTTGGAGATGACAAAGGCATGTGGACTTCCTTAATATAATTGGAACAAGCAAGAAAGTTGTTATAATGAAATCAAACTTAATCTTGATAGTCATTTAAAAGACTAATTACAGCGTTAACTATGTTGGTAACCATCCTAAGTTGGTCTCTTCTATTTTGCTTTAAATGCTGCGGTGAATATGTTCACGTGTCATCGTTGCCTTAGAGCCCCCAATCGGGCTATGAAGAAAGGGCTGCCCGACTGTCCATCGAGTTATTTGATCTATATAACCAATATGATAAGTGTGCCCGACTGTTCCTTGGGGCTTTATTGTGTTGAAGAATATCGCGTTGATCGTTCATCGATCTGGATATAATTAAGGATTGTCTTGCTCATATAGATCTATGTAATGTATTGTTCTTTGGGGAACAATTGTTCGTCGACCATGCATAGTGGTTCCAGGAGGCTGTGGAAGACTCCATATAGCTCGTGCACCTAAAGAAATTGATATGAGTTCAAAGCATCTTCGTACATGAATGCGTTAATTTGATATGGAATTCAAGAAACGGCATTCCTCTAAAGTGGATATCTTAGTGTTGATAATGCGTTAATTCGTTGCCTAGTGATCGCCAATCACCGTGCGTTGTCTAACGAAGTTGCTTGATACATTCAGTGTGGTCTAGTGTTATTATCAACATGTTATGTTCGTTGACTGTGATCTTGCTGAATATGTAACTTCTTACATATTGGATTCGTCCTTGTTGATAAATATAGATGATCATTGTTCTCCATGCTAATTTATTTGTTAGTGGATCTTTGTTATATAGATCGTCCAACTTCTCATTCGCTGAGGTTGAATTAAGTAAGAATCATATTACCCAAATGTCCATTGGACCTTGAGACGTGATCATATAATGTCGACTATCCATTGAAGCTAAGGGTCCGTCGAGGCAAAATTGCAAAGGATCTAGTAAATATTGTGAACGAAACATGCTCGAGCATCTGCTGGAGTATTGATAAGATAAATAATGCACGAGCATCCGTCGAGGCAAGATTATCAAGGACCAAACAAATATTAGTAACTATCCTACAATGTTTGTGAAAAA
Organism: Sambucus nigra; assembly: GCA_949130495.1. Classification (NCBI taxonomy): domain Eukaryota; kingdom Viridiplantae; phylum Streptophyta; class Magnoliopsida; order Dipsacales; family Adoxaceae; genus Sambucus; species Sambucus nigra. Next base: position 98,879,416 of record OX422224.1, read on the forward strand.
TAGATTTCCAAATTAAATAAATGATGCGTGAATGTCTGTTGAGGAAAACATTGTAGAGGATCTGGTAGATATTACGAGTGATCCATGCTCGAGCATCCGTCGAGGCAAAAAGGACCGAGAAAGTATTAGGAACGATCCTGCAGTGTTGGTGAAAACTAAATTTCCAAACCATTTATTAGGGTTGAATAATAATAATAAATGTAACGTCGATCATTAATCGACTGTGCCAACCATATGTCGGGACTGAATATAACAATTATCCTGACCAACCATTTGTTGGGGATAAAATGAGACGTGTGTGGAAAATATCTTCGGGACTAAATATATAGAAATATTTTGCTGATCATTTGTCGAGATGAACCTTGAATATTCATGATCATCCTTCAGGTCAAAAATCATGGAGACAGATAATCAATACGGAAGTTACAGAAATATCAACGTCCAAGCATCCGTCGGTTATCACAAATAATATTGCCCAAGCATTTGTTGGGTCCAAAGTGGTGTAATGTGCTCGACTACCCGTCGGAGCATTAACAAAACAAGTGGTGACTGTCTCGTCTGCCGGTGAAAAGTTGTACAGGTCTGAGTAGATATATAGAGCGATCCGTGCTCGAGCATCTATTAGTACATTAATAAAATTTCCAAGAGCTTAATATTGTGGCCGACCATTCGCCGGGACTGAATCTTGTAGCTGTCGAAGTTAATAAGTCGCTCGACCATTTGTCAATGCTAAATCAAATAGAATTTATCGTGGGATTCGTTTATTCAGTCAAGTAATATATGATGTGCATCTGCTCGACCACATGTCGAGGAAATATTTCATAGTATTGAATGAAATGAATGATCCCATAACTTTTATCATAAAATCTCATGGGGATGGCCGTGCCCGAGCATCCGTCGGGGCTACACTAAGTACTAGTAAAAATATTACTCCGAACATCCATTGGCATAACCAATAATCTCCTTCCGTCGAGATTATATTGCAGTAGCTTAGATGACAATATTGAAAATTAAATGGTCGAACAAATGACATGAGTGCTATTCAAGTGAGCCCCATTATTTATTTGAGCAAAGTAATTGTAATAAAGTCGCATAAAAGATGCAAAGTTTGTCAAATATATCAAGATGTATGACATAAGAGTTAATTTGGAATTTCTGCACAAAGCTTTAAGCAACTACTCAATTGGAAGTTGGTTTCCAAGAAAAATATTTTCACAGAAAATTGTGTAGCAACAATTGTGAAGTAAAACGTATAGATAGCCCCCTGCTAACAAATTTATGATGATAAAAATCATGAGCATAATTTGTGAGCAAATAAAATATTATGAGACGGAAATGAACAATACACAAATAGATGCGTGTATCCATCAATTTGGGTTGTTCTAAATATAAGAATTATCCTGTTTAACCATTTTGTTGGTGATAAAATGAGACTTGTGTAGTAGATGTCTTTACGACTAAATACATAAAAATATTTTGCCGATCATCTGCCGAGATGAATCTTGAATGTGCCTGACCGTCCTTCAGGTTAAGAATCATAGAACTCAAGATTCAGTCGGAGTAATACTAATTTTTCCCAAGCATTTTTTGGGTCTAAAGTGTTGTAGTGTGCTCGATAATCTGCCGGAGAAATAATAAGATAAGTACTGTTTGCCTAGTCCATTGAGGCAAAGTTGTACAATACCAAGAAGATATGGTGAGCGATCAGTGATCGAGCATCTGTCGGGACATTAATAAGGTTTCCAAGAGCTTAAGATTATGGCCGAGCATCCGTTGGGACTGAATCTTTTATATGTGGAACTTAGTAAATTTCTCGACCATTTATCGAGGCTAAATCAAATAGAATTTATCATGAAATTCGTTTATTCAGTCAAGAAATGTATGATGTGTATCTGCTCGACCGTGTGTCGAGGAAAATATTCATAGTATTGAATGAATAATCCCATAATTTTTATGACAAAATCTCACGAGGATGACTGTGCTCGAGCACCTGTCGGGGCTGCGCTAAGTATTAGTAAAAATACTACACCGGCCATCTGTTGGTATAACCAATAATAGCTAGACAAGAATATTGAAAATTAAAAGATCGAACAAATCATATGAGTGCTCTATAAGTGTGCCTCAATATTTATGTGAACAAAATAATTGTAATAAAGTCGAATAAAAAGTGCCAACTAAAATCGTTGCAACAATTGTAATAAGGTCACACGGACCCTCAAAATTTTTTCAGAGAGAACCCGAGCAGTGCAAAAATTAGTCAAATATATCTTGAATGTAAGACATAGGGCTGATTTAGAATTTTTTTCAAAATTAGGTGAATTCCAAACAAATAATGTAAGTTGGTTTCAAATTTGTATTTCCACACAAAGATGTGAAGTAAGAAAATGTTATTTTTAATAATTTCCAAAGGGATTTAAAGCACAGATGATTCGTGCCCCAAACAGATTTTAAATGTGTTTATGGAAACACATAAGGGTGGGCTGAGTTGATGTCATGCTCATCCCTATCACCGACCAGCTGATGTTGCACTTGCCCGTGCTCGTCCCTGTTCGGGGAGGTAATCGATGGAATCAGGAGATGCCGACCACAAGCTTGAGAGTGAGGAGAAATGCTGAATAGAAGCTCGAGGTTGAGGAGAACTTTCGACCAGTGATTTGGTTCAGTGGTGATCTTTCTCGAGCTCGCCACCTATTCGTGGGTTTCACGCTTGAAATCTGTGCTTGGAGCGAGGTATGCAAAGCTGTGTGATTATCAGGTCGTCCTCATCGTGGCCGCCGACCAGCCGAAGGAGAGGTACTATTGCACAAATGAGGTTGTTGTCGATCAATAAACAATGGTACGGTGATGTCCCCAAGGTGTGGTACCCTTTGCATAATGGTCGTCGACCTATGTCGATGTGGATTATGGGTCCTCCACCGATTTTTGTATTATGGAAGTATTTCTTGCCACCACTGGTCAGAGAGGAGAAGGAGCTGTTCGGTGCGATAAAAAATAGAGGAAAATTCTTGTTGCTCCAGAACATGTTTTCATTAAAGAGCAAGCTTCAGATTATAATTTTTCTGTTGTCTCTCTGATGCTGGGTTACCGGAGTCAGTACTCCTTATTCTTGGTTAGCTTTCGGTCCTCTCTCGGAGAGGAGATCTCATGTTGAGTATGACCGAAAAACTCATTAGTGCCCGGCTAAATGGTAGTCCGAAGTCGTAGGTTGGAGATGATCGTAAAATGCGACGAGAAAACTTAGGGGTTTCCTCGCGATGTCACCCAGATCGTGGTGAATTTGTGGTAAAACCCTTCCACCCGGTTGGTTTTGGATTTGATGATCAACAATTAATCTATCGTGAGACAACATATAAATCCATTTCTCCAACCCCATAAATTTTTGATATAGGAGTCATATGATGTAACCTAGAAAACCGACATGTTTGACTAGGAGTTTTTTTTCCAGGAACTCCAAATATTTAGGGAGTTGTTGCAAACCTCCGATAGTTAAATCCATTGTGAATAAATAATGAAAATTTCTTAGAATCAACACCGTCGAGCATATTTGCAGATAAAAATTGAATACAAAATTTGTAAATACAACTGTATGAAAAATCATGTATCAATGAAATGATATTTGTATAGAATATATGATTGTTCAAGCAAGATATAAAAAGAAAACTTAGTTCTTGATGAGGTTTTGTGCGTGTAAACCATTGCATTGTAACGTAAATCCTTGTCTTGTCAACAAGAAGGAATTTTTTTTGTGTCATTTCACACAGACGGCGCCAATCATGGTGTCAAAAAATCCGGGATATGGGGTGGGGGTCCATGTAGGCCTGGCAATTCGGGTTATCGTGTCATGTCGAGACCTGATATTTCTAGATATACCATTGACACGAACATGACCCGTTTAAGTAATCGTGTCATTGTACCCGGCACGAACACAAACCTGTTTATAAATAGGTTACACGACACAACCCGTCTAACCCGTGTAATAAATATGTCGTGTCCAACCCGCTAACACGACACGACCCATCTAACCTATTTAATAAATAGGTCGTGTCCAATCCACTAACATGACAGGACCCATTTAACCTGCTTAATAAATAGGTCATCTGCAAGGGGAACACGACCCAACTCATTTATAACCTATTTATTTATTAGGTGAAGTTTAACCTGTTTACATGATCCACCATGACCTGTTTGTGAGATTAAATAATTTTGACTATTTATTTCCAAACACAATTTAACAAATAAACATCACAACGTTAATCAAAAAAATACTTATCAAATCTAATAAACATAACATAATAATACCACCATTAAGTCATTATCCAAAATAACATCATATAACAAAGTCTAATCCATTGCATTAAATCCATTATCTATTACAACACATTCAAAATTTCAAGTTCAAATTACAATTTGTAAATCTTCAACCAAATTGAAAAAAGATGTCATTCTCCACTCTATCCAAAAGCTAGTCTCCTTCTATTAATGTACTTACAACTTTCACGAATTTTTTGCACACCCACATCAATTTCTTTTAAACCATCTTGAACTATCAAATTGAGGATGCATGCACAACATCTAATATGAAAGAAGTCACCATTGCATAAAAGTGATTTCCTAGCATTCAATTGTGTACGACACATACTAACAAATGTATCATTTGATGAAGCGTTATCAAGGGTCACGACAAAGAATTTTTTTTTTATCACCCAATCCCTTAAAAAGGAGAAAAATTTATCACACAAAGAAATACCATTATGGGGCGGTGCCAAGTATGAAAAATTTAAAACCCTTTTTTGTAACACACAATCCTTGTCAATAAAATGTATCATGACATATATGTACCCATCTGTTACAACTGATGACCACAAATCAGAAGTTAAACACACTCTACCAGGAGCTACATCAAGCATTCTCTTAATATTGACCTTCTCTCAATGAAACATTTTCAAAACATCTACTTTTACAGTGTTACGGGATATGAGTGGTGCATCCTCACGTAGATAAGAGAAAAGTTCTCTTATACCCTTGTATTCAACAAATGAAAAAGGTAAATCATGCATTATGATTGAGGCAATTAACATCTCCCTACATAATTCGGCACTAAATTTTGGGTCACCCAAAGATATTGAATCTGAACCAATTTGTTGTTGAACAATTAACTGCCAAATATCACGTGTAGTAATATTTTGACATCTATTCTTATGTGGGGATAAATTGTCGGTTTCGTACCTTCTCCCACCCACATTTCTTACACTTACATCTTTGCTTGCCATCAACGCCATTTTGTTTGAGAATTTCAAAGAATGGACACACGTTGGAAGGGCATTGTCTTTTGAGCTTTCCACCCTTAATTTGGCTTTTAGTTGTAGGAGAATATTCTTTATTCAGATCCACAACAACATCGTCCTCCTCCTCATCCATTATTTCATCAACACCAATAGAATTGTCAATTAAACTAACATCAACTCCATCGGATTCCATCTGCAAAGAATAAAATTAAACGAATTTGTATGTTCTGTCAAAAAATGAATGTGTATGTTCTCTCAAAAAACTAAAATGGAGTCAGAAATGAATTTGCAGAATAATAGAAAAAGAAATTATAACATATTTCGTTTTGAGTTATGTCTAAAAACAGGTTTCATTTTTTTATTTTCGTTTTGAGTATTGTTTAAGATCAAATTTATTTTTTATTATGTATGTTCGATTTCTTCCTTTTTAGTATGTATATTTCGTTTTGACTCAAATAACAGTACTAAAAAAATTTCATTTTCAAAGAAATCGGTACCCAAAAAAAGATATCGTAACACAAAAAATATATCGTAACAAAATAGAAGAAGAAGAAATTGTAACAGGAAGTAAAGAAGAAATCGTAACAGGAAAAAAAAAGAAAAAAAAGAAAAAATTTGAACCGTAGATCGGCCGTGGGTTCTGGTTGTTCGCCGGTAGGTTCTTATTGTTTGCCGGCTGTGGGTTCTTGTTGAGAGAGAATAAGAAGAAGAATCAACTTGTGGTTCTTGTTGAGAGAGAAGAAGAAGAAGAATCAGCTTGTAGATCGGTCGTCCGTGGTGGGCCGGTTTGTTCTTGTTGAGACAGAAGAAGAAATTTGATGTTGTTTTGTTTTAGTGTTGTAAACGGTTGGTAGTTTTTTTTTAACCTTTTATATGGGTAAAGTTAACTCTTGTTGTGACCATTAGATCATACTGAAAACACAATCTAACGGCTAAAAATAAATAGGTCTTAAATGGGTATTTTGACACGAAAATGACTCGAATTGACACGATTATTATTCGTGTCAATTATGGGTCGATTTCGGGGTAACATGTGAGACACGAAACACAACCTATTTATTTGACGTGTTAAACGGCTCTGACCCGAAACTGACCCACACTTATTTAAGCATGACCTGACCTACCACTTGAGTGTCGAGTTCGTGTCGTGTCAAAAATTTCCATCCCTATGTCCATGTACCACGATGTATGCACAATAATAAATAAAAGAGAGACAAAGATTTACGTGGTTCGACCATGAATGGCCTACGTCTACGAGGATGCTGTTGTGTTCCATTAGAATGTTGAGAGAGTTTACATGAATGTGTTTCTCTAGTTTCTGAGACCCCTTTCAGAATGGGGGGTGTCCCCTTTATATAGAGTTAGGGGTTACATTAGGTTTACAAAAATATATGAGTGTTATCTTCGTGGAGTTTGATTTGAATCAGATACCGCTCGTTGGTCTTCTAGTTTATCAAGAACTCTAGTCGTCCCTATCTTGTTGGAGCGTCTATTGCTCGCCGTCTTGATCGGGGTGCTTGCCGCGTGTCATGCTATTATGTAGGCATATTTTTTGCCCCCACAAAGACAATCTAGTAAGAACTTTTATAATTCATTGCTTCACAAAATATATTTATAATATTGTATAATCAATGTATTTTAAATATTCTACATCAAAATCAAGTCAAATACAAAAATTATTTCATCATCACAAAAAAACAAATACAAAAGAAATAGATATGAGACTATTGATCATTTATACTTCATGCATCTCTTCTGTTAATCATGTACTATTACGAGCTATGCAATTAGATAACTCCTCAAATCTTCCAAAAAGGCCATCCATTACCTGACCAACTGCATATTCCTTTAGCTGACTAACTCCATACTCATCAATTGCATCCACCATGAACAAAACCTCATAACCCATTGTAATACCCCATATTTTTACGCGTAATTATTTTTATGGAAAATGGGGATTAATTAAATTAAAGGGAGAAAATTTAAATTATAATTAATCCGATTTTTATGATAATAATCACTAGCGTGATGAAAGTTAGTAATTATTGAAATAATATTCTGGCCGGGGATGAGATACACGGTAGTTATGTTATAAATATTTGGGATGCGTATGAGTCGAGTCACTAGTAAGTATTTGTGAGTTTAAAAACATAAATTATTTTTGAATAACTCGAACGACTATTTTGAGTGCGCCAGAGTGTCCGGAAGGGTATTTTATTTGGAGTCCGGAGCATTTTAACCCAAAACGACACCCCGGAGGGGTATTTTGGTCTTTAGGGATTTTTGGGTAATTAAATGCATGAAAATTAGGTTTAATTAAAGGCATTTAGGGTTAGTGGCCTGTCAGTTTCAACCTATGTGAAAAGAGAGGAAAAGAGTGAGAGAACCAAGGAAGAAGAAGGAGACTCCATTAGATCCCTAGGCCAAGAACTCAAGTTTTCACAATAAAAAGTACACCAGTGCGTAGATCGTGTCAGGAGGATCGTCCCCATACCAATTTTAACGCGCGAATCAGAAGTTCATTTTTAGGCAAGTGATTATCTTGCTCTCTCTCTTAGAAATTATTACACTTTTTAACATATATATAGGTTTTAGAACAACTAATGCCAAATTGGGTTTACCTATGATGAGATCGTGTTGGAATTTTAGAAATCTGATGGGGGTTTGCATGTATAGGATTTTCCCCTTAATAGGAATGTGAAATTTAGTGAATTAGATGTTAAGCATGAAATAGAAATGGTGTTTTTATAGATTAATAATTCTGGGTTTATGTTAATATGATTTATGGGAAAATTTAGGAATTTGTTGAAATTACATGATGATTAGAAGGATTTGACCCCAAAACTATGCTAAGAAGTGTTCTAGGGTGACTTAGAGTAGTTTGTAAACCTTGTACTTAGGTTGGAATAGGTTTAGGTTGATATTTGAGTGGAGAAAATCTAGAAAAATGAGCATTGGATATGAACTGGGCAACTTTATAAATTTCATTAAAGTCCAGCCCAGGTCGTTCGAACGACCTCAATCGAACGAGACTTCTAACGAGATTCCAGTGGCCTTCTAACGAGTATGGTAGTTCGTTCGAAGTTCCTTCATTAGAACGACCCTCGTTCAAACGACCTCGTTCGAACGAGATTTCTTGGGTCTTCTAACGAGATTCCAGAATGACCCTTAAAGCCCGATTTTGTTTCAAACTTTCTGTAGGCTTATTTAAATGAGTATTAGACCTGTATGAGTGTCGAATGATGTATAATTTATAATTATTAGCGAGTGGAGAATATGTCGACCCACGAAAGGTATGAAAATTCATAGAATTAGAGAGATGCGATAATATAAGGTAGAATATACACGAATAAGGTACGAGGTATAACAGGGGATATATAATACGTATTGTGAATACTAGGTTGCGGGAAAGCCACTGAATTTATATAAGTTGTGCGTACTCTTATTGCTCAAAATATTATGTATATGACATACCTAGATACTGGCTATCGAACGGAGGTTAACGCATTATGGACGACTGGATGTTATGTGCCTTCGGGGGATTTAGAGTCGTACCACTAGGGCATGGAACCTAGGTATGGGCTATCTGTTAGAATGATAATTATGACGGTTGTATGGATGCGTAGGTATGTGCGTAGCCCATCGACTTGGGACTGTGTTCGCCTCTAATAGGTGTTTGTGTTTTTATTGGTTCTCTAGAGATTGAACCTGTTGTCCTCTATGGGTGAGCGTTGCTATGGGACTAGATAGCCGAGTATGCGTCGCACTAAGGGTTTCTCAACCAGGGGTGCAATATTGCTATATTTATATATATAAATTCATATGTATACATAAAGAGATTAATGTGTGTGTACCGAAATTCTATTTAGTGTCTTATATTGATGACTATATTCTGAAATGTGTACTTATGATATTAAAAGCTGGGCAGTTAGTAGAATATGAGAATAAACTAAAGTAATTCTAAACCTATATTGAAATCTTAAGAATGTCGGCTTTGGGTAATTTAGCAAGTCTTCCCAACATAATAGTATGTATTTAGTAGCTAGTTAGGGTATCATGACTAGATTGGGTAATTAGACTCGTTAGACGTGCACACTCGTTCGAGGGGTGAGTATCTCAAGTGAGTCGGCTAAGTTAACTTGGATAATAATTGTGTTAATTGAATCAATTTAAGCACTTGATATATTAAACTTGTTTCAACTCGGGCTCTGACCCGTTTTTCTGTATATCCTTAGGAGACTCTATTCAGTTGACGTGCTGTAGCTGCTGTGGAAGCTGCAGGATAATTTCTAGTAGATGACTCAGCATATTGTTCCTTTTTCAGTTATCTATTATGTTGGACATGTTGTCCTTTCTTTGGTTTACATTCTGAGATTTAGTTGTTTTAAACCCTCTCTTAGATTTGTTTTCCTTTTAGTGGATTTATTGTATGGGATTGTATCTGGATGTGATTTACTCTAGTCATTTATTTTACTTTAGTTAGACTTTACTTATATTACTGTGATGCATGGCCTTTGTTAGTATTCTTTTGATTTTGGTTAGTAACAAGATAAAATTTGGACATCACCCTTTTTAAATACTAGGTGGTTAGTTTTTATTAAATTAAAATATGAGTTTTCGTCAATGATGCATTATCTGGACCAACTGGATTTTCTGAAATTAATTAATTAAGGACTGATCACCTGGTAATTAATTAGGCGTGGTGTCATACCCATTCTCTTGAACTTCTCCAAAAATAGAGTTCTCAACAACTTTCTTGCTTTCACCAGTGATTTAGAAAATGTCCTTTTTCCCTTCTTTCATTCTAGTGACATAATCCCTAAGCTTGTCATCTCATCACCACTATTGGGAGAATGGTATCAAAGTAAATCAACAAATTTGGACTTGTTCTGGTTGTCCTCGTGGATTCCCAATTTTAGATTCCATGAGAAAGCCTCATAAATTTGGTGAAATCCTCCTTGTTCTCTGCAATCTCATTGAACATCTCAATGCACTTCTTATCAAGATTCTTCCTAATCACCTTAAGAATCTTATTTTGTTGCAACTTCTCACGAGAGATTTTATGTGGAAAATCATCAGAATCAACCACACTCTTGACAAACCCAAGATAGTTCGGAATGAGCTCCTCACAATTGTCCATAATGAACACCCTACTGACATAGAGCTTGATGTTGTTCATCTTCTTGGGGGTATCAAATGAATCAAATAGGTATCTTTTTGGTACAAAGGGGATGGATTTAAATTTAAGATGGCCTTTGACAGAGAAGTGTTTGAGAGCAAGGTGATCTTCCCAGTCATTGGTTAGGCTCTTGTTGAAAGAATCGTATTCATATGTCGTGATTTCCTCTAGTTTTCACAAATAGATGGGTTTTTGTTTGTTGATTAGCTACCATTTGTGAGAAACCTCTTTGACCTTCTTCTTTTTGGACTTTTATTTCTCCTTCTCCTCTCCAACTTATTCAATGTCACCCTCTTCTTCCTTCTTTGGTTCATCTTCATCATCACTGATTTCTTTCTCCATTGTCTTCTCAATCGAGAGGTAGATTGGGTAGCTAATGAACTTTGAGTGCTTCTTCACAAGGTCCTTAATTCTCCTCTTCTCCAAGTACTCTAGCTGAAACATACACAAAATGTAAAAACAATGTCACCATATGTAATAAAAATTCCAAGAAAAATCAAATTGAAATAATAAATTAAACCCTTAATTAATTTAACCATAAAAACTTGAGGCATTAACTTTTCTAAGTGACTAATAACTATTTTTTTATTTGGATGGCTAATCCGTAGAAATAAAAGCTCTAAACTTATGGGTGGATAGAAAGGAGTTTCAAAAATATGTTAAACTTCAAAAATTAAATAAAATATAAATTATGGACTTTTTGATCAAAATCAATATAAATCAAAACCTAACACAATATAAAATACAAAAAGGGTCCATTCTCCTGAACACAGAAAATCAACATGTTTATTACAACGCAATGGCGTGTCTGAACGATCAAAAAATTGACAACACACCTTGTAATGAAATTTATCTATAACACGGACAAGAATAGTAGAAAAAGTAATCTTAATCCAACTAAACTAAAATACAATCAGTAGACAGTACATATCCAGTTGCGCTAGAAAGTGAAGTAAATTATTAGAACATGGTCTTCCTTGAGGAAGAGAGTGATATTTATTCCTCTCCTGAGTTGATCTCCATCAAGATCCCTTGTTACAATGAAGGAACCACCAACTTGTGATTAAAAAATGTACTCCTCATCATCATTGTGCTTGGTGGTCATAATAACCTTCCCCGTAACTAAATATGCACAGTAAAAACAAGCACCAAACTGACCAATCATGCTCACATTAGCCCCTACCTGCAATGCCTCCATGAATTCCTTTGTACCAGATCTCTCTATCATCCCCAATTTGTTCACCAAATCTTTCAAAACGCTAAAAAAAAATCAGCATCAATTTCTCAGAAACGCATATTTGGCAATTAATTATAGACACAAAGTAACTATATAATTTTGTAAGTTTATTAGTTTGATCAAATTTGAATTCTTTTTCTAGTGATTAGTTAGGTGTCATAATAAAAAAACACTAAATTCTATAACTTATCGAATTCTAGAGATACTTGTCTAAAAGAACCAAAAAATGGAGAAACGAATCATTTGTTACATGTTTCAAGAAAAAAAATATCAGAGAAAGTTTAGCGCCGAGATACTGAGAAACATAACTTTCACAATTAACATAATCTTATTGTTTTTAGACTACAAAAATCACGTTAATTATCCAATTCTAAGAAATTATCTATAAGAAAATGAAAGAGTATATAATCAATAAATTTAATATGGATTATATCAATATTAAATATCAAGTTATTAGAAAAATAATTGTGAAAATATTGTTCAACATGCCTAATGGGTTTAAGTGTGGTTGTATGATGATTAAATATAACACCAATGAGATTTTAATGTGATTTGTTATAACACCCAAAAGAACCTTGTTAACTTATCTTCGTCTATAAGAATATTGATTAACAAGAAGCTAAAAACACATCTGAGTAACAAAAGACTTGTTAGAGGTTTGCACTACTAAAAATAAAAGGATAATTATAATGAATATTGTTGGTTAGAGTCCAGAGTCGGCGAAAACCGTTAGTTGATTGATTTGACCGTCACTTAACTCACGTTTTTTTTTACCAAAAATACTATTTTACACCTTAATACATTAATACACAGTAGTATAAGTATATAAAAGTATTAAAAACAAATTCAATATTATTTCTAAATTGTGACACCCCGCCTAATTAAATACCGGGTGATCAGGCCTTTATTAAATTAAAATAGGATTTTCATCTACTTCATTCTTAGCATCACTGTCAAAGATCTTATTAACTACTAACCACCTATTAGTTAATGAAGCCGGTGTAAAAAATTATTTTTTAATAACCAAGACAAAAATATCATACGGAACTAAAATGGAAACATTGCGTAGTAATATGGTCAACACATTCCATAAAATAGCTAAAACAAAGTCTTTCCTAGTAAACCATCGGCTACAATCCTAACCAAATAACTGACAGATAGTAAAATCTCATACAATATTAAATGAAGTAATCTGGAATAAATGTTGTGAGCAACAAGATCGAAATACAACTGAGAAAGAATTCGTAAACTAGGAACAGGTAAAAGAGGCACCTACCCCAACTCCTGCAACATCCACATATGCCGCATCTACGTAACCCTTGAATGTGATCAAGGATGGCGTCCCTCTGTATGGACACCTAAAATATTTTAAAAATATTTGACAACAAGGGCTAGAACCCAAGACATTTTAAAAATATTTGGCAAGTGATTAAATTGTTGTAATTTAAAATTCATGTATGCTCTTCATATTTAGGTTAGTTTCGCAGTCCCTTGAGGAACCTCTCATCCATCAACTAATGTGCATACCTAATGCTTTCTTTATAGCCCCTAGTCATTTACGTCGTAACTAGTTCTTGTTATAAATCTTTCCTGTCACACTACTATAGTCCGAGTATGTTTAATATATGATTCGTAAGTTATTTAGCACGTTAACTTAACGAATCAATTTTCATTTAAGACCATATAACATTCTCACGAGTTATATATAATTAAATACATTTCACTACATGTATTTTACCCGCATATAATTATTCACCCATTATATACGTAGAACAATATTACAACATTCACACATATGTCACACATATGTCACATATATATATATATATATATATATATATATATATATATATATATATATATATATATATATATATATATATCTTCTGAGTAATACCTCAACAGATGCTTCTATAAAGTGCTACCATCCCAGGCCTACTCAGTCCCACCTGGATTCTCGAGACAACTAAATATCATCGAGTCAGAGCATAAAATATAAGCATAGTGGAGGCGGTCATATTTTTTCGAGTGTGAAGACAATCATCTCAATATCTCACCTCTATTTAGACGCTACGACTTGGGGATGATACTCTCCCTGATCCTCAAGCTAGGGGATTTACCCTCATCGCTCAACCTCCTGATAGCACTAGAGGTAAATAATTATAAAATACCTAGTCACCAATATTTTAATACCGCACACAATATCTATACTATCACACTACCGTATAGATATAATTCAAAATAAATCCTGGCTATACTGTGCCCAACACCCATAACACTAGCCCAAGTGTACCCATGTCCATATCCCCACTCTAAATTTAATTAATTACTCATTAATTAATTTATTTCCATGGGGTCACTCAAACAATATACCCGAAATCACTCGCTTAGCCCTACTTTAATATTTAGAATTTATTATCCAAAATTCCCTTAAATAAATTTGTCACGCTTATTAATTTAATATACTCAAATTTATAACTTCCAACCTTATTTATCCATATTTACCATGGCCCTATTTCGTCCCCGAAGAGATTTCCACACAAATACCAAATAGGATACTAAACCCCAACTGTATAAATCCCCAAGTCAGTTCCAAGACAAACATTAGAAGAAACAACAGGTGGACGGATTTACCATGTCGTTTGAACGAGGCCTGATTAGGCACATATTCTTCATATTTATCCCCTTAATTTCGGTATTTTTATGATCCCGTGGAGTGTAAATATCTTCGATTTGTCTCATATTTATGCTACTAACCTATTTTGGCAAGTATTCCGTGTTTTGTGTATTTCTCATGTGCTTTATAGGTATTTCATGAAAGTTAGTGCGAAAGAGAACACAAAACAGTGAAAGAAACCAAGAAATGGGGAGTTCACGGGCATTTTCATAATTTTGCAGCCTTAGTCAGGAGGTGGGTCCAACTAGAAAGTTGAAGAGCTCTAAATTACAAGAAGATTGGAAAAAACGGTACCCCAATCCGAGCTACGGTGAAGACGTTATGCCTATTGAGAGTTGGAGACAGAAAGTCAAAAGTTGAAATTAATTCTGGAAGCTGAAGAGTCAAAAATCTTGAAATTTCTTGTTTAATTCACTTTTATTAGTTGTAAAATTTGGAGAGGCATGTGAAGAGTCACGTTTTAGGTGTATAAAAGTACAATCACTACATCCTTCCAACAGAGTCAAATTCTAGAGAGAGTCAGATTTTAGGAGTTGTTTTATCAAGTTGTAGGAGGCTAATAGTTAAGGTTTCTTTGTAGTTAGCTTTTAGAGGATTCTTGTAACCAAGAATCCTAGTTTTGATGTTTGGCTACTATTCAAGATTCAAGGTTCTATTCAAGATTCATCACTCATCCATTGCGAGTAATTTTAATTTATTGTCTTTACTACTTTCCTAGTTAGTTGAATTAATTGTTGCTTTCTAGTTTTCCAATCCCAATTCAAGTCATGTTCTCAATTTTATAGATTTAGTTATGAATTCCTGCACTTTCACTTTTAAGTTTTCTTTTATTTTAATCATGTTAAGCTAAGTTTTTAAGGGTGGGGATGCAAGAACCCAACCCGATGTGGTATCTATAGATATAAAATTTGTCCTCTAAATTAAATAAGTGATTAGATCGTGTTGTATTATTTCACAACCATTGTAGAACTTTTGACATTGTTTGTCCTAGGTAACCGGGGTGCTTAAGGATGCAACGTGCGTGAACTATTGTGACACTGCTTTACTCATTCTTTGATTATGTATGATGCGGGCTTGAACCTCATATTTATAATGCTTTGAAGTACTAAAGACTAGGTCTTATCAATTATTTAATTAATGACTAATTTTGTACTGACATACACACTAGGGTTTGGGGGAGTGTATTCTTAACCCATTTCTTAATTCATATTAATTCCTTCTTAGTTAGTTAATGTTGCATGCGTAGGTTAATTTAATTGAATTTAGTTAATTCATAAATAAATTCCAAAAATTAATCATCTTTTTATTTTATTTTCTTTTAACATCAACTTTAGGATTAAACTACCTTACCTTTATCGTCATGTTCACACGTCCTAACACTCTGTGGATTCGATACCCAGACTCGCCACTATACTCCTTAAGAGCGTAGTTACAAATTTAGTATTTTTTGTATTGAGGTTGGAAGCCAATAACAACGACTAGCGTATTACACGGACGCTTGATTTTCCGACTCGATCAAAATGGCGTCGTTGCTGGGGATTAGGTAGACTTTAGGTTAGGTTAGTTAATCCTGAATTTGACCTTTAAAAAAAATAATAATAATAAAAAATAATAATTCAGAAAAATGTGTGTCACGTTTTTGAATTACCCACTTTGAAATGTCTTATTTTAACTCTTTTGGTGGCTTTAATTGTTATGATAATAGTGAGGAGGAGAATGAACTCACGATTTATGAACATTAGATCAATATCACTAAAGATGAGTCTTATAAATACAAGCCAAGTGCTAAGTCCATCCAAATTTATGAAAATGAAAGGCTTGAAGAAGAAAGGCGTGAAAAAGAATATAGGGAAAAAAATCATTTTTGGGAGCAAGAGTTGGATGCATTATTCGAATCCAATGACGATTTTTCTTCCGATATTTTTGAGACTAAAGATTGTTTTCAACCAAATGAGGAATCCAATGAAGAATCACTTGAGCTTGAATTTATGTCCTCACCATTTTCATTCTCTATTATCGAACCATTAAATCCATAACAAGAACTGGATGAATGTCTTGAGGATGTTGATCCGATTCTTGTATGGGAATATTTTTTTGAGATGCTTCATCTTACAGGCCATACACTTAGACGTGTCACTCCACCAGATCCAGTTGAAAATTTTGCGGGAGAATATTTTAAGGAGAAGGACTCAATGCTTGAATTGTTTTCCAATATGGAATCTTTCTGTTTGTGTGATCCGCTTCCCATACTACTTGAAAAATCTTTGGGACGTGATTCTATTTTACTTGGATCCCAATGGTACTTGTCCCCCTGTGCAGTCAAATCCCACATTATCCCCCTAAAATTTTTAAGTGGTGATGGTTTATTTTTTTCATCTCACACATGCCTTCCGTTGTTCAAACGGAATTCTTATATTTTGGGAGGCATGCATCTTAGTGGGAGCACACCATTAATCCATCAAAGTCAAATTGTATTTCGGGTGGACCCTCAAATTTTTTGACTTCTAGTGTATAACTTATTAGAAGTTCAAATCGTAGGTTGTACATAATTAGCTTTTTATTTTTCCTTTTTTTTTATAGTTTAGAGTAATTAGTTAAAGTTTTGTTATTCTTTTTTTGTTATGCTTGGTTCTAACATGTTTTGAAGATTCAATAGACTCGCACTCATCGGGGATCGCTCCATTTGGGTAATATCTTTATTTTCCTCTCTTTATGTTGTGTTCTTGATTCACATTGAGGACAATGTAACATTTAAGTTAGGGGGTGTGGGATATTCTTCCTGTTTATTGTTTAGATTCATTGATTCGATCACATGTTCTTTCCAAATGTTTTTCTTTAAGTTTAAAAAAAATGTCAAAAAAACCAAAAATATTTTTCTTCAAAATAAATAAAAATTGGAATTTAAAATTTTCAAAAATATCACCTTTATTCTATTTAAAGTCTCAAATTGTTAACAATCAAAATGCACTAAGCCAAAATTGACCGAAGATGGAAATTGAAAGAAAATTTGACGACTTAATGAATATGTGTGGAGATTGATCAAACCCGGTGAGATTTCGAGCCTTTGAATTTTTTATGAGTTTTTAAATCAATCCGAGTTTATGATTAACTCAATGTTCTTTTCAGCATTTTAATAAGTCATTGATGATCTCAATCCTTTGTTTTGAACGGTTATGGGAAATGTGTGAAATGTTGTCTCGAAATTCGTGCTAAATATATCTCTAAACTTAATTAATCTCAAGATGCATATGGTAATGTGATGAGCAATTTGGACAATGAAGTAGGCCATCGTTTGTTACCCAAAAATATTAGCCATAAAAAAAACGTTGTGAAAAAGTATCCCTTTGCAACACACTTTGAGCCTAATAAAATATTTTCCTTTTGTTTGATAACCCGAAAAACCCAAATAGCCCGGAACTGTGAAAAATTGGAAATTCATCAAGTAAGTCCAAATTGTGCAATAAAAAGGGGCAAGAGAAAAACAAAAAAAAAATGCTCAATAAAAAAAAGAAAAAAAAATGAAAATAGAAAAAGAAAGAGAAAAATGAGTAAATGCCCGAAAAAGCATAATGGACGTCATAAGGACATTTTCCAATTCCAAACATTCCGACCATTCCCATTTTTACCCTTTACACTTTTTAACTCGAAAAGTCCTAACCGAGTTCGAATGGCGAAATTAATTACTTCATGGACAGCTAAGACATGAAAAGATAATATAAGAGATTAAAATGGTGTGATTAAGAGATGATGTTTCCCGTTTCCTAATAACTGTATTCCAATGAAGAGATCTTTTCACCATATATTTTCTTGTTTCAATTTTGTGTGCATGAATTTGTGTCCATTATATTTACTCTTTATATCATGCATACCGAGAGAAAACAACCACAATCCAAGTGATTCGTTTGTGAGTGCATCCGTAAGAATTTGAATCAAAACGAATTTTCGAAAAGTAACGTAATGCTCAATCGGTGGAAATTTGAGGTTTAAATTCTGGCTTTGCACACACACACACACTATGGTTTGAGACATTTGAATATGAATTTGTGGTGACTATTTTTTTAAAAGTTTAAATTGTACAATTTTTAAGTATTTTGATATTTATTTGGGCCAATAAATAATTTTGTGGGTATATTCACTGCAAACCCCCACGACACAAAACTCGCCCTACTAGGGTAACCTAGGGGTTTAAAGGCTTATTGCATATGATCAATGCAATCGCTTGCCCGCGAAAAAGGTATTCTATCCCAATAAAGGAATTTTCAAGAGTGGAATTTTTGTTAGATTCATTTACATTGCTCGGGACGCGCAAAGTTCTAAGTTAGGGGGTGTGATTAGGCACATATTCTTCATATTTATCCCCTTAATTTCGGTATTTTTGTGATCCCGTCCAATGTAAATAGCTTGGATTTTTCTTTTATTTATGCTACTAACCTCTTTTGGCAAGTATTCCATGTTTTGTGTATTTCTCACGTGCTTTATAGGTATTTCATACAAGTTAGTGCGAAAGAGAACGCAAAACAGTGAAAGAAACCAAGAAATGAGGAGTTGAAGGGCATTTTCCTAATCTTGCAGCCATAGTCCAGAGGTGTGTCCAACTAGAAAGTTTAAGATCTCTAAATTACAAGAACATTGGAAAAAACGGCACCCCAATCCGAGATACGGTGAAGAAGTTATGCCCATTTAAAGTTGGAGATTGAAAGTCAAAAGTTGAAATTAATTCTGGAAGCTGAAGAGTCAAAACTCTTGAAATTTCTTGTTTAATTCGTTTTTATTAGGTGTAAAACGTGGGGAGGCATGGGAAGAGTCAATTTTTAGGTGTATAAAGGCCAAGTTGTAGGAGGCTAATAGTTAAGGTTTCTTTGTAGTTAGTTTTTAGAGGATTCTTGTAACCAAGAACCCTAGTTCTGAAGTTTGGCTACTATTCAAGATTCAAGGTTCTATTCAAGATTCATCATTCATACATTGCAAGTAATTTTAATTTATTGTCTTTACTGCTTTCCTAGTTAGTTTAATTAATTATTACTTTCTAGTTTTCCAATCCCAATTCAAGCCATGTTCTCAATTTTGTAGATTTAGTTATGAATTCCTGCACTTTCACTTTTAAGTTTTTTATTTTAATCATGTTAAGCTAAGCTTTTAAGGGTGGGGATGCATGAACCCAACCCGATGTGGTATGCATAGATATAAAATTTGTCCTCTAAATTATATAAGTGATTAGATCGTGTTGTATTGTTACACAACCATTGTAGAACTTTTGGCCTCGTTTGCCCTAGGTAATTGGAGTGCTTAAGGATGCAACATGCGTGAACTATTGCTACAATTCTTTACTCATTCTTTGATTATGTATGAGGCAGGATTGAACCTCATATATCTAATACTTTGGATTACTAAAGACTGGGTCTGATCAATTATCTAATTTATGACTAATTTTGTACTGGCATACACACTAGGGTTTAGGGGAGTGTATTCTTAACCCATTTCTTCATTCATATTAATTCCTTCTTATTTAGTTAATTTTTCATGCGTAGGTTAATTTAATTGAATTTAGTTAATTCATAAATAAAATCCAAAAAATAATGATCTTTTTATTTTCTTTTCTTTTAACATCAACTTTAGGATTAAAATGCCTTACCTTTATCATCACGTTCACATGTCCTAACTCCCTTTGGATTCGATACCCAGACTCGCCACTATACTCCTTAAGAGTGTAGTTACAAGTTTAGGTTTTTTTGTATTGAGGTTGAAAGCCGATAACAACGACTAGCGTATTACACGGACGCTCGGTTTTTCCACTCGATCAAGGCCACGTGTCGTTCGAGCGATATAGGCTCTCGCGCAAATGAAACTTAGGTCACTTGAAAGACTTTTGGGTTTTTCTTCTCCTTCTTCGTGAAGTTTCCGCCATGGGAGAGATTAAAAGTTCTTAAACCCAGATTTCCTTACTCTGTAAAGGCCTTAAGAATTTATATCAAACTCTAAAATCTTAATTCTCCCAATTCTAAAATCAACATCTACACAAAATCGAAGGTTAAACATCAAGTTCCCAAATCACTTTACAGTTCATATAAATTATCCTTAATTTATAAATCATTGTACACAAGGTTTCTAATAATCTCATCGTAGATTGAAAGTTCATAAATCTTATTTCCTAATCAGTAATTATGTAATATGAATTAAATCTATTACATAATTCATCCATACCTTCATAAATTTAAAACCTAATTTGGATATCAACCCAACCCAAAATCATTTGTGTTTGTCACACTGACTATGATATGAATTGAAAACTGCAATTAATTTAAAAGAAAATTGAATGACTTTCTTTAAAGGGTTTGTAGGGTCTGAATCCTTTGGTGTAGATGAGTATTTGATGAAGAACACCCACACTTGTTCTTCCTTTTGGATCCAAAGAGCTCTCCAAATTCTCCATATTTTTCCCTCTAGATAATTAGCGTTTCTTAAATGCGTTATGGATGCCACACCCTCTCACGTTTAGGTTTTATTAAGACAATCCCCTTTTTAGGCTCGAAGGATTTATTAAATAGGCCCAAACACTACCGTGTGGGATTTGTTATGTCCAAAAATGACTCGAGACCAATTTACTACCCCGGGATACTCTTTTTCGACAATCTCGGCTTATTCTGACTCATCTGTGTACTCAAAATTACCATCCGAATTAATTTACCAAAAGTCCTTGTCTCGAACTCAATATAGTCTATACCCGACTCCCGATTGAGATAAATAGATGACACATCAATATCACTCTGTATGACCTAAATAAATTACTAATCTCCACTTAGTAATTTAATTTCCATAAATATTAACCATTTACTCTCCCGATTAATATTTAAATAAAAACTAATAATAATTAATTCAATTAATTTATGACGCACAAGTATTTTAAAATTATCTGAATTAGTTAAATATTAAATGATCAGAAATACGTGGTGTTATATACTTCCCCCCTCACAAGGTAATTTCGTCCTCGAAATTAGGTCATATATGCGGTGAATAACTCTGGATACTGCTCTCGCATGTCATCCTCTCGCTCCCAAGTAGACTCGTTGACACTATGATATCCCCACTGAACTCAAACTAGTGGTAGCACCTAAGACCGCAGCTTACGCTCACTACGATACAGAATAGATACGGGTATGTCCTCGTATCAGACATCTGGGTGTAAGTCAATCTCGTCGAGTGGGAAGTGCCAAAAATCCCTCTCCCTACTCTGGTATTTCTTCAGCTACAAAACGTGAAACACATCGTGCATCCGCTGAAGATGCCCTGGAAAATCTAGTCTATAAGCTACTGGTCCCACTCTCTTAATGATCCGGAAATGTCTTATATACCTCGGCGCTAGTTTCCCCTTCTTTCTGAACCTCATCACCCCCTTCATAGGAGACACCCGAATCAGTACCTGACCTCTAAGTCCACATGTCTCACATTAGCATCGTCATAACTCTTTTGAGCTATCCAAATACATCCCCGAATCAACTATATCTTGAGAGTCATTTCCTAAACTATATCAGGCCCTAATAAATTGTTATCCCCTACCTATAACCAATAAGCGGGCGAACAGTAAGGTCTCTCATAAAGTGCCTCAAATGGTGGCATGCTGATAGTAAATTGGTAAGAGTTGTTCTGTG
Source organism: Sambucus nigra (assembly GCA_949130495.1). Classification (NCBI taxonomy): domain Eukaryota; kingdom Viridiplantae; phylum Streptophyta; class Magnoliopsida; order Dipsacales; family Adoxaceae; genus Sambucus; species Sambucus nigra. The sequence continues at coordinate 98,901,440 of OX422224.1, forward strand.
GAAACTCTACTAATGGAAGATATATCACTTTCCTCCTGCTCCAACACATCCCCAAGTACCTGGAAGGATGCATCCGTATATACTCGGTACTCAAATCCTCCCCTAGGCAAAGTAAGTACGGGTGCTAATGTCAATTTGTCCTTTAACTATTCTAAAGCTAACTGACAGTGGTCACTCCATACAAATGGTACTCCCTTGCGAGTCATATTTGTCAACGGACCCACAATCTTCAAAAATACCTTAATGAAGCAGCAATAATACCCGAACCACCCCAAATTACTATGAATCTCAGTCAATGTCATGGGTTGTCCCCACTCCCTCACAGCTAATACCTTACTCAGATCAACAGTAATACCCCGATCTAATACAATGTGGCTAAGAAATTGTACCTCTCCTAGACAAAATTCACACTTCCCAAATTTGGCATACAACTAGTGGTCCCGCGATGTCTGCAAAACCATACACTATATAGATGATGTGTGTGCTCCTCCTGCATGCGCCACTTGACCAAAATGTCGTCTATGAATACGATGATGAACTGGTCGAGGAACTCCATGAATACCCTGGTCATGAGATCCATGAACACTTCTGGTGCGTTGGTGAGCCCGAACGGCATCATCCTTATCTTGTAGGATCCATACCGTGATAGAAAAGAGGTCTTAGGAACATCCTCCTTTCGAATGAGAAATTGATGATATCCTGATCTCAAATAAATCTTAGAGAAGTACGCTGCCCCTCTCAACTGATCAAATATGTCATCGATTCTAGGTAATGGATACTTATTCCGTATCGTGACCTTATTCAACTCCCTATAGTCCACACACAAACCAAGTGATCCATATTTCTTCTTTATAAATAGCACAGGGGAAAACCACGACGATGTGCTTCTGAGATGTGCTTCGGGCAATCGTCTTCACACTTGGTGCTAAATCTCGACTGGGCGGTAACCTTTGTATATCCTAAAATACATCCTCAAAGTCTCTCACGACAGGAATTGAGTTTAATGGAATTAACACCTCTTATGAGGTCTCCTCCTCAATATAGTATAAATGAGTGTGAAAACCTCCCTCAGGAAGAGGCATCGCCACTAGAAACATCTCCTGCCCCGGAATGGAGAATACTATGGTCCTTTCAAAATAATCTATCGTCGTCGTGTATTCTGCCAACCAATCGATGCCTAAGATAACATCATATCCCTCAATATCTAACACAAGAATTTCTGCTACTAAACTTATTCTCCCAATTATAATCTCTACTCCTCTATAGACCGAGTGTACAAGTGACCCACTATCCATTGGTGACTCTACACACATAAGGAGACTACAAGCGGTCTCTAACAAACTGGCAGTTCTAGCAAATTTGGTTTCAATGAATGAATGTGATGCCCCAGTAAGAAAAATAATCCTACCCTCATGCCCATGAATAGGAAACATACCTCCAATTGCTAATGGTACTAGAGTTCCTGGTGGAATGGAAATATCCTGAACATTATACACACGATCGTAGTGCACCTGCCCCTGTTACCGCTGGGCTGGTTAGGCTAGTGTTGCTTGAGGCCTATGCGCTTGTTGTCCCTGCTGGGAGCCCTGCTGTTTCCCCTACCTATCTGTGGGCACTCCCTAGTCAGATGTCTTGTCTGACCACAAACAAAACAACGCCTCTGAAAATTTCCCTGATGGTGGCCCTGACGAGACCATCCCCGATGTTGGCCCTGCTAGCCTCCCCTGATGTTCCTTTTTCCCTGGGTACCCTAAGAAACCTTCTACTTTTGTTGATTAGGGCCCTGATGGACCTACCTAAATCCCTAACCTCTTGGTCAAAATATCTTAACGGAATTCCCCTAACGGGTATCCTTCCCTTGTTGCTTGGTTGTCTATTACTGTACTCCGCTAGCAACACCCCCAATTGACTTGCCCTGCTGGCTAGTCTCACTTCCCCTCTTTCTTACCTTAAGGTGGAAGCGATAGTCCTTCCCATGAAATAAAGTTGCATTGACAACTTCTGTATATGTCACCAATGTAGGGTTCCCAATCAAATGTTGCTCGATCCTCTAGGCTAAACCAGCTACAAACCTCGCCTTATTCTGCTCCTCATTGCTCATCTCATCTGGAATAAAGTAGCCTAATGGGTAAAATCATCCTCCTACTCCTCCAAAGAGCGGTCACCCTGAATCACCTCGCTGAATTTCCTCCTCATCTCGGCCTTGACTTCTAGAGGAAAGTACTTGCGATTAAACCACACCCAAAACTCGACGATAGTCATCATCTCTCTCTCTCTCCAATAGTTGTAATAGACTCCCACCACTATAGAGCCACCCCGGTCAATCAAAATGTGGCTATCATATGTCTCTGCACTTCATTGCAGTCAACCATGCGCATGTGGTGCTGCAAATCTTTCTTCCACTGGCAAGATAAGATCACATCGGAACCCCCCTGAAACTTTGCCATGTGGCTTTTCTGAAAGGCCTCCTGAACTCTCTTCCACTTTGACGGCCTAAGTGGGCCTGAACAACAGGGGCCACTAGCATTTGTGGCTAAGGCCAAGGGAAATGTGCTTCCATAGCTGTCATTGCTGCGTTGATCGCCTGGGCCACAATCTCTACCACCTGCATTGTAGTCACTAACCCTTGTGGGGCTTGTGTCTGCAGAACCTCTGTCTCCTACCGAGCCTCCCTCACCTTGTCCCTCGCAGTTTCCCAAGCAGGTCTACCTCTCCTACGCGGCATCTGAAATATAAAACGAGTTGTATTAGTTTACTGTTACTACAAATCTTACTAGCAGAAGTATGATATCTCATAAGCGTGAAGATATATCAATAGCACTAATAATAGGGCTATACATTATAAGAACGCTACGTTGAAATCATAGTAAGCCGTACAAATGCTATGGAAACTAGAACCTTTATTGAATTAAAATAGGATTTCCATCTGGTTTATTCTTAGCATCACTCAAAAATTGTGACAACTTCATGGGTTCATGGGGTTAACCGAGTAATACCACAAATTTGTATTTAACTATGGATCCAGTGTTCTTCCTGTTAGATTTTTGTTAAAAATTGATAGATTCATGTAGGATGACAAAGTAGAGGAAATCTTCCAATCAATAATTTATCACTTACCACTACCCCGATGTTGGCAAAGCCAAAGTTCTCTACATCATATGTATTGCATATGAATCCATCTAATAAATGCATAAGATCTATTATGTCTCATCATGGGAGGCCCATATCATACATAAGTACAACACTTAGACCAACCAAGCAAGCATGGTCAACATAAGAAAATGAAATGCAAGAAATTTTTGGAGCAATACATGTGTGGCACACTTACAACTGTTGCATTGAAATGTATTTCAGGTGATTTACTATCCAAAATGCCAAGCAATGGACGCAGTTCTTAGCATGGGATGAATATTGTATAATATCACCATCAAAATAATTGTTATTTATTCCCTCTATAAAGGAATGTTACCTATTTTGTTCCTTTATTAGGATGTTCAAATTATTACAATAATAAAATTAATGACTAAAGGAGGTAACCAAAGAAAGAAAAGGCCAATTGAATACACAACCGCATAACTAGAACACTCATTCATTGAACCAACTACTGAGCTCCATATTTCTTCTTATAATTAATACATGACCATAACTCATTTAATGCATAAACACATAATAAAATCCTCAAGTTAAGATTTTGACATACTATGAGAACAATGGAATCACAAATGTATATACCAGTTAATAAGAAAATATGCATATGCTTAACATTTTCAAATATGCACGATCTAATGAAGGGAACAATGACTCACCTGCCCCTATCTGGTTAGACGATGATGACCTCCTCATGTTTGATTCACCCCATGATAAATCTATATGAAAAAAATGCAACATACTTTCCGTAATAATACTATAAAGGTACAAAACACTGTTAAGAGGTTGCAAATGAACAAATTGCAATTTTCAAATGAGTTAAAATGAATGAACTACTTAAATATGTTAACCACGTTCACATGGAAAAGACTCAATGACCCTGGCCACTGAATAACTTCGTTAACGAAAAAATAACCTACCCCAAAGTGTAATTTAGTTAATTTCGTCTAATTCTGATAGAGTCATCTTCACCATTCATTTAACAACCAAATGAATCTCATCAATTTAATCTCAGAAAATTCTAACACCCAACTTAAGGACATAATCTATCAACCTTATAGCTCAAAAATAGTTTTATCAAATTAAATAGAACAAAAGGACACACATAATAATGTGTTGACACGAGAATAATACTACGAAAGATATATAATAGGAAAATGATACAACTTCTTATATCATGTACGAAAATATCACCAAGTTGTAATGGTCAGCTGAATCAATACAAATTCACCATGGAAATTCCAATTGATTATTTCGTATGAAGGGAATGAAAGAGGGGAGTTAACGAAGCATGATACTTCTTATAGAACCATAAATATCGTAAAAAGAAAATTCCAAATGGGGGTCAAGTGAACAAATTTACATTTTTAAATGAGTTAACTACTTAAATATGCTAAGAACGTTGACATGGAAAAAAATAACCTCCGGCATTGAATAGTTCGGATAACGGCAAAATAACCTACCCCCAAATTGTATTCTTGGAAGGGTTTTGATGCCATTCCTCAGGATCTCCACGACTTTAAGGTATCAAATGGATACAAAATCCATTCTAATACAAACACTGTCAATCAAGATAAATCTTAGGCATCTTCTAAAGGGGACAACCGAAAGGAAAAATCTCAGGGGCTTCTTACACATAATTTTGGCAATATTTTCCTCTGTTCAGATTCATGCTTGATCTTTTTAGATAACGCCTCGATAGCATTGTTGGGTGATCAACACGATCCAACATATATGAGGACAAAATTAAGGTATCTTTATAATATTGCAAACATATTCTCATACATGGGTCTTATCAAGAATATTCGTCACATGGAGAGTGGGAAGCCAGTATTTGGGCGGATGGGAATGAAAGGAGATGCGAAGAATGGACTTGATGATGATTTGGATTCTAATGACTCTAAGAGGAGAGTATTTGAGACTGAGATTACAAATATTGGTTCAAAAAGATACAAGGACAATTTTTTCTCTTGGAAACCAAGTGATAAGGAGAACGTACAAATGCATGTGAAAATAGGAAATGCAAGGGATGGATATTATAAGAGCTCAATTAAGTAACGTCTATGACATGGCTCAAAGAATTTTATGATTGGCCCTTTTAGTCCATTTAAATGAACCTAAGAGAGCAGTTTTTGGGAAAAAAATGTGAGGCAGGTTCAGGATTGGGAGAAGCTAGCGTCTCCTTATTGCCCTAGAGCTAGCACCCATTTTATTTAACCATAGAGCCAATGTTATAGATTTCATCGTTTTCATACTTTGTGAATTTCCAAATCACACCTTGGATTGTATGATAATTCAATTCAAGTGCCTAAAATCTCAATGATAACTGTTAGTTTGGTTTTATTTTCTAAAAATAAAATAAAATAAAAATTCTATTCTACCAACATCACCACAAATGGAAAAAATTAGACAATCCTCTCTGGATGGACTTAATGACAACAAAACTTTAGACAATAATCATTTATTGATATGATCTACACTGTCAGTCATAATAAGTAAATTACATATCTGGTACATGAAGAGTGTATTCAATGTCGATGTTGTCATGATCATATTTTCTCACATCACGAAACTCACTTATCAAATGAAGTTGGATTTCGGTCCCTGTATTTTGCATTACGATGATATAAGTTTTAATTTAATATATGTGTAAAATTGGATATGGTGGTGATGATTTCACCATTATAGAAAGTAGCATTTATTTCCAATGGTATTTTTTTTATAAACACACACATGTGGTGAGAGTGAGTATATAAAAATATTATTATCGAATTGTTATAATTTAATAGTATGTACTATATAATAGTATTATTTTTGTTTTTCAAAAAAACATGTATATTTTTAGGACACACAAAATAAGTTCACTCAGAAATCCCAACAACGAATTGTACAATAATATAATAAAAAACATGTCGCATATGTTATTTTACCTACTAATAATATATTAATGAAATACTTATATAACGATTGTGGGTATTGGGGGCTCTTACCTATGATTCAGCTGGAGAAAAAACAACACAACCATTATCACAATAAATAACATATGAACACATAAACAAAAATTACAATATTGTGAGTCAGAGAAACACAAAATTCAATTAATAGAACATAAAATAGGAGATTGAACTAATATTAAAAAATTAGAGTAATGAACTAAAGCCAAAATGATAACAAATTAAGAAAAATATTGGCAGAGGTATCTATTGGTGGAGAAAAATATTTTATTACCTTTATCGATCATTTTTGTATTTTTTACATATTATACTTATTTCACGATAAACCTCAATCTAAAAGTGTTGTTGAAACATACATGAGAGACAATTGGGTAAACTGGTGAAAATTATTAGGTTCGATAGAGGTGGCAAATTTTATGAAAGATATGATGAGTCGATGAAGCACCTTGGCCCTTTTGCTAAAATCTTAGAAACTTTAGGTACATGCACCCAATACATAATGTGGAGATCACCTTAACAAAATGGTGTAGCTAAAAAGCACAATCGTATTCTTTTAGAAATAGTAAGATGTATGCAACGTACGACTAAATTACCTATATTTTTATGGACACATGATCTTATGAATGTTGTGCGCATCTTAAATCAGGTACATAGTAAGTCAGTTTTAAAGACTCCAATTTGAATTATGGAAACGATGGACTCCCACTTTATGATATTTACGTGTTTGGGGTAGCCCAGTGGAAGCTAGAATTTATAGCCCATAAGAAAAGAAATTAGATCCTAGGACAATAAGTTGTTATTTTTTTGGGTACCTAGGAAAGTCAAAGGGATACAAATTCTATTGTCCTAATCATACAACTAAAATATAGAAATTAAAACGTTAAGTTCATTGAAGATGGTGCTGTCAGTGGAAGTGATCATTCATGAAGTCGGTGTAGACACCCCATTCTAATATACCCTAACCTCTCCCTAGGTCCCTAGCACATCCCTTCATCATTGAAAACCTAAGTCATACTCCAAGTACTGACCTAAAGGCCATTGGCCACTCCCAGGCACCGTTTGAATAAAATTCAAACTCTTCATCTCGAACGAGACTGAATGAATCTTTAAGGGCACTGAATCCCCTTTCCAACGATCCATCCCATGCACAATTTTAACTTACGGTGCGGACGAATGACCCATTTTCCCCCAAAACTCGATTAAGAGGTCACTGGATGCTCCCAGGCTTCGTTGGACCAAACTCAACTATTCATCTCAACCGAGATTGAATGAATCTTTGAAGGGTAGTGAAACCCCTTTCCAATAGTTTGCCCCGTGCGCAATTCTGACTTACGATACAAACGAATGATCCGTTTTACTCTGAAAAGTCATCGAGTTCTTCCACGCCCCGATTGACCAAAGTCAACTCCCTAAACCAAGTCAAACTAGTTAGAATGTCAAAGTAAATCTCCTCACCTTTCCAACGGTCCGCCCCGTGTGCGATTCTGACTTACCATGCGGATGAACGATCCGTTTGCGTCCGATAATTCCCCGTCCAAAGGACCGACAAGCGCTTTACCCAAAGTCAACTCCTAGCCCCGAGAGAAGTACAAATATTTTTGAAGGTCTATGAAGTACCTTTCCAACAGTTTACTCCGTGAATGATTTGGATCAACGGCTTACGCTCTACGATCAATTTTCCGAAGGAACCTGAAAGAGACTGCCAAACGGTAGGTTCCAAACCCTGCCTATAGCAATGTGCCTAAACACACCTGTCGATTGGCTGGACCAGGGCTATGACAATTGACAATTCCATGGGCCTATAAAAAGGAGGGCCTAACCTCATTCCAGAAAAAAGTAAAATCAGAGATCCATCACTCTCAGCAAGCTCAGAAAACCCCTCTCGAAGTCAGCGTGATTTCCATATCCAAATCCCTTTCCAACCTTCACCTTTCATCACCCTTTTCCTCAAATTTGGTGAATTAAGTATCCTCCATCATCACCCAAGTACAAGGGCTGCACTCCAACATCCAAGATCAAGCTCAAGATCTTCAAGAAGGTCCAACTTTCCAAACTCTCTTTTTAAATTCCCCTAAATTCGCATTAACTTGTTTATTACTTAGCACTTTTATTCTCTCATCTCACATATATTAATATTATTTTTATCTAGTATTATTGAACATCTCTTATTTTCATAAAATTAAAACCCAAAAAATAAGAAAAAGAGGGTTTGCTCATAAATTCCAAACGGGAATTCTCACAGTTTTCTCATAACTTTCTCACAACTAAAACACTATTTTACACACACACACACACACACACAAGAGAAGTCCCCGATTGGATTTATGAAATAAACCACACCCCTCATTTTGCATGCGAACTACGTGGACTTTGATGCCTCTATAGGCTACGTATGCATCTCGGGATAAAACCCGTGACTCGAGTCATATTCCTACTTTTCTCTCATTTTCTATTTTCTCTATATTCTTTAATCTCAATTCTTTTAAATTCTATATATTTACATATACATATATTTGTTCTTAGTGGCGCATTATTCCATGTGCGTTATCATTCCGTTATAATGATTAACGCGAGGATAATTGCATAAATCCTATTTTCTAATATTACTTTTAAGACCATTCCTGTGGATGACTCTCTTTATCTCTTCCATGATACAAGCCGTGGATTCCTATATCCACTACATATACACATGCACACATATCACGGTGAAATAAAGGAAAATAACAATAAACCATGAGAGACCGTAAGGGCAGAATGGGTGCCTAACACCTTCCTATTTCGTAACTTATCCTCCGGACTCTTTTTCGAATCATTTTAGTTTTGTATGTATCAGTATGTCTTTGGATGTTGTCCTTCAGGATGGATCCCTTTTCTTTTTTTGGTTTCCATTAAAATAGATTGGAGACTCCATCTCTCTACATTTTTCACCTCATCAATGATGTCGTCCGAAGCGCTCTCGAGAGGCATGCAAGGGACCAAAAGGGATCCTCTCCCGCCACGAGGATCTGGGATGGCCACAGTGGCGACTCTGCTGGGGATTTTCATTTTGAGGGATAGAATCTATTTACATGAGTGTTTTATTTTCTTATATATTCCCCTATTTTCATGTTCCCCTTTACTATTTATGTGTACCTCATGCTTATACTTCTATTCACACACTTGTAGAAAATTCTCCATGTACACTTCACACCACATGCACGTAGGGTCACATATATCCCCATGTTCCATGCATCACCCATACTTGGTATACCATTGGTACTCATACTTTGCTCCCTGTTGAATATGATCAAGAAAGATACTTTCAGAAGATACTAATAAGAGAATCATGCATGATTCACACAATATCACCAAAGATCATTGTGATTGACCAGATTTTGTCCAGTAACTAGAGGGTCACTTCGTGATGGGCGCTAGTCCGGCAGGGCACAGTTAGCCTAAGCGATATGACTCTCACCTTCCATCGGCCAAGTACCTTTGATGTATATCGAATGGTTCCCCCGTATCGTACTGCTTGACCGAAGTCATGACGGGAGGTATATCGTAGGAAACTCATTCACGTATGCTGAGTATATCGAATTCCCTCTCATACGTACCATCCCCATGAGGTGTATAGTGAGGAAATTCACGTACACTCGGGTATATCAAATGTCTTGTCCACACGTACCGATTGCCCTAAAAAAGCAAAATGTATATCTTGGAAGCCAAGTCTAAGGGGGGCACCCTTTTCGATTCACCCAACCAACTACATACCCGCATATATGTGTCAAGACTAGGACACACATATTATATTACCTATTTTTACCCAAAACTCTGTCGAAATTCCGGGTCGGCCTACCGCCCAAATTTTCGTGCATTTTTAAAATGGGACGCTACCCGTGAGCCTTGTTACAAGTCCATCCATAACTTTGCATATGTTACAAACCCAACTTTTTCAGGCTCGTGTCCCCTCCGGCATTTCATTTTTCATTTAGGATAATTTAATACAAGTGAGAACATAATAATAATAATCATGCTGAGACCCGTCTTCCAAAAACATTTCTCCCTTCTTCTTCAAAAATCCAAAAATATTTCTCCTTTCTTTAAAAAAAATCCAAAAATATTTTGTCTTCCAATCTCAAAAAAAATGTCAAAATATTTTCATCTTTTTTTTGTCCAAAATAAATCCCAGTTTACACCTTCCCCAATCGATTTCACGTCCTTGGCCTGGCTCCTTATTGGCTTCGGTCTTCAGCTAAATCACCCAGGAGTTTCGACTGTTCCCCTGCTACCTCTTCGGAGTCCGGTATCCATCCTCTTTCCATGGAGAACACAGATCAACTATCAGTTGCGTAGCCAGATCTGATGCTAGTTTTAGCTCAGCTTGTGTCCAAGATTGACAACCTTCACACTGAGGTTCTAGATATGCAACAAAACTAGGTTCATATTCCTCAAGAGCCTAAGGTCTTATTCCCTCGTGCTATAGGTCCATCGGAGCCTATATGGGTTAACGAAGTGTATCAGCACACTCCACGTGCCCCTCTTGATAATGGGTCACCGCCTGCCCAGCCTCCTATGTCAAACCTTGCCCAGTCCGGGGCTAACTTGCATGTGATCGTTGATCCAAAAGAGGAATAATTGAACAAAGTCAAAAAAGATCTCATGATGCTAACTAAGAAGTTCGACCAAGTCTGAATCTCCTGAAATTACATGGACTACACCGACATGTCTCCTTATCCTAAGGCAAGGTTACTCGAGAAGTTTAAGATGCTGAATATCGAGAAATTCGGAGGAAGTGGACCACCGATTGTTCATATTCATAGTTATCACTGTTCCGTGACTCTCCTAGGGGATTCTGAAGAAGTAATGGCCCAATTATTTCAGCAAACTTTGAGGGATAGCGTTATATGATTGTTTTTATCTCTCAAAGAGTCTAGAATTCGTAGCTGGGAGGATATAGCCCGAGAATTCATGTCATAGTACAAATATAATGAAGAGCTTGAGGTCACCCCGATGATTTAGAGCTGCTTATACAGAACTCTGGGGAATTAGTCAGTAACTTCATAGCTCGATGGACGGAAAAGGCAGCCACTATGACCAATCGTCCATCTGAGGAAGAACATGTCAACATAGTCAAGAAAAACTTCTTGCCACATGTTCGAGCAACCATGGGAGGACAATACTATCCCCACTTCCGAGCTCTCAGAGAAGCAAGAGTAGAAATTGAGGAAGGACTTTCTAAAATGGAGGTTAAGCTAAAGAAAGTGTTTGGACATTTTACCCCCGAAAAATATGACAAACTTGCCAATGATGTAGTCTCAACTATCAACAACATCTCTCAACCGATCCCTTTGTGGGTACCAAAAAGCTGCCCTGTCCCAGTCCGAAATGAATACACCGAGCTCCATGCTCCCCTTTCCAAATTTTATCAAGCCCTGTTAAGCCAATACTTCATCAAACCCTTGAATCCCCATCCATTTCCCAATCCACTTCCAAGAAACTTCAAAGCAGATGCCCATTGCGCCTTTCACCAAACCGCTGGTAATACCACACACCAATGCTTTCACCTTCGAAATGTAATCCAAGGTCTAATTGACCGGGGTACCATTGCCCCACCATCCAATCATAAGCTAAACACTACTCACATCCCAGTCCCAAATCATAACAACGCTATCTTCCTAGAAATGAACCCATAATTTGATCCCTCAACTCATATCACACCCATACACTCTCCCAAACCTCTCAAAACTTGCCCATATTTCATCCTACACCCTATTAGCGACACTAATCAGGCACTGTCACTCCTTACCATAGCATGCATCGCTGTCCGTACCCGTTCTAAAAATGGAGGTATGGAATTATGAGAAGTGTTAAACTAACTCCTAGAGTTCGAGTTAAAATTTCCTTCACAGATGAACATTGATTACTAGAGGTTCATAACGATGTTCTTGGAAGAACAAAAATGGGATGACCTGTACAAATAAACCATTGAAGTTGTGGAATGCATTGATTTTACGTGGAAAGATAGAAATGTTTCCATTGGATGGGGGGGAAAATTCAAAGATTCGAATGAAGAACAAGCTTTCGAGAAAACTGCCCCGGTAGCGGACATGTGTGGGATGATATCATTTGAGGAGCTCCTTAAAGAAATACACTAAGTGGAAGAATGACCCGAGATTGACGAAGAAATATGGTTCATATTCTTCCCTTCTTCAGTAAATCACATGACCAGATAGGGGAGGCATTACCAGATCCCAAGCACACTACCAGCCAATGATAAAGGGAAGGGTGTTGAAAACCTTCCTATGCCAGAAATGACCCTCGAGGAGAGCAAGATCCTTGATCAATTGAAGAAAACTCAAGCTAACATCACTTTATGGGGACTTTTCATGTCTTCCCAGCTACACAAAAATGCTTTGATCAAGTTGCTCACTGGACCCAGAGTTCCTCCTTCTACCACACCTGAAGAAGAAGTAAATTTAGTGAGATCTTTGACCTCTACCCGAATGCTATCCTTCTCCGAAGAATAAATCCCCAGAATTGGTCCAAACCACAATCATGCACTCAATATCTTCATCGAAGTTATGGGGAAAATCATACCACTCTCTTATCGATAATGGATCCGACTTGAATGTCTGCCCATTGAGAACCTTTAAATTCTTAGGACTGAAAGAAAGTGACCTTGCTCCAACCTCCACTATTGTACGTGCCTATGATAATACTCGCCAAGAAGTGATGGGATCCATAAGACTTGCAATAGGGGTTGGCCCTATAAACCCTGTCGTTGAATTTCAAGTTATTGACATCCCAGCTTGTTTCAACCTATTGCTCGAACGACCTTGGCTCCACATTATCAAGGGTACGTCTTCCTCACTCCATCAGAAATGGAAGTTCTTCGCCAATGGATGAGTCATCACCATTTTGGGCGATGACGACAATGCCTAGGGTGCAAGTACCAACAGTTTGATCCTTGGGATACAACACGGGTTAAATGATATGCTCCTATCAGGATTTCGAGTTGAACCACTCCTACTCCTGGTAAGGGACGATTTCAAAGAAAAGGTGTGTCTCGAATATGACCCTCATGGCAACGTCAATGTGATTCAGATGTTCAGAAGCATTTATTTCATGGACGGACTGGGGCTAGGACAAAGACAACAAGGGATACTTGAGCCCATTTAACTAAAGAAAGCTTTCCTTCTTTATGGTTTGGGGTATCAACCATCAGAACAAGTGCTCATAAGGATCCGCCAGTCTCGACCAAAGATAGGACTACACTTGCTCCAAACCATCTCAGATGACTTCTTGAATGTCTGATTCATCAAAGAGGGTGAGGATTTCCCCTTTTATGGATTTCCAAAACTATGGTATGACCATACAGACAAGAAGATGAAACCCATAATGGAGATCTTGTTCCAAGACAGCAACCCATGGGCAAAAAATTCCCAACACTTTATATAACCGTTCATCAAAGATACAGAAGAGACTGAGGAAAGTTACTTTGAGGACTCGTTCAAATTACAAACACTAGGGCTGACACTCTTCATAGTTCATTCAAACACTACATCACTGGATCAATCCCACTTTATTAAAGCTGCTAATACACCTCCCCTCAACTGGCATGTTGCGCCAGTTCTACCTGTTGAAATCCCACCTAACCCCAATGTTTACCACATTTCTTCTTCTGTTATCTATCCTTGCTCAAATGTAATTGAGACCTCCTTTGATGAGGTTCTCAATTCTGTTTTTCCTATCAATGAAATAAACGAAGATTTTGAGTATCTTGTTGTGCCTTACATTAATTATTTAGATTCTAATCAAACTTTTGATGATGATGATTTTGCAAATGAATAATTCTTAACTGATCTAAATAAGGTAATAGCAAACAACATAACTTCGTTCAAGTTAATGAAGAAGAGACTGTTATTATCAACCTCGGTTCTAGTAGACAACTACGCGAGATTAGGATATGGGATACCCTTGACGAGCATGAGCGCGCACAACTCGAAGAATTATGGAATGAATTCATGGATGTCTTCGCATGGTCCTATGACAATATGATCGACATTGATCCTGAAATAGCTCAGCATTAGATGCCCACTCTTCCAGATTACAATTAGGTTAAACAAAAGCTAAGAACGCTCTCCACCGAATGGTCACTCAAAGTCAAAGAAGAGGTGGTCAAATAGCTGAACGTAGGTTTCATTTCTGTGATCGAATATCCCACATGGATAGCTAACATAGTGCCTGTGCCGAAATCACGAGGGAAAGTTTGGATGTACGTAGAGTACCAGGACTTGAATAAAGCCTCTCCAAAGGATGATTACCCGCTACCTAATATTGACAGTATTTTGGACAACACATATAGTCATGCTCTCAAGTCATTCGTCAATGGGTTTACAGGATACAACCAAATCAAAATGCACCCATCTCATCAAGAAAAAATCGCATTCATCACCCCATGGGGAACCTCTTGCTACATTTTTATGCCATTTGGTCTCAAGAATGTTGGGGCTACCTACCATAGGGCTACCACAACCATCATGCACGATATGATTCATAAAGAAGTCGAGGTCTATGTGGATGATATGATTATCAAATCAAAAACTAGAGAAGGTCATGTTCCCGCTCTCTGAAAGTTCTTCGAACGATTTCATTGATATCAGATGAGACTCAATCTATAGAAACGTGTCTTCAGCGTTACAAAGGGAAAACTCTTGGGATTCATTGTCAGTGAGAAAGGGATAGAAGCAGATCCTTCCAAGCTAAAAGCCATACTTGAGATGCCACCTCCCCGAACGGAGAAAGAAGTCTGTGGTTTCCTTGGGAAATTACAATACATCAGTCGGTTCATCATCTAGCTCACCTCCATTTGTGAATAAATTTGTAAACTCCTCCGAAAGGATTCAACCAAAGTTTGGAACGAGGCCTTCCAAGAAGCCTTTGACCGAATCAAACAATACCTGACTCAACCTCCGGTACTCATGCCACCACAGCCTGGTCTCCCCTTACTTCTATACCTAACCATAACCAACACTACAGCTGGGGCTTTGCTATGTCAATACCTTAAAGATTCCCGCAAAGAAAAATCCATCTATTACGCCAGTCGCAAATTGGATGGGTACGAAGTCAACCACACTTATTTGGAAAAATCATGTGTCGCGTTTGTTTAGGTCACCTAAAAGTTGTGACACTTCATGCTCGCCTTCCCTATTAAGCTTGTATCCCGAATGGACCCCATCAAGTACCTACTTGAGAAACCCGACTTATCCAGATGAATGGACCAATGATTGATGCTCTTAGACGAGTTTGATATCGTGTATGTTACACAGAAATCCATGAGAGGAAGATCCATCTCTGACTACTTTGCTGACTACCCCATGGAAGAGGATGATGACTGGATCTCCGAATTCCCAAATGAAAATATATTTTATTATACTCAAGATGACCTCCGATGGCAAATGTTCTTTGATGGCATGACCAATCAAAATGGATATGTCATTGGGATACTTTTGATCGCCCCAGATGACTCCCACACTCTCATTGCAATCAAATTGGATTTTCCCTGAACCAATAATATGACTAGATACGAGGCATGTATGGTAGGCCTCAAAGTTTCTCTCGGTGAAGGTATTCAATGCCTAGATGTCTACGGGGATTTTGCCCTCATCATCGGTCAAGTGCTCAGAAAATGGAAAGTCAAGGACGAGAAACTTCAACCCTTTCATGCCCATTTAGAATAACTAGCCTCTCAATTCTAAGACATCGCCTTCCATTACCTACCTCAAGCAAAAAATAACCTAGCCGATGCCCTTTATACCCTGGCCTCCATGGTCGACATGCCAAAGGAATAACAATGGCCCCCTTCCTGGTCCAAAAGCAAGAAAAACCAACCCATTGCTACCACTTTGAGCTCATCACCAAAGAAGATACCGAGGTAGTCAATTGTTGGTACTATGATATATGGTACCTCCTCAAGCATGGTAGGTATCCTGAGGGTTCCAACAAGAAATAACGAACAACCCTCCAAAGACTAGCCGCCCGGTACATCATCTGTCACAAAGCACTATTCAAGAGAAACTTTGATGGAACCCATCTACACTGCATCGCAGGGACTGACATTGAAGAGGTGATGCAAAGAATCCACAGCGGGGAATGTGGACCCCACATGAACGGTCACATGCTTTGATAAAAAGATCATACGACAAGGCTACTACTGGACCACCATGATTCAGGATTGCACCGCCTATGTCCAGAGATGCCACAAATGCCAACAGTTCTCCAACCTTCAACACCTTGCTCCGTGTGAATTATACAACATGACTTCTCCCTGGTCGTTCTCCACCTGGGATGTTGACATTATAGGAAAGGTTACACCCAGTGCATCTAACAGACATGAGTTCATCCTGGTTGCCATTGATTACTTCACCAAATGGGTCAAAGTTGAGTCATATGCAGTTCTTAATGCCAATAAAGTGGCCAAATTCATCAAGAAAAACATCATCTGCCGATATGGGGTGTCCCGCACGAGCTAGTGTCAGATAACAGGTTGTATTTTGAGGCAGAAGTCATAGAAGTGGTCAACAAGTATGGGATCCATACACACAAATCTTCTCCATACCATCCTCAGACCAATGGTGAAGTTGAAGGCGCCAATAAGAACCTCAAAGCCATCATAAAAAAGATGACTGAAAGTTGTCGAGATTGGGCCGACCGAATCCCATATGACCTTTGGGCTATCGAACCTCAATCCAAACCTCTATTGGGGATACGCCTTACTCTTTAGTCTACAAAATGGAAGCGATCCTACCCGTGGAGCTTGAAATACCCTCGTTATACGTCATGATTGAAAGCAACGTCAGTGAGGAAGACTAGCATCAAAGCCACCTCGATGAGTTGTCACTCATGGATGAAAAGAGATTGAAGGCGTTATATCACATACAAGGGTTCCATCTCGGAATAACGCATTCATTCAATAACAGAGTCAGGGCCGCGGTGTCCGAGAAGGGGATTTATCCCTCAAAGAAATAGTTGAGACAATCTGGGACCATAGAGGGAAATTCAAGCCCAATTCGAGCGGCCCATACATTGTGAAGAAGATCTTGTCCGGAAGTGCCGCCATGCTCACCGACTTAGATGGAGAAGAGATGGCTCGTCCATTCAACCTGGACTGTCTCAAGAAATTTTACCCCTAGTCCAAAATCTCGGCGCGCTATGACTCTTTTCATCTACCTTCTATACTAAAAAAATAAAAAATAAAAAAAATCTCTTCATTTCCCTCTACCCATAACTACGTGGCCCTGATCCTCTATAAAAATCATTTCCAGAAAAATTAAAAAATTTCAAAAACCCCCAGAGGTACGTAGGCAGCTCATACATCTCACAAGAGCATGACCCTTTCTTTATCACAAAAAACTATTATTTTCTTACCTCCAAGAACGAAAGTCCATTCTAACATATATTTGAACAAAAGGATTATGCATGTTGTAGCGATCAGTATAGATAATTCAAAATACAAATTTCATCAAAAACTTATTTATTTCATTAATAAGAAATTACAGTGCAATTACATAAAGGAACGGATAACTCCCTTCCCCCTACCTTCCTAAAAAGCCAAATAAAAAAACCAAACTTATTTCGCGGTACAAAATAAACTCTCCAAGAGTCCTACCCACAGCTACCAGAGGAGCCCACTTCATCATCATCATCGACATCCTGGGGTCCTCAAGCTTCCCCTGCCCGAATAGAGTGTCGCAGACGGTCCATGGACTGATAAGCTCTAACCAGCCTCGAAAAAACTACCACACCTCCCTCCATGGTATCAGATAAGGCAAGACACCTTTGTCCAGTATCCACTTCCAACATCTTGCTAACCACTGTTCTCTACAACCCTTCATGTAATCCCCATGGATGTGCCAAACTCTCCCAGCAGACTGAGAGGTACGGGACGACGGATGTCGACTCTCCCAAGAAGATCCAAGTCGCATCTGCAGACGCTCTGTCAAATCTTCTACCGAAAAAAAGTCTAGTGTCCGAGGTGGCACGACCTACTCCTAGCCAAATTGGCACAGAAGTCGCTAAGGGAAATAGAAAGAGGTCTGTCTAAGACCAACAAGCTAGACATACAGGTATTTTCCTAGTTCCAAAATAGGCAGCAACTGTCCCCACCATAGTACTAACTAGTACAGATTTAAAGCCCCATGATCTAGGAACCATATCTCCCAGCTCTCAATATCCAGGCCAACACTGATAAAATGGCATGAATAGAAGTTAGGTACAGCCGACAAAGGGTATTCCGGAGGAGTCACCAGGCGAAATATTTCAAAAAACCACATGAACAGCATCACAGGGCTATCCCTCAGAAAGTCAATACAACCTTCTCGCCGGGCATCTAAGCCATTCAAAGTCTCCACCAGTATCACGGCCACAGGATTATGACAGTAGGACATCCATAAAGCAATAGTTGTAAGTTTGTGGGTCCACCAGCAGCTCCCCGGTCACCAACAATTATTTTGAAACCAAGACTAAAATGATAGCTCCAACATATCCAACATCACCAACCTCTTATAAAGGCATGGACCGCAATATCGCCGGAAGAGAGATCATACCTCCAGCCACCAGTGGTCTGGCCATCGCGCACAAAATACAAAGAAGCCTGGCCAATAACTCCTGGGGAGAATGGGAAAACTCAGGCAGAGCCACAACAATGCCAGGATTTATCCCCAATATGGAAGAAAATTCGTCATAAGTCGGACAGGCTTCTTCCAAGCTAAAGCGGAATACATGGTCTTCGGGGTACCAAAATTGTATCGCCGCCATCTTCATGTTCCACTCTATGGGATGATTACGCCATAAAAAAACTCGATCCATGCTGTAAGCATCATAGTTGACATTATTGGAGCACATCGCCTCCAAAGTCTCAGGGTAGTTGGCAAACTTAACACTAGCAGGGACAACCATCTCACAGAACAAGAAAGTTGGAATGTGAAGGTGTGAGGAAAACACTCCACTCTTACCCATCTTTTATACTTGAAAACCGCCACCAAGGACATAACCCCTGCAAAAATTAGAGGAAATTCTTCCCCACAAGGTACCAACGGTTGAAAAGGGTACAAATAAAAGCTTTGAATTGATAGGAATAGACTGACTTGACGATAGGCAGGACAAGGTGCTTGCCGATCGGTAACCCCCTACTTTTAGAA
Source organism: Sambucus nigra (assembly GCA_949130495.1). Lineage (NCBI taxonomy): Eukaryota > Viridiplantae > Streptophyta > Magnoliopsida > Dipsacales > Adoxaceae > Sambucus > Sambucus nigra. Next base: position 98,920,719 of record OX422224.1, read on the forward strand.
AATTTACCTTTTTCATCTTTTGTCAAAATTCAGAAAACTCAAAATAAATTGATACTCTGAACAGAATTTCAAAAATCCCCTTTTCATCTTTATATAAATCCTCATTATAAATAAAACTTTCTTTCAAACTTCCAAAATATTTTACGGTCTCAGCAGCAAAGTAAAAAGCGCATGTGCATTCATTCATTCATCATTAATAGAAGATAATAAAAAAACTTCATTGCATTGCATAGATATGTTTCTATGTTACATCATTTTTTCACGAACATAAAGAAAAGCAAAAAACAGACGGGACTCATCCCGAACCCACATTCTCCCTCTCTCTCACTTTCCCTTTCCCCTCTCTCTCCTAAGAGCTTCCACCCCTGCAACGTGCTCCCTTTCCTCGATGACAAGATGATGCACAATCGCTACCTGAAGCAGACTCCTCCCCGGATGAGGCAGACGGTATCAAGTAAGAAAAAACATGCACTGCGTCCCGAATATGTGCAGTCACCGAAGATATTCAGTCCCTAATATCCCTTAGCCAAGTGGTGGACACCCGGACATGCTGTAAGAAAAGGAAAAATCAGTATCAAGTATAAAATATCAAAAGAAACCAAAAGGAAGGAAAAGAAAAGAGCAGAAAATATATACCTCAGGGTGAAAAACCTCCTATGTCAAGACCAACTCCTCCTGGTCCATCGTATGAGGACGATGCAGCATAGGCACCATGTCGCGCCCCGACTTAATTTTGTTAAACTCATAGTTTTAATTAGAGATAAATGGCTTAAACAATACTTTAATTTAAATCTCTAAGGAAAATAGCATAAGATTTTTTTTCCCAAAGGTATGTGTAGATGAAAACATAAATGCCTTTACTTATAACTAATAAGTACTACATAACTTTACATAACCAAGATCCTTAGTTTAATAATTTCACAAAAGAAATCATGATATGCAAACCATACTAAATATCCGTCACTCCCCCGTTTTAAGGTCCTAATTTGGCAGTGAACTCCAAACGGTAGGCATACCTGAAACATAACATTACAGGAGTGTAAGCAATATAAGCTTAGTGAATGACCATATACCACCTCTATAACCAAATTGAATAACCATTTTTATTTTGTCTTAATGATATAACCCAACAGGAATTGTGAAACTCTCGTAAGCCTGGACCCGCCACAGTCCAATTAATCCACCACAGTTATCGGGGACCACCACATCCCTTTATTAGGCCCGAGTACACAAACCTTTAAGTTGAATTAACAGGACCGCCACATCCTGTAGGACCCACCACAGTCCTTAATATCAAATAACATCACTTAACATTTCAATCATATGCATATGTTTCCTAGATACAACATCAATCCCATAAGCATTTTAACACATGTATTGAACTACACATTTCCATATGAACATATGATCATGTATATTTCATAGGACAGGTCACTCACCTTGGATTTGGTGCTAAGATTAACACCAACTACTTCCTTGGTATGGTAGTATTAGTTGCTTCCCCACCTAACAAGTCAATGCCGTTAGTATTTGAATACACCGATTAACATCAAACCTAGTAACACATCACATCATTTGGTTAATCAGAAATAACTAAGGAGGAATTACATATGACACTTCACATGTATATAACACCCAATTAACTAGGGTTCTAACACAATTTACAGAATTAAATTACGAATTTGCTAGACAAAGTTATGCCCATTTTATTACAGCCTTTTCCAATTCGTTTCTGAAGAAAAACAACAACACAACTTCAACTTCCTGGAATTCTCATAATTTTTGTACAACATAACTTTTCATGATATTCCACCCAATATCAGTAAAAACATTGAATAATACAAATTAATGTTTCATAATTTTTAGGGCTCATTTTCTATGTCGAGCAAAACGTCAAACACCTGGTACGCATTCTTGCTCCTTTAGGGAAGATTTTAAACCAAGACTTCAAACTATCACCAAGAGTTCATTCCTTGGTATTTTTACACAATTTTCGGATATGTTATACATGTATGAGTTTATTTTACTCTCCAACTTGAATCACTCAATTCCAATAAGTATTCCATGATTTATGCCATTTTTAGCACAACTAGGTCAAAATACAACATTAAGGCATAACTTAACATTTTTAAGCATACATAACCTTGACCTTGAGTATAATTCATGGAAACATATAATAAACATGTTTTAGTAGAAATATACATCATAATCATGAATTTTCTAAATCAAAATGCTTTACGAAAAGATGATGTAAATTTTGGACTTTAAAGTATGGATTTACAATCCTAGCTCTAGTTCTAACATATGTTCTTAACCCATCCTTGTTCCAACACAATTCAGCAATATGGGTATCATTAAAATATATATCCAAATCAGGAATAAAAACATGCCAAGTATAGAACTCATCCATGTGACAAACTTTAATAAAGATGTAATTACCTTAGGATAATTCCTCGATTTATGGTGAATTTTCAAAGAAATTCTTCCTTAACTTTGTTTTTCTCTCTCCATAAGCATATTTTTTCTCAAGCTTGTAATAGGAAATGAAAAAGATGATAAGTTCTGACTTATGAGCTAAAAAATGTGGCTATGGGACCACTTTAAGGTGCTATTACGCGATTCGTTGGGCAAGGGGTCCAATAGGACAATTCCGTTAATGACAGATTTGTCCTGCCTCGTAAAATCACAATAACTCACTATTTCGGGCCCCGATTTACTCTCACTTTGTGTCTATGAGTATATAACTTAAACATATACAACTTTCATGTTTTGTGTTTTCCCAAAATCATAAAACTAGTACACCTAATTTGGTCTCGAACAGAAGAGTAATTATTTACTCAAAATTTCATAACTTTCACATTTGGCGACCAAACGTTGCCACTTTCTCACCAACACTCTATCTTATTTTTTATAAACATAATGATGCATTTAGAAACATATTTTCATGATGCATTTAACCACATAACCAATTTATAACTTATAACTCATAACTTATACTTAATCGTATAATTAACCTTGCTAATCGTGTTTTAGGGCCTTACACACCATCCCTCCATCAGCCCATTAGAGATTGTATGAAGGAGTATGCAGCCGCACAAAGGGAACTTTCGAAGTCGACGCCGCCATAGATGTCGAAGGAACTCCACCGCTGTGGGAGGGAAAGGCAGTGCATCATATATGTTGGGCGCCATCAACGAGCTTGTCATAAAGACCATATAATCATATGGCACAGTCGTATCGGTGTACAACAGGTAGGACTCGCCAATCGTCATCATGATCTTCGCATCCTCTGGCAGCAGTCTCTCCTACCTCATAGACATCGGGGGCTTCGTAGGTGGCACCACCACCAGCCCCCTCAGAAATCTTGCAAACAACCCTCTCTCGAGATACCAAGAAGGGCCAAACTCATGCCCCAGCAAACACCTCATCTGTGCATATACACCAGTCAACCCCATGTCTTGAACGGTTGTCCACCAAGGGTAATAAGTCACCTGAAAAATCCCCCGTAAAATATAAGGAAACATAGAATAAGGGAACACAAAGGTCTTATACTGAAGAAGAAAAAAGTCTTACCCTATCACAGGTCAGGCCGTTCAAGACCTGATGCACCGCCTCTAGAGAGAGAGACCTCCTTGACTATTGATTGGCTTTCTGCCACTGATACAATCGACAAAAGTACTCAGCGGTCTCGTCCTTCAAAGAGATCAGCTGGGTATTACACCCAATCACCTCATAGAACCATGTCTATCAAAGACAATAATTCGCAATCAAAAGAGGTGCATAAGGAAAATGCGAATTCATGAAAGGAAAATACAAAAAATTAAAGAATACCTCAAGAAGATACATGGCTCCAGTAAAAGACTGCTGGTAGCACCGACTGAATGCATCCAAGGAAAAATAAATATCACCAAAGTCAGGCTCCCTCAGTCATATAGGGGGATGTTAGAAAACATTCTCATATATGGCGAAAACCATAAGTGGACACCGTCGCTGCTCGACGCCACCAGAAATCCTCCCAACACCAGTAAAGTAAATAACCGAGCCATCTGCCTCACATGTATCCCATCGTCCACATCGATCACTCTGCTCAATAAAACATCCTTCAGCAGTGATAGACGAACAGATTCCCCAGACACTATCCTCCCCACATCACCAAGCGTCGCACGCACCGCCTCTGGCCTCACCCGCAAAGAGCGATCCACCTCTATCTTCTCTCCATCACAATCCAGCCCGAGTAGCTTCTACACATCTATGGGAGTCACGGTCATCTCACCAAAACCAAAATAAAAGGTGTGGGCAGTCTCCCACCACCTCTCCCCTAGAGCGCTTAAGACTGCCGTCGAACGAGGCATCTCATCTAGCACAGACACCAACCTCCCAAAGCCTGCTGAGGATACCACCCAACACACCATAGGTGGAAGATGCTCCAAGAAATCCTTAAGCCCCATCGTCCCGCGGGCACGCATATTCGACAAAGAAATATCAGACTGACAAAAGAGAAAAACCTTGTCAGAATCGAAGAAAAGAGGAAAATCACTAAAAAAAAGAATGTCAAAAGTCATTTTACTTACATAACCACCAGGGTTCATCACGCTCGAAGAACTATGATGCGACGGCTCCCATAGCAAGGTTCATTAATTCGCAATCGGCTCGAATGCATCAAAAGAGTTCTCGCTTCCCAAAGCAAGAGGCACCCTGTCCCTCCACTCCACGTTTGCCCGGTTGTCAACACCTAACCACTCCCGGTGTACCACAGTGCTCACAAAAGTGGCCATTATTTAGAGATTGGAAGGCTAGAACGATTCGTAGAAGAAAATTACAGAAAGAGAGCAGGCAAGAAGCTCTGAAAAATGAGGGGAATTCTCCCTCTTTATATAGGATGCCAAGGGTTATGCCGATTGGCACTGACCCCAAACCTACTTATCGGCACTGACCCTTTACCTTATCGAGGAAATCCAAAAGTCCATGCCACTGTCGAATGGCACCCTCTACACCATGCCGAACGGCACTCCCTTAAACTTTCATATAAGAAATTCCCAAAAAATACCAGAAAACCTTGAAAAATCCTCAAAAAATTCCTAAAAATCCCGGAAAAGAAAACCTCTCGAAGTAAACTCCCTTAATATCAGCAAGCTCAGAAAACCCCTCTCTAATTAAGCGTGATTTCCATATCCAAATCCCTTTCCAACCTTCACCTTTAATCACCTTTTTCCTCATATTTAGTGCATTAAGTATCCTCCATCATCACCCAAGTACAAGGGTTGCTCTCCAACACCCAAGGTCAAGCTCAAGATCTTCAAGAAGGTCTAACTTTCTCAACTCTCTCTTTAAATTCCCCTAAATTCGCATTAACTTGTTTTATTACTTAGAACTTTTATTTCCTCATCTCACATATCTTAATATACTTTTTAGCTAGTATTATTGCACATCTCTTATTTCCACATAAATAAAACCCAAAAAACAAGAAAAAGAGGGTTTGCTCATAAATTCCAAATGGGAATTCTCACACTTTTCTCACACGTTTCTCACAACTAAAACACTTTTTTACACACATAGACACACATACAAGAGAAGTCCACGATTGGATTTATGGGATAAACCCCACCCTTCATTTTGAATGCGAACTACGTGGACTTTCATGCCTCTATAGGCTACGTAGGCGTCTCGGGGTAATACCCATGACTCGAGTCCTATTCCTACTTTTCTCTCATTTTCTATTTTCTCTATATTCTTTAAGCTCAATTATCTTAAATTCTATATATTTACATATACATATATTTGTTCTTAGTGGCGTATTATTCCATGTGCGTTATCGTTCCGTTATCACGATCAACGCAAGGATAATCGCGTATCTCCTCTTTTCTAATATTACTTTTAATAACATTACTATGGATGACTCTCTTTATCTCTTCCATGATACAAGTCAATGATTCCTATCTCCACTACATATACGCATGCACACATATCATAGGGAAATAAAGGAAAATAACAATAACCCATGTGAGACCGTAAGGGAGGAATGGGTGCCTAACACCTTTCCATTTCCTAACTTACCCTCCGAACCCTTTTTTGAATCATTTTTGTTTCGTATGTATCAGTTTGTCTTTGGATGCTGGCGGCTCCATCTCTTTACATTTTTCACCTCATCATTGACACCGACCGAAGCGCTCCCGAGAGGGATGCGCGGGACCAAAAAGGATCCTCTCCCACCGCGAGGATCGGGGATGGCCACAATTGGTATATCAATCCCCGTACTCTGAGTTCATAATGTAATTGTTATTCCTAACGTAGTATTTGAGCTAGTTAATGAATCAATCAACGACAATGAACAACAAGTGAATAATCACTCACTTGAACAACCACATAATGAATCTTCAATCAACAAAATTATTGTAGAAGCACCATATGAAATGCGATTAAGAATATTGGTTGAACTAGAAGATTATGTTACATATTTACAAGATGAAGAATTTCACACAGAGGAAATTATAGACCCCATTTCTTATGAAAAAGCTATGAATAGTAATGATTCTAATAAATGCATTAATGCCATGAGTGAGGAGATTAAATTTATGAATGATAACCAAGTCTAGAAGTTAGTCGAAATGGCAGAAGGACAAAAATGATTTAGGTGTAAATGGGTCTTTAAGACAAAATTCTACTCAAAAGGCAATATCAAACGACATAAATCTAGAAGGTTGCCAAAGGTTTTAATCAATGAGAAGACATTGATTATAATGAGACCTTGTCTAAAGTTCCCAAGATAGACACTATGAGAATCATTGGGGATCAATATGATTCAGAGTGGCACCAAATGGATGTAAAAATAGTCTTTTCGAATTAGAGTTTAGAATAAGTCTACATGGCATAAACATAAGTCTTGTATGTTAAAGAAGTGAATATGTGGTCTAAAACAATATTCTCGCCAGTGGTACCTTAAGTTTCATGATATCGTTACTTCCTTTGGGTTTAAACAAAACACCAATAACTCGTGTATATACTTGAAGATTAGTCAGAGTAAATTTGTATTTTTAGTGAGATATGTTGAGTACTTTATTATCGCTAGTAGTGATCTTGGTATACTATGTGAAACCACTAAATAACCTTCTCAAAACATTAAACGGTATTGGTGAGGCATCCTTCGTGATTAGGATAGAGATATCATGATATATATTAAGTGGAACATTAGGACTCTCTACAAAAACATACATTAAGAAAGTGTTAGAAAGATTCAGCATGGAAAGTTGAAATTTCATCGACATTCCACTACGGAAAGGGGGTAAGTTCAGCTTAATCCAATGCCTAGGAAGTTGGATTGATACCCTTTACTTTTCATATACATGTGTTAGAGTATTTTGAAGGTCTATAGGGATTTTTTATTTATGAGCCTTGGCAACAATGACATATACATAAAAGGGAAGTTATCAAATGGCGTTGTTTCCGTCTTTTTAAGGATTGAAACTTTGCTCAACTTTAGGCAATAGTTATTCCCACAATTTTCATTGTCGAATTTTTGAGTTAAGGAGCATTTTGAAGACTTTTACATTTGTTTCATTTGTATATATCTTTCTTATTTTTCATACATAGGTAGTTTTCAAATTATTTAGTCCTTGAACATTTATTTGTGGTAATTTAGATACCAATTATTTGTAATAATTACTTTAAAAAATAAGGAAAAAGAGAAACATTAGAAAATAGAGAGAGTTTCATTAGAGTGAATTAAAATACTTTCTATTTGGGTATGTCGGATTTCTAGGGATGACTGAAGTTGGTCGAAGTCCCCTCGATCGACTCAACTCAGTCTTCACCACAAACATTAAAAATCAATGAGAGGTATATTTCTTAATCGCTTGAGCATCTTCACTTAAAAAGTCCATTTATAGTTTGACTATTTTCTCCTATGTGATTTTATTTTACGCATAGTCTTACTTTGAATGGTTTGATGAAATAATTGGACTTAAGGCCTACACCCGATCATGGAAATGAGTTGGGATTTCAAAATACACTCAATCACTTCATTTCAATTGCTTGTTAACCCGTTCTCCCACATCATTACAATTGACCAACTAGCAAGCCATGTAAGAGCACATTTTTCAAAGGTGAGGTAAGAAGCCCATACTTTTCTCTCCCACGAAATAATTAAAATTTTAATATCCCATCACTTAATTGAAGATAAAAAAATTCTACATGCTAGTCAGTATTTTTCTTTCGCTTGTACGTGTCTAATTCAATTTCTTTGGTAGTCAATTTTGTGTGCTCCGACCTTTTGTGTTTAAAACAGAGTCCATTTTTACCCCCTTTTTCAAAATATTCAAAAAAGAACAAAAGATTTTTTTTTTCAAATAAATAAATAGAAATATTATTTGAACAAAATAGATTTTTCTTTCATTTTCCTTAAATTAAAAAATTCACAAAATATTTTCCTTCTTTTTAAAAATTAAAAATCCTAAAAATATTTTATTTTCGATTGAAAATATTAAAAACCCCAAAAATATGACACCCCCGTAGTCGAAGAACATCCTCTACGGGACTACTATAGTCATTTCCCAACCCCAAGAAGTGAGTTTGGGGTTGAGACCGATCCTACCTTTCATTGTCTATTTAGTGACTTCAACTCTCTCAGGCACACAATTGATACTCTCGCGTTGCCCATGCATGCCTCTCGTATTCCACCGCCTCCGGTGATAATTGTACACAAATCTAATTCTTCGTTGTGCACAAATTTTTCTTGCTCCAATCACTTGTCCTATTTATACCCATTAAATCAATATCCACCCGCTTCCACCATTGACCAAGTATATCCATATGAAACTATCTTGGAACCCATTTCATCTTATTGTCATTTCATATCCAATATCGAGTGGTGTGAAAAACCAATCTATTCGTGGAGGCTAGATCACCCTCCCATGCAATATTAATCATAATCTCATGTTGTGGATCCTCAAACTTTTCAACAGTCATCATGGCAACTAAATGCGCCCCATCCCGATCAGTACCCTCACTATGCTTTTCATGATTATTAATATTTTCTCTCTCACGGAGGCTCTCCTCTCATGTGTGATGAACTTAACCCCGTTCCCATAAATTTTATGAGTATTTTTCTTTTAGTCATTCTAATAGAGAGTTTTTTCCATCTCAACCGTACACTGTTACACCACCAACCATCATTTCCCACCATTCTTGTAAGGACATAAATTTCCAAATTGAGTCCATATTTAGTTTTGGCTTAATTGCGGACAAAACCATTTGAGTCATAGGATAGAAGTTTGCTCCTTTGAAGCCTATGATGTTTGACGACGTTGAAGACGTAGCGGCCCAGATTTAAGTTTTATCCTTCCCGAGTTTACTGCCATGTTTCTACATTAACAATAACTTGATTCCTTGTCTCCAAAGGTATGAATGCACTATTATATATGTAGGAACTTGGAAAATATTTTATTGGTGTAAAATTTTTAAAGTTTTGTCCTAACGAGTTTTATGTTTCTCAGAAAATAATTTTAGTCATTTTAGACTTGGTTTATAAGTGTTCTGGGCGTAAAAATTAAAAGTTGGATTTTCAGAAAACTCATTTGAACGAAACTGGCAACTCGTTCGAACGAGCTTCCCAGGTCATTTGAATGACAGTGCTAATGAGTTTGTTCTTCATTTCTCTATTTTCTCGTTAGAAGCATTGGTTCGAATGATGTCATTCAAACGAACTCATTTGAATGAGATATAAAATGAACTTTTTCCTTAATCTCAGAATTCTTGTTAGAAGGTGTTCGAATGATGTCGTTCGAACGACATTATTAAGTCGTTCGAACGACCTGGGCGAGAAATGAATTTTTTTTTGGCAGTTTCATTTTTAACCACCCATGTTCGCTACTTGACCCACTAACTTTATGAGAGCCTTAATTTAGTACGGGAATAAGACTTTCCAACATAACTTTTTGAGACTCTCATCTACAGGAGAGAAAAAAAATTATTTACCCAAAACGTTAGTTTTATGTGTTCATAATCTTTCGTGCGTTAAAATCCAAATATCTATATACATATTTTTCTCGGAGATTTTGTTTGGTGCTGGGTTTTCTCTACACCAAGAAGAAGAGAAGCTTGATATTATTCTCTACCCACAAAGGAGAAGAACTTTTGTTTTCTGCGGCTTTCTCACATGGTGAAAGGCACCATGTGTGGTTGACGGTTGTTGTGCTTCGATTTGTGGAGATCAAGACTGTGATGGATGTCGTGGTTATTTGCTAGATGGAGGTATTTGCAAGAAGAAACATTGGGGTTTGAAGGGAGTCAAGTCGAGTGTAGTAAGTTTTTTGTCTTGTAATTGAAAAACCATTTCTAGTTAATTTGTTAGGCAAGGGACGCCCGAGGTTTTTCCCATTTGGGTTTCCCTATTACATTGCCGTGTAGTGAGATTGTTTCTTTTATCTTGTTTAACTCACTTAGAACACATGCTTAGGTTAAAAGGATAAAATTTGGTTTAATTTGCAATCTTACTTTAATTTGGTGCTAAAATATGTTTGGGTGAATTTAAGTTAATTTAATTCAAGTCAACACAATTTAATTAGATAAAATTTGTGTTAATTTATTTTGGCCTATATTGGAAAATGAATTAATTATTGTTAGGAAAATTTTAGAACTTGGATTGAATTAATTGGATTTGTGGGAAAATTAATATTTCAGTAGTTTTTATTTCACTTCTAGTTTAGTTTAGTTTAATTTTAATTTGGAAGAAATTAAAATTTGAAGTTTTTTTATGTTTCAAATTTGAATTGAAATTTTAGTTGGGGATTTATTTAATTGAACCATCTCATTGATTTAAAGAATTTTAAATTTAGGGGCCTTCTGTTCCAACAAGTGGTATCAGAGCTATAGGCTAGAAATATACCCCTATCAATTATCCACATCATATCTCGTAAGGCTATTGAAAATTTCATCATCGAGGAAGAGCAAGATACTCACGCTTAAACTCAAGCTCTTCAAGAACTTGTCAAATGCTTAAATGAATTTGAGTGTGTGAGGGAGTCAGATTTCCTCCCAAGTCCACCCATTACTGCACCCACATGGAACGGTGACAAGTCTTCTTGTGACACTGATTTTGAGTGTGACCGATGCTATATCCACAAGCATCTGAAAGTTGAAACAAACCCATGGCTCGATCCCCAATTTTAGTATTATGTTAACTTACCCATAGTTAGTGAGACTAATTCGCTCCCTAAACAATCAAATGAACATAATGCTGAGGTTCTCCCTTCCATGTCAAATCGAAAATAACCCACCATTCCCCAATTAATCATATTAAAAAAAAATTCGGAGTTAGAACCTATTGATCTCATTATGTGTGTCCCCGACGCACCTCTTTAGGGGTGAGCACCTTTACGTATGGATGAAGACGTTAAACTTACTCCCACCGGGAGGTGGACTATAATATCCATGTCTCATAGTTTAAGTCTTACCCTATTTGGGGGTGGTCTTCTCTCCAATCCCATATAAATTATATATGATTTTTAGACTTGTACCTATTTTTGTACCACCATTGTTCTCCAGGTTTACCATTAGAACCATCACACGGTGAGCATTTATTAACAATTGATTTTGGTATACTCTTTCCTACCACGTGTTTTAAATTACAAAATATTAGTTTAAACATTGAGGAAGATGTTCTCTTTTATTTGTCCATTGCTCTAGGGTAGGCCACGGATTTGAAGTGGTGTTTGATGTTGTGATTATTTACTCGACATAAATATTTAATATTTATCTCTATAATTTAGGCATTTTTATTATCACGTGCAGTGCAAATAGACTGGATTTATCTGGTACGCCTTTTACTAACCATTTTCATCAAGTATTTCTTATTTGACGTATTTATCATGTGTTTTATATGTATTTTGTGTCAGTCAACGAGGGTGAAAAAAAGAAAGAGGGAAAGAAACAAAGGAAAGGAATTTGAAGGGAATTTTCATAATTTTGCAGCCATTGTCCAGAGGCGGAGCCAAATGGAAAGTTGAAGACATTGAATCCCCAAGAACACTGGAAGATATGACACCTTGACTTGATCTATGGTGAAGAAGTTATGCGAGTTCAATGTCGAGAAGAGAATCCAGGGGCAAAAGAGGAAATTCAAAAAATTTGATCTACGAACCGGTTCAGATTCGAAAGGCACCTGTTCGGGTGACTTGGCGCAAAATTTCATTTACTCTAAATTTTTACTTAGAGTTTTATTGGTTTAGGATTCTTGGTAAAATGACTTCAACGAGTTGTAACTTAACATTAGTTCAACCATAATTAGAAAGGAAGAAGGAAGCAACAACTTTAGGAGATTATTTTTTAATCAAGTTGTAAGATTTTGGATCTTTCTTAAGAAATTCTTCGATATAAGTCGTATTAATCTATTTTTTCATGCTTAGATAAAATTCAATGATAAATATGATTACACGCAACGTAGAAATACTGTTAATTAGGGTTTTCACCATGTTCGGATAAGTCTTTAAGGGTTGGGATACATAAACCCAACCCAAGGTGTTTCACATGGATATAAAACATATTCCGGAATTGAATGAATAAGTGAAGATATAAGATTTTGTTAAAATAATCGTCACATGACTTTTAACTCAATTTTCCCTAGGTAATTGGAATGTTTAAGAATGCAACACGTGTATTGACAATCTTATCACGCACCTAGATTTTTATCTTGATTATATATCGTGTCGGTTAATTCCCCCATATATGTTATTCTTGAAAGAAGTTAATGGTTTCTTTTCAATTAAATATTTAATTCATGACAAGGTCTGTATTCGGTGAAATTACTAAAGGTCGAGGGAGTGTATCCATTCTCATATTTCATCATAAGTTACATAGTAAGTTCCTTACTCTTACATACGTAGTTAATTCATATTTTTTAATTAAAGCTCATTAGTTGATAAAATTTTCCTTAAACAATCATCTTTTCTATTTCATTTTGTGAGTTAATCATGAGGTTTAATCACCTTCCCTATTCGTTGTTATGTTCTTCATCTTAGTCCCTGAGTTTAATACCCAAGTTGCTTAGATTATTACTTACGTGATCGAAAGTTACACGCACCACTGACATATTTAGAGTCGTATCAATTATCACAGAAGCTTTGGAATGGCATGACAATGAGAGTCTCGATGTTACTTTAGATGAATATGATCATACCAATATCTCTGATGTTCGCCTATGGCTCTTCTGTAATACACATTGTGAAATAGTCTACGCTGACCAGGAGATACTTGATGTTTCGTGGAGCTATAGGTAGTGGACCTACGATATCTAAACCCTTATAAGAAAATGACCATGGTCTAGTTAATTAATATAAGTTACTGGCCATCTAGTGAAGAATGGTCGAGACCTTTTCACACTTCTCACATCTTCCCATATAAGAAACTGCAACCTTCTGCATGTACCACCACTAGTATCCTTGTTTAATTGGCAAAAATACAGAGACTTGACCTCTATTAACAATGGAATGCGATTTGTCATCTTGAAGTTCGTATAGGACTTAGTCGATATCATTTAAGTGCATGCATTAAAGGTAGGAACGTGTGAAAGATATGATATAGATTTTGTTCTCAACAAAAGGGTAGAATTAAGAACCTTTTATCCTCAATTGATGGGATAGCTTCTTGAAGGTCGGTAGGATGTCTTCTTATAAATAAGTTAAGATCAAATCCATCGAGTTAGGAGCTTTTTGAACGACGATAACTTATTTGGTGACCTTTGGTTTCGCAATACTGGGGTGACCGAGTAACTCTTCCTTGATGGTTCTTTTTTTATTGGAGTCCACTATCGACCCCAATATAACTAAGGCATCAACATTACTATTATTTCCATTTGGGAATTTTTCAATAGGGACCCTCTCGTACTGAGCAATTATGTCTTGGTCGACCTCTAAGTATGCAAACATCCTTCCATATTTGTAGTTGTAGTATCTCGATAATTGGTTGTATACCATCATTGAGTCAAAATAGACATCAAAGTTAGTTGCTCACAAAGAGGATACATTTCATAACCAAACAATGAGGGCTTCGTTTTAGGCTTAGTTGTTTGATCCCTGGAAATAATATATATTCCCCCATTCAATCATAATCTTTTCAAGAGAGATGGGTACAATTCCCATTATTACCCTTTTGAATTAGAGGCCCCAATTATGTAGAGGGTCCAACTTTTGGATTTGTTAAATTCTTGGCAAACTACTTGGTTGGCGAAGTCTACCACTAGACCTTTACTTCCATATGAATTTAATGCCGAAGTCTTCAAATACTTGACCCTTTATCGAGGTTCTTCGTCGATAGTGGATAAAAACCCTTCTAAGTTACACCGACCATTTGGACATCCGTTAAGATAGGTCATATTTTTTGAGGACTGCTTTGAGTGAAAAAGTGGTGATGTCTATGACTGAGTAAACCTCAAAATAATGCCTTAATTTCTGGGAAGAAATAACCAGAGATTAGGAAAACTTTTCAACTCTAAGGTAGCGTCTCTAGGTGTTAAGGAGATTATTAATGATATAGTATATTTGATTCTGATGCCCCTCCTTTCAACACTTTAAGGCCGGGTTGACTACATGATCGAATACTAGAAGATAGAGGTACACTGAATACCCCAAATTTTGGATTTTAAGAAGAGGAGGCTGGCTTAGGTAGGTTTTGATTTTATGAAGCAACTTCAAGCATTGTTCATTCCAAGTTAATCCTTTATCCTTCTTTAACGTTATAAAGAATGCTCAGCACTTGTCAAAAGATTTGGAGATGAGGTGGTTGAGAGCTGCCAGTATTCTTATTAATCTTTGATTATCACAACGTGACTTCGGAGGGGTTGAAAATTTGTTGATTTTCACAATTTGGTAAGGGTTGGACTCTATCCCACTTTGAATGACCAAGTATCGAAGGAACATCCCATATTGGACTCTAAATGAGCACTTAGCCGTGATGAGCTTCATCATGTAGTATCTGAGGATCTCAATTTTCTTCCATGTCTTGCAGGTGGTCATCTTTATACTTTTTATTGAGAAGCATGATGTCTATGTAAACTTCCATGGCGCCTCCTACTTGTTCCTTGAATATTTCAGTGACCAACCACCATTACGTAGCTCCGGAATTCTTGAGACCAAATGGCATTACTTTGTTTGTAGTACAAACTAAAAGTGGTGATGAATGAGGTTTTTTCTTGGTCGGGGCCAAAACAATGTATTTCATGGTTCCTTGAGTACGTATCTACAAAACTCTTCCTTTTGTGTCTAGTTGTGGCGTCGATTAATTGGTCAGTCTTCGGCAATGGAAAGTTGTCTTTGGTACATGATTTGTTCAGGTCGATGAAGTCTATACATGCTTTCCACTTTCCACTACTTTTCCTTCCAACCACATGGTTTCATAGACATTTAGTGAATTGATATTCTTTAATAAACATTGCCTCCAAAAGTTTTCTTACCTCATCTTTCATGACCTTGGATTTTTATGAAGTTATTCGATGAGCCTTTTGCATGATCGATAGATATGCTTGGTCTATGTGAAGTGCATGACATATGACTTCAATAGTGTCCCTAGACATATCGTAAGTCTTTCAGGCAAATAAATATTTATTTTCCTTCAGTAGAGAAATCATTTATTTTCTTTCATGGTCGGTGAGTGAACCGATGATATGAATTTCTTCTTTGGGTGTGAATCGTTGAACACTACCTGTTGCGAAGGTTCCATGACCCATTCTCTGGCGGTTACCCTTGTCTATTCTACCCCCGGTTGGAAATACATAAGTTACTATTTTCATGATGGTTCTTCATATTTGGTCGGTATAAAGGTAGACTATTTTTTCCCTTTTCCTCTCATGTCTAGGCCTCATGTCGATGATAAAACCTTGTCTAGCAATGGCCTCAGTTCCTCTTATATCCATTACTATACGATCGGTGATTCATTTTTTCTTCTCGTGGTAACTTGAGGGGAGGACTTTCATAGTATCTATCCATCCTCCTACAAGTATAACTTTGTAAGGATAGTTAATGTCCACAACTAGGAATTCAATCAACTTCGAGATATTCCTAGTTCAGATGGGCATATCCTCCCTTTCTAGTGGCATAATCATCATTCGGGAAAAATCGAACAACAGGATGGTATTTTCTTTCAAATCCTCTATCTTGAGATTAATTTTGTTGGTTATCGCCAAGTACATAACTCTTGAGGTCTTTCTTTGATCAACTAGTATCTTATTCAGGTCCCATTTCATAATCCCTAGGGTGATTACTAGTGCATCGTGATACAGAATCCTAACTCTGATCAGGTCATTTTAAATGAAGACTATGTGCTTGTTGTAATTTATATCTTCCCGACCTCGACATTTTCTAACTAGACTCTTTGTAGTGTCAATTTGGAAGTCTTCTGCTACTTTGGTGACCTTTATCAGTTCAATCCAAATAGAGTTTCCTTATATATACTTCAAAATTGATGCACCATGGATAACAACAAACTCATGGTCTGATACATCTTTTACGAAGTTATCTATCTTATGATCGACATCAATGATGTCCTTGGACCCCTTCCTATCAATGTAGACGCTTAAATGGACAGCTTGGGCCAATTCTTATGGATGGGACTTGAGAGCCTTTCACTTCTTCATTTTATGCCCAAGATCATTATGGTAAGTGCACTTGAGTGTGTTAGTTATCTTTGTTGGGTCCACCCCCCCCCCCCCCCCCCCATTTTCTTTGGTTATTTGAGGAACTATTGATCCATGATTTTACTCGATATCTTAAAAATTAGCTCCCTAAACATGGTGTTGATAGGTTGGACAACCTTAAAAAGATTTTCTTTCTCTCTATTCTATGATCCTTAGTTATGAGCTTTGTTCTCTCTCTTATGGGAGTTCTATTTATCGCCATTATTGGTCGTCTTCGAGCGCCCGTTGTCATTTGGGACATCGGCCACCACATCTTCCACATGTGCATACTTTTCTACGCGATACATAAGGTCATCAATGATGTCCTCCTCCTTCTTAGTAAAAGACTATTGTAACAGAGAGATGTTAGGCAACGCTATCTTCAATGAGTCCGCATCAACCTATTTGGAGAAATCTTCAACGTCTTTGTACGTTTCCCAATACCACCTATCATATTTTTTTAACGTTTGTGGGGATTTTTTTCTCAGAATGAGGAGATAATCGATTCTCTTCGGATGGTCATTGATAGTGATGAACCGAGTAGGGAAGCGTTCAGTGAGCTTCTTAATATTGTTGACATATCTATGTGGCAACTTCTCAATCCATTTTTGCGTGACATCCCTCAGACTAGAAGGGAATGTACGACACATAAGAGTGTTAATATGATTCCACAATGTCATGGAATGACTGTACTGAATTACATGATCAATGGGGTCAACCTTTCCATCATTGATTTTGAACCTAAGAGTTGGAAACATCTTAGGTGGTTTTAGATCTTCAATTCCCATTGAAAATGGGGATTGCATTTGGGTGACGAAGCCTCTCTCTCTCTCTCTCTCTCTCTCTCTCTCTCTCTCTCTCTCTCTCTCTCTCTCTGCTTATATATATATATGGAGGGATCATTTGTAGAGATCGAGTGTTCCAAAAGGGGCCCGATAGTTTAAATAATTCGCAAAAACAGTGAGTATAACTAACAATATTGTCCATAATTAAAAAAAACATAGTACAAACTAGATTAAATTGCAATCGTACATGTGTTTTTTGTATGAAATGAGTATAGATTGGAAAATTAAGGTACAAGTCATGCATACGTACCTTAGAAACATAGATATTTGATATAGATGATACTTGGTTATAACTATTGATATGATGTTGCTGATTGAGATTTATTCAGACATTTAGCTAGAAAGTTGTCACACTTTTATACAAATTGATGTAACAAGATATTTCACGCTCTTTGTTTTCTAACTTTTAGTTATTTTCTTGCTATTTTTTTTGTTTCAGATCATTTGGCGAATAAGGGAAATCAATAGCAGCATGTGAAATTGGGAAATCATTTGGCCTTATATTGACCTTCGTTCTGTGAAGAAATTATAGTTTCTTGGTCCGACTTTGTTATGGTTGTAAGATTTGGTATTGTATAATATTTTAATCCATGCATGGACTATAGAGTTCTGAATGTTAGGGAAGAGTTCGTTCTAATCCATGTATTGACTATAGAGTTCTAAATGTTGTAAGATTTTGTATTGTAGAATATTCTAATCCGTGACTATGGTTTTTGAGGATACGACATTGTAGAATATTCTAATCTTCTATACATCAACTACATCTGCAATATGTTTTATACATATGTTATACATTTTCTACATCTCCTATATGTGGATTTTTCGATTCATGAGTTTTATACATAGCCCTCAAGTTTGAGCTATGAACTTTCCAGAAAGAAAAAAGGGAGCCAATTTAGACAAAAGGCATTAGGATATAGCTTTTTGATGTTAAAGTTATTTTTGTTTCATTTATTTGTACATACTTATTGTTACTACTACACTAATTCTAACATTCATTTTTTTGTTTGTAATTATAATATTTGTTTGTACATACTTATTGATAATAATACACAAATTTTGACATTCATTAGGAGTCCAGTGGGCCATTTGAATGTAATTATAAATTGGTTTGTAAGTGGTGAACCACTAGTTTGTTTACCAGAGTTATATCTTTAGTTTCAATAAGTGGATGGATCTGCGTAACCAATTTACCATGAACCAATTTATGTAACCAAACAATTTGCGCAACTAAACAGGGCCAAAGGAAATTTGGCCGAATTTTTTTTTACTAATAGGTTCGTACCATAGGTAGTTTAGAAGAAAAAATATTCTACGTTACCATGTAACTTTGTTAGTGCAACTTTGATAAGAATTATTGTATCAAATCGATGCTTCTCATTGTCAATAACTAATTAACTGATGAATGGGAAATTCATTTATAGACAATTTTATCATACTAATGTAAAGTATAATTTTATTTACATATACCAAATGTCAAATATTATTTTATTTACATGCAACTTTTATCTTCTTGCCAAATATTTATTGATTGTGCGACGATGCAAGAAATGTTGTAGGCATGCGAGTTGGAGTCATGATGCGCACGACTTTTGAAATTATGACCAATATTCTTAAAATTGCACTTTGTTCTGTTGTGGAACAAAAAAATTTTTGTTTTGCAATTATGTACTTTTAAAATTTTTGTCGTTTTTCGATTATGTAGTTTGGAAATTTTTGATGTAACTTTAGCCACAGGATATATATATAGTAATGCTCCAGTGCGGACTAGTCTGCATTTTAAGAATGCAGACCGGGAATATGTCACCTAACGGTGCGCCTAGAAATTATTGCATAAGTTATAGGCACGTTCTCTCTCTTTTCTGGGCTCACCGTCAGGTGACACATGTTCGGTCCACTTTCTTAAAATGCGAACTAGTACGTACAAGAGCAGGATTGTGACTTGTCCACATTTTAAGAATGCGGACCGGACATGTACCACTTGGACGTGAGCCCAGAAAAGAGACAGAGAATGCCTATAATTTAGGCAATAATTTTTAGGCGCACTATTTGGTAACACATGTGCGGTCCGTATTCTTAAAATGCGAACTAATCCGCACAAGAGGATTATTATCACACACACACACACACACACACACACGTATGTAGTACATATTTGAGAACTCTCCAAAACTTCATCCCTAATTTTTTAAATTTTATAATTTCTTAAATAAAAAAATATTCACACGTCATTTTCCCAACTAACAAAACTCCTAATCCATCCCACGATCTTGGGATGGTTTAACGCGATCCTCAGAATTAACGACCTATATCAACCACAGGCTACAGCGTCTGGTTGCAGTTCACAACCTTGCCTTTACAATACATGGAGGACACGAAGAGCACATCAACATTACGTGGAAGAAACTAGTTTTGTTACAGGCGATGGGTCGGTTGTTCTAAACACTATGAGAATGGAAGTACATCAGGAAATGCTACGAGAATGGAGCACCATGAGACAAGTTTGGGCATTATGATGAATTAAGTAGACATGTAGGGATATGTGGGGGGCTCCTCCATGATCTTGAGGTGTAACCCTTATGATGAAAGAATCAAAATAAGATAATACATGTTTAGGTCTCTAGCATATTAGTTAAAAAGGTGGAAAAACATATGTTTTCGTCATAAGGGAAAGAGCATACAAACGAAAACACCACAACAAAATTTAATGTGTATAATGGATTAAGAGTACTCATGTAATGACCCGTCATTTTATTTGTTCATATTGGGGGTTATAAGTTATATACTGGGACCCTTGAACCAAGTGAAAGTTGGTAAATACAAATTTATAAGATATTTTGTAACTTGGTTTCAACCTCTCATTGACTGATTGAAGTTCGACATCACTTTGTCCAAAACCAGACTGATGGATCCCAATAAAAATTTTCAACAGATTATTGGTCATTATAGAAATCAAAGTACTTCCCTTGATTGATCCAAATATTCTTTAGCAACGCGTATTTGTGACAAGTTGCCACGACCAGTTATAGGTTCAATACTACTTGATCCTATAGGTGAAAAAAACCTCGTCATAATTTCATTCTTTATTGCATTTAATACGTATTCTTTTTCCAGTTAATGTCTTTGTAATATGTTTGTCTGTTTGATTTTCTGGGTTGGAACTCTAACTGATCGCCCACCTGTTTGTTGGGTTGTTTTGGATGGTTTCTGAGATTTTTCTGTTGCGTTTGTGATATATATGTGTATATTGGCAGTTTTTTTGGGTGGTTGGTGTGATATGTGTTGTACATCACTGTATATACCGGCTCCACACACACACAAATATTTGAACCAAGAAATCAACCAACAATCCAAGAAAAAAAAACTAACAAAAATGTAATACTTTGTGTTTGTTTACATTATCGGAATTGGATCCGAATTTATGTCTTTGTCAGGTTTACATTACCCTTCTCCTTCAATTTTCAAAAGATTTACCATTTGAATATTTGGACGAATATCCACTTTCATTCATAACGAAAACCGCCAACAACAACTGGGAACCCGACCACAACCACAGTCTCCAATAACTGACCAGACTCAACAAGTATTTATCTCTCCTAATTTTCACTTTTCATTTTTTGCGGTTCAAAATCTCTCCCCTGTGGTGTTGTTTGGCCATGCGATCAATTGATAAAATTCTGGGTTTTGTTGGATCATTTGCTCTGTGTCGTGTGTTTTTGTTAGTAGCTATTTTACTGCGTGGTGTGTGTGCAGTTACTTTCATAGCCATCAGATACAATTTCATGATTCTAGGAGTTCAGATATATTACTTTTGGAAAATGATAGGCCGAATCTTGATTGGAACTTAAAATTAGGTTGACATGGCTGAAAGATATTTTCAATACTTAATGCTCGATATCTGTAACTCTGCTTACTTTATTATTGAAGTAAAGGCTGCATTTCTATAGCAGCAAACAAGCCTACGGTTTATAAACAAAAACAAAGTAAATAAGCTGTTACAATATAGCTGTTACAAAAAAGATGTTGCTATAAACTAGGAGAAGGACTATGTAGTTTCCTTTTTATTAGGTCATGTGACCTGCTGACTTTTTTTCAAGTGGATGTAATCTGATCTGTAGCTTTGTTTCCAGCTTTGTATCCGGAATATTTATAACATCCCCCCTCAAGCGAAGGGTGAGTGTTTGACAAACACTAAGCTTGGCACATAGATTATCAAAGTGGGAACTATTGAGAGCCTTGGTAAAAATGTCCGCAATTTGTTGAGTAGATGGAACAAATTGAGTGACAAGAGTTCCTTCGGTAACCTTTTCTCGTACAAAGTGAAAATCTAACTCCACATGTTTGGTTCGGGCATGTAATACTGGATTAATAGTCATATACAGAGCACTGATATTATCACATAGTAATAGTGGAGGATTGTTAAGACACAAACCAATATCATGGAGAGGATGTTGAACCCATTTGAGTTCTGCCGATGCAGATGCGAGAGCATGATATTCAGCCTCACAACTTGAGAGAGACACTGTGGATTGTTTCTTAGAAGCCCATGAAATACAGTTGGAGCCAAGGAAAATGCAATAACCAGATGTGGAGCGTCTAGTCAAGGGACATCCAGCCCAATCAGCATCAGAGAATCCATATAAATTATAGCTTTTTTGAGATAATAACTGGATACCATGACAGATGGTCCCTTTAACATAGCGAAGATTCCTTTTTAGTTCTTGAATATGAACAGGTTGAGGATCATGCATAAATGGGCAAACACTATTAACTGCATATGTGAGATCGTTCCTAGTCAGAGTAAGATATTGTAGCGCGCCAACGATTGAGAAAAATTCTATAGAAGTCATTGTAGTAGAAGACGGGTGATCTTTGTAAGTAGCAATTGAACTAGACAGAGGAGCTGCAGGAGTGGTGGCTGCCTTTGAGTTCTCCATGTGTGTGAGTTTAATTAACTTCTCAGCATATGTTTTTTTAGTAAGAAATAAACCACCATTAAAGGGTTTACTTGAATACCAAGAAAATAGTGAAGTGATCCCAAATCTTTTATGGAGAATGTTATCCCAAGTTCATCAATAAACTTATTCATGTGAATAGAAGTATTACTCATAACTATGATATCATCTACATAGACTAAAAGAAGAAGAATCACAGATTGGTGAGTATAAATAAATAGAGATGAATCCGTTGTGCTACAAAAGAAACCATGTTGAAGTAAATATGAGCTAAATTTATCAAACCATGCACGAGGAGCTTGTTTTAGCCTATAAATAGATTTATGAAGTAGGCACACATGATGAGGAAGAGAAGAGTTTACAAACCCATGAGGTTGTTTCATATACACAGTTTCTTTAAGTGTGCCATGGAGAAAAGAATTTTTAACATATAGTTGATGCAGGGGCCAGTTCTTCATCACCGCTATGGAAAGAATCGTACGAATAGTGGCATGTTTTACCACGGGGCTGAATGTTTCAACATAGTCTATGCCTTCAATTTGACGAAAGCCTTGAGCTACTAAACGTTCTTTATATCTATCCAAAGTTCCATCTGCATTTTTCTTCGTTTTGAATACCCATTTAGATCCTATGACATGCATTGATGGATTATAGGGAATGAGTGTCCAAGTTTGGTTTTGCTGAAGGGCCTTTAATTCTTCATTAATAGCTTCCACCCACTGTGGTTTTGTGAGAGCATGATATAAAGATAGAGGTTGTAATAAAATTTGATTTACAGTAGTAATATGTACTTGAGGGTGTGTTTTGGGTTTAGCACGAGTAATCATGGAATGTGTACTTGTGTCGGAGGTGTGTTCAAAAGGGAGATCAACAATTAAGTCTATACTTTATGACTTTTGTATACCCGTGGGTGATAAAGAGATGGGTGAATGGAGTTGGTCGTTATCAGACTGATCCAGATTAGACAAGCTATCCATAGACAGACTAGGATATTGGATAGGACAAGATAAGGTTGTGGTACACTCATCTGCATTTGATGTAAGAGTTTGAGGATAAACTCGTGTATTGATGTTTTGTCCAAATGCTGCCGACTCATTTGGCAGGTGTTGAGATTAAAAAAAATAGGATGAGTAGACATCTCATTTAATTGTTGTCCGGTGTGCTCAGTGGGGCAGGTATGATGAGGTATGGACTCATCAGTTGAGTCTCCTGACTTGTGTATAGGCGCCCTTGGTTTATATGGCTGGCGAGTAATAGTTTATGTCACTATAGGTTGTTAGTCATTTTTTAAATGTAGAGTTGTGGTTTCAACAGTTGGGTCAATAGGTAGTCCTTTTTTAAGGACATGGTCAGTAATAGGTCTAAAAAAAATTCGATAGTTGTGTTTGTTAAATCAGACGCAAGGGGGGCTGAAATGTTGGATGAGGTTGAAGTATTTTTAAAAACTTGGTCAGTGATGGTACTGACATTTTGATGGGAGTTGATAGGGCCTAGGGCAGTGCTAGTGATGTATTGGTTATGTTCTAGGCCAAATACAGATTTATTTACTTTAACAACCATTTCCTCTTTATTTTCTTTGACCATAAATTCTTGAAAAGTGGTTAGTACCGAAGAATCAGTTTGTGGAGTGAAAATTTTTGAAGGGTCAATAAAAGGCAGTATTAGTTCATCAAATACCACATGTCTAGATATGTATACTCTTTTGGTTGATGGGTGATAACACCTATACCCTTTATGGAGATTGCTATATCCAATAAAAACACATGGAAGAGTTTTTGGTTCAAATTTATGGTTGGTTTGCTTTCTTAAATGTGGGAAACACCTGCATCCAAATACTTTCAAAGATGTCTAGTTAGGATGAGTGTCATAAAGTTTGAAAAAAGGAGTCTCAATTCCTAAGACCTTTGAAGGAGTTCTGTTAATTAAAAATACAGCAGTCATGAAAGCTTCTACCCAATGAAAAAGAGGTACTTTAGCATGGAATAACAAGGTGAGACCTGTTTCTACAATGCGCCTGTGTTTTCTTTCTGCAACTCCATTTTGTTCAGGTGTATGAGGACATGAAATATGCCTTATTATGCCCAACTTATCTATAGTATTCAAAAATTCTGTTTTCACAAACTCACCACCACCATCACATTGGAAAATTTTAATTTTATGACTGAATTGAGTTTCAATCATATTTTGAAATTTTACAAATATTTCATAGAATTGAGATTTTTTCTTTAGGGGATAGAGCCAATTGTATCTTGTGCAGTCATCAATGAAAATAACATTATATCTCATATTTTGGTTTGATGAAACAGGAGTTGGCCCCCAAAGATCACAATGAACTTTTTCAAAAGGGACATTAGATATTTTACTATTTTGCTGAAAAGAAAGCCTACAACTCTTTCTTAATTGGCAACTTACACAAATAGTGTTCTTCTTGTTCCAATGACTTACATCTACATTTCCTAATTTATTCAAGAAATGCAAAAAATTAGAATTTGGGTGCCCAAGTCTTTGATGCCATATATGATCTGGTGCTCTTCCTGATTTTATGGCACTAAGAGTTTGGAAGCCATCATTGTTTTCAAAAGCATACATCCTATTTCTCTTACCCCCTCTTGCTAGTACTTCATTGGCTGTCTTGTCCTTAACAACAAAACCACAGTTAGTAAATTCTATAGTGCAATCATTTTCTTTTGTAAGTTGACTCACTGAGACATGATTTTTATGCAAGTTTGGAACTACAATGGTATTTTTAAGTTTTAACTTTAGATTTATTTCCATTTGACCAGTGTAGGTAATGGTAAGTTGAGAACCATTTCCTACAACAACTTTGTCATTTCCATATTATGGCTCAAGTTTAGAAAGCATACCTGTGTTGTTCACCATATGAGAAGTCGCACCTGAGTCTGCATAGAGCTGATCTTCTTGTTGATCATGAAAGTTTGAGACTGCATAAGCTTGTTGTGTCTTCTCCGGGCTCTGAAATGAATGATCCTACCTATAATAGCAGGTCACAACAAGATGGTTTATCCTTCCACAGATTTGGCAAGCCACCTGCCTTTGTGCTTTTGTTCGAGTTTCCATTTGATTATTGTTGAGAGAAGTATGTTGGTTAATTGCATGGAAATGTGGGCTTGATGAACGGAGTTGTGGCCTTGGGGATGGGTAGCTTGAAGGTTGGAATCCCCTTCCTCTTGAGCTGAATTGAAAATTATTGTATGATCCTCTTCCTCTCTGTGATCGTCCTTGGAAGGGCTGTCTTTGAACTTGATAGGCCATGTTGTGATTAGGTATATCATCTTATTTTTCTTCTCTCATTTCAGAACCCCTGAGAGAGGTTATTAAACTTGCTAATGTAGGATATGGAGATTTTCCAATCATCACAGTTCTGAATGTCTTATATTGTTTTCCCAATCCATTAGCAAAAGTAATAACTTTTGAATCTTCATCCAAGGGTTTGTGAATGGCAGCTAGGTCATCACAAATCCCTTTGAATGCTTTAACATAGTCATCAATAGACTTACCTTCAAGTTTGATATTCTGAATTTTCTCCTTTAATTGGAACTCTTTCTCTTTTGTAGCTTGAAGATAATTTTCTTTAAGACATAGCCAAAGTTCTTTTGCAGTTGTGCATCCAATGGTTAAATACACACATTCTTCAGTGATTGTGGAAGAGAGCCAACTTCGAAGAAGTAGATCCTTTTCTTCCCAACCTTCTAATTTTTTTGAGTCTTCACGGATTAAGTCATCCACTTTCATGGTTTGCATGAGTTACAACATTTGGTTTCTCCATACAAGGTAATTTGTAGGCTTGAGTTTGATAGGGCATATAGCTATTAGTTTATGTAAAGAGTTGACAGATAGTGAGAGTCCTGAGTTTGAGTTTGAGGCAGCCATAGTTAACACCCGGGGCTCTAATACCATGAAAGATATTCTCAATACTCAATGCTCGATATCTGTAACTCTGCTTACTTTATTATTGAAGTAAAGGTTGCATTTCTATAGCAGCAAACATGCCTACGGTTTATAAACAAATACAAAGTAAAGAAGCTGTTACGATATAGCTGTTACAAAAGAGCTGTTGCTATAAACTAGGAGAAGGACTAGGTAGTTTCCTTTATAATAGGTCATGTGACCTGCTGACTTTTTTTCAAGTGGATGTAATCTGATC
The DNA here is from genome assembly GCA_949130495.1 of Sambucus nigra. NCBI lineage: Eukaryota > Viridiplantae > Streptophyta > Magnoliopsida > Dipsacales > Adoxaceae > Sambucus > Sambucus nigra. Next base: position 98,947,341 of record OX422224.1, read on the forward strand.
TGTAGCATTGTTTCCATCTTTGTATCCGGAATATTTCTAAGAATGGCGTGCTATCATTGATTGATTCCTTATGAACGTAGATCCGCGTCAGTGGCACTAACGAATCACGACACGCTATATGTCAGAGAATCCTAATTTTGAGTTCCAATTTTGAGTCAATGTTGAAGGACATTTACTTTTAATAAGGTTTATGTTTGAGTTTGTATTTTTGTTTGTGTGCATGAATTTGTTCAGGTGGTCTATGGGTTTTACATGTCCAACACACACCTTATTTATATATCTAGACAAAAATATCCTTCCCTTCTTTAAAATATAATATAATATTACAACATAAAAATTTCAAGCATAATAAAATTTACACTTTAAGATAAAATTTAATTGTATTATTATTATTATTATTTTGATTTTTAACTTTAACGCATTACTAATTATTTTATTTGGACTATAATATATTTTTATGAATTTATTCCACTTTACTATATTTTTCGTCATGAAATATAAAAACATTTCCACCAAAAGAGATATTTTGGGACATTTAAACAACTTTTAACACAAAAAAAACTTACAATGAAAAAAACTGTTTTTTAACAAAACATTTGGTTTTGTTAGAAATTATTTTTTTAACTATTTTTTTGTTATAAACAGTTTTTATTTTGTTAAAAAAGGTTTTTTTTGTCAATACTATTTTTATTTGTCAAAAACTATTTTATTTTTAAAAACTATTTATTTGTTGTTAAATATTTTTTCCATTATAATCTTTTTTAACCGCAAAAAACTATTCTTTATGATTTTGTAAAGATATAAATTGTTTTTAAAAACCACTTCTTGTTATAAACAGTTTTTATTTTTTTACAAGTACTCTAATTAAAATAATTAGTAATGTGTTATACTTAATAATCGAAATAAAAAATAATAAAAAAATATATATTTTGTTTTAAAGTGTAAATTTTATTTTACCTAAAATGTATTATGATCGAAAATCATATCATACTTTAAAGGTTGGGAGGATATTTTTGTCTTAGTATATTACATATATAAATAGGGCGTGGGGGAGGAACCTAAGGGTTGTGGGAATAACCACACCCCAAATGTTTTTTTACCTTATGTTGAACTGTATGTTAAGTTCGTTCAAAATTTTATGATTCAAAAAATATTCTATGTTTTTCCTATAAAAAATAGTTATTGAAAGAATAATCTTATAAAGATGTGAAATTTATTTACGATGGAGATAGTATTTGGTGGATTTGATTTAGATCTAATGAACAAGTCGTCACTTTATATGGAGATAAGGAAGTGGCAACAAGGTTATGGGGTTTGTTTTAAAATTTTTGTGGGGTGTTGTGAAATCAGTTGATTCCGAAATAAGTAGTTTTGGTTATGAAACAAAAATAGTTAAAATTGAGAAATTATAAGACCTTTATGAGACTTTAAGATTGTCTCACATGCTTTAAAAATATAATAGTTTTTTAAAAAGGGGTATATTTATATTTTTTTGGAATATATAAGTAAAGATGAAGACACCTATGTGAATAATATTCGCAAGTATGGGCAATATTCCCTTGATGCATATATTTGATAAAAAAAATTTAAAGCTTTATAATTATTTATTTCTCAAGATTCGAGATGATATAGCCATAATATGAAAGTAAGAAACGATAGTACACCCCTTTTTGAAAACTCGAAGTTTTGCATCTTATAGTGAGTTGTTAATATTTTTTCATGTATTGGTAGGAAATTATTTTTATCTTATTTAGATATTTTAATAATTCTTCAATTTACTATTTAAAAAGAATTTAGAATTATAAATTTGGTTTCTTTGAAAACTATATATCGATGTTGTTAAACGAGTTGAATTATCAATTGATATTTTGCATTTAAGTAGTTAATATAATCACGTAAATTAGGTCTATAAATGTTTCGGAACTGGACCAGATTTAGAGTATCTAGGGTCGTTTATTAAGAACTTCAAATTAGGATCCAGATTCATTTCTTTGTCGGGTTTACATTATCAGACTTTGATCGATCGAACCTGCATCGGGTTGGATCCTGGTTCGGGCAAATTCATTTATTTCACTATTATATATCCCCACCCTATATATATATATATATATATATATATATATATAAATTACATTTATGCATTTTTGTACATAATTTTTCTTAATCGAATTCATACTAAGGTTTGCTTTTAATGATTTAAGGCAAGTCTTTCATAATTTGTTTTGGGCGCTGATAACATGTGCCGAAGGACGCGCACTAAGAACAAAAAAATAATAGCGACAAAGTTCTAACATACATTTAATATGGTACAAAAACTCATGGGTCGCTCTCATACTTACTATTTTGAAGCTCAACATGTTATCATTTTCCGTTTTTTCATTTAATTTGATATAATTCATCCATATTATATTAGTAATAATAATTTTATATAATTAAGAACGCATTACATTGCCCTGTTCATTGCACGAGTTTCCACTAGTATATATATATATGTGTGCGTGTGTGTGTAGTTTAAATAATTCGCCAAAAAAGTGAGTATAGCTAACGACATTTTCCATAATTAAAAAACCCACACAATACAAACGCGATTAAATTGATATTATACATTGTATACATTGTGTTCTATGGAATTATAGGTAAAGATTGGAAAATTAAGAGGCCTTGACCCTCAATAAAATTATTACATTGAGTTCCACCCTCACTATTTCCCTTAAAGATTGTGATTAACCTTTAAGGGGACAATAGACTCACCAAAAGAATAATAAGATCAAACAAGCAAATCATATACTGATAATAAACATATAAACTAAATTGAAACAAAAATCATGTAATTTAATAAATGAAATGATAGAATAAAAAATCATATACAATTTCAAGAGGAATATGTGGCACTCCCCTAATGTTTCCCAATTAAAATTTTCGTCACATGATGCTTCTTTCAAATTCCAAATAATGCCTTGTCCATGAGGTTGTTAAATGTAAATTTTCGTTGCAATCTAATAGATTGTCGTTGATGCATATTGTAACTTAAACTAGTTTTCCCTTGTAACACTATTGTACCTCCCTCAATAAAACTTCAATATGGCCACACCCGAGGTCATTGAATAATTCTGCAATCCATCGAACTGTAAAGGCTATGTGTCCCTTAAAGAAGCCAAATTGTTTCTACTATTCTCTTAAAGTATTTTTTTACATTACACCCCAAAAGTATCTATATGGTGTCAGTTTGGCCATTCCATCCATTCTCACCATTTACTTTAACGGAAATTGGGGGTTACAATGGTATTTTGGCTCATTGATTAAAAATTGTCTTATTTAAAAAAAATGTCTTCTTAACTTATTTGTATATAGATAACGTTTTTGAAAAAAAATTTGTATATGAAAAAAATTTATGTTTTGAAAACAATTATTATTTTCAAATAGACTTTGATCCTCAATCATTTTGTTACATTGGGTTCCACCCTCACTATTTCCCTTAAAGAGTGCGATTTTCCCTTATGGGCACAGTAGTGTAACCAAAAGAAAAAACGATCAAACAAATAAATCATATACTTAATATAGACATTTTAATTAAATTGGGAAAAAATGATGTAATTTATTAAATTAAAACAAAGAATAAAAATTTATAAATTTGCAAGAGGAATATGTGATACATCCCCATGGTCGCCCAATAACAATATTTGTCACATAATGCTTCTTTCAAATTAAGAACAATTCCTTGTGCATGAGGATGTTAAACGTAAATTTTCATTGCAATCTAATACGCCGTCATTGATGCATGTTGTAGCTCAACCCAATCTCTATATACTATAAAATGCAAAACAAGACATTTATAAGCATTTAAGACTCCTCCTCATTAAGAGTGTCCACGTGGCACTCTATATTTTATATTTCTATAAAATACTATACAAGCAATTTAATTGATGCATTGAACTATTGAGTTTTCTCTCTCTCTCCTTCAATTTAATCTAACTACGAAACCAAGTCAAAAGCAATTAAGAATGATGCATTTCTTTCGTCCCAATATATAAATATTATTTTTAACTGCTGCCAATCACCATGGTCATCACCATAGACTTCCCCAAAGACCCAAAACCTTCTCCTGAACAAATGGTTGCACGTATGTTAAATCGCCGCCAAAGTTCTCGGCAGGTAGTTCCCTTCTTTTCTTTCGTTGATTAATTTGTTAGTTAAGATTAGTAAGGTTTGGAGGTTCCCCACTATTGATAAACCATTTGCTTTCTCTCTTTTTTGGATTATTTCTTTAACACTGTTTTATAACCATTAAATTATATAAAAGCAATGTTTTTCTAAAAAAAAACAGTTTATAATTGTTAAAAGGTTCTTTTATAAATGTTTTTTTAACTTTTCTATAAAATTAATTTTTTACATAAAACGTTAAAAACATTAAAAAAAAGTTGATATAAAAACGTTCAAAACACTATATTTAGCTGCTTTTTTTATAAACGTTAAAAAATAGTTTATATAAACCACTATTTTTTTTAAAAACGACGCTTTTAAAAACGTTACAAAACACTGATTTTTTAATTGCTTTTTACAAATGGTTAAAAACATTTTATATAAAAACGCTTCTTTTTTTTAAAAAAAAAACACTGTTTACTAAAAACATTAAAAACACTCTTTTTAATAAACTTAAAAACACTTTTAAAAAAAAAATAGTTTATATAAAAATAATGTTTTTAATTTTTTTTTTATAAACGTGAAATGGTTTTTTATAAAACTTTTTTAAAGTTTTTTTTATAAAACAATTTTTTTTATAAACATGTTAAAAAACAGTTTATATAATAACGCTGAAAAATACTGTTTTTTTAATGTTTTTAACATTTATATGAAAACTGTTCATATAAAAAGTTGTTTTTAATAGTTGATAAAAACTTTTTTTTTAAACATTTTTGATGTCTTTTTATAAAAAAAAAAATGATTTTATAAAAAACAGTTAAAAAGAGTTTATTAGAAAACCTTTTGATGTTTATAACTATTTAAAAAAAAGGGTTTTTGTATAAGCAGTTTTTTAATGTATATAAAAAACAGTTTTTTAATGTATATAAAAAAACAGTAAAAAAAATAGTGTTTTTTTAACCTTTTTAAAAAACAGTGTTTTTAACAAAAAGTGTTTTTATATAAACTATAAGAGGTTTTCTCTCTCTTATCTCTCTTATTCTTACTTTCTCTCTTTTTTGGATTATTTTTTTAAACGTTAAAAAAACACTGTTATTTTATAAACATCAAAAAACAATTTATATAAAATCAATGTTTTTAAAAAAATCAGTTTATAATCGTTAAACGGCTTTTTTATAAACAATTTTTTTAACTTTTTTTATCAAATTATTTTTTTACGTAAAACATTCAAAAACAGTTGATATAAAAGTGTTAAAAACACTATTTTTTATAAATGTTAAAAAACTGTTTATATAAACCACTATTTTTTAAGGAAAAAACACTGTTTTTAAAAAACGTTACAAAACACTGAATTTTTAACTGTTTTTTATAAACATTCAAAAACAGTTTTATAATTCTCTTTAAAAAAAATGTTGTTTTTATATAAATCATTTTTTAATATTTTTTTAAAAGAGTTCTTTTTTTTTAAGAACAGTGTTTTTACATAATTTTTTTTAACGTTTATACAAAAAACTGTTAAAAAAACAGTGTTTTTAATGTTTTTATATTAAGTGTTTTTTACGTTTTTAGTTTATTCATATAAATAATTGGTTTTATGAAAAAAGTTGAAAACAATTTACAAAAAAACTTTTGACATTCATAAACTGTTTTTTATAAGATTGTTTTTATATAAAGTTTTTTCAACGTTTATAAAAACAGTTAAAAACAATATTTTTTAATGTTTGTAAAAAAAAGGGCTAAAAAAAGTTTATAAAAAAACCTTTTGATTTTGTAAAACTTTTTGATTTAAAAAAAAAATACTTAATAAAAAAAGTGTATAAAACTTTTTCATTTTATAAAACTTTCTCATTTTATAAAAAAAGTTTAAGTAAAAAAAATTTTACTATTTAAAACAATATAATATAATGTAAAATTTGTTTTAATAGACTAATAAATACTTATACTAATGGGTAAAATAGTCTTTTTAATTGGAAAATGAGTCAACTGACCATCAAACTAGCTAACTAACGTTTTTTTATCGATTTTGAATCCTAAACGAGTAGAATGTAAACAAATGGAATAAAACTCTAAATAACTATTGGACCCCAAATATTAAAAGAGAAAATTGACAAGGAGCCATAGAATAGACTATGATTTTGTTTAAGTAGAATGTGTTAGGTGAGGATTGAAATAGTGTTTTTCTTAAGATAATTTCGATTGAATCTTTATATAGAAATGTGAGTTTAATTAGTTAGAAGCATATTATGTGAATTTAGTTACTTAGAAGCATATGGTGTATGTTGCTCTATTTTAAAGGAAGTGATGTATGCTTCCATGTTTAATAACATTGTTTTTTAAATAAAATATATAATATTTCTTTTTGGATTTTTCTCTTTTTATATTGTGATTGGACAATTATTTTTGTGCTTTGTTATAAGGTTTGCTATTTTTATTTTGACTCATTTTCAGATTTTTTTTATAAAAATTATAACCTTTATGCTTTTTTTTCTTAACACACAAGTTCTAATTGTTTGTTATTTCTGTCTATCATGTTCATGATACTATTCATTATATTTTTCAAAAATTAGGAGTTAAAGTATAATTTATGTAAAGTTGATTAAGTGCCTAAGTAAAATATTTTGAAATATATATATATATAGTAATTATCGTGATTATATATGAGTGTTCATTTTCTCTCCATCTATTATTAATTAATACTTATATAATGTGTCAAATAGACATAAAAATATAATTATGTCTTAAATAAAAAAAGTATCTCGGTGTTTAGTGTATACTAATCATAGAACTACCATTTCTACTAAAAATATAAATATGTAGTTGATTTGTAATTTTAAAATAGAGGCATGTTCATATGTCCCAAATTTTTTATTCATTTTTCATCTCATATTAACATTAGTTTAAATGTAATGATAATATTATTTATGTGGCATATATTTTACGAATAAAATTATACCACGCTCGCGCATCGCGCGGGGTTTAAAACTAGTTATCCTTTATAACACTATCATACGTCCACCAATACCACTAGAATATAGCAACGCCCGAGGTCTTTGAATAATTGAACAATCTAGTAAATTGGAAAGAGTTAATTGCCTATATGGCCCTTAAAGCATATATATTATTTTTATTAAGCCCTTAATTTTTTTTTGTTTCCATTAAGCCCCTAAAGTTTTATATGGTGTCAGTTTGACCTTTTCGTCCATTTTGACTATTAGCTTTAACGGAACTTGGGGATAAAAATTGTATTTTGAGTCATTGATAACTAAGAAATAGTTTAAATAGTTAAAAAGAATTTAAATATTTAATAAAAAAAAAGTTTATGGATTAAAATCAATTTAGTTTTTCAAAAATGGTTTTTAATGTTTTTATTTTTAAAAACCATTTTATGCATTATAACAAATTTATTAAAAAAATTATTTATGCATGATAACACATTTATTTTTTAGAAAATAGTTTTTAATATTTTTATTTTTAAAAATATTTTTGAAAACAAAAATCTATACGAATTCTATTAAACAATTATTATATAAAGTAAGGGTTCGTTTGATTAAAATGTGGGCAAATGACCTGAATGGCAAATTTTTCCATGGAATGACAACTTCCATGGCAAATCCTATAATTTTTCAATTAGGGTTGTTTGATAACATTAATATTTCGAGTGGCAAAAGTAAGATGTTTATTCCAATTAAGGGCAAAAAAACTGATACATAAAAAATAATTTTAAAAAAAAACTATTTTTAACCAATAAAATAGTTATTAAAAAAAGTTTCTTGAAAGAACAATTTTAACAGAAAATCAACTTACAATGAAAAAATAGTTCTTAAAATAATAGTTTTTAAGAATGAAAACAATCACAAAAATAAAACTGGTTAAAAAAAATAGTTTTGACCAAAATAAATCGTTTTTTGACAATAAACCATTTGTTACAAAAAATGGTTTTGAGCGGAAAACATTTAATAAATAGAGTTTTAATATAGTTTTAGCCCAAAAAAAAAATAATGGAAAAAAAAACTATTTAACAAAAATCAAATTTTAACAATAAAAAAACCTTTTTGTTGAAAATAAAACGATTTTTAACGAAAATCAATTTTTAGCGAAAAATAGATGTGAGTGCAAGAATTATCACAATAGAAGAACTAGAAAACATTTATCAACGAGAAAACAATCAATCACACAGGACAACGGGTATAAGTTGTTCAGCAATTTGCATAGGTCCACGGAGAAGATATTGTTCTTGTTAATATCTCTCAAAGGTGCGAAGTTGCATCCTTTAACCCTGGGTCCGGGTTCACTACTTATAGTAGTGAGATTTAAGTGGTTGAATTGTGAAGGTAACTCATCCAGCTTGTTTAGATAGCTCGTAAGTGCTCCTGAATATCTCTACGATATTGTTGGGGGACTGGTTCGTGTCTATCCTCATATATTTAATCATATGTTAAATACACGGTCAAATAATGAATAACTTTAAGTTGGGCGGGGCAATCCGTCTTGTGAACTGGACTGGTAGGCCTTGAGTAAATAAACTCTCACAAAACATATTTAATAAAACAGTTTCAACACAAAATATGCTTTTGTCCGAAAAAACTGTTTTAACGAAAAATAAAAATATTCAAAAAAATATTTTTTAATCAAAACGGAGCCTAATATTTTTATTTTGACTGGACGTTAGCGGTGTGTATGGGCATTGGGCTGTTTTCAACAACATTTTTAACCTCTTCCTTCATCCAGCAGACATATGTTATTTGTCAAACTTTTACCTTATTAGGTAACGGCAATATAATTTTCCACATCTAAGCTCTAAACGTAATAATAATACGAAAAAAAGAGACAAGAAAAGAGAAGGAAGTACTAGTATACATTTCAACAACCATTACCATTTATGCAAAATATATATTCGTATCTGTCACATGAAACTAAGATACAAAACTAAACCACATGAATCTCCAACAAATTACGATATAGTTGTACCTTAGATGGTTGTTTTTGGCCTCTTCCATCATCATGCAGACACATTATTTGTCAAACTTTTAACTTAAAAGGTAACAACGGTATAAAATTCTCACATCCAAACTCTAAAATTAAATAATAAGAAAAACTCTTTCATGGATTAACAAGAGGTTAAAGTACACATTAAGAGTATAAAATGCAGAAAAAAATATTTAAGAAGGCAGTATTTTCATTGTTAATATGTGAACTATGTTAGAAACTATTAATGAAACAAAAATAAATTTACATAATAGGATTTAATGTCAAATGATCCGCTTATAAGGTAATTTCAATAGCCCAATGGCAGCATTTCTCTCTCCGTCTCACACTCGCGCAAACACTCACACACAAACTACCACACCCGGTTAAAGTTTTCCCCATCACGATCAGTTTTGTTTGCTTGATTTGAACTTTTTTTGGTTCACCTCTTCACAGTTATCGACATGTGAAAAGCAACTATCACTGGCTGTTTTTTTTATTCAAATCGTTAGCTGTTTCCACCAACTCTTGTGATCTTTTGGGATTCGTATTTACATATTTTAAGGCAAAACAACTATCATTGGGCCTAGATATTGGAAATTTTAGTATCCATTCCATTTTGATTGTCGATATTGAAAAATACTTTTTGTGATGTATCATTATTATATTGAATAATACTTTTAGTGAAACACATTAAATTTAAAAATATCACTACCGACTCTCGTCGTATTTAATTCGGAAGATAACACGGTTAAGTTCACAATAAAATTTAAGGTTTCTAGATTTAGACGACTAAAATCCCTATTCCCTTAAAAAGTTCACTTTTAAATTTTAAAGTATAGTCTTTAAGCATGCACTATCAAAATAATCGAGTGCAAGCATAATCCATCAAAAAGTACTCACACTTAAAAATAAAAATAAAAATGATTTCAAACAAAGCCGAAGGTTTAAAATAGAATCTCGTATCGTTTTAAATGAATTCCGAAGTTTTAAAACTTTTAGAACGTATCGGAAAATAAAGACGAATTTAAACTACAAACAATATTAATCAGATATAATAAACTTCAACTAGTTCTAATAAAGAAATTAAACTAGCATCATTGAAGACAAAATCAAAGTGCAAGAACGAATAAGAATTTTCAGTAATAAGTCAACTTACAACAATAATTCTTAGCCCTCAATAAAAATATATTCTCAAAATAAAGGAATAAAAAACTATCTCTCAAAGCTCTCTCTAAAATTCTCTCCAAAATTGCTTTATAAAATTCTCCCCAAAATAATGAGTCAAAGGGTCTTATTTATTGCCATAGGAATGAAGTGTTTGAGTTGGAGTTAAACTCTTTTTAATTGGTTGTATTTTAGCTTATATTTATCCCTTGGAGTCTTGAGAAGAGTTGGAGATAATTGAAAACCTTTTTTTTTATAAATAATTATCCACTATTCATGTCACTATTCACACCATCAGCTTTAATCGCATTTTTAACCCTCAAAACTTTCAAATCTCATTTTCGTCCGAACCTCAAAGTTGTGAGTCTTGTCATGACGTTTTCGAAAAGCTGTGGCATGGCCTGAACAGACACACGAGCAATTTTATAAAAAAATATTTAATGCAGCTGTGTCAACCATGCCATGTCGTATCGTGTCACGACATTACGTAATAATTTTTGCACATCGACTCCTTTGTTGTCCACATTTCCGAGGTACCTGTAAAAATGCAAAATAAAAATAATTATTTCAAATTTAAGGACATAAATATTTAAAAAATTACAGAATTACCCCTGTTTGCGTTTTTGCTCCCGAAATTCATAAATTGCTCGTTTTAATCCGGAACTCAACATGTGAAAAGCAACTATCATTGGCTGTTTTTCTTTTCAAATAATTAGCTGTTTCCACCAACTCTTGTGATATTTCTGGATTCGTATTTACATATTTTAAGGGGAATCAACAATTATTGGGCCTAGATATTGGAAAATGACAGGTTACTTTTATTATCGATTTCATTTTGATTGTTTATATTGAATAATACTTTTTGTGATGCATCATTATTATATTAAATAATACTTTTAGTGGAACACATTTAATTCACAAATACCCCTCAATGTGATGGAAATATCACTGTATTTCAATATTGAGTTTTCGTAACAGTTTGATTCCGTAACACATTTAATTTATACAAATCACACAACAGGCACATATCAACCAAATCTTGTATAATTTCATTACGTGTTGTGTAATTTTGATTGGGTTGTGTTCATGATAGGTAAACAAATAAGATTTTGTTTCATGTTGCATTCTCTTTTTATTGTGTCCCTATTAAAAAAAAGATTTTGCATCATGTTAGCTAAAAAAATAATTACCGAGGGAGGAAAATCAAAAGAGTCCAAAAAATTAAACTTGCAACGATTATAAGACGTTTTTATAATTCTATTTCTTATAAATTTGGTTTAGTTATTGCATGTTTTATTTAAAAAATATTATATATTATGTTTTATAGACACTTCTAATTATAATTTTAATTCACGTTTTGACTTCTGCAAATTAATGGTGAAACGATGTTTTTATTGTACATATGGTTGAAATTTTTTATACCTTTAGCTTTTTCCCTTGGTTATTTGATCAGACTTTCCACCACTGGGCTGAGAAAAACAAAATTTCTCCTTCATAATTCATATCCCCACATTCTCGAAGAGACATGAAGCATCTCTCTATGAAATGGCAATGTAGTTTTGATACACATTATAATGTTAGGGTGTGTTTCTTTACCAAGATATAAAGTCTTTGAAAATAATTAATATTTATGAGAAGTTAAAAAATAGTGGTAGAAATATAGGATTGATATGGTCTTAAAATCGAAAATTTCCATGGAAATCAAGTATTTAGGTCTTGATTAACAAATATTTTCTAAGGAAAATGGTAAGACTGTGAAATATTTTCATAATTATAACTATTGTTCTTGTAGAATTTATCTAAAATCGATCACAACAAAACTAAAAATGAAATATTATAATTATTTTTTTTGTTGAAAAGAAGCTAACACCATTTAAAGATACACTTTTTGTAATTATAAAGTTAACTCAAGAATTTGCGGTATATTAACAACGCAGTATCATAGGCATTACATTTACCAAGCAGTCTTTTTACACAATATTTAATGATAAGCACTATAAAGTGATGTTTTTATCTCCCAAATAGACTCATTTTAATTTGTAATTTTTATTAAATGGCACTTTATGTGTATTTGTTTATCTTGTAGGTAAATGTAAGGACATATTTTATATAGTCCATACTTTGTTGAGTATGTCGTATGCCGCTACAAACGTCGAAGAATTATTTAAGATAATTCAAGCGTCGAGATGGATACGAATATCAAAGTTCTTCAACATTAAAGCCTCCGCAAGATTAATTTTGGTAAGGTTGTGTTTAAGTACCTTAGCATTTCACTTAGAGTATTGGGATACGTTTTCTAAAATATTTTCTAAGTATTGGAGCGGATTTTTTTGTGAAATAATTTTTTCTTAGTCTTGAGGTGTATTATTTTCTAACGAAACAAAAATATTTATTTTTTAATAGCTCGTTCGAGCGACAGAGGGACATTGTTCGAGTAACAAGGCTATGTCGCACGAAGTCGTTGGAACAACACGTGTCATCGTTTGAGCGAAGCGCCGCCTTAATTTTTTTATATATATAATGTGTTAAACAACTTCGTTTTTGTTAAGAATACATGACATTTTGGTTTCTGCGAACACTGCAAATCGGGAGAACACTTGGTCTGCTTCGTTTAGGGTTTATTCATTTTTGTTTTCAATTCATAAAACCTCCCAATCTTTATGTGAATTTTTTAGAACCCAATATACAACTTTGGTGAAGTTTTACTCTTTTAGAGAGGGTAAATTTACGGCTGGTGCCTGCGTGTCGATTGTGAGTGCTCAAGTGTGTTCCTGACTGATTTGGAATGCGTGTTCGTGTGGACTGCTGCGGTTGTTCCAATACTGAATCAAGACTACGTGTCTTTGTGGATTCTTGTGGGAGTTCATTGTAGATTTCATTGTAATCTTTGTAAGTGTTGGGTATAGTATATATATTTATTTTGAATAAAGTAAATAAGTTAGTGGGAGTGGCCAAGTGGTAAGTTAGTGGGGGTGTGTGCATGAGGTCTTGGGTTCAAGTCCTAGGGAGCACACTAATTATTTAGGGTCAAAGATTGGGCCTTGGGCCTTGGCGCCTTGGGCTCTTGGGGATTTCTAATATGCATTAAATCTTTTCAAAATCGTTTTAATTTTTAAACCGTTTTAAGTCTTTGACTATTTCTTCCACTATAGCTGTTAGTGGAGATATTAGTGGGTTAGTTGGCTAAAACCTCTACCCACGTTTTTTACCATTTCCCTTATTTAAGAAAAGGCTACAGAGTCAAAAAAGTATCAAAAAATCTCTCTCACGTTATCTGCAAAAATACTTTTGCTATTTTCTGCAAATCACTTTCTCTGCAAAAATAATTTTGCTACTTTCTAATTTTCGTTAATTTTCTGGGAGTGCTGGAGTATCCTGAGAGTTCAAAGATTTATCACAAAGCTGGTGTGTAAATCTGATCGTTGAATCCTGGGAGGTGTATGTTCACGAGTCTGACAGCTACAAATATCAGCGAGCAATTTCACCTTTAGGACTTTGTGTCGAACACAAACCTCGATCGATAAGTCCTTCTAATTTTTCCTATTTCAGATTTGGGTTATTTCGTTTATTCTGCAATTATTACTACAACAATCTAAAGGTGAAATTGATTGTTATTCTACAAACTGCTATGGAAAATCCTAATGCAAAATACTCTGAAAAACGTGAATTGTTTGATGGAAAGAATTTTAAGAGATGGCAAATGAAACTGCAATTTTACCTAACAACTCTTAAAGTCGTTGACGTTATTGCATCTGATAGACCTTCTGTACCTGAAGAACTAGTTGTTTGGAAACAAAGAGATTATATGTGTAGGAATTATATTCTGAATTGTCTCTGCCTTGAACTGTATGATGTTTACTGGTCATGTCCTACTGCTAAAGAATTATGGAACTTACTGGACAAAAAATATGCAACTGAAGATGCTGGGTCTAAAAAATTTGTGGTTGGAAAATTTTTGGATTTTAAAATGGAAGATAATAAATCTGTTGTGTCACAACTGGAAGAACTACAAATTATTATTCATGAAATTTTGGCCGAGGGTTATAGTATATGTGAGGGATTTCAAGTTTCAGCTATAATTGAAAAACTGCCACCGTCTTGGAAAGATTACAAAAACGGTCTGAAACATAAGAAAAAAGAAATGTCACTAGAAGATTTGATAGTTCGTTTGAGAATTGAGGAGGATAATAGGAATGCAGAACTTAGGGAGAAAAATTCTGAATTCGGTTCTAAGGCTAATTTGGTAGAGGGAAAATCAAATGGAAACCAAAAACAGAACCAGTCCAAGCCTAACCATTCAAACCAGAAACATGGGCACCATAAACCAAACCAGAATTCGAGGCCCAACCATAAATTCAAACCTAAGGATAAGAATAAATATTCTAAACCTCAGTTTAAATCTAAACCTGCAGGTCAATGCTATGTATGCGGAAAACCAGGTCATTACGCTAAAGATTGCAAGTTTAGGAAGAGTCAAGATGTCAAGCCTCAAGCAAATGTAACCGAGGAGGGTAACTTTTCTGCTGTTGTGACAGAGGCAAACATTGTGAGTAACATGACAGACTGGTGGCTTGATTCTGGCGCCACCAAACATATTTGCGGCACGAGAGGTGCCTTCACTACCTTCACTGCTGTTAGTGGGGATGAACGTCTGTACATGGGAAACTCCTCTTCGTCTAAGGTTGAGGGCAAGGGAACCGTAGTTTTAAAGTTTACTTCGGGAAATGTTCTCACATTGAAAGATGTTTTGTATGTCCCTGAGGTTAGGAAGAATCTGGTGTCCGGTTTTGTCTTAGTTAAGAAAGGTTTTAAAATTGTTCTAGAGAGTGATAAGGTAGTTGTGACTAAGGGAGGTGCTTTTGTGGGGAAAGGTTATGTTCATGAGGGTCTTTTCAAACTAAATGTAACCGTGGATGATAATAATAAAATATCTACTTCTTCTGCTTATTTGATTGACTCTTGTGATATGTGGCATTTTAGACTTGGTCATGTAAATAAGGCATCCATTAAAAAATTAATGTTTTTGGAAAACATACCAAAATCTGATATTTCTACCAACTCTAAATGTGAAATATGTGTTGAATCAAAATATGCTAAAAAACCTTTTCCAAGTGTCGAAAGAAGTTCAACTGTTTTAAGTTTAATACATTCTGATCTTTGTGATTTAAAAGGTTATGTGACACGTGGTGGAAATAAATACTTTGTTACTTTTATTGATGATTACTCTCGTTATTGTTATATTTATCTCCTTACGAGTAAAGATGAGTGTTTCTCAAAATTTATTTCTTATAAATTAGAAGTTGAAAAACAATTGGAGAAATCCATTAAAACATTAAGATCCGATAGGGGAGGAGAATACACCGGTGATCTTGATAAATATTGTAAAGAAAATGGAATAATTCATCAAGTTACTCCTCCTTATTCACCCCAATCTAATGGTGTAGCTGAAAGAAAAAATAGAACTCTTAAGGATATGGTAAATTCTATGTTAAGCACTTCGGGATTACCTTATAATATGTGGGGTGAGGCACTTCTTACTGCTTGTTATATTCTTAATAAAATACCTTTTAAGAATAATGATAAAACTCCTTATGAAATGTGGAAAAATAGAAAACCTTCTTATAAACACCTTAAAGTGTGGGGGTGTCTTGCTAAGGTTTCAATACCATTACCTAAGAGAACTAAACTTGGCCCAAAGACTGTTGATTGTGTTTTTATAGGGTATGCTAAAAACAGTAATGCTTATAGGTTTCTTGCAATTGATTCTAAAAATCAATATATGGATAAAAACACTATTTTTGAGTCAAGAGATGCTGAATTTTATGAGAACAAATTTCCTTCTAAAATGAGAATTGAGGGAACTAGTAGTTCTGTTCCAATGGGTCCTAGTGTTAGAAATGAATCTCCAAATTCAGAAGATATTGAAATTAGGAGAAGTAAAAGACCTAGGATAGCTAATTCTTTTGGTCCTGAATTTTTAACGTACTTAATGGAAAATTACCCCGTCACTTTTAGTGAGGCAATGTCCTCACCCGATTCTATTTTTTGGAAAGAAGTTATTAATAGTGAATATGATTCTATTATTTCTAACAACACGTGGGAGTTAGTTGACTTGCCTAAAGGATGTAAAACTATTGGATACAAATGGATTTTTAAAAAGAAATTAAAAGCTGATGGTTCTACTGATAAATTTAAGGCAAGATTGGTAGCTAAAGGCTATAGGCAAAAGGAAGGAATTGATTTCTTTGATACTTACTCTCCTGTTACTAGAATTACATCTATTAGGCTATTAATTGCTATTGCTTCATTACATAATCTGATAATTCATCAAATGGATGTTAAAACGGCTTTTTTGAATGGAGATCTTGAAGAAGAAATTTATATGGATCAACCCGAGGGGTTTGTAGTCCAAGGCCTAGATAAAAAAGTGTGTAGACTTAAAAAATCTTTATATGGACTAAAACAAGCTCCTAAACAATGGCATGAAAAATTTGATCAAGTAATGATCTCTAATGGTTTTAACATTAATGAAGCGGATAAATGTATTTATAGCAAATTCAAGGATAATTCTGGTGTGATTATTTGCTTATATGTGGATGATATGCTTATTTTTGGAACTGATATGGATGTAGTTAATAAAACTAAACGTTTCCTTAATAAGCAATTTGATATGAAAGATTTGGGTGTTGCTGATGTTATACTTGGAATTAAAATCATTAAAAATTCCGAAGGAATTGTTTTAACCCAATCTCATTATGTAGAGAAAGTTCTTAAAAAATTTGAACAATTTAATTGTATTCCTGCTAAAACACCTTATGACCCTAGTTGTCACTTAAGGAAACATTCGGGTCCTGGTGTATCATCATTAGAATATTCTAGAGTTATTGGTAGTCTAATGTATCTTATGAACTGCACTAGACCTGATATTGCATATGTTGTGGGTAGACTTAGCAGATACACTTGTAATCCTAATAATGAACATTGGGATGCCTTGATTAGAGTTTTGAGATATCTTAAATACACAATAAATTATGGTATTCATTATATTAGATATCTTGCTGTAATTGAAGGCTTTTGTGATGCTAATTGGATTTCTGATAATGATGAATGTAAGTCTACGAGTGGCTATGTTTTTGCCTTGGCAGGAGGCGCTATATCTTGGAAATCTACCAAGCAAACATGCATAGCTAGATCCACTATGGAGTCAGAGTTCATAGCATTGGATAAAGCAAGCGAAGAGGCTGAATGGTTAAGGAACTTCATATTAGATATTCATTTGTGGCCTAAACCAGTTCCAGCCTTGTCCATTCACTGTGATAGTCAAGCAGCAATCGCAAGAGCACATAATAACTCCTACAATGGAAAGTCTAGACATATCAGGAGGAGACACAACACAGTGAGACAATTATTGAAAGATGGAGTTATAGCAATCGACTATGTCAAGTCAAAGGAAAACCTGGCGGATCCATTGACTAAAGGGCTAGCTAGAGAGATAGTTTATCAAACATCGAGGGGGATGGGCCTGAAGCCTATTAATATCTAAATCACCTATAATGGAAACCCAACCCATATGACTGGAGATCCCAAGATCTGGGTTCAATGGGATAACAAAGTTATACGAGTGATTTGTGGGGGTACAAATTTAAGTTTTACTTAGAACCCATTCCTATGATGTAGTACCTATGTATCGATGGAGGATGAGATTCAATCTCTTAATGCTTTCTATAGCTGTTATTCAGTAGAGTGTGAGATACAGTACACTCTTGATAGAAGCACCTATATGAGTGTGGTAGTGGGGCCGCTTCCTATGAAAATTAAGGCTGATTCTCTAGAGCACTCAAGAAACCTGGGCATGCTCAAGGCCGAAACGAGCACAACTGTGGGAACTCGATGATGATTTTTTGGAGTCACGTGTGTGTTCTATTGACTTAAGTTTACAACAGCGGTGAAATAGTTCAAGACATTAGTTCACTATCAACCGGTAAACTCAATAGATCATCACAAAGCAAAGGTTCAAGTCAAATGACACCTTTGCCTTATACGTCACTCCTTATGATACTCCATTGAGCGTCGTTTTATTTAAATTATTTACTTCATTCATGTGGGGGATTGTTGGGTATAGTATATATATTTATTTTGAATAAAGTAAATAAGTTAGTGGGAGTGGTCAAGTGGTAAGTTAGTGGGGGTGTGTGCATGAGGTCTTGGGTTCAAGTCCTAGGGAGCACACTAATTATTTAGGGTCAAAGATTGGGCCTTGGGCCTTGGGGCCTTGGGCTCTTGGGGATTTCTAATATGCATTAAATCTTTTCAAAATCGTTTTAATTTTTAAACCGTTTTAAGTCTTTGACTATTTCTTCCACTATAGCTGTTAGTGGAGATATTAGTGGGTTAGTTGGCTAAAACCTCTACCCACGTTTTTTACCATTTCCCTTATTTAAGAAAAGGCTACAGAGTCAAAAAAGTATCAAAAAATCTCTCTCACGTTATCTGCAAAAATACTTTTGCTATTTTCTGCAAATCACTTTCTCTGTAAAAATAATTTTGCTACTTTCTAATTTTCGTTAATTTTCTGGGAGTGCTGGAGTATCCTGAGAGTTCAAAGATTTATCACAAAGCTGGTGTGTAAATATGATCGTTGAATCCTGGGAGGTGTATGTTCACGAGTCTGACAGCTACAAATATCAGCGAGCAATTTCACCTTTAGGACTTTGTGTCGAACACAAACCTCGATCGATAAGTCCTTCTAATTTTTCCTATTTCAGATTTGGGTTATTTCGTTTATTCTGCAATTATTACTACAACAATCTAAAGGTGAAATTGATTGTTATTCTACAAACTGCTATGGAAAATCCTAATGCAAAATACTCTGAAAAACGTGAATTGTTTGATGGAAAGAATTTTAAGAGATGGCAAATGAAACTGCAATTTTACCTAACAACTCTTAAAGTCGTTGACGTTATTGCATCTGATAGACCTTCTGTACCTGAAGAACTAGTTGTTTGGAAACAAAGAGATTATATGTGTAGGAATTATATTCTGAATTGTCTCTGCCTTGAACTGTATGATGTTTACTGGTCATGTCCTACTGCTAAAGAATTATGGAACTTACTGGACAAAAAATATGCAACTGAAGATGCTGGGTCTAAAAAATTTGTGGTTGGAAAATTTTTGGATTTTAAAATGGAAGATAATAAATCTGTTGTGTCACAACTGGAAGAACTACAAATTATTATTCATGAAATTTTGGCCGAGGGTTATAGTATATGTGAGGGATTTCAAGTTTCAGCTATAATTGAAAAACTGCCACCGTCTTGGAAAGATTACAAAAACGGTCTGAAACATAAGAAAAAAGAAATGTCACTAGAAGATTTGATAGTTCGTTTGAGAATTGAGGAGGATAATAGGAATGCAGAACTTAGGGAGAAAAATTCTGAATTCGGTTCTAAGGCTAATTTGGTAGAAGGAAAATCAAATGGAAACCAAAAACAGAACCAGTCCAAGCCTAACCATTCAAACCAGAAACATGGGCACCATAAACCAAACCAGAATTCGAGGCCCAACCATAAATTCAAACCTAAGGATAAGAATAAATATTCTAAACCTCAGTTTAAATCTAAACCTGCAGGTCAATGCTATGTATGCGGAAAACCAGGTCATTACGCTAAAGATTGCAAGTTTAGGAAGAGTCAAGATGTCAAGCCTCAAGCAAATGTAACCGAGGAGGGTAACTTTTCTGCTGTTGTGACAGAGGCAAACATTGTGAGTAACATGACAGACTGGTGGCTTGATTCTGGCGCCACCAAACATATTTGCGGCACGAGAGGTGCCTTCACTACCTTCACTGCTGTTAGTGGGGATGAACGTCTGTACATGGGAAACTCCTCTTCGTCTAAGGTTGAGGGCAAGGGAACCGTAGTTTTAAAGTTTACTTCGGGAAATGTTCTCACATTGAAAGATGTTTTGTATGTCCCTGAGGTTAGGAAGAATCTGGTGTCCGGTTTTGTCTTAGTTAAGAAAGGTTTTAAAATTGTTCTAGAGAGTGATAAGGTAGTTGTGACTAAGGGAGGTGCTTTTGTGGGGAAAGGTTATGTTCATGAGGGTCTTTTCAAACTAAATGTAACCGTGGATGATAATAATAAAATATCTACTTCTTCTGCTTATTTGATTGACTCTTGTGATATGTGGCATTTTAGACTTGGTCATGTAAATAAGGCATCCATTAAAAAATTAATGTTTTTGGAAAACATACCAAAATCTGATATTTCTACCAACTCTAAATGTGAAATATGTGTTGAATCAAAATATGCTAAAAAACCTTTTCCAAGTGTCGAAAGAAGTTCAACTGTTTTAAGTTTAATACATTCTGATCTTTGTGATTTAAAAGGTTATGTGACACGTGGTGGAAATAAATACTTTGTTACTTTTATTGATGATTACTCTCGTTATTGTTATATTTATCTCCTTACGAGTAAAGATGAGTGTTTCTCAAAATTTATTTCTTATAAATTAGAAGTTGAAAAACAATTGGAGAAATCCATTAAAACATTAAGATCCGATAGGGGAGGAGAATACACCGGTGATCTTGATAAATATTGTAAAGAAAATGGAATAATTCATCAAGTTACTCCTCCTTATTCACCCCAATCTAATGGTGTAGCTGAAAGAAAAAATAGAACTCTTAAGGATATGGTAAATTCTATGTTAAGCACTTCGGGATTACCTTATAATATGTGGGGTGAGGCACTTCTTACTGCTTGTTATATTCTTAATAAAATACCTTTTAAGAATAATGATAAAACTCCTTATGAAATGTGGAAAAATAGAAAACCTTCTTATAAACACCTTAAAGTGTGGGGGTGTCTTGCTAAGGTTTCAATACCATTACCTAAGAGAACTAAACTTGGCCCAAAGACTGTTGATTGTGTTTTTATAGGGTATGCTAAAAACAGTAATGCTTATAGGTTTCTTGCAATTGATTCTAAAAATCAATATATGGATAAAAACACTATTTTTGAGTCAAGAGATGCTGAATTTTATGAGAACAAATTTCCTTCTAAAATGAGAATTGAGGGAACTAGTAGTTCTGTTCCAATGGGTCCTAGTGTTAGAAATGAATCTCCAAATTCAGAAGATATTGAAATTAGGAGAAGTAAAAGACCTAGGATAGCTAATTCTTTTGGTCCTGAATTTTTAACGTACTTAATGGAAAATTACCCCGTCACTTTTAGTGAGGCAATGTCCTCACCCGATTCTATTTTTTGGAAAGAAGCTATTAATAGTGAATATGATTCTATTATTTCTAACAACACGTGGGAGTTAGTTGACTTGCCTAAAGGATGTAAAACTATTGGATACAAATGGATTTTTAAAAAGAAATTAAAAGCTGATGGTTCTACTGATAAATTTAAGGCAAGATTGGTAGCTAAAGGCTATAGGCAAAAGGAAGGAATTGATTTCTTTGATACTTACTCTCCTGTTACTAGAATTACATCTATTAGGCTATTAATTGCTATTGCTTCATTACATAATCTGATAATTCATCAAATGGATGTTAAAACGGCTTTTTTGAATGGAGATCTTGAAGAAGAAATTTATATGGATCAACCCGAGGGGTTTGTAGTCCAAGGCCTAGATAAAAAAGTGTGTAGACTTAAAAAATCTTTATATGGACTAAAACAAGCTCCTAAACAATGGCATGAAAAATTTGATCAAGTAATGATCTCTAATGGTTTTAACATTAATGAAGCGGATAAATGTATTTATAGCAAATTCAAGGATAATTCTGGTGTGATTATTTGCTTATATGTGGATGATATGCTTATTTTTGGAACTGATATGGATGTAGTTAATAAAACTAAACGTTTCCTTAATAAGCAATTTGATATGAAAGATTTGGGTGTTGCTGATGTTATACTTGGAATTAAAATCATTAAAAATTCCGAAGGAATTGTTTTAACCCAATCTCATTATGTAGAGAAAGTTCTTAAAAAATTTGAACAATTTAATTGTATTCCTGCTAAAACACCTTATGACCCTAGTTATCACTTAAGGAAACATTCGGGTCCTGGTGTATCATCATTAGAATATTCTAGAGTTATTGGTAGTCTAATGTATCTTATGAACTGCACTAGACCTGATATTGCATATGTTGTGGGTAGACTTAGCAGATACACTTGTAATCCTAATAATGAACATTGGGATGCCTTGATTAGAGTTTTGAGATATCTTAAATACACAATAAATTATGGTATTCATTATATTAGATATCTTGCTGTAATTGAAGGCTTTTGTGATGCTAATTGGATTTCTGATAATGATGAATGTAAGTCTACGAGTGGCTATGTTTTTGCCTTGGCAGGAGGCGCTATATCTTGGAAATCTACCAAGCAAACATGCATAGCTAGATCCACTATGGAGTCAGAGTTCATAGCATTGGATAAAGCAAGCGAAGAGGCTGAATGGTTAAGGAACTTCATATTAGATATTCATTTGTGGCCTAAACCAGTTCCAGCCTTGTCCATTCACTGTGATAGTCAAGCAGCAATCGCAAGAGCACATAATAACTCCTACAATGGAAAGTCTAGACATATCAGGAGGAGACACAACACAGTGAGACAATTATTGAAAGATGGAGTTATAGCAATCGACTATGTCAAGTCAAAGGAAAACCTGGCGGATCCATTGACTAAAGGGCTAGCTAGAGAGATAGTTTATCAAACATCGAGGGGGATGGGCCTGAAGCCTATTAATATCTAAATCACCTATAATGGAAACCCAACCCATATGACTGGAGATCCCAAGATCTGGGTTCAATGGGATAACAAAGTTATACGAGTGATTTGTGGGGGTACAAATTTAAGTTTTACTTAGAACCCATTCCTATGATGTAGTACCTATGTATCGATGGAGGATGAGATTCAATCTCTTAATGCTTTCTATAGCTGTTATTCAGTAGAGTGTGAGATACAGTACACTCTTGATAGAAGCACCTATATGAGTGTGGTAGTGGGGCCGCTTCCTATGAAAATTAAGGCTGATTCTCTAGAGCACTCAAGAAACCTGGGCATGCTCAAGGCCGAAACGAGCACAACTGTGGGAACTCGATGATGATTTTTTGGAGTCACGTGTGTGTTCTATTGACTTAAGTTTACAACAGCGGTGAAATAGTTCAAGACATTAGTTCACTATCAACCGGTAAACTCAATAGATCATCACAAAGCAAAGGTTCAAGTCAAATGACACCTTTGCCTTATACGTCACTCCTTATGATACTCCATTGAGCGTCGTTTTATTTAAATTATTTACTTCATTCATGTGGGGGATTGTTGGGTATAGTATATATATTTATTTTGAATAAAGTAAATAAGTTAGTGGGAGTGGTCAAGTGGTAAGTTAGTGGGGGTGTGTGCATGAGGTCTTGGGTTCAAGTCCTAGGGAGCACACTAATTATTTAGGGTCAAAGATTGGGCCTTGGGCCTTGGGGCCTTGGGCTCTTGGGGATTTCTAATATGCATTAAATCTTTTCAAAATCGTTTTAATTTTTAAACCGTTTTAAGTCTTTGACTATTTCTTCCACTATAGCTGTTAGTGGAGATATTAGTGGGTTAGTTGGCTAAAACCTCTACCCACGTTTTTTACCATTTCCCTTATTTAAGAAAAGGCTACAGAGTCAAAAAAGTATCAGAAAATCTCTCTCACGTTATCTGCAAAAATACTTTTGCTATTTTCTGCAAATCACTTTCTCTGTAAAAATAATTTTGCTACTTTCTAATTTTCGTTAATTTTCTGGGAGTGCTGGAGTATCCTGAGAGTTCAAAGATTTATCACAAAGCTGGTGTGTAAATCTGATCGTTGAATCCTGGGAGGTGTATGTTCACGAGTCTGACAGCTACAAATATCAGCGAGCAATTTCACCTTTAGGACTTTGTGTCGAACACAAACCTCGATCGATAAGTCCTTCTAATTTTTCCTATTTCAGATTTGGGTTATTTCGTTTATTCTGCAATTATTACTACAACAGTAAGTTGGGATTTAATATTTTATAGCGAAATAAAGGTTTTTCCTGAAAGGAATTTCTCCTGAGATCTATGAGTTAGCAATTTTATCTGTGATGGTTTGACACACACAAACGTAGTTCCATTTTTAGGGTATGAATTAATTTGGTTTGATTTTTGTCACCGATTGAATGAGTATTTAATTGAAAACTTACGAATTCGGTTTATTCAAGTATCACATACAAGTTGTGCAAATTGGTATCAGAGCCTCTTGTGCTAAGTTATTGAGTTTGATCCATTTTCCACAAAAGTCTGTGACATTGATTTTTTTTTTTTGAAAATTATGTTTTTGTGAAAAATCGCTATATTTCCCATGGTGCATTTATGTAATCAAATGCCCCCCTTGATGTCACAAGTCATAATGTTGTTGATTTAGATAGTTTGAATTTTACGTTTGCTAAAAGAATTGATTTTTGGGAAAAAGAAAACTCTCGTTTTAAATCCGCTATGGATCTTTTGTAAATAATTCAAAATCAAAAAGATTTTTATCATGAGAAGTTTGTTTCTTTGAACCCTGACTTTTATGCGATATAATTGTCTAAAAAGGAGAGTGATGATAGAGTCATATTTTTAGAAAAATAATTGGAGGACTTTAAAGACTCTAGGATTTGTGTTTGTACCAATGAGGATAAAAATATTTTACTCAATGAGTTTGTGGCACATGAGGAGACTCTTAGGGATAAGTGTGCCTATTTTAAGAATGAACATGATAACCTTCTAGGAGTAACTGAAAATTTAGATAAGGAGTCCCTAAAATTGTAATAATCTAATTCTTTGCTTCATTAAAAAAATTTGGAGATAAAAAATGATTTGATAGACTCGAGTAGTGTTTGTAGCAATGGTAGTGGCTCATCGTGTTCTCATGTTTCCAGTGTTAAAGCCAAGACCATTATCTATTTTAGAGGGTCAATAAATCCCAAGGAGTTTAGAAAAGGTCAACCTGTAGGTGTTGTTCCACCCGTCTACACATGTTCACACTGTGGTTAGAAAGGTCACCATAGGCGTTTTTGTTTGGATATTCAAAAAAGTCATAGGAAGTTTAAGTCTAGTGTTCATGTGGTTCCCAAAACCCCCATGCATCATTGCACACCTATTTGCATTAAGAACTCACTTTTAGTGGCACTAGATGTTAGACTAGTTGATTCTTAGTTACTTGCACATGATTCTTCTCTTGCCATATCATATAGATGATTGTGTTCAGATGTTTGTCACACGCTAGTTGTGCTTTATGATATGTTCTTTCTAGTGTTATGACATGTGTACTTTTTGTACTAGATTTTGGTTTGTGATAAAACTTTTGAAAAATACAAAAAAAATGATAAATTTTTTGAAAAAGTCGAAAGTGCTTTTTATATTTTGTTTACACCGTGTATGAATGGACATTTATGATGACCAAGTCACAATTTCATTCCATATCCATGTGACGATCAGATAGTATTTTGATATGCGCCGTCATTTTATTTTTGTGATTTACAATGTTTAGAGTCCTTGAGAAGTGATTAGTTTTTACTACCTATATGTTTGACTTATGAGTTCCTTTAATGCACACTTGCAAGGATTTGTTTGATTATTATACTTGTTTATCACATATTGGTCAGAGTGTTGTCATCTCAATTTTGTCCTTGAAACGAACCATATGTGATAAAACATGACAATGAATGTTGTGCATGTAAGGACCGTTTATCGCGAGGATTTAATTGTGATAAAAAATTATGAGTGAAACATGGTAAAGGGCCGCGAGAATAAAAAATTAACTCATCGTGAAAGCCACGATTTGAAAAGAGGCCCGAAAAAATTCATAAGCAATGAAAAGAAAAATATGCGAAAAAGGGGGACCTCAAAAGAAAAAAAATGCAAGATTATTTATGAGGGAGTTTGGATGGAAAGTAATGAAAAACTGGTTTGGACGCCCTTCCATCATCATGAAAAAGCATTTTCATAGTTTTAGACGTTATTGTCGTGGGAATCCTTCTAGACTTTGATGTGTTGATGGATTGAGTCGATGTCATTTAAATTTAACACTTTTTGACACTTAAAGGACGATTTTGAGATTCATTCGTTTGGGGTACACATATTCATCGTGCACATATGTTATGTTTGATTCATTGATTTTCTTATCGAATATGTTCACACCCATTCATTCCGTTTATGTGATTTGGGTGTCTGAGTGAAAATTCATGGTGTGCGATTTCTGTAAAATTAATTTTGCATTTTTATATGAAGAAATTGAAAATCAAAAAATATTTTGTGGAAGCTTTTGGGCTATGCTTTGCATGAACGTAGTTTGCTTCATATTTGTTATGCATATTTTCGTGACAACTCCATGTTTATTTTGTTTATTCGTTTCCTTGTATATTTAGGACAAATAAAAAAGGTGACAACGAATAATGGGTGAGTTTTTCTATTACGGGGGATATTTGATTATAGTGATTGATTCATGGTTATATCATTTCAAACTTGATTCGTCACGAAGGTATTTGATTTGTCTCATGTGTGTAGGTACAAAATTGAAGATCATTATTTTGCACACCCTGATGACAAAAGCTTAAAGATTTGAAGATTTAAAGTTGAAGATTTTTCAGAAAAGTTTTTAGACATGCATTTTTTATACTTTTTCAATTGATGTTTTTCTATTTTGTACCAGCATAGATATAGGGGGAGATTTGTGAGAACATATTTTATATAGTTAGTACTTTCTTGAGTATGTCATATACCACTAAAACAGTGGAAGAATTATTCAAGATCATTAGAGCGTCGATACGGATCCAAATATCAAAGTTCTTCAACATTCAAGCCTCTGTGAGATTATTTTTGCTAAGGTTGTGTTGAAGTACCATAGCAATTCACTTATAGTGTTGTATAAGTTTTCTAAAATATTTTCCAAGTGCTCGAGCGGAGTTTTTCATCAAAGAATTTTTTCTAAGTGTTTCATCAAAGTTGGACTATTTTCTAAGTTTTCTAAAATATTTTCCAAGTTTTGTTTTAAACAACTTTGAAAAAAATTTCGGACTATTTTCGTTCGAGCGACAAGTCTATGTCGCGCGAAGTCATTTGAACGACACATGTCATCGTTTGAGCGACACTGATAAATCATTTGAGCAACGGGCCACCTTAAATTTTTTATATATATCATGTTAAACAACTTTGTTTTTTGTTAAGAAGACGTGACGTTTATGTTTTTGTAAATACTGCAAATCAGCAGAACACTTTCTCTTCTTCGCTTAGGGTTTAATCCTTTTTTTTTTCAATTCACAAAACATCTCAATATTTATGTGAATTGTTTTGGAAGCC
This sequence comes from Sambucus nigra, assembly GCA_949130495.1. Classification (NCBI taxonomy): domain Eukaryota; kingdom Viridiplantae; phylum Streptophyta; class Magnoliopsida; order Dipsacales; family Adoxaceae; genus Sambucus; species Sambucus nigra. Next base: position 98,974,961 of record OX422224.1, read on the forward strand.
AAGATACAACTTTTGTGAAGTTTTTCTCTTGTAGAGAGGGTAAATCTACGGCTGACGGTTGTGTGTTGATTGAAAGTGCTCGAGGTTTTTCGTAGGCGATTTGAATGGCGTGTTCGTGTGGACTACTGCGATTGTTCCATTGCTAACTCGATACTACGTGTATGTGTGGATTATTGCGGGAGTTCATTGCAGATTTTATTGCAAAATTTTTAAGTTGCGATTTACTATTTTATAGTGAAACAAAGGTTTTCCCAAAAGGGATTTTTCCTGAATCTGTGAGTTAGCAATTTTATTTGTGATGGTTTGACACACACACACACACACACACACACGCACACATAGTTGCATGCTTAGGGGCTGAATTAATTTAGGTTGATTTTTGTCACCGATTGAATAAGTATTTAATTGGAAACTTGAGCATTCGGTTTAATCAAGTATCAGACAAGAGTTTTACATTAAATATAAAATTATAGTGTCAAAATGCACTATTTAACTCAATTGACCCGAGATAAACAACTACCCATGTAGCCTCGTCCCAAACAATACCCTTGGCTTTCCATAACCTCACGTATATGCGTGTGTGTGTAACAACCCCTTTTTTTCTCACGTAAAGGTTGGCCAGACACAGTATGCCGAAGATGGGATTGGTTATACAATCTAGATAATTCTCAATATCAAGCCATAAAATATATTTATTTGTCAACCAGAATTGATTTTAAAACTGAATTTAAGTTAATAGGGAAGACAATAATGAAATCCAAACAACCACGTGATTTGAATAAAACCCAGCATAAGTATAAGTGTCTCAAACCAACTGAAACGAAATAGACCTTGGGATTATGCCCATACAATAATCCAAAAATAACAAAACTGAAATAAAGAAGCAACCTAGTCTAGATATATTGATATGAAGCCCGATGCGAATTAAGGCTACAAGGGTGATATCTCGATAGTCCTCCTATATCTATCTAGGAGCACTTGAGGGGGGGGGGGGGGGGGGGGACATTTATAATTTTGGGTCACGATCTACACTGTTCAATAATTAACTTACGAAATTTATTATGCTAAAGTATAGTTAATTTAAAGTGAACATCTCCCATCGTCACTAGTATACATTAAGAACCCCACCCTTCATCTATGAGAAATGCTAAGTGTACTACCTCCCAAGTATAAAAGTAGATAGTGGGTAAATGTGCCAACATAATTATAAGGATGCATCTAGCATAATTAACGTACTAAATATAAAATCATTTACATTCCAATTACGGCTACCCAAGGTACCCCAATCACTACCCATAAAGTGACATAAAAATTTATCATGCATACTACATAGTATTACGTATGTGTTTTTACGGTCTCCATCATTAGACTTGGAATTTATATCATTCATTTCCATTAATTTTTATATTGGTTCTTATATATACGCGACATTAAGTCACTTGCCAATAGCTCTCGTTCGCCATCTGTCGGTATGTCCGGAGGAGTCTCCTGTCCACAACAGACATCACAATACACATACAAGTGGGGTGGCACCTACACAGTACACCATTGCACGACGCATACCCAATCATGACACATAGATTCCAGCATCAATATTTTTCTTCCATAAGTGGCGTTGTAACGTAGTACCTAAAATTTTAATTACACTACACCTAACGCACCTCTGCTGACGTGTTCTCCGGTCCCGAATGCATGTAACTCCAAATGATAGGACAGTCCACGAACATAGGTATGTCCACACAAAATATAAATATATATTACCCTATGTAAGGGTAATTACTCTGTAATTACTTCCTATCTTCCACCCGAGTATTATCCGTAGTTATCCTTAGCTAATAATTAACCATCTCATAATTTTATTAACTTCCTTTTCTTTATAAAGTACAATTAAAAATCTTGTTAATTATTTAAGCCCCCTTTCTTTAAATAATACATTAAACCATCTAGGTAATTCCTTTCAGTAATTACCCCATAAATTACCATTTACTTGTCCCATAAGGGTTTCCCATAAATGTTCTACTTTGGTGATTTACCATCTTGAATATTATTAAATGTCCTTCCTTTATACATTACAATCACCCATTTAGTAAATTAAATTTCTACTCCTACTAGTAACACTACTAATCAATTTTTAATAAATTCCATGGTTACCCATACACGGTCCCACTAACTCATATGAACTTATAAAATTCCCTCAAAACAACATCGGACCCCACACCTAGTCCCTCCAGTGACCGAACCAGTGGACGACTGCGCAACATCCGCCAAAAATTTCAACAACATGAATTTCAATCTTTAACTCAAACGTAATTCAAACAGTTTGATCTTTAATATAATTACACAAATCGGTCCCCATAACTTTGTTTTCCATCTTAGAACAATGTATTACATGTTCTAATGTCGGATTCAAGTCCGCATTCCCACAATTTCATGTGGTTGGTGTATTCATACCAAATCAATTTTATACCTGTAAATCCCCTTTGATTCTACCGTAATGAAAGGTCTATAATCAACATAAGTCTCATATCTTGAACATAAATAATGTAGAGTGGGGTTAAATAAATTAACCAATAGTACTTTAATAAATTAAACCCAAAGATTTTATCAAAAATTGATTTATGATTTATCAAATTTACTACATTCCAGATCATACAAGTGCTGAGATATTATTACACACTATATAATATATTGTGTATACTCTGCGTTTGATAATTTACACTAGAAAATTCTCTAGTAATGATTTAATTTCTATATTTAAGATGCCACCACATATATTACGACAAGTGGAACCACAAACATTAGGACACTTAGTTCCATAATAAACATGAAATGTGTCAAGCCCACTTGAGGAACTTTTTCTATAAAAAGAGGGTTCCCCCGCTCATTTCAAAGATGATGGTCTTAGGCGCAAAGTAAGGAGAGGAAATGAAATTCTTCTCCCCCACGAACCTCTTGATATTTATCATGGTTCGATAGTGATGAGAGGATTTTCATAGTTTCATTACGAGTTTTACGTATCTTATACGGTATATGGCCGTTTGGAGGCGGCTAGTCAAATTCGGCACCCCTCGCGTACCAAAACCACCAAGTTTTTTGGCATATCGCATGAACTATGCAGACTTGAATTCCTTGAACAGATGAATACATAGGCGCAACAAAATTTGTTAAGTCTAAAATACTCTCAATGCGATTTTTCCCCAAATATGCACTCTCTTCTTACATTTGGCGACTCCCCTAGGGAGGTATTCGTGATTTCAGTTGCGTAACGCCTCATGCCCATACGGAGAATTCGGTGGTGGTGGGACACTTTTCTTCACAAATATAAGTATTATTACTCATATTCTTTCATTTTCTTTGTTGAATATTCCATATATATATTTTTTATGTGTATCATAAATCATATTTATTGAAATATAAGATGAGCTGATATTTATCTAAAAAAAAATTGTTTGAGTATTTAAATAGACATAAGTAAACATATGTATGAATAGTTTTGTCACAGCGAAGAAGTATATGTTGTTGCTATAGTATTAAACTAGCATCATGAAACGACACAATACAATATATTAACAACTCCGTGTTTAAGGAGCCACGATTTTGAGTTTTTTTTATTCTTTTTTAACATAAAATAAAATAAAGGGGGCAAATATACCTCACGTGATTATATATGACATTGTAGCACATATGTCCTACAAGTTACTAATGGCTTTATGCCCGAATCAGAGTTGATGGTTTCTTGATCACTGTAGATAAATCCAATGCATAATATCAAATCGATTTGGAGCCATTATGGCAATTTATACATATATCAAAGAAAATGCTTAGAGATATTAATTAGATTTGGGGATAAAAACCCTGTGAAATGTATTTTAATGGTTTCATCTCTTAGATCATCTTTTAACTAATATCTATATGTCCTTTACTTTACTTTATCTTGAGATAAAAGACAAAATAGAGAAAAAGTGGGGAAAGTACTATATACCACTTGTAGTAATACATGAACGCAGGTGAACAACATGCTCAGATTCGGTCCTAGAATGGTCATCATTATTGAAGCATCTCCAAAAAAAATATTATAGTTGTTCAGCATAGCCACCAATTGGATCACATATAGAACTGACTACATGACATTATTTCCAGTAAAGCGACGTGGGGAAAGTAAATTACTCGCAAAACCAGGAGTAGGGACACAAATTTTGCATACAAACCATGCTAGTATTGTGGTAAGTCACCCATAGAGGTGCATTATAGTTCTCACAAACTTTACAAGTATTCTGGTAAGTCGCCCACAGATGTGCATTATAGTTCACACAAACCTTACTAGTATTGTGATAAGTCGCCCACATAGGTGCATTATAGTTCTAACAAACCTTATCAGTATTATGGTAAGTCGCCCACAGAGGTGCATTATATTTCACAAAAACTTTACCCGTGTTATGGTAAGTCGCCGATAAAGATTCATTATAGTGGTGCATTACAGTTGTCATAAATTTCTTATATTTCTAGGCAACAAAGTACTACATTACTAGGCGCGCCTGACCCTCGCTTATGGGAGAATAATATCGTATATTACTTGGCACCAAAGTCCTATATTACTAGGCATGTCAGACCCTCACTTATGGGAGAATAAATTCCTATACTACTAGGCACGCCTAACCCTCATTCATGGGATGTTTAAAATCCTATACTACTAGGAATGCCTGACCCTCGCTTATAGGATATTTATAATCCTATAATACTAGGCACGCATGACCTATTTTATAGGAGATTGAAAGTCCTATACTAATAGGCACACACGACCCTATCAAGGGAGATTTAAAGTCCTATACTACTAGGCATGCATGACACTTTTATGGGAGATTTAATGTTCTATATTACTATGCATGGCATTTTTAAGTGATATTTAAAATTCCTAGATTACTAGGCAGGAGCTTGATTTATGGGTGATTAAAATCCTAATTTACGAGGCACGTTTAAAGACCCTCATTTTTCGAGCTCGTTTAAATTCCCGATTTACTTAAAAGACCTCTATGATCGAGAGACTAATGAAAATTTGGGAACACTTACAAAATATGTTGGCTTAAAAAACCAGTTCACTTGAAATGGTTGCTCGACCAAATACTCTCGGCAAGGTTTGATTTTGTGATCGCAAAAGATCTGCTACACTTATATATACACTGATGGGTTTCTTGGGCCAGTATACCTCGACTGCTTGTAATTAAAACAATTAAAACCATAATAAATACTATTGAGGCATGTTCATTTAAGAGCAATGGGGGCAACACCCAAAATACTCCTCCAAAATGAAAAAAAACAGTGGCAACAAAGATAGCCCTGAAAATTATATGCAAATGATATATGCATATACATAAATACTACAAACCAAACATGGTTGTTTGATGATTTTGTAGTTGAAACAGGCTAAACAATTATTTCATACACATAGTTGGTATGTCCCAATCGAAGCATCAACACACCAACTAGGCGTATGAGGGGATAAATGTAAAGTGGGGTTAAATAAATTAATCATCAACACTCTAATAAATTTCGCCCACAAATTTGATCAAATATTGATTTATGATTTATCAAATTTACAACAATCCATACCATACATGGGATGTGATATGATTACGCACTATTTAATATGTTGCATTTACTCCGCGTATGATAAATTACATTAGACAATACTTTAGTAATAATTTAATTTGCTCATTTAAGATCCCACCACATATATTGCGACAAGTGGTACCACTAACATTAGGACACTTGGTTCCATAATAAACATGACATGTCTTAATCCTACTTGAGGTAATTTTACTATAAAAAGAGGGTTGCCCCTTCATTTGAAAGGGAGTCCCCTCCAAATGGGCCCAAACTCGTAATCCAAATAGTCCAATAATACCCCAGCACTATTTCTAGAGGTCTAAAAGACCTAAACGAGCTCATAAACTTCCCGGAACGTATTCCAATTATTTTTATTCAACATCGACATTTTATTATGATTAGACAACACTTAACCATAAGTTTAATAACATACAATTTATTTTCTATGAGTGAACTTGTCGTGTTTAATTAAGTCTAATAATTAAAAATCAAGATTTTGTTTTGTTTCCCAATTTAAATTTTACTCATTTAAATATAAATTTGCCCAATTTATTTTATTCCTATGTTTAATATGAAATTATTAAATTAATTTTTGTCATAATATTTTATTCCAAAAACAAGGGGCGTTATATATATATATATATATTGTGAGACCCCACCTATTCTAATATCGGTTGATCAAGACTTAATTAAAATTAAACGAGAATCATTATGATTTCATTCTTACCAACATTGTCGCAACAAATATATAATCACCATAAGCATGCACCAAATAAAATAAAAATGGAACTGATATGATAATAATCATAAATAAAGTAATCCAAACAAACGTCGGTTACCATAAATAGTATCAATGTAAACATGCTGCTAATAAATAAGTAAAAATATCTGACGCAAAAGTAAAGTCCTATCAATGTACAGGAAACACGCCCAAATGAAAACACTAGAATAATGAATCCTATCTACATAAAATGAACTGAGGCGGCAATAATCAAATCTCACAGCGTCCACTGCTAGTTCACGCAATGGCAAGATGAAGATACTAAACCTACAATCACTGCTGCTGAATACCTGGGGTTTGGAAAATATTTGATAATGGGTCAAGGCCAGAAATATATTTGAAAAATATTTAAAAGTATTTAAATTCTTTAAATGTAAAGGTTCACTGTACTACCTTCACTATTAACTTTCCAGTGGAACTCGCTTGAGACTTTTCATCACCTCTCATCTAGTGCACACCTAACATATTCATTTCATAATCCTAACCATAATACTCGATCTAATAAGGTTCATAACCACTAACATAGACCACTCAGATAATAGTTATCATTAGCTAATATGCACTACCTTCACAATGTATATTACTATGATTGTGTAAATATCTACACATGTTATCAATAGATATGCGCACAACTATCTCATATACACATACATATATGTCATTCGTTATATAGGTATATATCTCATCCCCAAAGCATGGACTTCGAGGATGCATACCTCCTGTGCTATTAGGCTCCATGCATATCATGCATTAGACTGAGCCACCGGGTCAATATCTTACCATCAAACCTAAAACATTAGCACAAACAACGGAGGCAATCATATAAATTATCCCGGGGTCGCAACAATACCAGATCGGTCCCAATCGGTCTCCAAAACAATACATGTCCCACACATGTATAGTGACCATGCACCAGTACTATGACCTGGGGAGTCAACCAACACCTTTCGCTGAAAGCGAGGGTGGACTATCCACTACGTGCAACCTCCTAACGATAGGACTACCGAGTAGGTATGTTTAAAAGAATTAAGCAACACACACACACACACACACACACACACACATATATATATATATATATATATATATATATATATATAACTGACTACTTACGAAAATCCCATAGTGTACTAGTCTACCCATCTGCAAGCCAGAACCGACTTCCCGATTTTTCACGAAGGGTGGACTCAATTGTTAATCGATTCATTTTAATTGAATCCCAATAATAGTTGTCCTAACCTACACACCAATTCTAGACAATGTTGCAAGAAAATCACAATCTACCCCCGACACCCATACATCCATTTATCTAACACTAAGGGGTCAAAACAATGTGACATAAAAATCAGGCACCACAAAAAACCAATATTGTTCACTGATAGACCGAACAGGCTCAGTCAATTGAAACAATTCGATTTGTTAGGTTTCCCTTTGTCTTCAACCTCGGTATTTCACCTCCTAAACACCAGTGGAGGTACCAAGCTTCCTCAAATCATAAATTAATATCCCAAATGAATATATAATTAACCGAGATTTTTTTTAATCCCAATTTAAATCCAAATCCAACATAAAATCCCAAGGAGTCCTAATCATTAATTCAATTCATTCAATCTAGAATTTATCAAACCTTAAAAATCATTAATCTATCACCCAATCAAGGTTCATCATCTTCATAATAATATGCGAAGATGTAAATCACAAATTTCGTCCATATTAATTCTCACTCACATTAACATCTTAAACACAAATCAAATCCTCTAATTAACTCCATCATTATATTATAAATTTCCTGATTAATAATTAGTTAATAATGAACGTAATTAACTGCAAAATAAATCAATCTAAGGCAAGTAAACACTTATGTTTATGGATTTAAATCCTAAGCTTGACACGTATCGTTGAATTGATTCTGGAGATTGGCCTCTCCTCTCTTCTCCAAGCTTTATTTATCTAGTTTTCTCCTCTTTTCTCTTATATTTTTTATCTCTCCCTTAATCCCCACCAAGAAGAGGTTAAATGAGGTTGCTATCTATCCCCACTAAACCTTAAATACCTTTTAATTAAACACTAAATTCATGTTGAGGTGAACTCCTAAGGGTAAAAAGATAACCACAGCCTTATATGGGCCATACTTATCTAAAATGCCCATGGAACCCAACTATAGCCATCATGTACATATTCCAGACTATTTCGACCCATTTTGGATCACTGGTGAACTTAAAAGAGCCATCCGAGTGACCGAACTAAAAATGTTCAAACACCTCATTCACTGAACACGACACGTGTGTACAGTACCTGTCAACCTTAAATTATTTAGGGTCCGTTTGATTGCATTATTTGCCATGGCAAATGGCAAATAAGTTGGCAAATATGACATTTGCCTACAATTTGATGTGTTTGATAGCAAAATTTGCCTACAAGCTATTTGCCAATGTACAACACCTCTTATTCATAACATGTTGGCAAATTTTGCTTTGCTATATGGGTGAGAAATATTTGCCAACAAATTTGCTAACTTCTTAAACGCTTTTAATATTTTAAAAAACAGTTTAAAAACTATTTTAAATAATTAAAAAAAACTGTTATGAATATTTTAAAAATTGTTATGAATATTTTAAAAATTGTTTTAAATAGTTAAAAAAACTGTTTTAAATTAAAATCTGTTTAAAAACTGTTTTTTTGTAAAAACCGTTTTAATGTAAAAAATTAAAAATTGTTTTGATGTGAAAATTGTTTTAATGTAAAAACTGTTTTAATGTAAAAAATTATTTTAATGTAAAAACTGTTTTTTCGTAAAAACTGTTTTAATGTAAAAAAATTGTTTTAATGTAAAAATTGTTTTAATGTAAAAAATTTAAAAATGTTTTAATGTAAAAAGTGTTTTAATGCAAAAAATATTATTTTAATATAAAAACTGTTTTAATGTAAAAAAAATAAAAAACTGTTTTAATGTAAAAATTAAAATTTGTTTTAATGTAAAAACTGTTTTTAGTAAGTAGTTTTGGCGTAAAAAACTTTTTTTATATATATAGTGTGTTACTTTTTTAATAAATAAAAACGGGATGTAAAAAAGAAAAGAAAAAAATGTTTTTTAATTAAATAAGACTTGGGACGAAAATTAAAAAAAACATATTTTTTATTATTATATATGTTAATATGGACGGAAAATGTGTTATTAAAATGTTTTGCCTAAAAAACTTGTTTTACCTTATTTGGCGTTTGATAGTCTAATGTGAGAAAAAAATATTTGTCTAGGCAAAATTTGCCCTGGAAAATTTTGCCATGCCATGCCAACACTTTTGCCCAATATGTATCAAATGGACCCTTAAATCCATCATTTTAACTCTCTAATGATAATATAATAATTCGCAATGCTATTTACTTATTACACACAACCAAATAATTTTGATCATAAATATTAATCCTAAACTTGTGATTTAATTTTTATCAAAACTAACTTAATTTACCAATTAAATTGAATATCTAATGCACACGTGGAAATAGAATCTTCTCAAAAGTATGTGGTATTACATTTCCCCCATAATATTGCAATTTTGTATTCGAAATTTGAATGTAGCCACCATGAAGAGCTCTGGATACTTCTCCAGCCTATCATCCTTGCGCTCCCAAGTCGACTTGGCAGAATTATAATTCCCCCACTATGCACATACTAATTGTACCTATTTTGAATGAATCTTTCTCTCTCTATCACCCAAAATGGAAATAAGTCCCTTCTCATAAGTAATGTTTGCCATTAATTTTGTCTCCTCTAATGCTATAAGAAGGTAATCTAAGTTATGCTTGAGACACCACCTCAACAACGCCACGTGGAACACATGGTGAATCCTCTATAAGTGCTCTTGTAAGTCAAGCCTATATGCAACCATTCCTACTGTCTCAATAATGGTAAAGTCCCCACATTTTTATGGGCCCACTTCCCATTATAACCCAATTGCATCACTGCTTTCATGGGAGATTCCCATAACAACACCTCATCACCCACACCGAACTCCTAGTGCCTCCGTTTTGCATCGGCATAACTCTTCTAAATGTCCTGAGCTACCTAAATACGACTCCAGACCATCTCAGTTTTTGCTAACGTATACTGAATCACCTACAGACCAAGATGCTTATTGTCCCCGATCTCTAACCAACATGAGGGCAAATGAAAAGGTCCTCTGTATAAAGCCTCAAAAGCTTCCACGCCAATAGTGAACTTGTTCGAGTTCTTTAATGTAAACAACACCAACGATAGATACTACTCCCAAATACCCTTAAAATATATAATACACATCCTCAGCATATTCACCAACATCTGATTCACTATCTCCGTTTGCCCATCAGCCTACAGGTGATTTCATGCTCAAAAGCAGCTCCATACCCATTGCCTCATTTAAAATCTAACAGAAGTGGGACACAAATATCTTGTCCCAATCTAAACTAATGTTGAGATTCACATTATGCAGTCTCACTATCTCTTTAATGAAGAGCCGGGCATAGTGCCCTCTTGTACAATCAACTCGAACAAGTAAAAAATGTGCAACCTTATTCAAACGGTCCATACTAACCCAAATGAAATCATGACCCTTTGTGACTTCCACAACCCTGTGATGAAGACCATCGATATACTCTCGGATTGCCATGACAAAAACTGCAAAGGCTACGAAACAATAATTGGTCTTTGATGATCAACCTTCACCATCTAACAAGTGGTCCACCTAGAAATAAACTCTGCTATGTCCCGGGTCATAATGGCCCATAAATAATGACTCCTCATACCCTGGTACATATTATCCCTTGGATGAATAGAGAGTCTTGACCTATGAGATATAACACCCCGTATTTTTGGTACATTTAAAATTTAATTAATTCGAAAATTCTAAATTACTAGTGTGTTGTAATTTAATGAAGTAATTATGATAGAATAATATATAAATATTAATCTGGGATTTAATGGTTAATATTTAGGGAAAATTATTTAGTAAGCGTATAGTAATAATGTAATTTCGTCGTTTCGAGTATTAATGACGAGATATGTACTTATCACATCCGGAAGTCGGTATAGACTATATTGCGTGGGGGATAAATATTTTTATAAATTAATTCATATGCAAATTCTGAGTGTACAGTTGAGTCCGGATGGGCCGAGATAGTCGGAAAAGTGTACCCAAGGGTAGTAAACGGGTCACGGGACGTTTTTAGACATAGTCGGGCCCACTCGGGGGCATTTTGGTCACTTGGGCTTGGCCCATTAGTCAAAAAACGGGAATGGATTAATTAACTTAATAAAAAGAAAATAAGGGTTGGCTAAGCTTAAGCAGAGAAAGGAATTAAAGGGTTAGGAAACCCTAGCAGCAGCCAAAGCCAATTTGGGGATCTCAAAGAACCAACTAGGTTATCTTCAACCTTGGAATCCATTGAAGATTCAGACACTACGAAACCTAAGGCAAGTGAATAACTTGCAATTGCATAAAATCTGTCTTTCAAATTCATATTTGTGTGCTGTTATGAATTAAAAATTCATTTTGGTGTTCATGGTATAAACATGGGGTTTTGATAATTCAAAAGAAAACATGAATCTGATTGGCCCGAAATTATGAGGAGTTATGTAAAATATGATATTGGAATATTGATGTGTATCTGTTAGGATGATATTCAGATAAATTAAAACGAATTTAATGAAGAAATTTGGAGTAAAAATGGGTTTAAGGAAAAAGATAGGTTTTCCCCAAAATTTATAAATCAGTAGTTTATGGACGAATTGATGAATGTTGTAAGCTTTCTGGGTAATCCTAATAAGGTTTCTAGTATGCTCTGGTGATAAGATGGCTTAAAACTCATGTTAGAAGAGATTAGGGTTTATGAAAATCCGTCCATGGCTGCCCTGTCTTCGCGAAGAAGACGAAGACCTGGTCGATCGACGGTCTGGGTCGATCGATCGACGGTCGCCAGAATCTGGCAGTTTCGCCAGTTGGGTATATAAGAGGGAAAATTTATATAAAAATCATATGTAATTAATTATTGAGAAATTAAATACATGGGTTTAAATCTAATTAATTGTAGATAAATTAATTAGGGTTTGAGGCTAATAAAATTAGAGTCGGGAATGATGACTCGGGTAACTTTATTTTGGGCTACGGGAGTAAGTCCAAATTTATGGTGGGGGAGACACCAACAATAACTAAATTAATTAAAGTGCAATTTAATTAATACTTAGAGTTGGCCCATAAACTCTTAATAATTTTAATAGGCTTATGTTACGGATTTTAGTGAACGGTATAGCCGGGACTTTTATATTTATATATACGGAGGCGTTAGTATATATATATATGGTGTGCTCAATTAATATCAGTGATTAGATATTTGTTACTATAGTGCTATAGGGGGAGGTTGCACGTAGTGGATGAATCCCCTAGCTTGAGGAGTAGGTTGAGTATATTCCCGAGGTCATAGCGTCCGTTATATGGGTGAGGGACAACTCACTTTAAGGGAAGGAATATGACCGCCTCCAATTATTTATTTTTATCAAGTTGGTGTGAAAATTTTGACTTGGGATAACTAGGCTATGTGAGTATACCTAGTGGGATAACACTTTATATAATTTACATTCCGGGAGTATTTTTACTCGGGAGGTTGCAAGTTATTATATATATTACAGTATGATTGTGAATGCTGGAATATGATTATAAGTATATAATTTTATAATTAATTATATACGGAATATTAATGAAAAGTGGGTGATTTCACAGGTATAACGAATGTAGAAGTTATATGAATAATAAAAGGGAAATGATTTAGTTAAGTTGATGTTACCAATAACTTATATATCAAAATCACTACATACTCAGTTAGAGTAGGGTGGGTATAAAGGAACCTTGTTAATTATCTAGCCATGAGATGAGTAACTAGGTAATTAAATTAAAGCGTTCGTAGGGTATAATAGAGGAATGGTAAGGAAGTCCTCAAGAGAATGCGATATTAACTAAAAATATGAAGAGCATGCATATTTATTTATTACTGCAAGTTAATCATTTATTAAATGTTTTTCAAATGTTTTGGGTACTAACCCTTGCTATAAAAACTTTTAAAAACCTTTTAGGTGTCCAACCACAGGGACGCCAGCCTTGACTATATTCCAGGGATCCGTTGCTGCAGCATATGTGGATGTTGCGGGATTTTGATAGACGCCTCATTCTTCATTCTTAAATGTAGAAGTTCATAATTAGTATTCGAGCATGTTGCTCACTTTCCATTTATTTGTATTAGACTTGTTGAGAGTTTATTCTTATCTTTATGGGATTTATTATTTGGACCGTTGGTTTATTCGGTCAATCATTTTTTACTTGTGAATGATTAATTCAGTTATCTATGATTGTTATATAGTTTTATTTCCGCATGGGTGTTTGTTAATTAATGAAAGATAAAAATTGGCACCAGTCTATTTTTCTCACTTAGGTGGTTAGTAAATAATAAGACGACAGTGATGCTAAGAATGGACGAAATGAGAAACCTGTTCTAACTTGATTTAGGACTGATCACCCGGGATTAATTAGGCGGGGTGTCACAGATGGTATCAGAGCATCAGGTTCTAGAGTCCTTAGGATCTGTGCGGCTTTCTACGTTTCAGCGTAGCGTTCGGTTGTTATAGAGCCCTATTATTAGGAATGTTGATTATATTTTCCGCTTGTGAGATATCGTATTCCTGCTATTAGTTTTTGTATAAATTGTGTACTTATACAATTCAATCTATTTCAGATGCCGCCAAAGAGACAGAGAGCGGAAAGGGCCGAGGCTAGAGATGAGGTGAGGGAGGCTCGCCAGGAGCCACAGGTACCACCACCACCACCCCCACCCGAGTTGATTTCTACCACTCAGGTGGCAGTGATAGTGGCCCAAGCGGTCGAGACAGCGATGTGAGCTATGGAAGCTCATTTTCCACAGCCTCAGGCACCGCCTCCATTGGCTCCAGCAGTTCAGGCTCCACTAGGGCCACCATCTTGGCAGCGAGTGAGGGAGACCTTTCAGAAGGGTCACACACCTGAGTTTCGAGGTAGCACCAATGTGGTCGAGGCTTGTGACTGGAAGAAGAACATTCAGCGCCATCTGCGCATGTTAGAGGGTACAGAGGTGCAGAAACAGATGCTGGCTACCTTTCGTATGTCGGGGGCATCCTTACAGTGGTGGGAGTCCGTAACCACCGCTGAGGAGCGGGATTTGATGCCGATTTCTGAATTCTGGGTGCGGTTTGACTGCAAGTACTTCCCTCCAGCAGTAGAGTCTGAGATGAGAAAGAAATTCAGCGAGTTGGTACAGGGTGACAGGTCAGTAGCAGAATATGAGGAGGAGTTCACCCGTTTGGCAAACTTTGTGCCAAATGAGGTGAGCGATGAGGAGCGGAAGAAGTCAAAGTTCATGGATGGCCTAGCCTGGAGAATCAGGCAACACTTGATTGGGAATCCGGCGTTAGTGACTTATACAGATGTCGTTAATGCCGCACTTGTACATTGCCAGGATCATCGTTTCCATGCTAAGGGGAACAAGAAGGCAGGTGAGCCGAGCCAGCAGGGCAAGGCGGTCACTAGTAGTGAGACGAGTGGCACACAGCAGCAGGTTATCATTCAGCAAGGGAATCAGGCTAAGAAGTTTAAGCTTGGTGGGTTCCGACCGGGAGGACAGGGGTTTAGGCAGGGGAAACCAGGCCCTAATCAGCAACAGCAGGTTCCTCAGGGCCGTCAGGGCCAAGGGAACAACGGGGGAGGCCAACCGGGCCAGCAACGTTAGGGCCAGCAGGGCCAACGGCAGGGTGACGATCAGAAACGCTGTTTCTCCTGTGGCCAACCAGGACACTTCAAGAGGGAGTGCCCGCAGAGGGGCAGAGGCCAGCAGCAGGGTGCCCAGCAGGGGAAACAGGGTCAGATGCCGCCAGGAAGCACCAACCCCACCCGCCCCACAGCAGCAGGGGAAAATGCACTATGGACGTGTGTATAACGTTCAGGATGTTCCTAATCCCCCAGCACAGCAGGCGTCGCCCGCGATCGAGGGTACGTTTTCTATCCATGGCACTATGGGTCGGGTATTGTTTGATACGGGGGCTACACATTGCTTTATAGCTACACATTTCGCGAAGGCTTTAGGGTTGTTAGCCACCGCGAAGAGCACTGTTACGTGTGTCGACTCACCATTGGGGAATGGGTCGCTTATATTCTTTATATGTCGGGGAGTGGGGGTGGAGATTGGTGGTTTAACATTACCTACGGACATGTTGGTATTAGATATGCATGTCCACGATGTGATTATCGGTATGGATTGGCTCGCTCGCTATAGAGCCATGATTGATTGCTTCGGAGGGAGCATTATTTTTGCCATTCCGGGACAAGAGATGTTTGTTGTGGCGATGCCTCACCCAGAGGGAGGCTCGACCGCTCATTTATATTACATTGAGGAGGAAACCTCACAGGAAGTGGTAGTTCCTTTAGACTCTATTTCGATAGTGAGGGACTTTGAGGATGTATTCCAGGAAATACCAGGATTACCACCCAGCAGAGAAATCGAATTTGTTATCGATTTGGCTCCGGGGACGAGACCGATTGCTCGGGCACCTTACCGAATGGCCCCTTCAGAGATGCGGGAATTGAGGGAACAGATTCAACAACTACTGGGTCAGGGTGTTATTCGGCAGAGTACATCGCCGTGGGGCGCGCCGGTATTGCTTGTGAAGAAGCGATATGGTTCACTCCGCTTGTGCGTGGATTATAGGGAGCTGAACAAGGTGACGATACGGAATAAATATCCATTGCCTCGGATCGATGATTTATTTGACCAATTGAGAGGGGCGTCTTACTTCTCCAAGGTCGACTTGAGGTCAGGGTATCATCAACTGCATATCCGAGAGGGGGATGTTCCTAAGACCGCTTTATTGTCGCGGTATGGATCATATGAGTTCAGGGTGATGCCTTCCGGGCTCACCAATGCACCAGCAGTGTTCATGGACCTCATGAACAGGGTTTTTAGAGAGTACTTAGATCAGTTTGTCATCGTGTTCATTGATGACATCCTAATCTACTCGAGCACCGAGGAGGAGCACGCAGAGCATTTGCGCATGGTTTTGCAGACACTGAGGGATCATCAGCTCTATGCCAAATTAGGGAAGTGTGGATTCTGGCTTCGGGAGGTACAGTTCCTTGGTCACATCGTGTCAGATCAGGGTATTGCAGTGGATCTGAATAAGGTGTCGGCGGTGAGGGAGTGGGGACAGCCCACGACACCGACCGAGGTGCGCAGTTTTCTGGGTTTGGCCGGTTATTACAGGCGATTCATTAAAGGATTCTCTAAGATTGCAGGACCTTTGACGAATCTGACTCAGAAAGGAGTACCTTTCAAGTGGGATGATAGTTGTCAATTAGCGTTAGACGAGCTAAAGGACAAGTTGACATCTGCCCCCGTGCTTGCATTGCCAAAGGGAGGGCTAGAGTATCGGGTTTACACAGACGCATCCTTATGGGGTCTTGGGGGTGTACTCCAGCAGGAGGAAAGGGCTATAGCTTATGCTTCCAGGAAGATGAAGCCCCACGAGAGGAATTACCCCACACACGACCTAGAGTTAGCAGCGGTTGTTTTTGCTTTGAGGATATGGAGGCATTATCTTCTAGGAGAGCAGTTTACTTTATTCACGGATCACAAGTCTCTTCAGTATCTCTTCACACAGAAGGATCTGAATATAAGGCAGAGGCGGTGGCTAGAATTCGTGAAGGACTACCAATTTGATATTCAGTATCATCCTGGTAAGGCCGATGTGGTAGCAGACGCATTGAGCCGAAGGCCGACTGGGGAGATAGCAGAGGTATGGAAAGCGAAGTGGAGAGAGCTTCGATATGAGGATGACGTAGCCAGGGCTTGCATGTCAGCTTTATCCATCACACCCGAGATCATTATGCGAGTTGTGAAGGCTCAGGCTGAGGATCAGGTTTTCCGGGATAGGGTGGGCCAGTTGTTAGCTGAGGGAGCAGAGGGTTACTCGATTAGCTCAGAAGGAGGCCTACGCTTTAATGGGAGGTTAATGGTGCCAGAGGATGAGGATTTGAAGCACGCTGTTATGACAGAATCCCATGGTTCGAAATTTGCGGTACATCCCGGTGGGGATAAAATGTACCAAGATATGAGGAGGCAGTATTGGTGGGCAGGAATGAAACGGGACATAGCGGAGTTTGTTTCGAAATGTGCCACGTGTCAGATTGTGAAAGTTGACCATCAGAGACCATCAGGGATGCTACAGCCGTTAGAAATTCCCGTGTGGAAGTGGGAGAGCATCTCCATGGACTTCATCACAGGGTTACCTGTATCGCAGAGGGGTCACGACTCCATATGGGTTATTGTGGACCGGTTGACTAAGGTGGCCCACTTTTTACTGGTACGCACAGACTTCGAGACGATGCGTTATGCACAACTATTCATAGCAGAGATTGTTAAGCTGCATGGAGTGCCTATAAATATTGTATCCGACCGAGACAAAATCTTTATCGCCCACTTTTGGCAGAGCTTTTAGGAGGCAATGGGCACGAAGTTGCGCTTGAGTACAGCGTATCACCCACAGACGGACGGACAGACTGAGAGAGTTAACCAGATGCTGGAAGACATGCTCAGAATGTGCATTTTGCACTTCGGGGGAGGATGGGAGAAATATCTTCCTTTGGTAGAGTTTGCGTATAACAACTCTTACCAATTCACGATTGGCATGGCACCGTTTGAGGCACTGTACGGGAGACCTTGTCGTTCACCCGTTTGTTGGTTAGAGGTGGGGGACAACAAACTCTTGGGGCCGGATATTGTTCAAGAGACATCTTCCAAGATAGAGCTGATTCGAGGAAGAATTCGGATAGCTCAGGACAGGTAAAAGAGTTATGCTGACGCTTCTCGACGACATGTGGAGCTAGAAGTTGGGGACCAGGTTTTAGTCCGGGTATCCCCAATGAAGGGGGTGATGAGGTTCGGCAAGAAGGTTAAGTTAGCACCGCGATACGTAGGACCTTTCCCTATTATTGAGAGGGTGGGACCGGTGGCGTATAAACTTGGGTTACCAGAACATCTTCAGTGGATACAGGATGTATTCCATGTGGCATCGCTGAAGAAATATCGAAGGAGCGAGAGAGCCTTTTGGCTCATTCCACTCGAGGAGATCGACTTACAGCCAGACATCTCGTATGAGGAAAGGCCGGTAGCTATTTTGGATCATAGTGAGCGTAAATTACGATCCAAGGTTGTTCCATTGGTTAGAGTACAGTGGGGTCATCACAATGTTGACGAGTCTACCTGGGAGCGAGAGGAGGATATGCGGGAACAATATCCAGAGCTTTTCAACGCAGGTACAATCTAATTTCGGGGACGAAATTCCTTTATAAGGGGGGGAGTATGTAACACCCCGTATTTTTGGTACATTTAAAATTTAATTAATTCGGAAATTCTAAATTACTAGTGTGTTGTAATTTAATGAAGTAATTATGATAGAATAATATATAAATATTAATCTGGGATTTAATGGTTAATATTTAGGTAAAATTATTTACTAAGCGTATAGTAATAATGTAATTTCGTCGTTTCGAGTATTAATGACGAGATATGTACTTATCACATCCGGAAGTCGGTATAGACTATATTGGGTGGGGGATAAATATTTTTATAAATTAATTCGGATGCAAATTCTGAGTGTACAGTTGAGTCCGGATGGGCCGAGATAGTCGGAAAAGTGTACCCAAGGGTAGTAAACGGGTCACGGGACGTTTTTAGACATAGTCGGGCCCACTCGGGGGCATTTTGGTCACTTGGGCTTGGCCCATTAGTCAAAAAACGGGAATGGATTAATTAACTTAATAAAAAGAAAATAAGGGCTGGCTAAGCTTAAGCAGAGAAAGGAATTAAAGGGTTAGGAAACCCTAGCAGCAGCCAAAGCCAATTTGGGGATCTCAAAGAACCAACTAGGTCATCTTCAAGCTTGGAATCCATTGAAGATTCAGACACTACGAAACCTAAGGCAAGTGAATAACTTGCAATAGCATAAAATCTGTCTTTCAAATTCATATTTGTGTGCTGTTATGAATTAAAAATTCATTTTGGTGTTCATGGTATAAACATGGGGTTTTGATAATTCAAAAGAAAACATGAATCTGATTGGCCCGAAATTATGAGGAGTTATGTAAAATCTGATATTGGAATATTGATGTGTATCTGTTAGGATGATATTCGGATAAATTAAAACGAATTTAATGAAGAAATTTGGAGTAAAAATGGGTTTAAGGAAAAAGATAGGTTTTCCCCAAAATTTATAAATCAGTAGTTTATGGACGAATTGATGAATTTTGTAAGCTTTCTGGGTAATCCTAATAAGGTTTCTAGTATGCTCTGGTGATAAGATGGCTTAAAACTCATGTTAGAAGAGATTAGGGTTTATGAAAATCCGTCCATGGCTGCCCTGTCTTCGCGAAGAAGACGAAGACCTGGTCGATCGACGGTCTGGGTCGATCGATCGACGGTCGCCAGAATCTGGCAGTTTTGCCAGTTGGGTATATAAGAGGGAAAATCTATATAAAAATCATATGTAATTAATTATTGAGAAATTAAATACATGGGTTTAAATCTAATTAATTGTAGATAAATTAATTAGGGTTTGAGGCTAATAAAATTAGAGTCGGGAATGGTGACTCGGGTAAATTTATTTTGGGCTACGAGAGTAAGTCCAAATTTATGGTGGGGGCGACACCAACAATAACTAAATTAATTAAAGTGCAATTTAATTAATACTTAGAGTTGGACCATAAACTCTTAATAATTTTAATAGGCTTATGTTACGGATTTTAGTGAACGGTATAGCCGGGACTTTTATATTTATATATACGGAGGCGTTAGTATATATATATATGGTGTGCTCAATTAATATCAGTGATTAGATATTTGTTACTATAGTGCTATAGGGGGAGGTTGCGGATAGTGGATGAATCCCCTAGCTTGAGGTGTAGGGTGAGTATATTCCCGAGGTCATAGCGTCCGTTATATGGGTGAGGGGCAACTCACTTTCAGGGAAGGAATATGACCGCCTCCAATTATTTATTTTTATCAAGTTGGTGTGAAAATTCTGACTTGGGATAACTGGGCTATGTGAGTATACCTAGTGGGATAGCACTTTATAGAATTTACATTCCGGGAGTATTTTTACTCGGGAGGTTGCAAGTTATTATATATATTACAGTATGATTGTGAATGCTCGAATATGATTATAAGTATATAATTTTATAATTAATTATATACGGAATATTAATGAAAAGTGGGTGATTTCACAGGTATAACGAATGTTGAAGTTATATGAATAATAAAAGGGAAATGATTTAGTTAAGTTGATGTTACCAATAACTTATATATCAAAATCACTACATACTCAGTTAGAGTAGGGTGGGTATAAAGGAACCTTGTTAATTATCTATCCATGAGATGAGTAACTAGGTGATTAAATTAAAGCGTTCGTAGGGTATAATAGAGGAAGGGTAAGGAATTCCTCAAGAGAGTGCGATATTAACTAAAAATATGAAGAGCATGCATATTTATTTATTACTGCAAGTTAATCATTTGTTAAATGTTTTTCAAATGTTTTGGGTACTAACCCTTGCTATAAAAACTTTTAAAAACCTTTTAGGTGTCCAACCACAGGGACGCCAGCCTTGACTATATTCCAGGGATCCGTTGCTGCAGCATATGTGGATGTTGCGGGATTTTGATAGACGCCTCATTCTTCATTCTTAAATGTAGAAGTTCATAATTAGTATTCGAGCATGTTGCTCACTTTCCATTTATTTGTATTAGACTTGTTGAGAGTTTATTCTTATCTTTATGGGATTTATTATTTGGACCGTTGGTTTATTCGGTCAATCATTTTTTACTTGTGAATGATTAATTCAGTTATCTATAATTGTTATATAGTTTTATTTCCGCATGGGTGTTTGTTAATTAATGAAAGATAAAAATTGGCACCAGTCTATTTTTCTCACTTAGGTGGTTAGTAAATAATAAGACGACAGTGATGCTAAGAATGGACCAAATGAGAAACCTGTTCTAACTTGATTTAGGATTGATCACCCGGGATTAATTAGGCGGGGTGTCACATGAGACTCCTTCATAACTGCGTGTCGAAGGTCCTTGACACCCAGGACAACCAATCTCCTATCCTCAAAACTGACTGAGTAGGACTATTTTCTGTCTTTTAATGACTTATGTACCTTATCTTGATAAGAAGTATCCACAACCTATTCCTACGTAACCCCAAAAATGATCTCGGGTATGATGGTTATCACTACTATATAAGCCCCGTCTACCTCCTTCTGCTAACGAATCTCAACCCGCTTCACCTTCTATAATGTTTCCAATTGCCCCATAGGCTTATGTTTCAATGCATCTTCAACCACATTAGCCTTTCTTGTATGATACTGAATGTCGAACTAGTAGTCCTTCATGAATTGAAGCAACCTATGTTACCTAATATTCAACTTCATATGTGTGAAAAGATATTATAGTGACTTGGGGTTCATTAACAATCGGACCTTATACCACAATAAATAATGCCTCCATATGCTCAAGGTAAAAACAATTACCGTAAACTCCAAGTCGTGCATGGGATATTTTTTCTCGTGGGGCTTAAGCTTGATCCTCCTATTACAAAACTCCCCCAAGTCCCTGTAGGGATGCATGGGTAAGAATAAAATATTGCACTCCTCCACTAGGCAATATGAGCACTGAAGCTGAAGTCCACTTTTCTTTGGCTCATCAAAAGATAATTGACAGTGATAATCCCAACCAAAAGGTACAACCTTAAAAGTTAAATTCGTTAATGGAACCATAATCTTTGAAACACTCTGATAAACCATCGATAGTAACATGCTAATCCTTGAAAACTATGAACATTTATCAGTTTTGTGGGTTAGACTCCCTTCCTCAACATTGACACCTTACTCTTAACCACAAAAATCACCCTCCCGGAGACTATACGACCAAATAATTGAACCTCCTGCACCCAGAATCCACACTTCTCGAATTTTCATACAACTAATGGACATACAAAGTCTTAAGAACCATTTACAAAAGATCTGTGTGCTCTCCCTCTATAAAAAAATAAACCAGGATGTCATCTATGAAGACAATGACCGACTAATGCAAGAAATATTTGAACACTCAGTATTAGAGATCTATGAAACCTATAGGTGTGTTGGTTAGCCCAAACGCCATCACCCTAAGGTTGTAAGACTATCATATTATTAAAAACATGGT
The DNA here is from genome assembly GCA_949130495.1 of Sambucus nigra. Classification (NCBI taxonomy): domain Eukaryota; kingdom Viridiplantae; phylum Streptophyta; class Magnoliopsida; order Dipsacales; family Adoxaceae; genus Sambucus; species Sambucus nigra. Next base: position 98,997,648 of record OX422224.1, read on the forward strand.
CTTAGGGACATCCTAGTCTCTTATACATAACTGATGGAACCCTGACCTCAAATAAATCTTCTAGAAGAAGGTTACTCCTCTAAGCTAATTGAATGACTTATCAATAAGCAACAAAGGATTCTTATTATGAATCGTGACTTTGCTCAAATCTCGGTAGTCGATACATAACCTCAACGACTCATCTTTATTCTTCAAAAATAATACTGGAGCACCCTAAGTCGAGGTACTCCTATGGATAAAACCCTTCCTAAAAGCTACTAAATCTAGTCTCTCAAATCCTGCATTCCTAGTGGAGCAATATGATACGACACAAGAGGTATTGACTTAGTTCTCGATGATAGGTCTATCACAAAATCAATACCCTAACAACGCAGAAACTCTTGTATCTCCTAAAATACTCTATCAAAGTCCCTGTGTGTAAGGTTCGAATCTAACGACATGATAGTACCCTCAAAAGTTTCCTTGTCGATGTGATATAAGTGCGTGGTCAACTTTCAATCAGGATAAGGCTTCTCCACAAGAAACATATCTTACCCGAGAATATCAAACACGATAGAACTACTATAATAATACATCATAACTTTATACCTCGATAACTAGTCCATCCCCAATATAACACCACACTCGTACATCTCCAAGACGAGAAAATACGCTACCAATCATAACCACCTAATGTCCACACACACTCCTGTATAGATGGAATGAATGAGAGACGCGCTACCCACTAGTGAATCTAACGTAATAATAATATGAGACGTTGTATTCAGTACACATGTTTCTCTCACCAACCTAGTGCTAATAAAAGAGTTTGATGTTCCCTAGTCAAATAGTACTCATCCTATGTGCTCTTGAATAGGAAATATACCCTCAAATGTTGGAGGCGTTGGTGGCTTAGCTTACCCACAGACGTTATAAACACGTCCAAACTATAACTACCCCCATTGAGGCAACACTATTACAACTTTTGGTGAGTCCAGTTGTAGCGACAACTTTTGTCCTCTCTAGTCATCCTGTAGCTGACTCATAGCCCTATTCGGGAAAGAACACCGCATGTGGTCTTGCTCACTATAGTAGAAAACACCTCCCTATGAAGTCTGCTGACCTCAAGCCCTAACAATGCTTCCCCAGTCATTGGTCCTGATGTCCCTGATAACTTGACCCTTGATGGCCTCTAGTTTGGTTCCTCTAGACATACTTACCCTAAGGATTATGTTGTTGGGCCTAATGGGAACCCCTATTCTATTGTCTGCCCTAATTTTGCATCATCTCACTGGCACCGCTACCCCAAATGTTTCCCTCTTGGCTCGACTCTCCTGACTTCTTTGTTCCCTTTAGAAATGATGATCTTAGAAGTGTAGGAATGCAAAGTTAATGCCATTAGAATAAGTCTATAATGTCGATTTACCCAACATATGATTACAGATCCTCCACATGATCCAGTCCATGTTCTTCAATATACTCTTCCCATCTGTGTTCTCTTCGTTCGAACGAGTTATGATGATTGGCAAATTTATGAAATCCTTAGATTCAGACCTACTATGTTAGAAGTGTAATGTTTCTACCCTAACTGAAATTGTGAAATTTAATATTGAAATAGGGTTAATTTGGAATTTCATAACCTTGGGATTGTTGGACTAAATTGCATGATATAAGACATATAAGATCATGATTTAGTATATTATAATCTCGTTAGTTAAAGGGATTAAACTTTATTGTTCAAATTAAATTGTGTACTAGAAACACTTATTTTTGGGCCGAGAGATAGGGAGTCCAATTATACTTGAAAAGGGGTTACATTTAGATAAGGGGAATTAATGTGTAACTAATAATAATAAGGAAGTGGGGGGGTAGATTTAATATTTTAGGCTTGGGTATGGGCATGATACTCCAATAGCTTGGATATTTATATATGTCGGTGTATAATACACATATGAGTTTTATATATATATTTGTGTGTGAATAATATATATAGTAAATCAATACCAATATAAATGCCATCATAGGAGGTTGCGCGATGAGGGTGAATCCCCTGACTTGAGGAGCATGGCGAGTAAAATACCCAGGCCATAGCGTCTATGACTTAGGGGTGGACCGTTGGTATGGAGCGAACATTTTCGGCAGGAACTATGACCGCCTCCTATGTGTTTGGTGATAGTATTGTATATTCAACATATGTGTGAATATTGAGATATGATACGTATATATAGTGTAGAATTATATACGGGAATTTACATATATACATGGCATTAAATGTATAGATATTATAACTTGTGGGAATGTTATATGAACTATAGTGAAAGATACTTGATCCATATAAGTTAATGCGAGTAATAACTTAATAAGTGAAATATTTTACTCACTTGGGGTATATTAGTGGCGTAATTAGTATAGTATTTGGGAAAGGCTAGTTACGAGAGAAATGGCTGGGAACATTAGGTTTAATCCGTTAGGAGTGCACATTAGTTGAGGGGTGAGCTAAACTCAAGGGAGTGCACGACAGTAATTTAAATATGAAGAGCATTTTCGTATTTACTTCTTGCATTTAAATTCAGTTGCTAAATATTTTCCAATGTTTTGGGTTCTAACCCTTGCTATAAAATCATTTCAAAAACCTTTTAGGTGTCCTCCCACAAGGGCGCTAGGATTGACTCCTTGTTACAGGGTACGTGGATGTTGCTATGTGGAGTTTTGTGGGTGCTTTGATATAGTCGTTTATCTCATTCGATCTTAGATAGGGATCTTGTGAGTTGTACTTTCAAACTTGTACTTTTTCGGTATTGGCATGTATTGAGATATTTTTATATTCGCATTTGTGGATGTCCTGTACTCAATAGTTTTTGACAGACAATTGTACTTACTTTGTGTCATGTATTAGTTTCATTCTTGTTTTGGTGTATTTACTATTTTAGTAGGTTGTTGGGTTAGATTAATAAGGATAAAATATGACATTATCTTAACGAAAGACTAGGTGGTTAGTAATTAATGAATGTACTACAGTGATGCTAAGAATGAACCAAATGAGATTCCTATTTAATGTATGACTGATCACTCGGTATTTTATTAGGCGTGGTGTCACAGATGGATTATCGTTATTCCTGTTTAATATATGACAGGGGATGCGTCACAACTTATGGTGTGCTATAACTAGGATTCATGAGTGCGACGAACATTAGTGGATTTGTTGATCGTAATAGCCATAATTTATATATCTAAGTACCGTGGGATAGCAGGGATTCCTTGGTGTTAACCACGTAAGGGTGAGGGTTACACTAGTAAGATGGTTGTATTATACGAGAGATCTCAAATTTTGAGGATTGTGGGAATAGTCTGGATCTGTTTCCAAGTTTCAGCGGTGTAACTATAGTTAGGGCTATAGTGAATAGCTATAGTAAGATAAGGTGTTAGTGGTACTAGGGTATGAATTATCGTTATTAGGTATCACCTAAGAGAGGGTCCAACGTATATATATGGTAATATATGATAAAATGTTTTGCATGCTAATGTGTTAATATGGTTAAAATTGAAATCTAGGAGAATAGGGGCATCTCTGAGGTGATTCCGAGTGGTTGGACTTACTGTCAGGCAGGAAGATATAACTTGGATTTTACTTTCGTGCAAGGAAATTAGTGATGGTAAGGGCGCGATAGTAGATGTTATCTTTTTACATAAGAGTGGATATGTATAATATTATGACGAGAAAGGGGTATTGGGAAAGTTATGACTGTGGGGTTAATCTGATTGTAGAGGCACTCTTGTTATTTAATCTGATTGTTGCCGATAATTCCTGATTAGAAGTGAGGGAGGAGGGGAAAAATACCTTCCTTTGGTTGAGTTTGCATATAACAACTCGTACCAATTTACCATTTGCATGGCCCCATTTGAGGCATTGTATGGTAGGCCTTATCGCTCACTAGCTTGTTGGTTTGAGGTGAGGGATAACAAACTTTTGGGGATGGAGAGGATTCGGGATACTTCCATGAAGATTGAGTTAATTCAGGGGCGTATCCGTATAGCCCAAGATAGAAAAAAGAGCTACGCGAATACGAATAGGAAGCATGTGGAGTTAGAGATCGGGGATCAAGTGTTAGTAGGAGTATTCCCCATGAAAGGAGTGATGAGATTTGGTAAAAAGGGGAAGTTAACGCCAAGGTATGTAGGCCATTTTCCCCATCATTGAGAGAGTTGGACCGGTGGCATACCGTTTGGGTTTGACCGATAATTTGCAGCATATCCACGATGTGTTTCATGTTGCGCCATCGAAGAAATATAAGAGAAGTTCAAGTCCCACTTGAAGATTTAGATTTACAACCAGATATTTCTTACGATGAGAGGCCAGTAGCAATCTTAGATCGCAGTGAGCGTGGGATACGATCGAAAGTAGTACCACTTGTCTGGGTTCAAAGGGGTCATCATAGTGCTGAAGAGTCCATGGGGGAGCATGAGGAGGACATGCGGGAGAAGTATACAAAACTATTTACTTCAGGTAATTTCAAAGTTTGAGGACAAAATTCCCTTGTAAGGGGGGAGTATGTAACGCCTCGTAATTTCTGGGTCATTTTTTCAATTCATTTAATTCATTAACTAGTAATTCTTAATTAATGAGAAGTAATTAATAGGAATATTTTAAAGTGTTTATATTTAAAATAAGTTAACGAGTGAGGATTTATTTTAAAAATATAATCTTGGTGGCAATTTTTAGTGCACGGTTGAGTCCGGTAGAGGTGAATTAGTCCAAAGGAAGTGGTTACATATATATATTGCGTATTGGGGTCCAATTACACATGTGTGAACATAATAAAGAGAGTTTGGGCCATTTTAATTGGGTCCCATAGGCCCAAAATATGAAAAGTGTTTTTACCCTAAGATCTGTAAAGGATTAGGATCATTAAGTCATAATAGAAAAATAAAGGGAGAGATGAAAGGAAGAGCCAAAGGAAAAGTGAATTTGGGGATCTTGAGGAGGCTATAGCAATTCAAATTCATCTTTCAAAGCCCTATATCATATTAGTTGAGGCAAGTGGTTTAAATTTTGAGTATTAAATTGTATCTAGGTATTCATGTCAAAATAGGTGTAATCAAATTGAATGCTAGGGTTAGTTCTTGCATAAATTAGGGGTTTTCTGGTTATACGAATTATAAATTTGTAGATGATTTGATAAATGATGCATTTGATGATTGAGGATTTGAAAATTGATTATAATATTAGGGATAAAATTATTGTAATGGAGAAATGGGCTTAGGATGAATTGGGGAAAAAGTTTATGCATAAACGTGTTCAAAATAGGGGTTTTAAATTCATCAATGGTGGATTAGGTTTATGCAGAAGAGATAGAGGAGGAATTACCACTGTCGTTTGAACCATAGGGTAATTCATTCGAACGAGATCCCATCTCGTTCTAACGATAGGGCTCTTCGTTTGAACGAGAGCTGATCATTGTCAAATTTTTGAATTCCCCTCATTCAGACCCGTTATATTAGAAGTTTATAGTTTCGGCCCTAACTGAAATTGCAAAATTTAATATTGAAATAAGTTTAATTTGGAATTTCTTTACCTGGGATTATTTAAGCTCACGATTTAGTATATTATAATCTTGGTAGTTAAAGGGATTAAACTTTATTGTTGAAAATTAAATGGTGGACTAGAAACACTTAATTTCGAGTTGAGAGAAAGGGAGTTCGATTATACTTGAAAAGGGGTTACATTAAGATAAGGTAACTTCATGTGTAACTAATATGTACCTAATATTAATAAGGAAGTCGGGGCGTAGACTTATATATTTTAGGCTTGGGTATGAGCATGATACTCCAATAGCCTAGATTTTTATATATGTCGGTGTGTAGTACACATTTGAGTTATATATATATATATATATATATATATATATATATATATATATATATATATATATATATATATATATAATCCATACCAATATAAATGTTATCATAGGAGGTTGTACGATGAGGGTGAATCCCCTGACTTGAGGATCACAACGAGTATAATCCCCAGGCCATAGAGTTTGTGACTTAGGGGTGACCCGTTGATATGGATCGGACACTTTTCACGGGAACTATGGCCGCCTCCTATGCGTTCGGTGATAACATTGTATATCAGACATATGTGTCAATGTTGAGATATGATACGTATATATAGTGCATAATTACATATGGTAATTTGCATATATACATGGCGTGAAATGTATATATATTATAATTAGTGGGAATGTTATATGAACTATAGTGAAAGATCCATGATCCATATAAGTTAATGCGATTAACAACTTAATAAGTGAAATACTATACTCACCGGGAGTATATTAGTGGGGTAATTAGTATAGTTCTTGGGAAAGGCTAGTTACGAGAGAAGTGGCTAAGAACATTAGGTTTAACCCATTAGGGGTGCACATTAGTTGAGGGGTGAGGTCAACTTAAGGGTTGTGCGCTACACTAATTTAAATATGAAGAGCTTTTGCATATTTACTTCTTGCATTTAAATTCATTTGCTAAATATTTTCCAATGTTTTTGGTTCTAACCCTTGATATAAAATCTTTTGAAAAACCTTCTAGGTGTCCTCCCACAAGGGCACCAGGCTTGACTCCTTCTTACAGGGTACGTGGCTGTAGCTATGTGGAGTGTTATGGGTCCTTTGATATAGTCGTTTATCTCATTATATCATAGCTATGGATCTTGTCATTTGTACTTTCGGACTTGTTCTATTTCGGTATTGTCATGTATTGAGATACTTTTATATTTGCATATGTGGATGGCTTTTAGTAGACATTGTTCGGCAGACTATTGTACTTACTTTCTGGCATGTATTAGTTTTATTCTTATTTTGATTTATTTACTGGTTTAGTAGTTTGTTGGGTTGGATTAATAAGGATAAAATTTGACATCATCTTAGCGAAAAACTAGGTGGTTAGTAATTAATGAATGTACGACAATAATGCTATGAATGAACCAGATGAGATTCTTGTTTAATTTCATATAGGACTAATCACCCGGTATTTTATTATGAAGGGTGTCACAACTTATATCATACTAAACATAATCAGGCTAGATTAGTGTGGTAGGAAGATGTTATAAGAAGAACTAGTTATGAGGTAGATGAACAGGTGAGTTATAATGAAAGCGTTAGGTGTGCACATTAGTTTAGGGGTGAGTCCGTCCTCAATGGAGTGCGACACTAGATTAAATATGAAGAGCATTCATACATTTTAAATTATTGCAATTTAATCACTAACTAAATATTTTCAAAACGTTTTGGGTTCTAACCCTTGCTATTAAATATTTTCAAAACCTTTCAGGTGTCGAGCCACAGGGACGCTAGGTGTAAATTCATTCTAGGAATTTGAAGCTGCAACATATGTGAATGTTTCACGATTTGGACATACGCATCTATTTTTCTATTCCTAGTTAAGAGATTCATATCACTCTATCTCGACCATGTCGCTCACAATTTTATTTAGTTTTTTTTCCAGATTGTATTGTATTTATTACAATTTCTTTGTTTGGTTTGATTTTGGACTTAGCCGGTGGTTTATTCAGCAAGACTTTTATTATTCTATGTGATGATTGATTTTATCAGCATAGGATGTTTTGTTTTTCAGCACTTATTTTGTCTTGGATTAATAAAGAGAAAATTTGACACCAGCTTTTTGAATACTAGGTAGTTAGTATGTTTTCAAAAAATTTCAACAGTGGCGCTAAGAATGAACGAAATGAGATTCCTATTTTAATTTTATATACAATGGATCACCAGGTATTTTATTAGGAGGGGTGTCACAAATGGTATCAGATCATCCGGTTCTAGTGTCCATAGGATCTGTAAGGCTTTTTATGTTTCATCATAGGGTTCTGTTGATATAGAGTCCTATTATTATGGTTGTTGCTTTATCTTCACGCTTATAAGTTATCGTGCTTCTGCCATTTAGTTTTGTATTAATAGTGAACTAATATAACTCATTTTAAATTTTAGATGCCACCTAGGAGAGGTAGACCTACGAGGGTTGTAGCCAGGAACGTGGTGAGGGAAGCTCAGCAGAAGCCCAAGGTTCCATAGCCGGAGGCCCCACCAGGATTCGTGATGACAGCTTAGATGGCGGATGTGGTGGCCCAGGCGGTCAATTCATTGATGGAAGACATGGCAATCTATTTCCATCAGCCTTAGCAGTAGCAGCTAGTGGCCCCAGTCGCACCGGCCCACCCTGGGCCATAAGAATGGTAGAGATTTCGGGAGGCCTTTCAGAAGGGCCATCCACCAGAGTTTCAAGCAAGTTTCGAGGTAGTCCTAGCATGCTAGTGAAGACGGATATGCAGTGTCACTTGCATATGGTTGACTACAGCGAGGTACAAAGGCAGATGTTATCCACTTTCGGGTTGGTCAGGGCAGCTTTAGAGTGGTGGGAGTCTATTACCACTATTGAAGATAGCGACTCGATGACCATCGATGATCTCTGGGTGCGGTTCGATTACAAGTACTTTCCCCTATAAGTTGAGGTAGACATGAGGAGGAAATTGAGCGAGGTGAATCCGGTAGAGCTAATAGTAGTAGAGTATGAGGAGTAGTTTCCCCATTTAGCAAATTTTATGCCAGACGAGGTGAGAAATGAGGAGCGGAAGAAGGCTTGGTTTATGACTGGTTTATCCTGGAGGATCAGACATCATTTGATAGGGAACCCAGCACTGGTGACGCATACTGACCTTGTTAATGCCGCTTTATTGTACTTCCAAGACCATCACTTTCATCTAAAGGGAAGCAAGAGGGGAGGCGAGCCGAGCCAGCAGGGAATGTCAGTGTAATAACCCTTATTTATGATTAATTATTTTATAGTAATTTTCCTAGTGGGTTAATTATATAAAATAAAGGATGTTGAAAACAATATTACTTTAAGTGATTTAAGAGATGATATTTAATGAGTTTTACATATTTACTGTTAAGTGAATGTAAATAGTATCATATTATGTTTTATTGTGTCGTTGTGCTTTAAGCGACGGTTATGACTTATATTCCAAGTGGATTATTATTAATGAGTTAATATGACGTTGGAACATGAAATAATGAATGATATCCCGGATGCCAGCTTAGAGGGCACAATTAGTTCGAAAATGGCTGAGGGAGTCAAAATAAGTACCTAGTTGTAGTTTTGCGATCCTGGTACTTTTAACCAGTTATAATTTAATTGTGTTGTTACAAGTCATTTTAATTGTGTAGTAGCATTTAATGTTGGACTTAATGTATTTGGGGCATTTTGGGGTATTTAGTCTTGCAAGATCACTTTGTCTCTCATATTGTTCCTAAACCTAAAGAGAGTTCGAGAGAAGAGAGAGCTTGGGAGAAAAAGTTGATTTGATATCTTTGGCTTGAAATCGTTTCAACGGGCAAGAATCCGAGGCTACAATCTTTACGTAAGTTTCTAACTTGAAATTATAAATGATTGATTGTGAATAATTTGTACATATGGTTGTGTTTTTTATATTTAAACCATTTGTGAGTTTTGATGATTTTGGTGACTAAACCCTTAGATTTTGATGTAGATATGATTTGAGTTGATTATATTAGTTGGTTGTTATGTAGGAATGATTGGCTGAAGTCATTAGATGATGAGGTTGAGAGAAGGGGAAGAAAATAGGTTTAGTGATCTAGGTTTTATAATAGAAATGGGGGTTGACCGTGGGATCTGGTGTGACCGGTCGACCGCGACCCTGATGCCGATCGATCGGGCCTAAAGAGAAAAGCCTACTACTTCTCTGAAAAGGTAAATTTTTAAAGAGAGGTCGACCAAGGTTCAAAGACCAGTCGACTGGGCCTTAAGGGAGGAGCTTACTTCTTTTCTTACAAGGCCAATTTTAAGAGCGCGGTCGACTGGTACTCTGTTTTTAACCCTGAAATTTAGATTTTATTCTATTCCTTTATTTTAAGGTTTGAGGCTAAGGATCCTTCTTGTATGATGTAAAATAGAATATTAGGGTCTTATAGTAGGGGGATTAATACCCTAGGTTAGAAAGGGAGTGTTAGGATTTATGTCAGGAATTAATTAATTAATAGAAGTTAGGGTCTTTTCATTTAGTGAGCTATTTTTGGACTAGGGGAGAGTAGTGTGGTATTAGTCGGGACATTTAGAGACTAGTATGAGGAAAATTACCCTTGGTAGCTTATAGTATTTTCGCGAACTCTCGGAGGCTAATATGGAGGCAATTAAACTTCGTAGTTTATGTCATTAGACACATATAATTCCGGATAGAATGAATATACATTTTTAATTTGGATATCTTGTGAATTATATATTGCATATACACACCTCTCTAAATGCTATCATAAGGGAAGTTACGCGAATGAGGTAAATCCCCTGGCTTGTGAATGCATGGAGAATATAGTCCTCGACCATAGGACCCATGGTTAAATTATGTGGTACTTTTATTCGAAGTGAGGTAAATCTGGGTATGGTTAGTACTCACTATCGAAGGTATAGGGCCGCTTCCCACGCGACGCGATTTAGGATGCGCTGGTGGTCTTGGTTATAGACCTGGAAGATGATAGCTATTTCGGGGCGCATCCAGTGGGGTGACTCCCTAAAGGATGGTCTTAGAATTGTTATATTTTATTGTAACTATTCTTTAGAACGGGAATCTCATAAATGGCTAATGCATTTATAAACCATTTGTATGGCATATATTTCCCAAGGGCCACTGGACTTATGACATTTTATTTTATGAGTTTGTAATTCAAGCACGTTAAAATGGAATTTAGCTATCACTCTTAAATCGATGAATAGATCAACAAAATGAATGATATGTCGCTAGGATGTGCATTTAGATGAGAGGTGAGGTCAATTATTATATTGAAGAGAGAACTTAACTTGGTTATGATGTTTAGCATTCATAACTGTTATGCACTTTATTCACACATATATCATATCAAGTCGGGCCCTGGCCCGTTTATATTTCTCTGTCTTATGTGGTTCTTATATATGCTCAGGTGCTCCGTTGCAAGGACGCCCATGTTGATCCATCCTTCCTAGTGTCCAGGAGCTACAACATTTTTGCGAATGTTGTAGGACTTTTGATATAGACGCATCAATCTGTTGTACAATCTAGTTATGATAATTCTTTACATTCGGACGTGTTGCCCAAGTTTTGTAATTTTATATATTGTTTGTATTTAAGTGTAATACTTTGTGTAACATGTTTCTACTAGTTTGTTAACTGGAAACTTATTCGGTTATTATTTTTGTAATGTTTGCTAAACTGTTACATGCCTCAATATATATATCCACCGTCCTTTTCAATTGGATTGCCAAATTTGTTTTTATAAATCTTGCAAATTTATTTGACATTCGTTTCCTAAAATAATTGGTGGTTATCTCTTACTATTATTATTACGACAGTGGTGCTAAGAATGCACCATATATGATTCCTGTATTTATTGGAGTATCGGGCTGGTCAGGTCTTATTTTAATAAGAGGGGTGTCACAGATGGTATCAGAGCATCAGGTTCTAGAGTCCTTAGGATCTACACAAAGTTATCACATTCTACCATAGCGTTATTTGATATAGAGCTTTATTGTTAGGAATGTTTGTTTATGCATGCTTGCGATCTTCTGTGGGGATAAATTGTTTTAACTTTTACTTTAATTCAGTTGTTTTTCATCTCAGATGCCGCCTAGAAGAGGTCGCCCAGCAAAAGTAAATCGATCTACAAAGAACGTAAAGCCCCCGCCCTCATGAGGAACTATAAATGCGGCGAAGGTGGCTAATATTGTTGCCCAAGCAGTCAACACGGTAATAAGTGCTATGGCCCAACAGTTTCCCAAGCCCAACAACCGGTATCACCGGAGGTTCAAGCCCATACGAGACCCTCCACGTGGGAGAGAGTTAGATAATCCTTCTTAAAATGACACTCTCAAGAATTTTAGGATGGCGCTGATGTGGTTGCGGAGAATCAACAGAAGAAAGATATGCAACGCCATCTATAAATGGTGGAATGTAGCGAGGGGAGGAAATAGATTCTCGCCACTTTTAAACTTGTAGGAGCAGCCCTACACTGGTGGTAGTTAGTGACAACTCAGGAGTAAATGGATACTATGACTATTTTGAAAATTTGGGTTTTTTTGACCGAAAGTATTTCCCTCCAGTGATCCATAAGGAGATGCAAAGGAAGCTTCAGGATGTTGTTCAAGGGGAATGGTCAATGGCATAATACAAAAAGAAATTTACGCGTCTATCGAACTTCATTCCATATGAAGTAATTCCAGATGAAAGGAGGATTTCAAAATTTTTTGGGGGTTTGAATTAGAGGATAAGGCAGTACCTTTTGGGGAACTCAGCTTTGTAAACATTTGGCGATGTGATGAATGCCACTTTACTCCATTGCCAAGATCACCGCCTTCATTTGAAGGGGAGTAAGAAGGTTTTGAATTCAGTTCAAGCAAGTAAGCAAGGATGTAATGGTGCCGGTGGAGCACTACTCCCACCATAGCAATCTGGAAATAAATAAAAAGAGCGAGACCCATAGCAAGGGGACACGGTTAAAGAGTAATGTTTGTGGGGTTTTAACTTTGGCAAAGGTGGTTTTAGGCATGGCCATGGTGCTTAGCTATAGCAGCAAGTGGGCCCATAGGGCCAAGTTGGCAGAGGTAATAACGGAGGTCGCAGCCATCAGGTCTAAGGCATGGGGTAGTTTTGGAACAATAATCGGGGTCGTCATCTGGAAAATTTTATGGGATGTTGTTTTCCGTGTGTTGAACAGGGTCACTTTAGGAGAGCTTGTCCACAGTTGATCAGGGGATAATTTCCTAGTGGTCCTCAGCATCAGTAGTCACATCAACAACATCCATCACCTCTCCCCCTTGTCCCTCTACAACAGCAGGCAACTTCAGTATGGGCGTGTGTATAATATTCAGGATGCTTTGTTTCCCCCAGCATTTCCCACACCACCAACTATCGAGGGTAAGTTTCCTATTCAAGGGTATATGGGTCGAGTATTATTTGATACAGGCGTGACCCACTCATTTATTTCTAGGCATTTTACTCATTCCATGTGGTTAATTAAGTCTGCTGAGAGTACTTTTACTAGTGTGGAGTCTTCCATGGGTGATTGTTCACTTATATTCTTTATTTGTAGAAGAGTAAGAATAGACCTTGGTCATTTGCATTTTTAGGCCTATTTAATCGTCTAGGATATGGTCGGGTATGATGTTATTTTGGGTATGGACTAGTTAGTAAAATACCGTGCTACGGTAAATTGTTATGGGAGGAGTAGAGTTTTTGCCTGTCTAGGGCAAGAAATGTTTTGGGTGGCTATGCCTCTTCTATAGGGAGGTACGAGCACACACTTGTATTGTGTTGAGGAAGAGATTTCATGTGGAATAGTTATTTCCCTAGACTCGATTCCTATTGTTAGAGAATTTGAGGATGTTTTTTGAGAGATTTCGAGCTTATTTCTAAGTCATAGTGTTTATTGATGACATTCTAGTCCATTCTCGGACTGAACCTGAGCATGCTTAACACCTACAATTGGTCCTGCAGACATTACAGGATCATCAATTTTATGCCAAGTTTGAGAAATGTGGATTTTGGCTACAGGATGTGCAATTTTTGGGCCACATTGTGACGGCTGAGGGCTTTTTTATAGACCCGAGTAAAGTTACCACGGTGAGGTAATGGGGTTAGCCCAAGATGCCAACTGAGATCCGTAGTTATCTGGGTTTAGTGGGTTATTATCGCAATTTCATTGAAGGCTTTTCCAAGATTTCAAGCCCTTTAACAAACTTGACCCGAAAGGGAGTAAGATTCATTTGGGATGATTCATGTCAGCTAGATTTTGATGAGTTGAAGGACAATTTGACTTCTGCTCCTTTACTCACATTGCCAAAGCCAAGAGTGGACTATTTAGTCTTCACTGACGCATCTTTACAAGGATTGGAAATGTGTTACAACAGGAGCATAGGGCCATTGCTTATGCATCTGCCAAGCTAAAGCCCCATGAGAAGAATTATCCCATTCATGATTCAGAGCTTTCCGCGATAGTGTTTGCCTTGAAGATATGGATACATTACCTCTTGGGGGGAGATATTTAGTCTTTTTACTAACCACAAATCATTGCAATATTTGTTCTCGCATAAAGACCTAAATATGTGACAACATCAGTGGTTGGAGTTCGTGAAGGACTATCAATTCGATATTCATTATCACCCAGGCAAGGCAAATGTAATAACGGATGAGTTGAGTCAAAAACCCACGGGGGAACTGGCTAAGGTATGGTAGGCTAAATGGAAAGGGCTTAGCCTGGAGGATGCTGTAGCAAGGGTATTTATGTCAGTATTGACCGTTACACTTGCTATTGTGATTCGAGTCCTAAAAGCGCAAGGAGGGGATAAGGATAGTCAAGACCAGGTACACCAATTTTTGACCGAGGGAGAAGAGTACCACTCTATTAGTTTTGAAGGTGGGTTACTTTTCCATGGAAGACTTATAGTCCCGAATGAGGGAGACTTGAAACGGGTTGTCATGGAAGAATCTCATGGATCGAGGTTTGTGGTACACCCAGGTGGTGACAAAATGTACCAAGATATGTGCTATCAGTATTGGTGGGTAGGTATGAAAAGGGTCATTTCGGAGTTTGTTTCCCAATGCTCCACTTGTTAATTGGTGAAGGTAAACTACCAGCGACCGATAAGATTGCTGCAACCATTAGAAATACCGATGTGGAAATGGGAGAGTATCTCGATGGAGTTCATCACGGGATTGTCGATGTCATAAAGCATCCATGATTGTATTTGGGTTATTATCGATCATTTGACCAAATCAGCACACTTCTTATCGGTACGAACGGATTATAATATGGCACGCTATAAGCAACTCTTTATTGTGGAGATTATGAAACTCCATGGGGTGCCTATCAATATAGTCTCAGACTGAGATAATATTTTTGTATCCCATTTTTGGAAAAGTTTCCAAGAAGCAATGGGGGATCGAATTGAAATTGAGTACCTCCTACAACCCACAGATGGATGGACAAGTGGAAATAGTCAACCAAATGTTGGAGGATATGCTTAGAATGTGCGTACATGACTTTGGAGGATGATGGGATAAATACCTTCCATTGGTAGAATTTGCATACAATAATTCGTACCAATTCACGATAGGTATGGAATCTTATGAGGCGTTATATTGTCAGTCATGTAGATCACCTACTTTTTGGTTGAAATTAGGAGACAATAAGCTCTTTGGACCTGAAATGATCCAAGTTACCTCTTCAAAGACTAACATTTTTCGAAATTGCAAACGAATTACACAAGGTCATCAGAAGATCTAGGCTGATGCAAATCGGAGGCATGAGGAATTAGAAGTGGGGGACCAAGTTTTAGTATCGGTATCCCCAATGAAGGGTATCATGTGATTCGGGAAGAAAGGCAAGCTTGTGCCCCACTATGTAGGCCCTTTTACATTATTTCAAAGGTAGGCCCCGTATCATATCAACTTGCTTTGTTGGAACACCTACAAGAAAATAATGATGTGTTCCATGTTTCAATCTTGAAGAAGTATAAGAGGTGCGAGGGAAATCATTGGCACATTCCTTTGGATGATATCGATTTACAACCCGGATATTTCATATGGGTAACAACCGATTGCTATTTAAGATCACGGTGAGTGTAGGTTAAGATCAAAGGTGGTTCCCTTGGAACTAGTCCAATGAGGTCACCACAATGCCGAGTAATCAACTTGGGAATGAGAGGATGCTATTCGAGAGAAGTATCCACACCTCTTTTTGCAAGGTACGCCTGAATTTTGAGGGCAAAATTCCCTTGTAGGGGTGGGGGAGTATGTAATACCCCTTATTTATGAGTAATTATTTTTATAGTAATTTGCCTAGTGGGTTAATTATATAAAATAAATGAAGTTGAAAACAATATTATTTTAAGTGATTTAAGAGATGATATTTACTGAGTTTTGCATATTTACTATTAAGTGAATGTAAATAGCATCATATTATGTTTTGTTGCATCGTTGTGCTTTAAGTGACAATTATGACTTATATTCCAAGTGGATTATTATTAATGAGTTAATATGACTTTGAAAAATGAAATAATGAATGATATCCCAGATGCCAATTTAGAGGGCACGATTAGTCCGGAAATGGTTGAGAGAGTCAAAATAAGTACCAAGTTGTATTTTTGGGTTCCGGGTACTTTTAACCAGTTATAATTTAATTATGTTGTTACTAGTCATTTTAATTGTGTAGTAGCATTTAATGTTGGACTTAATGTATTTCGGGAAGTTGGGGGTATTTAGTCTTGCAAGATCACTTTGTCTCTCATATTGTTCCTAAACCTAAAGAGAGTTAGAGATAAGAGAGAGCTTGGGAAAAAAAGGAGAGAAAGAAGAGATTTGAGATATTTGGCTTGGAATCGTTTCAACGAGAAAGAATACGAGACTACAATCTTGAGGCAGGGTTTTCTAGCTTGTAATTATAAACGATTGAGTGTGAATAATTTTTATGTATGGTTGTGTTTTTAAGATTTAAACCTTTTGTGGTGTTTGTTGATTTTGGTGACTAAACCCTTAGATTTTGATGTAAATATGATTTGAGTTGATTATATTAGTTGGTTGTAGTGTAGGAATGATTGGGTGAAGTCATTAGATGATGAGATTGAGAGAAGTGGAATAAAATAGGTTTAGAGATATACGTTTTGTAAGAGAAATGGGGATTGGCCGTGGGATCTGGTGTGACCGGTCGATCGCGGCTCTAATGCCGATCGATCGGGACTCAAGATAAAAGCCTATTGCTTCTCTTGAAAGGTAAATTTTTATAGCACGGTTGACCGCGATCCAAAGGATGGTCGATCAGGACTTAAGGGAAGAGATTAATTATTTTCTTATAAGGCCAATTTTAAGAGCGCGGTCGACCGGGAGTCAGGACACATCGACCGGTTCACTGTTTTTAACCCTGAAATTTAGATTTTCTTCTATTTCTTTATTTTAAGGTCTGACGCTTAGGAATCTTCTTGTATGAAATAAAATAGAATATTAGGGTCTTGTACTAGGGGGATTAATACCCTAGGTTAGAAAGGGGGTATTCGGGCTTATGTCGGGAATTAATTAATTAATAGAAGTTAGGGACTTTTCATCTATGGAGCTAGTTTAGGACTAGGGGAGAGTTGGGTGGTATTGGTTGGGACTTTTAGAGACTAGTATGAGGAAAATTACACTTAGTAGCTTATAGTATTGTCACGAAGTCTTGGAGGCTAATATGGAGGCAATTAAACTTCGTAGTTTGTGTCGTTAGGCACATATAATTCTGGATACAATGAATGCACAATTTCAATTTGTATATCTTGTGATTTGTATTGCATATACATACCTCTCTAAATGATATCATAAGGAAAGTTGCCTGAATGAGGTAAATCCTCTGGCTTGTGAATGCAAGGAGAATGTAGTCCTCGGCCATAGGACCGGTGGTTAAATTATGTGGTTATTTTATTCGAAGTGAGGTAATTTCGGGTATGGTTATGACTCACTATCGAAGTTATATGGACGCTTCCCACGCGACGCAATTTAGGATGCCCATGTGGTCTTAGTTATAGGTCCTGGAAGATGATAACTATTTTGGGGCGCATCTAGTGGGGTGACTCTCGGAAGGATGGTCTTAGAATCGTTATATTTGATTGTAACTATTCTCACGAATGTGGCATCTCATAAATGGCTAATTCATTTATAAACCATTTGTATGACATATGTTTCCCAGGGACAACTGGACTTATGAAATTTTTATTGATTTTGCAATTCAATCATGTTAAAATGGAATTTAGCTATCTCTCTTAAATCGTTGAATAGTTCAACTAAATGAATGCTATGGCACTAGGATGTGCACTTATATGAGAGGTGATGGTAGTTTCTTATATTGAAGAGATAACTTAACTTGTTTATGATGTTTAGCATTCATAACTATAATTCATTTTATTAACATGTATATCATATCATATTGGGCCCTGACCCATTTATATTTCTCTGTCTTGTGTGCTTCTTATATATGCTCAGGTGCTTCACCGCAAGGACTCCCATGTTGATCCTTACTTCCTAGTGTCCAGGAGCTACAAAATTTTTGCGGATGTCGTAGGACTTTTGATATAGACGTATCAATCTATTGTACAATCTAGCTATGATCATTCTATACATTCGGGGGTGTTGCCCAAGTTTTGTAATTGTATATATTATTTGTATTTAACTGTAATACTTGTTGTAACCTATTTGTATTAGTCTATTAACCGATAACTTACTCGGTTATTATTTTGTAATGTTTGTTAAACTGTTACGTGTCTCTCTATATATATCCACCTTTCTTTTAAATTGGGTTGTCAAATTGTTTTTTATAAATCTTACAAATTTATTTGACATCCGCTTTCTAAAATAATTGGTGCTTATATCTTACTATGATTATTACAACAGTGGTGCTAATAATGGAGCATCTATGATTCCTGTATTTATTGAAGTATCGGACTGGCCACCTCTTATTTTAATATGTGGGGTGCCACAAATAGGTGGGATTGTTACTAGCAAAGCCCTGCAGCAGACACGTAACAAGTAGGGACATGATTTCTAGCAGGGGAATCGGGATAAGTAGTTTAAGTTTAGAGGTTTTTGACATGGAGGTCAGGGTTTCAGGCTGGGCCAACAGGGCTCTAATCAGCAAAAGTGGGCTCCTCAGGGCCGATAGGGCCAGGGGAACAACAAAGGAGGCCAACAGGGCCAGCACCAGGGATAGCCTCATCAGGGCCAGTGATAGGGAGGTAGTCAAAAGTGTTGCTTCGTTTGTGTCCAGACGAGACATTTTAAGAGGGAGTGCCAACAGAGAGGTAGGGTCCAACAGCAGGGTGCCTAACAGGGGCAACAGGTACAGATGCCTCCAACAGCACCACGTCCACTTGTCCCATAATAGGAGGGCAGATGTAATACAAGCATGTGTATAACTTTCGAGATGTCCTCATTCCACCAGCACCTCAGGCACCTCCTACAGTTGAATGTACTTTTCCTATTCATAGGCATGAGGGTAGGATCCTTCTTCATACTGGGGCATCACATTCATTTAATAAAACAAAATTTTCTAGAGCCGCCAGTTTTTTAGAGACTATCGATAGTCTTCTTATGTGTGTAGAGTTGCCAATGTGGAGTGGGTCAGTTATACACTTGATTTGTATAGGAGTCGTTATTGTGATTGGGGGGCTGAGTTTAGCTGCAGACCTTCTAGTATTAGATATGGAAGGATATGATGTCATCCTAGTCATGTATTGGTTGGCAGGATACAGGGCGATGGTAGATTACTTCGAGAGGACCATCGTGTCTCCAATCTAGGATAGGAGATGATCCTAGTGGCGATGTCTCTTCCTAAGGGAAGGTCGCGCACTTATTTTTATTATACTGAGGAGGATACCTCACAAGTGGTGGCGATTCCGTTAGACTCGATCCTAGTCACGAGGGATTTTGAGGATGTATTTCAGGAGATACCGAGGTTACCACCTAGAAGGGAGATTGAGTTCGTTATCAATTTAGCACCAGGTTCAAGATCGATTGCTAGATCATCTTAACACATGGCCCCTTAAGAGGTGCGTGAGATGAGAGAGAAGATTCAACAGCTCTTAGGTCAGGGTTTCATTTGATGGAGCACATCACCATAGGGCGCGCCTGTGTTGTTATTGATTATGAGAGATGGTTCACTTCAATTGTGTGTAGACTAATGGGACCCGAAGAAGGTGATGATACATAATAAGTATCTGTTACCTTGGATTAATGACTTGTTTGATCAGTTGAGAGGGGCATCATACATCTCAATGATCGATTTGATGGCAGAGTATAATCAAATGCGTATCCGAGAGGAGGATGTTCCTAAGACTGCTTTTCTGTCATGGTATGGATCCTACGAGTTTAGGGTGATGCCATTTGGGCTCACCAATGGGCCCGCAGTGTTCATGGATCTTTTGAATAGGGTTTTCAGAGAGTATCTCGACCAGTTCATTATCGTGTTCATTGATGACTTTTTAGTCTACTCGCGCATAGAGGAGGAGCACATAAAGCACCTGTGTATGGTTATGTAGACACTATGGGACCAGCAGCTCTATGCCAAATTCAAGAAGTGTGGATTTTTTGTACTAGAGGTGCAGTTTCTTGGACATATTGTGTCAGATCGGTGTAATGTTGTTGATTTGAGTAAGGTATCGATGGTGAGGGACTGGGGATAGCCCTTGGCATCAATCGAGATCCGTAGCTTTCTGGGGTTGGCCGCCTATTACAAGCAGTTCATTATGGATTTTTTGAAGATTATGGGTCCTTTGACGAACCTAACTCGCAAGGGGGTACCATTTGTATGGGATGACCACAATTATTTAGCTTTTAATAAGCTAAAGGACAAGTTGACATGTTCCCCATACTTGCTTTGAATAGGGGAGGATTGGAGTATCGGGTATACACTGACGCATCCTTATGGGGACTTGGGTGTGTGTTTCAGCAGGAGGAGAGGGCTATAGCTTTTGCATATCAAAATTTTAAGCCCCATTAGAAGAATTACCCCACCTACTGTAATACCCCGTATTTTCTGTGATATTTATTTTTGGGATTAATTGAATTAAATGAGAATTAATTGGGAATTAATCCGGATAAAATACTAGCGAGTTGTGAGTTGGTATTTGACTATATTGAGTATATATGACGTTATATGAATATTGAATTATGAAATTTGTCGTGAGATTGATGTACGGCAATTTGGACATTTTATTGGGACGCATGTGACAGTCGCGTCAGGATATAATTATTTTGATTATATAAGTGAATTTAAATTCTATTAACCGTATGGTCGTTTTGAGTGCTCCAACGCGTCCGGAAGGGTCGAGATAGTTAGAAAACACTAGCCGGGGGTTTAGTTTGGGTCCCGGGGTATTTTTAGGCCATACCGGCAACATAAAGGGTATTTTGGTAATTTGGTATTTTTGGAAATTAAAAGTGACGAAAATTAGTAATTTATATCTGATGAGGATTTTACCCACTAATCCACTAACCAACCCATGTTAACCCAATAGGCTACGTAGGTTATTAGAATTAGGTTTCTAATTTTCATTCCCCAAAATCAAACCCTAGCCACCATAGCCATTGGAGAGGAAAGCTTGGAGAAAGAGAGATAGAAGGGAATTCTGCAGAAAGAGAGAGGAAACTTCTTCAAATCGTCGTCAAAATCAGAGATTGAATCAAGGCAAGTGGTTTAATTTTAATTAATTCAATGCTATGCTTTCCATGTTTAGGAATTTTCGAAATTAACCTTAGAAGATGATATAGACCCATGAATTGGAAGTTAAAAGCTGTAAATTATGTTAGGTATTGCATGTAGTAATATTCTGGACGAATTAGGTGTTCAAAATAGAACCATTGATGATCTAAAAATGGATTTTAGAAGAAGTTTATTAATGTTCTTGAATGAAAAAGAAATCTGTAATTTTGATGAAGTTTTGATCTAATCAAAGCCTTTGAATGATGAATAATGGGTTTAAGAATGTTAATATTGTTGTAGGATGATAGTGTTATGATATAGTAACCTTGTCTTAGAGTTTCATGCTTGTAAATGGTGTTTTGGGACGAATTGATAACTGCAAAACGAGGCAGTTCGTAGCCATACCTGATACGTTCGATCGATCGATGTTCATCAGTCGATCGATCGACCACCATCGATCGATCGAAGGAAAAGGTCGATCGATCGACCTTCCCAGAATGAGTAAAGTTTTCCCTAATTTAATTTTTAATGGTGGTAACTCTTGGATAATAATATTTGAGACCTTATGAATACCCTTAATCTTAAAGGAGACCAGTAGACATGATTATGATATTGAACCTTAATAGGATTTCAATTTGAGGAATTATTCTAAATTATTGAAATTCGATAAGAGATAATATTTGGGTTAATAGTGTAAATTTTCATAATTTGATGAAATGAGGTTTGGGGCAGAAGTAAAGACCTTAGGAATAAAGATGTTATAGGTGGGAATAATAGGAGCTTAATAGTCTATTTGAGATAGGTTTTAAGTTTAAAGAACTACGACGTGAGACCTGTTGACAGTTTAACTTTTATATTATCGGGAGACTTGAAATATATGAATTTGGAATAATGGTATAAAGATGTAGAGTATACCTTTATTAATATCGAGATATCTAAGATGTGTGAATGCTTAGTATAGAATTTTATATGTATGACATACCTACCATACTTGCTATCACGGGAGGTTTACGTTTGCTTAGGGCCTTCTTATCCTTGTGTTGCCCGGATTTAGATTGATTACCTCGATGAACATAGGTCAGAGAAGGACTTATTGGGATGTTAATAAGTTTGCTGATCGTGGGAGCGTAGGTATGTGCGTGACCCGTGTGATGTGACTGTGTTCGCCTCCATTATTTGTGATGTTGTTATCGGAACGATTCCTGAGAGATTCGAAATTCGTGATCCTTATGTACGTGATGTACCGGGATTGATAGCAGAGTATGTGTGCACCGCAGCTTAGCCTTTGGGTGCTTATTTTGTATATTGATGATGTGAATAATATACGGTTAAAGGAAAAGGAAATTGCTATAATAAATTGTGTGTATATCTATTATCACGTTGTGAAAAGATAAACAGGGGAATGAAATCAATAAATGGTTTTGTTAATAATTGGGAATCCGAGAATTAAAGTAGAACTCTCTATTTACTTGTTAAGACTGGAATTAAAATGTGAACCGGGTAGAAGTGTTAGAAACTCTTTTGACTAGATAGTTATGAGTTAACACATGAATGGGTACATGAATGTTAGGAGTGCACAGTTAGATGAGAGGTGAGTATTTCATGTGAGAGCACGTCCTAACATGTACTTTGCATTATTGTTTTATTGTTATTAAAACACTTGCAGTTTTTAAAATGATTTCCACTTTCGGGCTCTGACCCATTTGCTTTCAAATCTATCTTTTTGTAAAAACCATTTTAGGTGCCCAGCCACAAGGACACCATGCTTAGGATACTCATTCAGGTGACGAGCTGTAGCTGTTTGTGGAAGTTACATGACATTGATTATAGACGCTTCATCTATTTGACTCTATACTCCGCATTTATCAGTTGTAGGGCATGTCGCCCATTCCTTTTAGACATTTCTTTTATTTCAGTTATTCAGACTTTTGGCATGTAATTATTCAGGATTCAGACTTGTTATTTTATTCTTCAGTTGTGGGATTGTAGTGAGGAGTTTTCCTCGGGACTTCTATTTATTATTGTTGGTTATTTCATTACTTAGTTATGGTGAATGGATTTATGTTTTCATTATTCTTTTATTGCGTGTTAACCAGACTTAACTTAAAATTTGGCAACTTACTTTTTAAATACTAGGTGGTTAGTCATTATTAAAATGTTTTCGACAGTGATGCTATTAACTGGATCAACTTGGCATTTTGTATTAATTTAATAAAGGAGTAGCTACCCGGTATTTAATTAGACGGGGTGTCACACCTACGACCTAGAGTTGGCATCAATCATTTTTTATTTGAGGATATGGAGGAATTGTCTTCTGGGAGAGTGGTTTACTCTCTTCATGGATCACAAGTCACTTCAATATCTCTTCACACGAAAGGATCTGAACATAAGGTAGGGGCAGTGGCTAGAATTCGTGAAGGATTTCGAGCTTTATATCTAGTATCATCCTGGTAAGGCCAAAGTGGTAGCAGACGCGTTGAACAGGAGGCCCACTTGAGAGGTTGCAGAAGTTTGGAAGGCAAAGTGGAGGGATCTTCGACACGACGACGATGTCGCCAGGCCATGTATGTCAGCTTTATTTATCACCGTCGAGATTATCACGCTTGTTGTGAGGGAACAAGTGGAGGATCAAATCTGTTGGGATAGGATACGTTAGTTACCGGCCGAGGGATCAGACTGTTATTCAGTCAGTTTGTAGGGAAGCCTACACTTTAATGGGAGTTTAGTCATGCCGAATGATGAGGATTTTAGCCAAACGGTTATGATAGAGTTCCACGGTTCGATATTTGCGATACATCCCAACGGGGATAAAATGTATCCGAATATGAGGAGGCAGTATTGGTGGGCATGGATGAAATGGGATATAGTAGAGTTTGTCTCAAAGTGCACCACATGTCAGATTGTGAAGGTTGATCATCAGAGTCCTCCAGGGATTCTACAACCACTGGATATTCTCGTGTGGAAATGGGAGAGTATATCCATGGACTTCATTACGGGGTGGCCTACATCATAGAGGGGTTACGATTCCATATGGGTGACTGTGGATAGGTTGACCAAAGTAGCCCATTTCTTACCGATTCACACTAATTTTGGGAAGATGCGATATGCGCAACCATTCATAGTAGAGATAGTTAAGGTACACTAGGTGCCAGTTAACATTTTGTCTGATAAAGACAAGAATTTTGTGTCCACTTTTGGCAGATCTTTCAGGAGTCCATGCCATAGAGTTAAGGTTGAGTACTGCCCACCACCCACAGATAGACGGGTAGACTAAGAGAGTTAATCACATGCTGGAGGATATGATGAGGATGTGCCTTTTAGACTTTAGGAGAGGATGGGAGAAATACCTTCCTTTGGTAGAGTTTGCATATAACAACTCTTACCAGTTTACGATTGGCATGGCACCGTTTGAGGCGCTTTATGGGACACCTTGTCTTTATCCCACTTGTTGTTTAGAGGTGAGGAAAACAAGTTTTTGGGACCAGAAATGATCCAAAAAATGATTGGAAGGATAGATCTGGTCCGGGGACGTATTCGGATAGCTCAGGATAGGCAAAAGAGTTATGCTGATGCTTCTCGGATACATGTGGAGTTAGAGGTCAGTGACCAAGTATTAGTCTGGGTGTCTCCTATGAAAGGAGTGATGAGGTTCGGTAAGAAGGGGAAGATAGCACCACGATATGTGGGGTTTTTCACTATCATTGATAGATTGGGATCAGTCGCTTATAGATTGGGTTTGTCAGAGTATCTTCAGTGAATACACGACGTGTTCCACGTGGCATCACTAAAGAAACATCGAAGGAGCGAGAAGGCTTTCTGGCATGTTCCACTCGATGATATTGCCTTGCAGCCAGACATCTCATATGAGGAAAGACATGTAGTTATGCTGGATTGTATTGAGCGCAAGTTATGGTCTACGGTAGTACGACTAGTTTGAGTGAAGTGAGATCATCACAACGTTGACGATTCTACGTGGGAGAGGGAGGAGGATATGTGATAGCAGTATTTAGAGTTATTCGCCGCTGGTATGACCTAATTTTGGGGACGGAATTCCTTCATAAGGTGGGAAGTATGTAACACCCTGCATTTCTTTGCATTTAAATACTTAATTAATTCGGGTAAATTTTAAATTACTTATGTGTCATAATTTAATTGAATTTATTATGGTAATACATAGTTAATATTAATCGTATAATAAATGGTTAATATTTATGAAATTAAATTACTAAGTGAATAGTAATAATTTATTTACGTCATAAGGTATGTTAGTGACATGACATTTATTTATCTCAGTCGGGGGTCGAATATAGACTAAGTTGGGTGTGAGATAGGAACTTTCTATAGATTAATTCAGATGATAATTCTGAGTACATGGTTTAGTCCGACTAGGTCGAGATAGTTGAAAAAGAGTACCGGGGGTGGTAAATGGGTCTCAGGGTATTTTTCGGCATAATCGGGCCCACACGAGGGTGTTCGGGTCATTTGGGCTTGGCCCACTAGACTAAACACGATATTTATATATTAAACCTAAATCTAAGAGTGTTGAAAGGAAAAAAAACATAAATCATAAACACAATTCCTTGAGGAAAGGAATGAGGAGCAGTTGGGGAACAACTGGGGATCTTTTGGAGACAAATCAAGAGAGAGATTTGAGTGTTCTTCATCAAACCATCCTCTACCTCAAAAGGATCAGACTCTACGAACAATTACAGGCAAGTGTTTAACTTGCTGTGATTTTTACAGTGTGATAATAAATGAATATCATAATGGGTGTATCGAAAATCCGTTTTGGGTGTGTGCTGACAACAAAAATGCCTTTTTAAATTTGGGTAATATGTGTAGATTCATTACTTAATTGATGATAGATTATGATAAATGACTATTGTAATCGGATAGTAGGGTGAAATCAAGTATTGTTTGATGATTGATTTTGACTGAGAATGATAAATTTGAATCGGTTAAATAAAACCCGGCTGAAAACCTAAATCGGGAATACATGGATTGCTATCTAAATTAGTTAATAAATTAAGGTTTCTATGAGGATTAGAACCTATTCTTTGAAGCATTAAATGTTGATTGCATTACGTAAAGATTTGAGAGTGAGTTAAAAGTTTACAGGTTTAACAATGGTGGAAACTGGAAATCGAAGAAAATGAACTGCTCGATCGATTGATCCACCCTGGGAGTCGATCGATCGACTCAGCAGGTATTTTGGCAGTGATGCTTATTTTCTTTAATTAGCCTTAATTCTTTTAGGAGACTTTTAAGGTGGATTAATTTGTGAAAACTAAACACAACTTAATACCTAAGACTTTGGAAAGGGTGTGTTAAGGAAATTTAAAAGTTAAGTATGGGTGTCAATCTTACGGAAAGAATTTAGTGAGACAAAATTCATAAGTATTTAATTTTGGGTCGTGTGAGTATGTCCGGGTATATTGGTTGAGTGACATAGAGGTAATAAATTAATTATATTAGAGTTGGACCATAGATTCTGGAAGGTAATAAATTAATTAATGGGCAAATTAATTAAATCAGAGTCAGGCCATAGACTCGGGAAAATATAATCTACTGTTCATTGGTTTTCCCTTAATATTAAAGATTTGTTGTTTCAACTTTTGAAAATTACATATTCTAGGTAAAGTGTTTTAATTATAGGTAAAGTATTTTAATTATAGGTAAACTTTTGAAGTTTTATATGTAGAGTTTTCTGATTCAGTTTTTTTTACAGATCACGATGTTGGGGCTATAAAGTTTGGGTAGAAGACCTACTACCTCATGCAACGAAGGAAAAAAAGGAGGGTGGAGGGACATGGATTAATATTTTATTAGATGTTTTTTTTTTGTTTCTGTAACTTGCTGTTTTTTGTTTTTTATTTTGTTTGGCAATTTATCTGGATAATGGTTATGTTAGTTTTTTGTAGTCTGAGGGCACATGGTTCAAGAGAAAATTACAACTCACTTCTCACGAGTCTCGAGATAACTATGATGGGACGATTAACTCTAAACAGTCCCAACCTTTACCCTCCATGAGACTCAACTCAACTGAGTTTAGATTATCTATTCATACCTTAACATTTTTGGGTTCAATTTGTTGTTTACATTTTTGGGTATCTGTTTATACAGTTGATAGCAAGTTATATAACGTTTGAGTATTTGGGTTCAGTAAGTTATAGAACGTTCTTTTAACATTTTTTTCTCTATGTACATATTATATAAATCATGTTATATCTGTTGGGTTTACAAAGTTTGAGTTTTGATTCTGTTCGAATAACAAGCTATATAAAGTTTGAGCATTTGGGTTCAGCAAGTTATACAACGTTTGAGTTTTGAGTACCTCTTAGTAAACCCAGTACAGATGAGTTACTAAACCCAGTTCCAACAATCTCAGTGTTTACTTTACAAATACTCAACATTTAAACGTTTGAGTTTTTGAATACTGTACAAATACTCAACATTTATTTCATGTTTTGTAGAAAGATATATTGTATTGTGTCACTTTTATTTAGGTTCTATTAGTTTTAATTAAAAAATAAATATTTTATGTAGTACCCTAGTCACGACACATTTTAATTTTGTCGTGCAAGTGTTTGATAACAAAACTAAGATTATGTGTCCTGTTTTTTTTTGTGTCATGTTTGTGTTAATTAAGAAATAAAATTTCATATCATGTTGTGTCATATCGTGTTTTAGTTGTATTGTTTTCGTGTTTGTTAAAAAAGTGAGATTTCATTTAGTATCACTTTTATTTGGGTTGTTAGTCGTGTTTGTCAAAAATAAAATTATGTATCGTACTTTGTAATGTAGTGTTTTAATTGTTTCATGTTCGTGTTCCATAAAAAAAAGAAAAATTAGTGAGGATGAGTGTAAAGAAGTTTGAATTGTATTTTTTTTAATTATGTAATTTTTGTTATAAATAAAAATGATAGTTAAAAGTAAAGTATACTAAATATGTAAATATTTTCTTGCCATTGTTTCAGCGAAAAAAAGTAAATAGTGTCGAAAAAGTTTTTGTAATGTTTACGATGTTAAAGCACATGCCCAATCAAAGGGATACCGTTCTTTTGCATAAATGATAATGTGGATTCGTGTCAAATGTTCTTTCATGCCCTCCATGTTAAGATATAAATAAACTTGAATAGCTTATTGTACTTACTCTTGAGACGCGTAAATGATAATGTGGATTCGTGTCAAATGTTCTTTCATGTCCGCCCTTTTAAGATATAAATAAACTTGAATAACTTATTGTACTCACTCTTGAGAGCAACATGAGATGGCCTTATGGAGATCCATCACTCTCCAAAACAATATAATCACTCAAATTCATGGATATATCTATATTTTTGTATTATATATATGATTTTGTAGTGCGTCTTTTAATTATCAATAAACATTAATAGGTCCAATAAAAATTAACAAGAGTGGTATGCAAATGTCATAGATGACCCTATTAATATAAGAAAATCAGAATATATACATTTTTACTTATTGGTTAAAGTAAATATAATCTATGAAAACTTAACGAGCCCCAATAATTTTATATATTTATTACTGTGCCATCGGCACGAGTACACCTTAGTATATATATATATATATACGGTGTGTGATAGTAGATATATATATTGTGTGCTTATAAATATCATTGACAAGATATTTATTTAAATTGTATACTCTAATGCTATAAAGATAGGTTGCGTGGTGTGGGTTAGTCCCCTAGCTTGAGGAGTAAGGAGAGTGTATCCCTAGGTCATAGGGCAGAATTTCAGAGGTGGGGCATTGAGATGATGTCCTCATACTCAGGGGAATATGACCTCCTCCATTACATTTATTATTTACATTCCAATTCGACGGACCATAGTTTTCTCAGAACTCCAGGTGGGACTGAGTAGCCTGGGTTGATAGCACTTTAGAGAATACATCCGGTGAGGTATTTTTCTGGAGGATGGATTATATATATATATATTCAACATATGTGTGATTGTTGTAATTCAACTTTACGTATATAATGGGATGAATAATTATATACGAGTAATTTAATAAATGGGTAAAATTGTATTACTAGTATAACTAGTGAATGTCATATGGCTTTAAAGGAAAGATGATTCATTAAGTTGAGGTGATTATTTATGTTATAGTGATAAATAACCTATAATTCTTATTAAACATACTGGGGCTAGATAAGTGTGAAGGGAAGAAGTTATAACAAGAACTAGTTACGGGTTATATGAATCGGTGAGTTATGATGAAAACGTTTGGTGTGCACATTAGTTGAGGCGTGACTCTCTCCTCAAGGGAATGCGACACTAGATTAAATATGAAGAGCATTCATGCACTTTAAATTATTACAATTTAATCACTTGCTAAATATTTTCAAAGCTTTTTGGGTTCTAACCCTTGCTATTAAATATTTTCAAAACCTTTTAGGTGTCAAGCCATAGGGATGCCAGGTATGACTTCATTCTAGGAATTCACAGCTGCAACATATGTGGATATTGTACGATTTGGACCGACACATCTATTTTTCTATTCCTACTGTAAGGATTCATACCACTCTATCTCGAGCATGTCGCTCACAATTATATTTAGTTTCTTTTCAGATTGTATAGTATTTATTACTCTCCGTTAGTTTGGTTTGGATTTGGATTTGGACTTAGCTAGTGGTTTATTCGGAAAGAGTTTTATTATTCTTTGCGATGATTGATTCTATCTGCATTGGATGTTTTATTTTAATTTTGTACTTATTTTGTCTTAGATTAAAGATAAAATTTTGTACTAGCTTTTTGAATACTGGGAGGTTAGTAAGTTTAAAAAGTTTTCGATTGTGATGCTAAGAATGAGCCAAATAAGATTCATGTTTTAATTTGATATAGGACTTATCACCCGATATTTTATTAGGCGGTGTGTCACAAACCATGGGGAATGGATCCAATACCCAGAAAATAAGATAGATGACCTATGTCTTTTATGGAAAATTATCACCCTAAGGGTAGAGATGAGCAATTGAATTTGATGAGTGTCATTACAAGTAACCAAAATATCATCAACCTAAATCAATGTGAAGGGCTAGAATTTTGGTGTTGGATGAATGAAGAGGGAAGAGTCTGTTTTGGAGGCATGGAAACCACGAGAGACTAAGAAATTTTTTAGGCGAGAGAACCAAGCTCATAGGGCTTGCTTCAGACCGTATAGTGAACGATGTAGATGACACACATGATGTGGATGAACATGATCATTCTTTTGAGATTTTGGGAACAATAAAGACTCAACTAACGTAGTTGAAAAGGTTGAAAAGAATCTTGATTCTTCCCCATATCTAACTGCTGAGGAAAAATTGGCCTTTAAATGTAATTTAAGGCAACTTGCATCTCGTTCAAGAATTCATTTAAGTCTTAGTAAATTTTCTTAATATTTTCTTTTTATTAGCGTTTATAAGAGCTCTAGGAGAGACGTTTTCTCCTTTCTATTAATAAATAAAAAAAATATTTAAAAAAAAAAGAAGAATCTTCAAACCCATGTGGTTGTTGCATATAGATGGTTCATCGAGAAAACCATGAAAGAATGCGTCGAGTTGTGGAATTTCCCAACCGTGACATACGGTAAGGGACAAGACAATGCGAATTGTTGTAGGTTTTACCACGGGGATGAACGTCTAGCTGAAGTCAATGCCTACTAGTTGGTGATATCCCTTTGCCACTAATCGGGCCTTGTACCGTTCAATTGAACCATATGATTTTTGTTTAATCCGGTAAACCCATTTGTACCCGAAAATATTCATGGATGGAGTAGAAGGAACCAAAGACCATGTGCCGAATGAGGGAATTAATTTCCTCACTCATATCTTATCGCCATATCGGAAGCTTATTGGAATTATTATCTGGAGTTGAGATGTCTGTAACAACCCTCGCTTTTAAGAACTTATTTTATATTAATTTGTTGTGTGAAGAAATTATATAAAATGTTGGAACATGGAGTAAATATAAATTTCATGAGTTGGAAATTAATATTCACTAGATTGTTGTATATTTATTATATGTGTATGTCAATATCATCATGCTAGGTTTTATAGTGTCATATGATTTAAATGACATTCATGGTTTAAATGAAATCAGAACTTGAAATGATTTATAAAATTTCCGGATGCCAATTTAGAGGGCGTAGTTAGTCCTGAAATGTGCGTGATAGTTAAAATAAGTTCCATATTGTATTTTTGGGTTTCGGGCACTTTTAACTGATTTTAACTTAAATGTGTAGTTGTGAGTCATTTTAATGTGGTATTAACGACTTAAGTTGGGAAATTAGACTTAAGCCACGATTTAAGTCTTCCAACCCTTTTCTATTTCTTCTATTACACACCTCAAGCCCTAGAGAGGAGAGAGAGAGAGAGAGAGAGAGAGAGAGAGAGAGAGAGAGAGAGAAGTGTGGAGAAAGTAGAGAAAGAAGAGAAATTGAAGAGTTTGGCTTGGAATCGTCACTACCTGAAGGAAGATACGAGTCTACAACCCTAAGGCAAGTTTTCTACTTTCTAATGTATGATATTTTGTGGATAAATTGTAATGATAGTTGTATGCTTGGGGATTTGGGGCACATATTGGATTTTTATGTATATGTTGGTATTTAACTGATTAGATCTTGGATTTGTAGGGTTTAATGGATTTAGTGTAATTATTGACATTTGGAATTGTTGTTGGTATATATTAGAGGTGTGATAGGGGAAATGAGGCTAGGATTTTGAAATTGATATGGGTTTTAGCTTTGGAGAAGAAGAAAAGGGTTCTAGGTCTGCTATGAACGGTCAACCGCGGTCTCAGGACCGGTCGACCGGGCCTTCGGGGGAGGGCTTACTGCATTTCGACAAAGGCATTATTTTGGTGTGCGGTCGATCGTGGTTCCATGACCGGTCAACCAGACTCTCTGACCTGAGCTTTCTTCTTTTCTTCCTAGGCAAAATCTTGAGACACGGTCGACCTCGATCTCAGGGCCGGTCGATCGGTCCCTTATTTTTTCACCCTCAAACCTTATTTGTTCACTAGTTCACTTCTTCTAAGATAGGGACTTAGGAATCTTCTTGTATGAAGTAAACTTAGATTCCTATATGAGTTCGTTGACTACCCTATGTTAGAAATAGTTCATGTGGGGGTTATTTTGGGGGTATACAAATTAAGGTTAGGGCATCCTTTTCCTTAGGTTACCGATTATTAGTATAGGAGTCGTAAGGTCGTATTAGGAGACTTTAGAAGCTCAATTGAGCTATGATAGTCTTGATGGTTTGTAATAACACCACAAAAGAATGTTTGGCGAATAAATTGAGAGTTTATTCCTTTATTGATGTTATAATGGTGATATGAATTATATATGGCTCTAGATAAAATATGTTTTACCTATTAAAATGGAAATGAAAATGAATATGGTATATGATAATTTACTTAAACACTCCTATCTAAATGCCATCATAAGGGAAGTGCGCGCGTGAGGTGAAGCCCCCTGGCTAATGAATGAAGGGTGGATATAGTCCTAGGCCATATGAGCGTTTATTGTATGTTTTTTTGCGATGGTGAGGTAATTCTAGGTGTGGTTATGACTCTGCCGCAGGCATATGGCCGCTTCCCAACGTCTTGCATTTTAGGTGCCCAGGTTGTCTTGGTTGATTGGCCCTGGAAGATGATGGTCACTTAGGGGCGCGCAAAGTGGGGAAACCCGGATGGGCGGTCTTTGAATCGTTATATATATATATGAATATAACTATTTTTATTCAAGTTGGACTTGATTTATGATAAATGCCATACAGCGCATAATGAAATGCCACAAAGAGCATATAATTTAGATAAATGCCCCGAAGAGCATATCATTATGATTATGTTTCCAGATAAGGAAAGAAACTATGAAATGAATCAGTGTAAATAATGAAATCCTTTAATTACTGTTAATTATTCATATCCTCTTGCATAACTAAATGGTTCTCTTGATCATTTAAATTGTCTTAGTTTGTGCCTTGAATTTTTTTAGATAGATTCTTATTACTGACAATCATGGTTCACTGTTCATAATTGGCATACTCTTTATTCATCTGGTGATCATATAAAACCGAGCCCTGACCTGTTCATATTTCTTGTTGTTCATGAATCTTCTATAGGCTCAGGTGCTCCGCCGCAAGGACGCCTGTCCTGACTTTCCTAATCCGGTGTTTTTGGTGAGCCGTGATACTTTACGGTTACTACGAGATATTTTGTTATAGAAGCCTTCATTTTTGTACTCTAGATATGATCGGGTCTTTTACTCGGGCGTGTGGGCCAAGCTTTTGTATTTGATTATTGTAATGTATTATGTACTTGTTAAACTTGTTGTATATCGTCACATGTGACTGTTGACCGACAGCATATTCGGTCCCCATATTGTGTATTTTTTATTGATGTAGTATAAGTTCATTTCGGATTCCACTTTCTTTTTAAATTGGGTTGTTTAAATTCTTTTCTTAACTTATAAATTAAAAATTTTGGCAACCCGTTTTTTTCTAAAATATAGGGTGGTTATCCTGTATACTTATTGTATTGTTGTGATGCTGAGAATGATTCCATCCATGATTCCTGTTATATTGGGGTATCGGGATGGCCCCCCCTTATTTTGTTGAGCGGGTTGTCAATGATGGTACTAGATCATTAGGTTCTAGAGTCTTAGGATCTATGCGGACTTGTCACGTTCTACCGTAGCGCTCTTTGATATAGATCCTTAATGTTAGGACTGCTTTGTATGCTTATAATTGTGATCTTCTACAAGATAGATTATTTTAAATAGTATTCTAATCCTATTGTTTCTTTATCTCAGATAACGCCTAAGAGAGGTCATCCCGCCAGAGGGAATAGAGTTGTAGAAGAGGAAGTAGGTCCTCCCCCGCCGCCGCAAGGAACAATAAATGTTGCTGATGTAGCAAATTTCATTTCCCAAGCGGTCAATGCTGCTATGACTATCATGGTTCAACAAATTCCACAAGCTCAACAACAAAGGGCTCAGGATGTGCAAGCTCCTATTGGACCTTCTCCGTGGGAGAGGGTTAAAGAGTCCTTTTTAAAGGGTCATCCCCTGAAATTTCAAGGAGGTTCCGATGTCATAGTAGTTAATTAGTGGAAGAAGGATATAAAGCACCATCTGCGCATGGTGGAGTGTAGTGAGGAGAGGAAACAAATCCTTGCTACCTTTAAACTTGTTGGATCTGCATTAAATTGGTGGGAATCGATGATTACTCCGGAACAGAGAGATAATATTACTATCAATGACTATTTGGTGTTGTTTGATAGGAAGTATTTTCCTCCCGCAGTTCAAAGGGAGATGAGAAGAAGACTGCAAGATGTGGTGCAAGGTGAACGTTCAGTTACGGAGTACGAAGAGGAGTTTACTCGGCTAACTAGTTTTGTGCCGGACGAGGTGACTCCAAAAGAGAGTAAAATATCTAAGTTGATGGGAGGTTTTCACTGGAGGATACGACAAAATTTGTTGGGCAATCTAGCTTTGCAGACTTTTGGGGATGTAATGAATGCGGCATTACTCCATTGTCAAGAACATCGGTTGTATGTTCAAAGTCGTAAGAAGGCTTCAGTTGTGGGGCAAGATAGTAAGTTAGGAGGCAATGGGATAGGAGGAGGAGCATTACCCTCATCCCAATCTTCGGGAAATAAGCAAAAAGAAAAAGACCACTACCAAGGGAACTTGTCTAAACGGCAAGGTTTGGGTGGGTTTATTGCGGGTGGCAATGACATTAGGCACGGTCAAAGTACCCGACAACAGCAACACGTAGGTAGAGATGGAAATGGAGGTAGAGGCCATCCGGGCCAAGGCTTTGGGCAGAGTAGAAACAATCGGGGCCAAAATCAATAGAATGCGATGAATCGGTGCTTTCAATGCGGAGAGTTGGGACATCTCAAGAGGTCGTGTCCTCACTTGATTGGGGGACAGCTTACTGGGGTTCCACAGCAGCCACATGTCCAATTACCGCCACAAGTACCTAATACGGTTGTCCCTCCACGACAGGGACAACTATAATATGGGCGTGTTTATCATATTTAGGATGCTATGCTTCCTCCGGCTCTGCCGGCATCGTCAACTATTGAGGGTAAGTTTCTCATTAAGAGGCACATGGGTGGTGTATTTTTTGATACGGGTGCGACACACTCATTTATTTCCAGGTGTTTTGCTCAGACTACAGAGTTGATTAAATCTGGAGATAGTACCTTCACTAGTGTTGAGTCTTCTATAGGTGATGGTTCGCTCATTTTCTTTGTTTGTAAACAAGTAGGAATAAATCTTTGTAATTTGTGCTTTGAGGCCGATTTACTTGTCCTGGATATGGTCGGGTATGATGTAATTCTGGGTATGGATTGGCTAGTGAAGTATCATGCGATATTTAATTGCTACGGGAATAGTATAGTTTTTGCCATTCCGGGGCAAGAAATCTTTGTAGTGGTTATGCCTCATTCAAAAGGAGGTACTAGTACTTACTTGTATTGTATCGCGAAGGAGACTTCTCGGGATATAGTTGTTTCCTTATATTCGATTCTAGTTGTTAAATATTTCCAAGATGCTTTTTGGGAAATATCAGGTTTACCTCCGAGTTGGGAGATCGAGTTTGTAATTGATTTAGCACCGGGAACTCGACCTATTGGCAGAGCTCCATATCGTATGGCTCCTATTGAGATGAGGGAGTTAAGGGATCAGATTCAGGACTTGCTAGATCAAGGGTTTATTAGGAAAAGCACGTCGCCATGGGGAGCTCTGGTATTGTTTATTAAGAAAAGGGATGGTTCTCTCAGGTTGTGCGTTGATTATAGAGAGTTGAATAAAGTCACTATACGGAACAAATACCCGTTCCTCGGATTAATGATTTGTTTGATCAACTTAGGGGAGCACCGTACTTCTCTAAAATATATTTGAGGATGGGGTATCACCAGTTGCGGATATGGGAGCAAGATGTGTCCAAGATTGCGTTCCTAACGAGATATGGGTCTTATGAATTTTTGGTTATGCCTTTCGAACTAACCAATGCTCCTGTCGTGTTTATGGACCTCATGAATAAGGTATTTCAAGGCTTCCTGGACCGGTTTGTCATCGTGTTTATTGATGATATTCTAGTGAATTCTCGGACAGAATCTGACCATGCTACTCATTTGCGGTTGGTCCTGTAAAGGTTGAGGGATCACCAATTGTATGCTAAGTTCGAGAAGTGTGGCTTTTGGTTGCAGGAGGTAGAATTTTTAGGTCACATTGTGACGGCCCAGGGTATTTCGGTGGACCCAAGTAAAGTGGTTGCGGTGAGGGAGTGGGGTCAGCCCACGACACCTACCGAGATTCGTAGTTTTCTACGATTGGCGGGTTATTACTGCCGATTTATCAAGGGTTTCTCTAAAATTGCTAGCCATTTGATAAACCTAATCGAAAAAGGGGTGAGGTTTGTTTGGGATGATTCTTGTCAGTCAGCTTTCGACGAGCTCAAGGATAGGTTGACTCCTGCTCAAGTCCTTGCGTTACCAAGGCCAGGATTGGAATATTTAGTCTTTACCGACGCATCTCTACAAGTATTGGGAGGTGTACTTCAACAAGAGCGACGGGATATTGCTTATGCTTCTCGCAAGCTAAAATCCCATGAAAAGAATTATCCGGTGCATGACTTGGAACTTGGCGCAATAGTTTTTTCCTTGAAGATTTGGAGGCATTATCTCATAAGGGAGAAATTTAGTGTTTTCACGGACCAAAAATCGTTGTAATATCTGTTTTCCCATAAAGATTTAACTATGCGACAACGCCGATGGATAGAGTTTGTGAAAGACTATCAATTTGAGATCCACTATCACCCTGGCAAGGCGAATGTGGTGGCGAATGCTTTAAGTCAAAAACCCGAGGGGGAGTTAGCCGAGGTATGGAAAGTCAATGGAAGGAGCTTAGTCGGGAGGATGCGGTTGCTAGGGCGTTTATGTCAGTGTTGACCGTTACACCTACTATTGTGGCAAGGGTTGTAGAAGCCAAGGAAGGGATAAAGGTTATCAGGACCATATACGCCAATTGTTGACCGAGGGAGAGGAATCCTACTCTATAAGTTTGGAGGGAGGATTACGTTTCCATGGGAGACTTATTGTCCCGAACGAAGGGGATTTGAGACGAGCCATGATGCCAAAATCTCATGGGTCAAAGTTTCTAGTGCATCCTGGTGGGGACAAAATGTACCAAGACATGCGCCGTCAATATTGGTGGGCGGGCATGATGCGAGATATTTCTGAGTTTGTTTCCCAATGTACCACTTGTCAATTAGTGAAAGTAGATCATCAAAGACCAATTGGGTTGTTACAACCATTGGAGATTCTATTGTGGAAGTGGGAGAGTATATCGATGGATTTCATCACGGGCTTGCCAACATCACAAAACGGTCACGTTTTATATGGCTTATCGTAGATCATTTAACTAAGTCGACACATTTCCTACTGGTACGCACCGATTACAATACTGCTCGTTATGCCCAGCTATTTATTGCAGAGATTGTTAGACTCCACGGGGTGCCGATAAATATAGTTTTCGACCTAGATAAGATTTTTGTTTCCCACTTTTGGCGAAGTTTCCAAGAAGCTATGGGAACCGAATTGAAATTGAGTACTTCTTATCACCCTCAAACAGATGGGCAGACAGAAAGAGTCAACCAAATGTTGGAGGACATGCTCCGAATGTGTATGCTCGATTTCAAAGGAAATTGGGAACAATATCTCCCATTGGTTGAATTTGCTTATAATAATTCATACCAATTTACGATTGGGATGACACCCTATGAAGCACTTTATGGACGGCCTTGTAGATCGCCCACTTGTTGGTTGGAGGTGGGGGATAATAAATTCCTTGAACCTGAAATGATCCAGGATACTTCTTCCAAGATTAAACTCATCCGGAATCGCATTCGAATAGATTAAGATCGCTAAAAGAGTTACGTCGATGCGAATAGAAGGCATATGGAGTTGGAAATGGGAGATCAAGTCTTAGTGCGAGTATCGCCAATGAAAGGTATAAAACGTTTTGGGAAGAAAGAAAAGCTTGCGCCGCGTTATGTTTGACCTTTTCTCGTTATTGCTAAGGTAGGTCCAGTGGCGTATAAACTTGCCTTACCGGAACCTTTACAAAAACTCCATGATGTATTTCATGCTTCATCTTTAAAGAAGTATAAGAGGTGTGAAGGAGCCCTTTGGCATATTCCCTTGGAGGATATCGATTTGCAACCCGATAATTCATATAAAGAACAACCGGTTGCAATCTTAGAGCACGGAGAGCGTAGATTAAGATAACGGGAAGTTCCCTTGGTACGAGTTCAATGGAGT
Source organism: Sambucus nigra (assembly GCA_949130495.1). Classification (NCBI taxonomy): domain Eukaryota; kingdom Viridiplantae; phylum Streptophyta; class Magnoliopsida; order Dipsacales; family Adoxaceae; genus Sambucus; species Sambucus nigra. The sequence goes on from OX422224.1 coordinate 99,036,238, forward strand.
CATCACGACGCTAAGGAATCAACGTGGGAACGCGAGGATGATATACGGGAAAAATATCCACATCTCTTTATACAAGGTACGCTTGAATTTTGAGGGCAAAATTCCCTCATAAGGGGGGAGTATATAACAACCCTCGCTTTTGAGAACTTGTTTTATATTAATTTACTGTGTGAAGTAATTATATAAAATGTTGGAACATGGAGTAAATATTAATTTCATGAGTTGGAAATTACTATTCACTAGATTGTTGTATATTTATTGTATGTGTATGTATATATCATCATGCTAGGTTTTATAGTGTCATATGCTTTAAATGACATTCATGGTTTAAGTGAAACTAAAACTTGAAATGATTTATAAAATTTTCGGATGGCAATTTAGAGGGCATAGTTAGTCCCGAAATGTGCAAGATAGTTAAAATAAGTGCCATATTATATTTTTGGGTTTCAGGCACTTTTAATTAATTTTAGCTTAAATGTGTAGTTGTGAGTCATTTTAATGTTGTATGAACCACTTAAGTTGGGACATTAGACTTAAGCCACGATTTATGTCTTCCAACCCTTTTCTATTTCTTCTATTACGCAACTCAAGCCCTAGAGAGGAGAAAGAGAGAGAGAGAAGAGTGTGGAGAAAGTAGAGAAATTGAAGAGTTTGGCTTGGGATCGTCACTACCGGAAGGAAGATATGAGTCTACAACCCTAAGGCAAGTTTTCTACTTGCTAATATAAGTTCTTTTGTGAATAAATTGTAATGATAGTTGTATGTTTGGGAAATTTGGGGAAAATATTGGATTTTTATGTATATGTTGGTATTTAATGATTTGATCTTCGATTTGTAGGGTTTAAATGGATTTAGTGTAATTATTGAGGTTTGGAATTTTTGTTGGTATATATTAGAGGTGTGATATGAGAAATGAGGCTAGGATTTTGAATATGATTTGGGTTTTAGCTTTGTAGAAGAAAAAAAGGGTTCTAGGTCTGCTATGACCGGTCAACCGAGGTCTCATGACCGGTCGACCGGGCCTTCGGGGAAGGGCATACTGCTTTTCCACAAAGGCATTATTTTGGTATGCGGTCGACCGTGGTTCCATGATCGGTCGACCGGCCCCTACGACCTGAGCTTTCTGCTTTTCTTCCTAGGCAAAATCTTGAGATGCGATCGACCGCGGTCTCAGGACCGATCGACCGGTCCCCTTCTTTTCACCCTCAAACCTTATTTGTCCTCTAGTTATTTTCTTCTAAGATAGGGACTTAGGAACCTTCTTATATGAAGTAAATTTAGAGTCCTAGATGAGTTCGTTGACTACCCTACGCTAGAAATAGTTCATGTGGGGGTTATTTCGGGGGTATACAAATTGAGGTTAGGGCATCCTTTTCCTTAGGTTACCGATTATGAGTCTAGGAGTCATAAGGTCATATTGGGATACTTTAGAAGCTCAATTGAGCTATGATATTCTTGATGGTTTGTAATAACACCAAAAAAGAATGTTTGGAGAATAAATTGAGAGTTTATTCTTTTATTGATGTTATAATGGTGATATGAATTATGTATGGCTCCGGATAAAATATGATGTACCTATTAAAATGGAAAAGAAAATGAATATGGAAAATGGTAATTTACTTAAACACACCTCTCTAAATGACATCATAAGGGAAGTGTGCGCATGAGGTGAAGCCCCCTGGATAATGAATGCAGGGTGGATATAGTCCTAGGCCATATGAGCATTTATTGTATGTTTTTTTCTGCGATGGTGAGGTAATTCTGGGTGTGGTTATGACTCTCCCGTAGGCATATGCCCTCTTCCCGGCGTCTTGCGTTGTAGGTGCCCAGGTTGTCTTGGTTGATAGGCCCTGGGAGATGATGGTCATTTAGGGGCGCGTAGAGTGCGGAAACCTAGACGGGTGGTCTTAGAATCGTTATATATATATGAATATAACTATTTCTATTCAAGTTGGACTTAATTTATGATAAATGCCATAAAGAGCATAATGAAATGCCACAAAGAGCATATAATTGAGATAAATGCCACAAAGAGCATATAATTGTGATTATGTTTCCTGATAAGGAACGGAACTATGAAATGAATCATTGTAAATAATGAAAGCCTTTAATTAATGTTAATTATTCATATCCTCTTGCATAATTAAATGGTGCTCATGATCATTTAAATTGTCTTAGTTTGTGCCTTGAAATTTTGTAGATAGATTCTTATTACTAACAATCATGGTTCACTGTTCATAACTATCATACTCTTTATTCATCTGGTGATCATATAAAATCGGGCTTTGACCCGTTCATATTTCTTGTTGTGCATGAATCTTGTATCCGCTCAGGTGCTCCACCGCAAGGACGCCCGTACTGACTTTCCTATTTCGGTGTTTTTGGGGAGCTGTGATACTTTACGGAAATTACAGGATATTTAGTTATAGACGCCTTCATTTTTTTACTCTGGCTATGATCGGGTCTTTTACTCTGGTGTGTGGCCCAAGCTTTTGTATTTTCTTATTGTAATGTATTATGTACTTGTTAAACTTGTTGTATATTGTCACATGTGACTGTTGACCGACAGTATATTCGGTCCCCATATTGTGTATTTGTTATTGATGTAGTATAAGTTCTTTTCGGATTCCACTTTATTTTTAAATTAGGTTGTTTAAATTATTTTCTTAACTTATAAAACAAAAATTTTGGCAACCCATTTTTTTTTCTAAAGTACAGGGTGGTTATCCCGCATACTTATTGTATTGTTGTGATGCTGAGAATGATTCCATCCTTAATTCCTGTTATATTGGAGTATCCGGCTGGCCACCCCCTATTTTGGTGGGCGTGTTGTCACAATGTCCATTCCAGAATTCTTACAACCACTTCTGACAGGTTGTTAGCCTTTCTTTTCTTCCGGAATTGTTTCCATAACCATGTAATCTCGTTTTGTTCACATGTTCCATACTAATAATATGGATGATGTACTCTAATGTGATGAAAGACATGAATGGCCAAATGTGATGCACTCCAATGTTGTCTGCTAAAGGTTTCAAATGATTATACAGTTACCCCACTCCTTCCAACACTGACTGGAGATTAGCTCACATGTTAAGTTTTCTCCTTGAAAGCTTTCACTTCAATAAAATTTATTATTCTATGTTTCCAAATTTAAACATATCTACTTACGAACAAAATAATGGCATAAAAGACCAATTTCACCTCCTTTGTTAATAAATAAAATTTAAAATCATTTTGGGTTTGATGTAATTATATAAATACCATATGAGCCATGAGTTTATTTGCTATTTTCACTTACTAAAAAAGTAAAATAAAGTTTTTAAAATGTTAAAGCGGTCAATACACGACATAACACGATATAATATGACAAGGCACATTATATATATATATACGGTGAAACATAAAACGATAATACTATATGTTAAAAAACACACCCAATAAGAACATGATCGAATTAAACACAACACTACATATATTTTCTTTTACTTAACTCGATTACGACCCAAATGAATGTGGCACTACACAAAATTGTATTTTTTACCCAATAATAACAGAACTCAATTAAAACATGAGACGGCATTAAATTGAAGAAAAATATCTCATATCACGTGGTATCGTGTCACTTTAAGTTTGACTCTGTTCGTGTTTCAACTAAAAAAGATTTTATGTCATGGCACAATGTGACTTTTATTTTAGTTATTTTCATATCATGCAGAAAAAAAATTAGATTTCATATCGTTCCGGAGTGAATAAAATATATTTTTGGAGTGTGTATAAAAAGAAGTGGTGTTGAATTAAAATCATGGTAAAAAAATAGACGGTGATTTTTTTAGGGTGACTTTTAAGTACAATTTTAATGCACATTTTTATTTGTTAAAATTGAGAGTGAATGGAAGGAGTGATTTTTTTTTTTATTTCTCATGTGATTGCAAAGAAGACTTTTAAAATAAAAAATGTGTAATGGCTTTCTTGCCCCTGCTTTTCAATTTTCCGTCAATTTTTCTGTTACTGATTCCGTTAAAGTAGAACCGCTCTTTTATTTTAAGTTAATGTGTTGTCTTAATGCTTTTTAAACCTCACAAAATATCTCGGGTTTCATTCTCCTTATAAGTACGAGGTCCCTTCTTTTTGCATCATGTTTTTGCTTTTCTTTTGTATTCTTAGTGAACATGTAAAACGTTTACGTATATAAATTATTGTTCCAAGCTTAATTATATTTATGTATAATGAATGTTGTTAGGTAACTATTAGTCATGTGTCAATTTCATTATCGCCTCTCAATTTATTGTTGTGGTAATGTATTTGATTCAAGAATTATTTAATTAAGTACTTGTAAAAAAATAATTTTTCAACACTCGTTCTCGGTCAATTTTATGTCACAAAACAATCTCAGTATTTTTTTATGGCCATACTATTGTTCATAGCATTTGGCAACTAAAATTGTATTCGCCAATTTATTTTTGTGACAAATGGCATTCTCATAATTTCAATAATTGTAATTTAAAACATTAATATTCATGACGCCAATACGTTTTTCTTTTACAATATTGGTTATTGCTGCACTTTGTCGTGAATAATGTGGGGGCATTTTTTCACGACCTTTGTTGTTCTCTCGTCGCATTTAATTTGGGACAAAAAATCTACTATCTTGGAATGTTTATCCGGTCAAATACGTTAACTCAGATTTATCTTGAACCGCGATACCTTTGGATAACCATTAAAAACATCCTGAGCCAAGTACCTCTCTTACCTTTTTTTTCCAATTTAGAGGCCTCTTATTACATTATTATTATTATATGTTTTAGTATTTGCAACAAGGACGTGTTAGTTTAATTTTATGTATCCATATTAATATACGCGTGTTAGCAATAATTTGTATAACATCAATAAAATTTTAATTTTTAAGTATCGTCTTATTATCATACGTGATAAACACACACACACACACACACTAGGGTATTCCCGTGCCTGAAGGCACGACAAAAAATTCCAAAAAGTACGTAATCGAAAAACGACAAAAATTTCCAAAGTATGTAATTGCAAAACAAAAACAATTTTGTTCCCCAACAAAACAAAGTGTTAAGTCGTATATAATTTTAGTTATACTGTTTTACATATAATAGATAATAGTGTTACACAATTTTAAAATTTTGGAGAGTTTCCTTTGTTTATAAAACTACCCACCTTATTTAATCATCGTATAAAAAAATTCAACTAAATTCATGAAAATAACACCAATACTTAATTCAAAAAGATTTATTACATAACCCAAATAATTGTAAACAATCGACCCAGTTTAATTTTAATTCAATTAAGTTATAATTTGAATAAAATTGGACAGAGACTCATTTATTTATAGCGCTATCCACCTGTTTAATGTATAAATAGCACTTCAACAACCAAATAAATACACTCATGGACATTATATAAACTAAATAAAATTGGGTATTAATAATGAAACACACCAATAATGAACCACAATAATACGCCTAATTTCTTATAGCAAATAAACAAACGTAGCAATATTGAAACGAAAGGTAAAATCAGAAACGAAACGGGTACCAATCGACCATGAATCGACACCGTTTAAAACATATACCTATTTAAAACATAAAATTAACCCCAAATAGAAATCTACCCCAAGTACGTGTTTATAACATAAAATCGACCCCAAATACGATGAATCGACATAGATGGTTTAAAACATATACATGCTTAAAACAGGTACCAATCGACCATGAATCGACAAAAGTTGTTTAAAACATATATGTTATTAATCTTGGGTTGCAAACGGGTATATGTTGAAAACAAGTATACGTTAACTCCCAAAGACATATATCAACATATATGTTTCAATCATATAAATCGTTTTAATCCCAAAGAAATATCTGCAAAAGATTAGAGACCCAGGGAAAAATATATAGCCGATAAATTGAGACCATTGAGACGCGCCTCCACACCTCACCAGAATAAAGGTGAGTAACATCTACTCGTAGGGCGTCGACATTCTTCCAAAATTCTTCGTATTCCCTTAATCGGACAATCCATCATATTTTAATGGAACAACAGACAACATCCTCATCACTCGACCTTCAGCATGACCCGAAATTTCAGTATAAATATCAGTGAATGTGCGTCCTCTGTCAATGATAAACCTCACTATGGCCTCATTCATACAAAACCTCACTGCCTCCTATATCAAATAAATATATTTTCTATGTAGCAATGTAACTTTAACTCCTCAACTATCAGTATTCCACGCCAAAATTCGGAATGAACACAAACATAATGTTAGAAAACCAACCCATAAATTAAAAAAATGAAATCTAATTGGAACAAGAATTAACAAATAAACCGTGGTCAAGATGGAGAGAAACATGGAAGATACGATACTTGTAAACAATCTATATATAAGTATCCGAATCACAATTTTTTTGTGTGTGAGAAAAATGGTCCAACTTTACCAGTTTGGGGGGTATTAATTAGACAAACAAAAAGATTAGATTTACTAACCTAGGTTGGATGAAAATCCTCACGAAGGTGCGAGGCAGATGGAGAGAGTGAAACTTCACCTTCCTCTTATTAATTTCGTGAAGCTCTGTATTTGCAAACCCAACTCCCAAATCCGGCTCCTCTCTATTTTAAAAGAAATAATATGTTTCGCACAAACCAAAATTTATTTGTCCATCTTTAATGTCGACCTTCTTCACCTCCTTAATTATTGCCACCATCTATGTCACCAGTCTCCACCCCTGCTTTTACTTACGAAGCTTTGGAGCAGAGTGAGACGGGGTAAAATAGGGTAATTAATAATGAAAACCTTTTTAAAAAACATGAATCCATACCTTACACATTTGCAAACATGTTCTGCATAAAAGACAAAAAAATAACCTGAATCCATAAGATCGAGAGGCCAAACAAATAAAGTTTTTATATGTGGATACCTAATCAGAACTCAAAAACTCCCGAAATAAATATTAGAATAGATAGAAAATCTACAAATTGATTCAAGAAGAAAAAAATAGGAGAAGAAGAAGAAGAACACACCTGGTTCATCGTTTGAGCATTTTGTCGAACACCTACCATGGAACTGTTTTGCACCAACCAACACGTATTTTTCCATCTTCAACGTCGACCTTCTTCACCACCTTGATTATAGCCACCGTCTACGTCATCAGCCTCCACATCTGGTTAACATGTAACTTCATTGCTCTTAAAAAATATTAAATCAAGAAAATTAAAAATGAAGAAAAATTGATTATCGTGTACGTGAGCACAAAATAAACTTGAGTTCAATAATTCACAGTATGCCTATTAGTTTTTTAGAAGATGTCATTGTCCACTGTTTACTATTTGTCTGCTTTGAAGTTCACACAGGTATTGGTTCAACAATAGATCACTTAACAAAATATTACTTTAAAAATCAAAACAAACATGAATGTTTTAAATATTCTAGGCCAATAAAGGTTTCCATCACATATTCCCCCAAAACAGTTAAATTTTGCTATCCATTTATGAATGTTATATATGAATTTGGACAATAAATGCAGCCGAAATAGTTATATTTGTTAAAACAGTTATGTTTGGATGTACATCCATTTATCCATTTATGAATGAGGCCAAAACAGTTAAATGTGCCCATTAGAGGTTTCCATCGCGTACTGTTTTGTTTATCTACTTCCAAGCATTGTCTAATGTTTCCCTATGCTAGAGGGAGGAGCTGGATCAAGGATATTAGAAGATGTTAGTGAAACTGGGAGTGTAAAATTATTAACGAAAATAAAAAGAGAAAACTGGGATATGTACATGGGATGTTTACTTCAAAATCAACTTGGGATTTATGCAGGCAACATGGATCTCATTATTTAAGGTAAGAGTTTGGCATTCATTTATACCCTGAAATTGTATGTACATCCGAACCCTCCTAAAGATTATTTGAGGTTAGTGTTTGACATCATAAGGATATCATATACTGGATTACTACTAAAGTCGTGTGGTGCATACTAAATTTGATTGGTCCTAAAGTCAAGTGTTTATAATTTACACACTGGATTGAGAAAAGCAAAATAATTTACGAAATTGAAAGATTATGAATATAATTTCATGTTCGTCAAACTTATCGTTTCTTGAAGGATAGAGTAACTATACTCATTTCCAAACATCACTGAACTTTATTCTGAAATTAATGGCTCACTAAGATAGCCGAAACCCATGCGTGACCTCTCTATTCTCTTCTTTTGTTATGAAAATCCTTGATTCTCTTAACACCTGTATAAAAGAAGATGCAAGAAAAGGTTCAATATATAAACACCACACCTAACAGTAAAAAAATCTAAGAAACAAAAATGTTGATCAACATGATAGATAATAAAATTTAAAATAAGTCTAAACCACCACACCTAATATATAAACCAAACCATCGAATGCTATTATCAAATTAAAGAAAGTAGAGAAATATGCAACCTTAATGAACAAAACTTTCAATGCGTAGTTCAACAAATTTAAGTGGCATTCGAAAACTTTCACTTCCTGTGGCCTCAAAAAATCAATTTCAAAACTTGTTGTGCATGATAAGTCAAATATGAGTTATCTTGTTATCAATTGTGCATAATCAGTGGTCTATCAATGTACTCACTAAGACTTCCAAGCATGTACTCAAGCAGTCAATGAAGTTGGACAACCAATTGGACTCGAGAGGTTATGGTTGTATTGTAGCCACTAATTGGAACTACAAAATTGTGGTTGTATTGTAGGCACTATTTGGAACCAATTTGTATTGAAAACACAATATGCTAAAGAGAAAGTCAGTGCTGCTAATATCATAGTAAGACAGTGCTGCATATCCACTGTTTGGAAGCATTTGGTAAGGCTTAGGTCTCATTATTTTAACACAATGAGTAAGATAGTGCTGCTATAAATTGAAACACGGGGGATGCTATAAATTGAAACAAATGGGCTATAATTGGAACACAGTGCTTCTGATTAAAAACATAGCAGTGCTATAAACTACACTTTTAGAAAATGCCAACAACACTGTCGAACCTCCCAGCCTCAAATTTATAAATGCCAACAACACATCCAAACTTTTAGAAAATTATTTCAATGTCATCTTAAATGTCAAAAATAGTATTCTTCAGAAAAAATTTAAACTACAAACTAAACTTACCTGATCCATAATAGATCCAAAATGCGGATAATGTGCAGCTGAATGGGTAAGGCCCTCAAAAATTTCAAAAAAGGTCTCGGTTTTATGGTAAGGAGATCTCGTATTTACGTAGTGCACCTCAATTTGTTTGTTCCCATTCATTTTAAACAATTATTCAACTCAAAATTGAAAAGAAACTACAAAAAAAAAACGAAATTAACATTTGTTAAACCTGTCAAGAATCAAAAAGGCTTTTAACATCTTTATACTAAGCCCCCAAAACTAAATCACTTGTGTTTCTCCCATAGAGATTAATTATTTAGACAAAAAATGCAATCATATCTAAATTTTCACTATTAAAGCTACATCTTTGTTGTTATATATTTATTAAAGTGACACCATCATATCCCAATAATCAAAAGAAACACCAACATGTAACAAAATGTTGTTTTGTAGTGGACTTATTGTTAAATTTCAATTAGTTTCCTTAGATATTTTTGTCCTCAATTTAGGCAAATAAAATAAATAAATTAAATTAGATCGAGAAACTGTGTTAATATCTCCATAATCACCATAAAACTAGGCCATATAGGTTGAATACCTATGTGTTTTAACTCGTATTTGACAAAAAAAAGTTGCCACAATTTTATAATTTATTTGTCTAACCATTAAATTAAAACCGATATGTTGATCGAACAACCCAACGTCAATAGTAAACTCTTTACACGATGACCATTCCAGACATAGGTCACGGCAACCTCATCTACACTCCATAATATAACACCAATAAGCCTTGAAATGGATTTACATCTAAATAATCTGAAACCAAAAATCCTAGAAATAGAATCACATATAAGATAGAGGGGTTATTTGAGTTGAAATGGAATATCAAATTTACTGAAGACCGGGGTGGCAGCCTACTAAAGATAGAGATAGAGAAGTGACGAAGATATATTACCATAATGCGTTACTTTAATATTCACCGCCATTGGATAGAAACATGGCTGCATGAACCAAATTTAAATCTGAAAAAAAACATGATTAGATTAAGAAAAGTGTAAAAGAAAAATAGAAATCTCGAGTTTTATACCTCAATTCGAATGTGAATCAATCAAATAGGGACTCACGACCATGACTATCCCACGCAATCCTTAGGAAGAAGAGTACAATAGTTTGGACTGCCTTCTGTCTATATTTATACATAATAATGTACACTAGTTTCAACATTTAGTTAAATGTGAACAAATGGATCAGTTATATGGATAAGTAATAATGTACAACACTTACATTTATACATTTAGTCTCGTGTGCCAGAAAAGTAAAGAATTAATTTGATTAATGGTATATGGATGGATCAGTTCTTAATGTAATCGAAATAACAATTGGATCAAAACTAATGGGAGACCGTGAAAATAGCTAAAATGTGATGTTTTGCATTTGAATTTTGTACTGAAACACCTTGGCTTGACTCTGAGGAGTAAATAAATAATAGGGAAGCCTTTAGCCTATGCACAAACGCACACACAGACGTGAAGGTGAACGTGCACACCATAAACACATACGTACACATTCGAGTCTCATTTGCATAATGTCCTAGTAAAATGGATTCAACTCATATTCAACCCAATAGTACTATTTACATTCTCTCCTACAACCCAATAGTACTGTCAATTGGATCGAATGTCGTCCCGACTCGAGAAGGCATGTCGAAAACTAACTGAAACATAGCCCAACAAAATTGAAATTCAACTCGCGATAATGTTGACCAATTTTTTGGTTACTAGAAACCCACCCAAACATATTTGAATGTGTATGCGACTTTACCATATATGTAGCTGGGTATGTAGACATTAATTTCCAACTATTTAAACCGCCTATCGAGTCACTCAAACATGCCGCAAATGAATAAAAAAATCATGGCATAACTACATAACATACTGACTTAAATTCATTAACATTTTTACACCAACTACAAAAAATACAAACCAAATTTGTAAAACAAAACTCTGAATCCAAACTCGACCTCATACTCTGATCATCACCCCTACTCTCGGCAACACAAACTGTCATACCCCTATTTTGAAAACCCAATATTCCTATGTGTTTACAAATATGGTGCCTATGTGTTTACATTCACGTCTTACTCAAACAATGTGTCAAACAATGGGCCATCAAATTTCAAAACACAATAGACAAACAAACGAAGTATCAACCATTTATCAAAGTAAATAACAATTCATGAGAGTAAATTCACATATTTTTACAAGCAGGCTATTTTTGTCACTCGTATGCCTCAATCAGCTAAGTGTTCACAATTGGTTTCAAGAATGAAATACCTATAATGTCAAGTAGATATTAGAGACAATATAAATGAATGAAATAAAAAAGTAAAAATAATCAACAAATGAATAACTAAACTTCATAATGAATAACTAAAATTCAAAAACATATAAAACTTCTTCTTCATAATGAATAATGTATAAATGCATAATTATCTATACAATTTGGTTCAAAGAAATAACAAAATTTACTCAAATATTGTCCCTAGACATAAAATAGGTTTCTCGAAAATCATAAACATAAAAGTAAATAAAAAAGGCATCATCCTCATGTGACACCCTGCCTAATTAACCCCGGGTGATCAGTCCTAAATTAAGTTAGAACATGTTTCTCAGTTGCATCATTCTTAACATCACTGCCGTCTTTTTAATTACTAATCACCTAAGTGAGAAAATTAGACTGGTGCCAAGTTTTATCTTTCATTAACTTAAATGAAATACACGCGGAAACAAAACATCATAATAATCTTAATTAACTGAAACAACCATTCAAAAATAATTGACTGACCGAATAAACCATTGGCCCAACTTCAACAAATACAAAATAAATACAAATAATCAATCTCAAAAAATCTGACAAAAACTAAATGGACTGTGAGCAACATGCTTGAAATAACTGATAGCAGTCTCTATACTAGAATGAAAGAGTGAGTCGTCTATCAAAACTCCCGCAACATCCACTTATGCTGTAGCAACAGATTCCTGAAATAGAGTCCAACATGGTGTCCCTGTGGCTGGACAACTAAAAGGTTTTTTAAAATTTTTATAGCAAGGGTTAGTACCCAAAAACATTTGAAAAACATTTAACAATTGATTAACTTGAAGTAATAAATAAATATGCATACTCTCCATATTTTAGATAGTGTCGCACTCCCTTGAGGATATCCTCACCCCTCCTCTAATGTGCACTACTAACGCCTTAATTAATTTACCTAGGTCCTACTATCCTGACCCGATAACTTATGTAACCCTTTGCAAATTACCCTAATCTGACCGAGTATGCCATAAATTATGATTTCTAAGTTATTATAAACATCAACTTAATTAAATCATTTCCCTTTTTAATATCATATAACAGTTACCCTGTTATACACATAATACATCTCATACTTTTTATTAATTATCCCATATATAATTATTTAGGTAATTATATATTTAGTCATATTGCAGTATTCACAAACATACTGAAATAACGTGTAATAATAGTATTTTCCCCAAGTAAAGTCTCACCGAGTATAAATTCTCTAAAGTGCTATCCCACTAGGTGTAATCACATAACCTAGTTACCCCAAGTCAGAATTGCTCACTAACTAGTTCAATATATATATATATATATATATATATATATATATATATATATATATATATATATATATATATATTGGAGGCGGTCATATTCCTTCCGTGAAAGTGGGATTCCCCTCACCCATATAACGGATGCTATGACCTGGGAATATACTCTCCCTACTGCTCAAGATAGGGGATTCATCCACTACGCGCAACCTCCCCCTATAACAGAAGAGTATATAATAATAATATCTATTACTGATATTAAAGCACACACACACACACACACTATATATATATAAATATAAAGTATCCCGGCTATACCGTGTACTAAGTTCGTGACACAAGCCTATCCATTTTATTATGAGTTTATGGTCCAACTCGAATTATTAATTTACTCATACATTAATTTCCTTTGGTGTCGCCCCTAAACCAATATATTCGGACTTACTTTTGTGACCCGAATTAACATCACCCGAGTCTAAATCCCCGACTCTAAATTATTTAGCCTTTATCTAAATAAAATTTATATCTCGGTATTGCTCAACCGTTATTCCTGGACTTGTTCACTATATCCACATTTAATCATTTCGAAACAAACTTTCCAGAATTTAACTTTAGTGTGTCACACCTAATTTCCTCCAAATCCCAAATCAATTTCAAATTATGATGTCACACTAAGCCGCCCTCAAATTCTAATTAATTTTATTCATTATTAATTATATTTTAAACCCATGTATTAATTACTCAAAATTAAGGTATGGGAGAATTCTTATTAAATTTATGTATATAATGTAATCTGGGCGAACTGTCAAAATTTCCGAACCATCGATCGATTGATGGTCCCCCTTCGATCGATCGATCGAGCAGGTCCTCGTCTTCTCCGAGTTGGCTATTTCAGCCATTAATGAACACCTCCAAACCCTAGTTTCTTCTACACTAAAAACTAAGTTTTCCCATCGACAAATAACATCAAAAACCTTATAAGGATTCTTACTAGAGTCCAGAAACATCACTAAATTTTGTTTTCTCTACTATTTCCATGAATTTGGGAAAAGACCCATTTAATCTTAAACATCAATTCCCTAATACCAATTCATTTCTAAATCATCCAGGTTTGCACATTTTTCCAGCTACAACTACAAATCTCAGATTGTATACGAATTTCTACTCAATTTAGAAATCAGATTCATGGTTTACAAAACCCCATGTTTATACCCTTTTAAATCCCAATATCAAATTTCTTTGATTACACACATCACATGATTATTAATTGAAATAAACTTCAAATGCTACAGCAAGTTAACCACTTGCCTTAAGGTTCGTAGAGTCTGAATTTGGAATTGTGATTGCCCAAGGTTGAAGATGACTCCTTTGGCTCTCTTGTGATCCCCAAATTTGCTTTGGCTGCTGTTAGGGTTTCCTAACCCTTTAAGTCCTCTCTCCAAAAACAATTTAGCCATTCGCTTATTACTTTTAATTGTTTAATTAACCTTAATCCCGTTTTTTGCCTAATGGGCCAAGCCCAAGTGGCCCGAATGCCGCCGTGTGGGCCCGTCCATGCCTAAAAACCTACCGTGACCTGTTTACTACCCCCGGGTACACTTTTCTGACTATATCGGCCCATTCAGACTCAACCGTACACTCTGAATTGGAATTCGAATTAATTTATAAAAATACTTATTTCGCACCCAAATTAGTCTATACCCACTCCCGACTGAAATAAGTACATACCCCGTCATTAATATCCGAAATGATGTAAATACATTATTATTGTTCACTTAGTAAATAAGTTTCCTTAAATATTAACCATTCACTTCCGGCTTAATATTTAAATATAAATTACCATAATTAATTCAATTAAAAATTACGACACACAAGTAATTTTGAATTCCCGAATTAATTAAATATTTAATGCATGAAAATACGAGGTGTTACATACTCCCCCTCTTACTAAGGAATTTCATCCCCAAAATTAGATCGTACATGTGGTTAAAATCTCTAGATATTGTTCCCGCATATCCTCATCACGTTCCCAGGTAGACTCGTCAACGTTGTGATGACCCCACTGTACTCTAACTAGTGGAACAACCTTGGATCGTAACTTCCGCTCACTACGGTCCAGAATAGCCATTGGTCTCTCCTCATATGAGATTTCTGGCTCTAAATCAATTTCCTCTAGAGAAAATGTGCCAGAAAGCCCTTTCGCTCCTGTGATATTTCTTCAGCGATGCCACATGGAACACGTCGTGTATCCGCTGAAGGTGCTCCGATAATCCCAGCCTGTAAGCTACTGGTCCCACCCTCTCGATAATAAGGAAGGGTCCCACGTACCTCGGTGCTAACTTACCCTTCTTATCGAACCTCATCACCCCTTTCATAGGAGATACCCAGACCAATACCTGGTCCCCAACCTGTAACTCCACATGTCTCCACGAAGCGTCTTCATAACTCTTCTACCTATCCTGAGCTATCTGAATCGTCCCTCGGATTAACTCTATCTTGGCAAACATCTCCTGAACAATCTCCGGCCCTAATAGTTTGTTGTCCCCCACCTCTAACCAATAAGCGGGTGAACGACAAGGTCTCCCGTAAAGTGCCTCCAATGGTGCCATGCCAATAGTGAATTGGTAAGGGTTGATATATGCAAACTCTACCAGAGGTAGATATTTCTCCCAACCTCCCCCAAAGTCCAATATGCACATTCTGAGCATATCTTCCAGCATATGATTGACTCTTCCAGTCTGCCCGTCAGTCTGTGGGTGATAGGTTGTACTCAGACGTAACTCCGTGCCCATGGCCTCCTGAAAACTCTGCCAAAAGTGAGCAACAAAGATCTTGTCTCTGTCAGACACAATATTAACTGGTACCCCGTGCAACTTAAAAATCTCAGCTATGAATAGCTATGCATATCGTATCGTCTCAAAGTCTGTGCGAACTGGCTGAAAGTGGGCTACTTTGTTCAACCGATCCGTAATGACCCAGACGGAATCGTGACCCCTCTGCGATGCTGGTAACCCTGTGATGAAGTCCATGTAGATTCTCTCCCACTTCCACACGAGAATTTCAAGTGGATGTAGCATCCCTGATGGTCTCTGATGGTCATCTTTCACAACCTGACATGTGTCACATTTTGAAACAAACTTTGTTATGTCCAATTTCATTCCTGCCCGCCAATACTTCCTCCTCATATCCAGGTACATCTTATCCCCACCGGGATGTACCGCAAATCTCGACCCATGGGACTCTGTTATAACAGTTTTCCTCAACTCCTCATTCTCTGGCACAATTTGCCTCCCATTAAGGCGTAAGCCTCCTTCCGAGCTGACCGAGTAACCCTCTTCTCCCTTAGCTAGTAACTGTCTCACCCTATCCCAACATGTCTGATCCTCTGCCTTAGCCCTCACAACCCGTATAATGATCTCAGGTGTGATGGACAATGCTGACATGCAAGTCCTGGCTACATCATCCTCATATCAAAGTTCTCTCCTCTTTGCTTTCCAGACTTCTGATATTTCCCTAATCGATCTCCGGCTCAATGCACCTGCTACCACATCTGCTACCACATTATCCTTACCAGGATGCATCTCCGGATCAAGGGATTTGTGTTTTTAACCCTAATGGTCAAAGGGTAAGGCAACTTAAAGTCATTTCAGAAGACTAAAATTGGGCAGAGCTTAAGAGGACAACCCTCAGAAGAGAATTTGGGGATTTTGGAAGATTTCTTCAAGAACGAGAGAGATCCTTGATTCCAACCCATCATCTTCATCAAAGGTCTCGGTTCTCTAAATCTAAGGCAAGAGGTATAACTTGCATATGTTAAATTGCAATTTTCCTATTCATATTAAAGAAGGTGTCAATTAATTAATATGTTAGGGTTTGTTCTACATCCAAATTTGGGGATTTCATATTTGGGATTTATAAGTGTATAAAGATGATAAAATCATGTGGTTTTGATGCCCCAACTTGTGTAGATGATGTAGTTAAATTGAGATAATCAAATGGGTGAATTTAGAAAAATTTGTGTAGATCATATGGGTTTGATGCCCCAATTTGTGTAGATGATGTGTTGACTATGTGGGTAAAATCTGGGTAGAAAGTGATGTTTTAAAGCTTTAATGGCGATTCTGTCCTCGTTGCCCTGTAGAAAATCACGTTTTCTACATTTTGTTCTTTGATGCGTAGTCTCTAGAAACGGCATTTTAAAAATTGTCAGATTCGTTGGGCAAATTTTAATATAGGGTTTTCATTTGTGAAAAATCACCCTTGGATTTAGTATAGGATAAATCAAATTTGAGAATTCAGGTTCATGATTGAGTGATTTGAAACCTTGTTAATTAAGTGGATAGGCTTAATTGAATGATATTGAATGATGGATTGGGAATTTTGAAATTTGGGCCAAGAGAGAGAGTCCGGGTATAGTTGGTAGGGCGACACCAAGATAATGAAATTAATTAGTTTATAATTAATTGAAATGAAGTCGGACCGTAAAATTGTATTTTTTAGGATAGTGCATGGATCTAGTACACCGGTGGCCAAGATTTATCTCTCTCTCTCTCTCCCTCTCTCTCTCTCTGTATATATATATATATATATATATATACGGTGATGTGTAGTATATATATAATATATAAATATTTGTGTGAATAATATTTATCGTAAAGCATAAGCCTTGTGTGCGGACCTAGTACACCGGTAGCCTGGATTCAACATATATATACAGTGATGAGTAGTATATATAAAATTTATAATTTTTTGTGTGAATAATATTTATAGTATAGCACATCAATATTAATGCTATCTTAGGAGGTTGCGGGATGTGGGTGAGTCCCCTGGATAGAGAATGCAGGGTGAGTATAATCCCCAGGTCATAGCGTCTGTTTATAGGGGTGGGCCGTTATGGTATGGAATGTGCACTTACTAGGGATGTATGACCGCCTCCTACGTGTGGGTGATAGAATTTACATCTAACATGCGTGTGAATGTTAAGATATATGATACGTATATATGGTGCAGACTTATATAAGGTTATATACATGGTGTGAAATGTATAAATGATATAATTTGGGAGATCGCTATATGGTATCAATTGTGAATTGATTTAAATAAGTTAGTGTCAATAATAACTTATAAACCCATATACGTGATGTGAAGAGTATAAGTGGTATAGCTCGTGAGAATGTTATATTTCATTAAATGAGAAATGACTTAAATATGTCAATGAGATTAATAACTTTTAAAGTATACTAAACCCACTAGGGTTAGAGTAGTGGGAAATCATGGGATATACTAGTTAAGGGGTGGTTAGCTAGGTGGGTCATATATATAACGTTAGGCGTGCACATTAGATTAGGGGTGAGGTGTTCTCAAGAGAGTGTACGACACTAACTTAATATGAAGATCATTCATGCATTTTAACTTCCCACATTTAAATTCACTTTCTAAATATTTTTAAAGGTTTTAGGTTCTAACCCTAGCTATAAAATATTTTCAAAATCTTTTAGGTTTCCAGCCATAGGGATGCCAGAATTGTTCTATTCCAGGGTTACGCAGCTGCAGTATATGTGGATGATGTGGGATATTTGTTTAGATGCATATCTCATTCTCTCTCGATAGGGACATCTCAGTTGTAGCGTTAGTCTTGGACATTTATATTCATTTTGGCATGTATCAGTATTCTCTTTTATACTTTGGACTTTGTTGGTTTTCTTGTAGTCGATGTTATTAGGCTAATACTTCTAGTAGACTTGTGGTATAATTAGTTTCTTTTTTTATGTTGGTTATTTGAAATTGTATTGCGTTGTCGGTTTGGGCTTAAATAAAAAGATAAAATTTGGCACCATGTTTTTTTAATACTTGGTGGTTAGTATGTTTTAAAAAGTTTTCAACAGTGATGCTAGGAATGAACGAGATGAGATTCCTTTTTAATTTGATATAGGACTGATCACCTGGTATTTTATTAGGTGGGTTTTACATGTGTTATGTGAGGTATGTCAGAGAGCCTGACTATATATATATATATATATATACGGTGATGTGTAGTATATATATGATATATAAATATTTGTGTGAATAATATTTATAGTAAAGCATAAGCCTTGTGTGCGGACCTAGTACACCGGTAGCCTGGATTCGACATATATATATAGTGATGAGTAGTATATATATAATTTATAATTTTTTGTGTGAATAATATTTATGGTATAGCACATCAATATTAATGCTATCTTAGGAGGTTGTGGGATGTGGGTGAGTTCCCTGGATAGAGAATGCAGGGTGAGTATAATCCCCAGGTCATAGCGTCTGTTTATAGGGGTGGGCCGCTATCGTATGGAATGGGAACTTACTGGCGATGTATGACCGCCTCATACGCGTGGGTGATAGAATTTACATCTAACATGCATGTGAATGTTAAGATATATGATACATATATATGGTGCAGACTTATATAAGGTTATATACATGGTGTGAAATGTATAAATGATATAATTTGGTAGATCGTTATATGGTATCAATTGTGAATTGATTTAAATAAGTTAGTGTCAATAATAACTTATAAACCCATATACGTGATGTGAAGAGTATAAGTGGTATAACTTGTGAGAATGTTATATTTCATTAAATGAGAAATGACTTAAATATGTTAATGAGATTAATAACTTTTAAAGTATACCAAACCCACTAGGGTTAGAGTAGTGGGAAATCATGGGATATACTAGTCAAGGGGTGGTTAGCTAGGTGGGTCATGTATATAACGTTAGGCGTGCACATTAGATTAGGGGTGAGGTGTTCTTAAGAGAGTGTACGACACTAACTTAAATATGAAGATCATTCATGCATTTTAACTTCCCACATTTAAATTCACTTTCTAAATATTTTTAAAGGTTTTAGGTTCTAACCCTAGCTATAAAATATTTTCAAAACCTTTTAGGTGTCCAGCCATAGGGATGCCTAAATTGTTCTATTCCAGGGTTACGCAGCTGCAGTATATGTGGATGATGCGGGATATTTGTTTAGATGCATATCTCATTCTCTCAAGATAGGGACATCTCAGTTGTAGCATTAGTCTTGTACATTTATATTCATTTTGGCATGTATCAGTATTCTCTTTTATACTTTGGACTTTGTTGGTTTTCTTGTAGTCGATGTTATTCGGCTAATACTTCTAGTAGACTTGTGGTATAATTAGTTTCTTTTTTTATGTTGGTTATTTGGAATCGTATTGCGTTGTTGGTTTGGGCTTAAATAAAAAGATAAAATTTGGCACCATGTCTTTTTAGTACTTGGTGGTTAGTATGTTTTAAAAGTTTTCAACAGTGATGCTAGGAATGAACGAGATGAGATTCCATTTTAATTTGATATAGGACTGATCACCTGGTATTTTATTAGGTGGGTTTTACATGTGTTCAGTGAGGTATGTCAGAGAGCTTGACTATAAATATATATATATATATATATATATATATATATATATATATATATATATATATATATATATATATACGGTGATGTGTAGTATATATATAATATATAAATATTTGTGTGAATAATATTTATAGTAAAGCATAAGCCTTGTGTGCGGACCTAGTACACCGGTAGCCTGGATTCAACATATATATACAGTGATGAGTAGTATATATAAAATTTATAATTTTTTGTGTGAATAATATTTATAGTATAGCACATCAATATTAATGCTATCTTAGGAGGTTGTGGGATGTGGGTGAGTCCCCTGGATAGAGAATGCAGGGTGAGTATAATCCCCAGGTCATAGCGTCTGTTTATAGGGGTGGGCCGCTATGGTATGGAATGGGCACTTACTAGGGATGTATGACCGCCTCATACGCGTGGGTGATAGAATTAACATCTAACATGCGTGTGAATGTTAAGATATATGATACGTATATATGGTGCAGACTTATATAAGGTTATATACATGGTGTGAAATGTATAACTGATATAATTTGGGAGATCATTATATGGTATCAATTGTGGATTGATTTAAATAAGTTAGTGTCAATAATAACTTATAAACCCATATACGTGATGTGAAGAGTATAAGTGGTATAACTCGTGAGAATGTTATATTTCATTAAATGAGAAATGACTTAAATATGTTAATGAGATTAATAACTTTTAAAGTATACTAAACCCACTAGGGTTAGAGTAGTGGGAAATCATGGGATATACTAGTCAAGGGGTGGTTAGCTAGGTGGGTCATGTATATAACGTTAGGCGTGCACATTAGATTAGGGGTGAGGTGTTCTCAAGAGAGTGTACGACACGAACTTAAATATGAAGATCATTCATGCATTTTAACTTCCCACATTTAAATTCACTTTCTAAATATTTTTAAAGGTTTTAGGTTCTAACCCTAGCTATAAAATATTTTCAAAACCTTTTAGGTGTCTAGCCATAGGGATGCTAGAATTGTTCTATTCCGGGGTTACGCAGCTGCAGTATATGTGGATGATGCGGGATATTTGTTTAGATGCATATCTCATTCTCTCTAGATAGGGACATCTCAGTTGTAGCGTTAGTCTTGCACATTTATATTCATTTTGGCATGTATCAATATTCTCTTTTATACTTTGGACTTTGTTGGTTTTCTTGTAGTCGATGTTATTCGGCTAATACTTCTAGTAGACTTGTGGTATAATTAGTTTCTTTTTTATGTTGGTTATTTGAAATCGTATTGCGTTGTTGGTTTGGGCTTAAATAAAAAGATAAAATTTGGCACCATGTCTTTTTAATACTTGCTGGTTAGTATGTTTTAAAAAGTTTTCAACAGTGATGCTAGGAATGAACGAGATGAGATTCCTGTTTAATTTTATATAGGACTGATCACCTGGTATTTTATTAGGTGGGTTTTACATATGTTAAGTGAGGTATGTCAGAGAGCCTGACTATATATATATATATATATATATAGAGAGAGAGAGAGAGAGAGGTTCTTAAGTGAACCAAAAGAATGATTTTTTTAATGAACCTAATTAGACATTGAAAAATTACTCTTAATTCCTTGTTGTAAGTGGTCCGCGCTAGCGGCAATGGACATGCGTGTGACATGCGTGCTTTTTAGTGTGCACACACACCTAAAAAAAACTAAACCACCACCCCCACCCATCTTCCATTCACCAAGAGTCCAATTTTTTCACTTTTGGATTTGATTTCCGCGTAGTCTTGTTTGGAGAGGCTGGCTTTATCGGTGACTTTTATCACTTGGTCTGCTACTTGGATCGGCTTTTCTAGGATCTGTTTCAATATTCCTCCATAACCGAATCATATTTTTTCGATGGGATTAAATTGTGAGTTCAACTGGTTTATAAAATTCAACCCAACCGTGGACACGAACAACAAAAATTAAATTGTTGAATATGGAGAGAGAGAGAATTGAATAGGCTTTCATTTGTCTGACTCTTTTTTACATAGCTTCATTAAAGGCATAGTAAGGGTTAGCCATTGTGGACTAATTGACTATTGACTCTAGAGAGTGGGCAATATTTACAAGGTCAAACGCGTGTTATTTATTTCCATTAGTTGTTAGGTTTTCTACCAGTGGTTGTGAGGTGGGTGTGTGCGCGCTGGGGGGGATGGGGTTAAGGTTTATAAGGTGTACGTATATTAAAAAATATGCATGGTACAAGAAATTAAGGGTTCTTTTTAATATCTTATTAGGTTCATTAAAAAGTTCATTATTTTTCTTCACTTCAGAACCTCTCTCTCTCTCTCTCTCTCTCCCAATTTTTTTTTTTGTGTGCATAAAGAATTTCCAGAATGAGAAGACAAATAGCTTACGTATTTAGTTTTTAGAGTAAAATACTCATTTAACCATTAACTATCACGGTAGTTTAAAAGCCCACTGAACTATCAAAAGTTTCAAATTAGCCCTTAAACTAACGAAATTATATTTAGCAATAACCTTCCATTTTTTTAGACTATTAAATTGAAATATAATGAGTCATGTTTATTACAAGGGCAATACTCAAAACATTTCTAAAACAACAAAAAAGAATATAACTCATTTATGCTAAATCCCCATCTATTTCCGAGTTCAAGGAATCCCATTAATTTTTTTGATTCCTGTTCACCTCCAGTGAACCTCCCCCTCCCTCTCATTTTTTGACAAACTTCCATCAATAACCACCCATTTTCACCCCCCCCCCCCCCACAAAAAAAAAATTTGTA
The DNA here is from genome assembly GCA_949130495.1 of Sambucus nigra. Classification (NCBI taxonomy): domain Eukaryota; kingdom Viridiplantae; phylum Streptophyta; class Magnoliopsida; order Dipsacales; family Adoxaceae; genus Sambucus; species Sambucus nigra. The sequence goes on from OX422224.1 coordinate 99,059,197, forward strand.
TATCTCTGCTAAAATTGAAGATTAAATGGGTGGCGACTTGGCTTTATCCCTCCCTGATGTGGTGTATCGATGAAGAAAAATACGGCTTTCTTCTTCTTAAACTTACTATCTCCCTTTACTCTGTTTTAAAATTATTTGGGGGTTGAAATTTTTTTTTGCATATGTCAAAATTTGTATCAATATATATACTTACAAAGATCATATACAAAGATGTGGTACTATAAAATTTAATAGAAAAAATAAATCTTGTCATCCATTATTCAATTCATATCCAAAAGTTTTCAGATAAAAAAACCCACATCGTCCTCCTTCATAAAAAAACCATACCCATTAAACGTTTAATCCTTAATCTTCTTTCGTTTTGATAACAAGAATATCAAATTCCAATTTTGAATCTAGGATTTTTCCAAAAGGTTTGTGGTTGAAGTTTGAGTATCATTTCGGTTGTAATATTTTGCATATTAATGAGGGACGAGAATGGTTTTTAAGGTTTCTGACAATTCTTTTTTGATTCCAGATCTAAATGGATGATTTGGTTTATCTTTCGTGGTATATTTAAAAACATTTGTGCTCGGTTTTGTATTTGTTAGTTAATTTATGCAATTTTGTTTGTTTTTTATCTTTTTGTTAGAAATTTCGTTTTTCTTTGCAAATCTATTTTTACGCATGTTTTTGGCAAATATTTTTCTCTTTTAGGAAGTTTTCGTATTTTTATCTTTTTATTGAAAATATGTTTTTCTTCATATTTTCTACAAAGAAAAAAGTTATGTTTTTAATATGTTTTTGTTTTTATTTAAAATATAATGTAACGACCCCCATTTTCTCACATAAAGGCTAGTCAGGCACAATACACCGAAGATGAGGCTTGTCCATCAATTAATGTCATTCCCAGCACAACGTAATATAAATATTGTTATTTTAAAGGCCAAAAGCTTAATACCTTGTGAATATTTCACTGTCAATGATTAAACTCAAACCAACACCAACTAAATAATAAATCCAATAGAAAGTAAAAATCACAACTCCAGCATAATGTAAATAAATAAATAAATCCAGAGCTTCTCCCTTTACAAATGTTTGGCAGAGAAGAACATAGGCTAGATGCAATAAATATGCAAACTGAAAAGAATGAGAGATCGCAAGGCTTATACAATAACAATCCTGCTATCCCTATATAGAAACAACATGGGGGAAAAATATTTAAATCGGGGTTAGAGCCCGAGGTGTGCAAGAATTAATTTATTTAATTTAAGATGCAATAATACAGTTGATGCAAAATAAATAACCCCTTCATCACTCACCTGCGTTTAACACCTCACCCCACAGCTAAGTATGATATCATCCACATCCCAACAAGTCACAAATAATAGCTATGACAACATGTCAAATTAATTAATAACGAATTTTGTTGATAATTAAATGATTAACTATACCCACTACAGGTAATTACCAATACCCGTAATATCATAGTTTATCAAGTTTCGTATAAATGGCATAAACATCTATTATGCATTAAGGAATTCACAGTTGTAATTTGTGTCCACATTGTTAGACATTTCAATTTATCGCATATATATTCTGGGTAATAATATATATTTCCTTCATATATACGACACACAAGGTCATCTACCGTTGGTGTCTAGTTGATACACTAGCAGCAAGTCCTGAGAAATATCTTATCCTAACCGGACATCACAAAACACACACAAGTTGGGGGTGGACCCAATGTAGGATACCTGTTCACATCCCATACCCAGCACTGACACAGGCCGGGTCAACGTCAACACCCACCTCCTCGCATATGGCGCCTCCACATAGTATCCATATGACCTACACAACGTCAATACCACATGTACCGACGTGTGGTACCCGGTTCGAACGCACAAACCACCGAGATGATATGACAACCCATGAACACTGGTATGTCCACACAAATACAAATAAGTACATATTATTATCTCATATAACATGTATAGGTAATTACTCCGTAATTACAGTAAAAATCCCACAAAAAGTCCACAATATTTTCATTTATTAATATTTTACCATGCAGTGAATTATTAATTCCACTCCACAGAATAATTACTTAACCAACTAGTTGATAGTGATTTTCCCTATTTAGTGTGGGTACATTTGTATTTTTAATAAATTCTTTATTGTACCAAACCCGGTTCCACTCACTCACTCACTCGGACTCATAAAAATACTCAAAACCAAAATCCCAGGCCCAATACCCTCAATAATGATAATATTCCTCATTAATGTTATTATTCCCTAAACTTTCACTTTACTTTCCTCTATTTAGATCCCCTTTTAACTCATATATAATAAACCAAACCAATTTAACTCATATACAGTAGACCCAACCCAATTTCAAAAAACGAAACCTAACCAAGGCCAAACTGAAAAAGGAACAAAAAGCCAAAAATTCAATAACGTCGCTCCAATGACAGTGGGGCTTGTTCAAGCTACATGACATGTTGTTCGAATGACATGTGACGTCATTGGAGCGACCCTCTTGCCTTAATCCCCACGCAGATTCTCAATTTCGGTTTATCTCATCTTCAACTGAAACCCCAAACAATTATACAAAAATAGAAACCCAAAACAGTCCATACAAAACACAATAACATAACTCATAATTTCATATATTCAATCCCAAAAATTATATTTGTTCAAGGCTTAAACACTTAATATGTTTTTCCAACTTTCACCCATTAATTTATTCACAATAAGAGGCATTTATCATGGAATATACACCATATTTAAGTTTTATATTTCACCATGATGTACTCTAGATCAATGAATCAAATATCCCCAATTAACTATCAAACCCTTAAGAAATCTACCTCTAATTTTCAGATTTACGATACCTAAACTTCTGGGAGAAATTCTACATAGAAATTAGTCATCTACATGTATTGTTCATCATCAAATTAATCATACTTAAACCTAAATCCCATAAATTTAAGTGGTAATTACGATGCAACAATAAATATGTTTGAAACATATATTAAGCAAGAGAATTCTTGCCTTAAAAATTTGTGGAGGAAAGCCCCTTGATTCTCCTTGGTTCCTTGTCTGTTTTGACCTATTTTGGTCATTCTCCTTTCCTCACCCGTTAACTGTTATTTTTAGGTTTTATGGAATAATAGTGGGGGAGTGGTTTACCCCCAAATTAAACACTAATTAATACGTAATTTCGAGTTTGGCAAAAAAATCCAACTTTTAGACCGTCAAATGGACCCGAATCTATAACCTAACTGCCCCGATGGTTCCCCAACTCATATACTATTAACCCAGGACTATTTTTATTGGTCTCCGACATCTAAACGATCTTTCAATTCTTTCTAAAATGGATCCCAATTATTTATGTACCACGTAGAAATTTTATTATGTTCCATCAACACGCATCCGCAAATTTATTTATGTGTCATTTTTTTTACTAGCAAACCCATTATGTCCAATTGAGTTTAATATCTATATACTCATGAATAAATGTTTATTTATAATAAAAAAAATATTACTTGTTTAAATTAAAAAATTTACTCGGTTAATTGAAGTTGTTCTCATTTAATTTATCTCAAAATAAATCGTAAATATTAAATTTATGTATGTTGTAATATTTTATTTTGAAATTGACTGGATCAAAGATATTTTTGAATTCTTCTAACTGTTGGAGTGTTTTGTTTATTTTTCTTTCATGTGTCCTTTTATGTAGAAAATTCTCATGCAAGCTTGGGTACACAATTTTGAGACATTCTGATGCATATTACCGCGATGAAGGGAAAAGCAATGGCACACATCTTAATAAATAAAAAAATAAATTTGATTGAGTTAGACATCCATTATTACTTCGGACATATTGATTCAAAGAGGTAACTTCAAAGTGAGCGACATACTTTTCTTATGCAAACAGTGCTTTGTTGGTTGAACTATATTTTTCAAATGTTAACATCTCTTTGTTATATGACTGTTTTTAACTGTGACATTAGTTCATGTATTAGTTTCCAATAAACATTTGTTTGAATTTAGCTTTTTTAGTTTTATTTTTGAGTTGTGTTTGATTGTGGTGAATTCCTTGAAAATTAGACACAATGTGGGTGGAGGCGGAGACGTGGTTATATCTTCTTGGTGGTTGTGTGCTTTGTGAAATCTATTTGTGCAAACCATTACCGAGAGAGGTCTAATCAAGTTTATTATTTGGTATATTTTATAGTTAAGGTTGTCTAAATAATTACCTTTATTAGTTTAAGGTCTCTAACTGTCTAAAGGACATGCATAATGTACTCTATTTGATTTACCGAAAATCTTATTCACTTCTGGGAATGAACGGTAATGTCTTCCGCCATTCTTATATATACATGCTCGATGGTGTCCTGAATGCAGTTAATGCACAATTCGCTTGTTGGATTTTATGCAATGCCATACTTGGTCCTCTTCTAAATCAACCTACACGCGTTGTTTGTACCTATAATATTAAGGTTATCTCTATATTCCTTAGTTTTCAATGAGAACCCAACATTGTTAATAACCTCCAAAACTATGAAAGAGTTGCATATATGGAATTTTTGAATTTATTTAAGATAACATGCGTGCTGAGGGTGAAAAGAATTTATGTGATATCAATTTATGTAAGATAAAAAGGGTGCTGAGGTTGAGTAGAATCTGTCTTCGTTAATCTTTATATTTTTGCGATATCAATCAATGAGATAAATTTTGCATAGCCAATTTTATTGGTTGATGTTTTTTTCATTGTGTTATAAATTATCATTGGTTCAATGTTTTTAAAGAAACATTGAGTAATTATTTTTTACTTAATTTTTATGTTTAAACAGGTTGGTTTTCATGAATAAAGAAATGAGATTCTACCAATTTTTTTAAATGTAATTAGTGTTAACACTAAAGAAATTTATTGCACGTGGAAACCTTTTCTAGACAAGGCGAGTCATTGAAGTCATTTTGTTGGAGGCCGTATGCTTCAAGATTGCGGGATTACTTTGCTTACATCATTTTATGTTAGGAGTAGTTAGGTTTTATGTAATTTTTTTAATGAGATGAGTGAAACTGTGTAGAGAGATTTTGGTTGCTGGACACGATGTTGGAATTTTTGATTGAGTAGAGAGATTTTACGTGTATGAACTTTAATTATATTTGAATGAAATATTGTATATTTTATATATTGAAATGGGCTGCCAAATATGTCATATATTATTTTTAAGAGGTTTTGTTTGTAAATATATATAATATATTATGGAATGGATGAAATTATAATTTTTGTGCCAAAATTATTAAAGACTGCTTGTTTGTCATCTCGAAAGGTCCCATAAGCGAGGACCTTTTGAGATGGATAAGTTAACGTCTCAAAATACCCTTTTGGGACTTCCTTTGCCATCTCAAAAGGTTCCTATAAACATTGATCTTTTGAGACGGGTTATTTAATACCCCATGTTTTGGAGACAAAATAAAATTTAATAAGGATTAATTTAATTTGGTGAAATTAAATAAACACGGTTATGAATAATTAGACTCGCTACTATTTATAAGATTTAGAGTTGAACTTTAATGATTTGGAATAAATATAAAAGCGGCTTGGTTATAAATAAAAAGAAATTACATGCGTCTCATCACAATTTAGAATATTTTTTTTTATAAAATTAAGTGGGATGTATATTAGGGAGCTTTATAGACTCAGTTTAGTGTTTTAAATATTTAGAATTGGTACCGGGTCATAGGTATATGAGTTGGGTGCTTTTGGGATAGTTGGGTTATGGATTCAGGCATATTTAGAGGTCCAAACGTGGGTTTTTAGGGCCAAATCGTGATTAGCATTAATTAACAGTTTAAGTGGGGGCAAACCGCTCCCCCACTACCTTTAAGGAAAACCTAGTGTAGTAGCTACGGGAAAAGAAAGGGATAAATACCAAAGAGTAAGAAAGAGGGAAAGAAGAATGGAGAAATAAAGGGATTCAAAGGGATTTTCTTCTATAGTTTTTAAGGCAAGAATTATCTTGCTTAATTTAAGTTTCCAATGTATTTATTGATGCATGTGATGAACCCTTTAATTTATGGGAATATGAATTTAATGGATTGATTTGATGATGAACAATATATGTACAGTATTGAAATTAATGTAAAATTTGTCCCAGAAATTTAGGTATTGTAAAACTGAATATTGATGTTAGATTTTATTAAGCTTTTGATAATTATTTGTGAGAAATGAAATCTATATAACTTAGGGGTGTCCATAGATGAGTGTACGACTCTGGAAAATATTAAGGAGCATTATAATACCTTGGAATTTGATGGGAAGGAATTCGAGGCATGGATTTCAAGTGTTTAGGATGAACAACACTCGAGAATATATGAACGAGTTCGAATGGAAATTCGAATGAAATTAGGATACGGGCCACAAGAGTGAGTTCGGGAATTTTGGTTGAGTGACACAATTTTTAATAAATGAGATAAATTTAGAGTAGGGGCAATAGACTCGGGTATTAAGGATAGTTCTATTAGGGCTAGGCGTGGGGTAGCCAGTTTAACTTATTATATATATAAGATATTATCAAATATCGAATTTATTAAAGGGTGTTTGATCTACTAGTAGAATTTTGTTTCATGAATTCCTAAGGGGTGCATATATGGACCGAATGACTAAGACTGGATATTGTAGTTGGGTGATACTACTTAACCACATTAAACGATTTCTTATATATTTACATATAACCATTTCCACGATTAGTCTACTCCTTATATATGTACATATAAACCTTATTGAAAAGGTATCAAGAAGAAAATAATTATTAATAATTTGTAATGATCGAAGTTTGAGTCAAGAGGACAAACTGCTAAGGTTATTAAATTTATGGGTAAGGGTATTTGGGGATAACTATAACTATAATCTTATTGGGAAGGTTAGTTTTGGAATGACTATACATATAATGTTTTGGAAAGTTCAGGTTGAGAATAACAATACCTATAATGTTTTGGAAAGGTTAGTTTGGGAATAACTATGCTTATATGTTTAAAGGGAAATAATTGATGAAGTTAATGTGATTTTAAGACTAAAAGGGAAGTGTATGTGACTTAATATTTAATTGGGAAGTAGTCGGATGATAACGACTTGAAATGAGTTTTGGAATAATTGACTAAAATGTTATAGTTAAGCCAAGAATGTTGAATTTTATATGGATTGAGATTTCCTTGGATTAAAGTAGTTATATAGTAACTACTTATACATACGAGATGGTAATATGTATTTATATAATTGTTCGTGGACATACCAGTGGATCGTCCTATCGACTCAGGGTTCGCGTGTTTGGGCCGCGTACTCCATGTCGGCACAAGTGGGCATGACGATGTGTAGGCCATATAGGTACTATGTGGAGGCTCCACCCACTAGTGTTAGGATTGGCACTGACCATTCCTATATCATCACTGGGTATGGGCCACACATAGGTGTCCTACAGATGGACCGCCCCCAATTTGTGTGTGTTTGTGTTGTCCACTTAAGATAAGGGATTCCTTCGAACTTGCCGATGTAGCACGAATTAGACACCAACGACAGATGCCCTTGGGTGTCAAATATATGGAAGGACATAGATTATTAATTACCTAGCTACTATTAAAATAAATTAAATTATCGAAAGATGTGGACAATTATTATACTTTTCCCTATGATGCATACTAGATATTTATGCCTTAAATATATGAAACTTATGTGATTGGTATAAATGGGTGTTGAAAATTTAGTGTAGTGATGAGATTTAAATAATTAAGGAGCGATATGTCCATTCTTAAAAACTTGAGACGATGTCATAATAAGTAATTGGGAGATGTATTAGGATGCGAATAATATCACACTTAGATGAGGGGTGAGGTGTTAAACGTATGCGAGTGATGATGGGAAAAAATTGATTTTGCATCAACTGTATTATTGCATCTTAAATTAACTAAGTTAATTCTTGCATGCCTCGAGCTCTGACGTAAATTATAAATGTCCCCCCCCCCCCACGTATTCTTAATGATAGGGAAAATAGGACCGGCGATGGATCAGACTTGCACTTGCTTTGGGCATAGTGGCTTTTGGTTAATTGATTCTAGTATAGGTTGTACTTCAGTATTTTATCATTTTACTTCGTCCTGGAGTTGTATGGTCATAATCCCAATTGTTTATTTATGGCAGTTGTACATAGCTTTACATTATGGACATCTTATGATGATTCAGTTTTTATTACTCATGTATTAAATCAGTTTTGTTCAGATATTTTACTCATTGTGGATTTGTTATAAAATAAAGAAAATTTTCATTCCTTCAATGGTTAGAATGGTACAAATTGTTGGTAAGTCCCATCTTCAGCGTATTGAGCCTGGCCAGCCTTTACGTGAGAAAATGGGGGTTGTTACAAGTTATTTTTCATTTCCAAAAACACTTTTGAGATGCCTATTGCCGTCTGAAAAAGATTTTAAAATGGGGGTCGAATATGACCCCCTTTTGTTGTCTTAAATGGCATCCCAAAAGGCTTTTGAGATGACTAGAGCGTATTTTCATATGTCTGGAGCACTGTCTCAAAAAGCATTTTTTTAGTGTCTCTTTTTTGACTTTAACTTACGAAGGGAAAATGTCCCTTAAATATAATATAAGATCTTCTTCCTCTCGTTCAAGAACTCGTAAATTTTCGTAGGCCAAAATTATCTTCAATTTCTTATGGGGATATATTTATATTTCCATAATTTAATCTTGGAAATTTTCTTTCTTTTCGTTTAATTTTTTCTATAATGCTTGTAATAAGCCAGCGAGGAGACGTTTTAAATCCTAATTGTTCATAAATAAATTTTAAGTCTGAAAGTTATTAAATCATATTAACACACACACACACACACACATATATATATATATATATATATATATATATATATATGAGGCAGGCTCCTGTGCACAAATAGTTCGCAATCTAAGTTTGCACATCATTTTTTTAAAATAGTAAAAAAAGTATTTTTGAGTTGATTTTTTGTGTGATATTTAAACATTTTAAGGGACCCATATAAAAAACTGAGCTGAAAAATATTTTTTTTGCTATTTTAAAAAAATTGGTCAAACTTTCGCTGCTTTTAAGCAACTTAAAAGATGTGAATGTTTGACCGATATTTTAAAAATTACAAAAAAAGTTTTTTTGAGATGATTTATTTTTATATGGGTCCATTGAAATGTTTAAATATCAATAAAAAAATCATCTCAAAAATATTTGTTTTAATAGTTTTAAAAAATTGGTGTGCAGAAGCACGTGTGCAAAATTAATGTGCACATGAGCCTGCCCCCCCTCTCTCTCTCTCTATCTCTCTCTCTCTCTCTCTCTCTCTCTCTATATATATATATATATATATATATATATATATATATATATATACACACACACTAGTGTATGGCCGTGCTTGAAGGCATGCCGAAATTTTACAAAGTACGTAATCACGAAACGATGATAATTTTTCAAAGTATGTAATAGGGAAACACAAAAATTTCGAAGTATAATTTTAAAACAATTGGCGTAATATCCTTTATTTATAGGACTATTCACCATGCTTAACAAACAAGAAATAATCCAATAACATTCAAATAATCTAAATTCATCAAATAAATTCACATATAATACGAAATATACAATATTCATCCATCGAATTCACATTGTGTAAAAAAAACGAACTGTGGAATTTAAAAAAAAAATGGGCATAGTCTCCTTTGTTTATGAAATTATTCACCCCGCTTAACAAATAAAAAATAGTCCAACATCCAAATTGTCTAAATTCATCAAAAAAAATCACATATAACATGAAATATACAATATTCATCAATCAAATTCACTGTGTCTCAAAAAAACAAAGTGTCAATTTTTTAAAAAATTGGGCATCGTCTCCTTTGTTTATTGTACTAACCACCCTATTTAAGGGGTAACAACAAATCCAACAACAACAAAAATCCCCAAATTCGGAGATAGGATCTAGAAGGCCGGGAAAGGGGAATATGAATTTTTTCTTTTTGTGGGACTTCCTCAAAATGTCTGCGTTGTGGTGTTTGACCACCATCTTTAATGGGGTGAGGGAAACTGAGCAAGAGTTTGCGGGAGTATCGAAGAGCATGTTTTTGGAAATTGCAATTCTTTTAAGTCTTTTGCACTCATCTGCTTCTGGATTAGGTGATACTACTGTTGTATTCCCATCCTTCTTCCCACCGCTCGCCATTCTCACTCTCTCCCTCTCGGTTTTCTGTACGATTTAACAAACAATAAACATAATTAATCAGTTTCTCGAACAAAGATACAATCACATGTGTAAATATGCAATCAGTAACATACACGAGATTTTTTTCATCCTAATCTTATTTTCATCCAAGGAAAAGAAGATGAGTGTATCAAAGGAATCAAGGAGGCTATGATCACATAAAATTTATACACTCGAATAAGGTTGTAGAAACGGATAGCTTCATATTAAAGGCCTACACTTAATGTATGGATATGTTCTGGGCTAATACGCACTGATACCACTATGAAGGCAATGTAGAGGATACTGATACCCCATGAATACTCTCGCATAACTATTCAATAATTCTTTTTACGTGTCCATTATTTAGATACCATTATTGAACTAACTTTTTTAGTTTGTTCAACCCATGTTCGTTTGTAGAATAATACCCCTAACTACATATATACTTTAACATTAAAAAAATACAGGTATGCATTATTAATTTACAATTGCAGTGTATGGATTCAAAAATATATTCCTAGGGATAGAGAGTGAGTCCATACTTCATACCTGAGGTTTATGCTGAAATCTACAAACGAACATGGGTTGAACAGACTAAAAAAGTTACTTCATACCGAGATATTACCCCTACCCAAACCAAGACCCACTTACATATAAAGTCCCTTTTACCCAAACCACGCTCTTCACCAAAATCCATTTTTCCCATACCACGAAGAAGCTCTACACTAAAAACCAGGCTCTTAACCAAAAACTAAAACACAGGGCTGAACTATTCAGTTTTTGCAAAAAGAAAGACACACCATTTTTACAGCTCTTTTATACATAAAAACATCCAAAATAGTAAACAAAACATATGATAATGTTATACATCACAACAATTGGCCCGATGAATGCGGACCAATTTTTTTGATTGGTGAAAGGTAACTGTTCTTCTCATTGCCTACCTTTTATCAATATTTCCTTATCCTTCTCCCCGGGGACTCGTCTGACTTTCTTATGAGAAGCACTTGGGGAGCCACTTTGCACCTGAAGAATAATAAAAACATATGTAAGTCATACTAATAAAAAAAACAAAAAGTTTTGGCACGTGAGAATAATGAGAAGTTTAGACCTGTTAGAATAATGAGAATTCTAAATAAAGAGTAAGCGAAACAAATAATGTTATACTGGGCTAAAAATGATGGGAAGAAATTGAAATTGATCAACCACATTGTAGAAGATTAGTTAACATGCATATTTAAAGAAGTCCATATATATATATATATATATATATATATATATATATATATATATATATATATATATATACTAAATTATAACAGAGGCTAAAAATTTAATGATAGTATTGATTTCTACAGAAATATGGAGTTTCAAAGTTACAATAGAGGCAATATTCTACAACACATTGTATAAAAATGTAGTTTCAAGCTACATAAGTTTGCAGTTTAAATTATAAATAGGAAATCTTCTACAATGTGCAGTTTCAAACCTTTAGATTTATTTCTATATAAAGCCAAGCAATCAGATTTAAGTGTTTTTTTCATTAGAAGATATATTAAGTTATAACAAAATTTCACAGTTACGATAAGTGTTCATGTCAATATGTCCAAAAATAGAAAAACAACACTAAAGTTACAAAAAGAAAAATTAACCAACATCTCAAAATCCAAAAACTCTAGTATCCCAGATCAAAATCACAATCACACACAACTACCCAAATCAAAATCACACACACACACACAGCTGCCCATATAAAAAAAATAGATACAAAACAACCCAAATAAAAAACCACACACAAATGCCCCACTTGCCATAAAATCCAATCGAGGATATTCGTAGATCTCTTCCTATCTTTCAAAGCTACAACACTTGTGTCAAAGCTACAACATTTAGTTTTAATCAACCACAAAATAAAATCAAAATAAGATTGGATGCTTGTTGGTGATGTTCCGTGGGGGATGTTGCTCAACACTGTGAAAAAGCTTAGAATTATGAAAACGTCTCAAGCTAATGGACTTGCTCCAAGATTCCAAGAAACGAATGATGGACACAAAAAGTAAGATCATTTTGGATCAAAGATGCAACCATCTATTAATATTGACAGATGAAGAGAAAAATGAAAGGAGAGTAGAAAAGTTGAAGAGTCGAAGCTTAAATGTTACAACACTGCCATAAAAAACTCACTCGACATTGGATCCAACTCATTCATATTGAACCTATCCTCCTTGTAGAAAGAGGCAAAAACCACCCGACCCAAAAGAAATGACCATTGAGGTTTATAAGAGCTTTTGTAGCTTCTGCTTCTCTCTCAAACTGCACAAAGATTCTAATTACTTCGTCCGCTAGCAAGTTTGGTTATGTTATCTAACATATTAGGACCCTAGAGTCACTGTACCATACTTTGCACACTCGGATAAACATGTGATGTAAATAAACATGTAACGCAGGCAAAAAAAAAAAAAGAGCGTACATACCAATCTCCCAATGATGTATGGTGTAATTATTTTCCACTGTATAACTTAGAACCAATTTGACATTTATGTCAAAGCGTCCAAACGCATAGATCTTCCATTAAAGAATTTAGGCCGAAAATAATTATAACCCTGAAACAACAAAAGTGATAAGCGATTTATGCATTGACCACCATCCATTCATTTTTATATCAACAAATTCATAAACTCAGTGGAACATATATAGTCAGATAAATCCCATCATACCCAATCAATCAAACTCAGTTTTGTATCAATAAATTCACAAACTCTTGGGAAAAAATCAGTTATCTAAGCATGTATGCGACACGACTATCCCATCATTTGAACCATAAAACCCACTAAAATATCAAAGATATAGATATCAAAAGGAGTTACCTGATGTGTGTAAAGCCAATCCAACATAAAATTCCCGTTTTCCAGTTCGTACAACCTGTATCCTACAAAGTAGACTTGATATCAAGACAAAAAGCCTATAATTTAAGAAGAAAACTACACAATCCCAACCAAAACACGTAAGATATGGACCCAAATCTCCAAAAGGCAAACCCCTATAAATTTCCTACAAATTATATATAAAAATAAATAAAAATAAAAGGCAAACTTTTTCTTGAACATTACGTCGAATAGTTGAGGGGCAACACAAATACTAGTAAAAAAGTCACATTACAATTGTAGAAAACTATACCTTTCAAGAAAAAGTTTTGAATGAATATACCTTTCTGTCCCTAAAGAAAACAATACCTTTCAGTTCCATATCACCTAAAGAAAAAAAAATCTGGCCAATAAATTCATATTATTCAACCCTTAATTATGGTCTCAATCCCATTACACAACATTTGGGATAAGTTATATCAAATTTAGACTTGGTATGGTACCTGTTCAAAATTTTTATGGCATATATCAAATTGAACTAATTTTTATTATTAGAGTACAATCATTTAATGATTGTATTTCTAGTGCATTAAATGATTGTACCTACACTATGCACTTGGGATACAAAAGTTGGTAAAAAAAAACATGAACTGAATTCTTCATATCTATGTTTCGAAACTAAAAAAAAGCATAATATGCACAAACTAACTTGAATCAAATTAGAAATTATTAAAAAGCACTCAAAAAACTTACCATAGTGAATCAACAAAGGTTAGTGAAGCATTTAAAAAAAGATAACAAATACCTTCACAAACTAACCTTGAAATACCCACAAACTAACTTTCCTAGTTAAAATTCACTTAAAAAATCAGCGTACATTTCAAATAGGACCTTAGATCTGTCAATCATCATGATTTGAGACTCTAAGCTCAATAATCAAATAAGACCTTAGAGTTGAACTATATTACAATTGAGTTGAAAAAAAAACACTCAGGCCCTATTAAGTCCATTCTTTCAAACCATATAATATTAAAGATGAAAATAGAGGAAATTGGCAAAATTACACCCACACGTTAGCTAATACCATAGTTCACCAAACGAATTTACCGAGTAGCGCAGAAAGCTTGTCAAACTTATCCCAAAAGAAGAAAATTTCACATAGCTTCCATTAAAGAGTTTCCACCGACTTGAGTGACTCCAACATTGGTCCTCTTTTCACCAATACTTAAGAATAACTCTATAAATACAATAAAAAATGTTAATGAGCTATGCTTATTATTTGGTTGAATCCAATAAACAATAAATATGAATTCATAAGTTTAAATTCAGTAGTACGTACCTATTTAGATCCCGAAATTAAGGACAAATAAACAACAAAAACATAAGAAACAAAACCCTAAATTCAGAATTTCTTACCGAAGTAGAACATACCTATTTAGATCCCAAAATTGGAGGGAATAACTATCGTAATCTACAAGAGGAAAAAAAATAAATCCCTAAATTTATTTCAGATTATAGATCTGCGTGTGTGTGTGTGTGTGAGTGTGAGTGTGCGTGTAAGTCATAGCCGCATAGGTAGAGATGGGTGTACATGTGTGTGTGTGTGTGTGTGTGTGTGTGTGTGTGTGTGTGAGAGAGAGAGAGAGAGAGAGACTACCTTAATGGGCATCGGAGGGCAGCGGAGGGTAGTGGGTTTGGGGGGTTGGAACGAGATAATGAGGGAGAGAGGTGAGGAAGACGGGGGTGGGTTTGGGGGGTTTCGAGCGAGGGAATGAGGGAGAGAGGTGAGGACGATGGGGTGGGTTTGTGGGGTTTGGAGAGAATGAGGGAGAGAGGTGAGCGCGTACGTGTGTAAGTGTGTGTGGGAGACAGATTTTTGAAAATTCCCTCATTTTTTAATTAAAATGTAATTTTAGTGAGCATAAAAGAGGGGGAAGCCAAAGAATTAAGGGATAGGTTGGTAAAAAAGAAAGGGAGATGATCTGAACCATTAAAATGTGTAAAAATGTGTTAGGAGGTGGCACACATCTTGACCGTTAAAATGTGTAGACAATTCAAAAACTTTCCTATCTTATTATATATATATATATATATATATATATATATATATATATATATATATATATATACCCTATTTATCATCTATATATAAAAAAATTAATTCCCCATATTTTTATATTCTAAAATATTATATAAATTGTCTGCTCGTGATGTGTGACGTCCGTAGATATGTAAATATGCGTATAGGTAATACAAATAAAAAAAATTAGAACATGATAAAACGTTAACAAATAATTTGAACGTAATTGTGTATTATGGGAGACTATGGACTAGTCTGGAGTTTGTTATCATGGGATTCCTTTCGGTGTCGGGTTACAACGACTATGAAGTAGTTAACTGTAATGCCGTGTCACACCCAAATCAATTAATTATGATGTTAAGGATTTTTTAAATTAAATTGGATAATATTTTGTATGTGGGACATTTATTAATATTCATTTAGAAGGTTAATTATTTATGCGTTTTGGTAATATTTAAAATAAGGGTTCTTAACTTAAAATAAGGTATTTTGGGCCTACTGGGTTAGTATATTGTATTGGGGGATTTTTAGAATAGTTAAGGGTTAATTCAGGCAAGTTACTTAAGAGCTTATTTTAGGCCCAAGTTCAATTTCAGTTTTAAGAGGTTTAATGAGTCATTGGGGGGATGGGTGTAATACCCCGTACTTTTGGCTATATTTATTTTTGGGATTAATTAATTAAATGCGTATTAATTGAAAATTAATCTGGGTTATAAATACTAACGGGATGCGAGTTGGTAATTGATTATGTGCATACATGTTTTATATGAATATTGAATTATAAAAAATTTGTAGTGAGATTGATATACGGCATTTTAGAAATTTTGTTGAGACGCGTGTGACCGCCGCGTCATGGTATATTATTTTAATTATAAAAGTGATTTTGATTTCTATTATCCGTATGGTCATTTTGAGTGCGCCAACGCGTCCGGAAGGGTCGAGATAGTCAGAAAACACTAGTCGGGGGTGTAGTTTGGATTCCGGGGTATTTTTAGGCCATACCGGTATCATAAAGGGTATTTTGGTAATTTTACATTTTGAGGAATTAAAAGTGACGAAAATTGGGAGTTTTAATCTGATGTGGATTTAACCCACTAAACCCACTAACCAACCCATATTAACCCATTAAGCTACGGAGGCTATCATTAGGTTTACAACTTTCCCAAAGAAAACCCTAGCCACCTTAAGCCACCATTGGAGAAGAAGCTTGGAGAAGAGAAGAAATTCTGCAAAAATCTTCATTAAACCACCATCCAAACTCAGAGACAATCAAGGCAAGTGTTTTAATTAGATTTAAATTCGTAGAATGTTCCTTCCATGTTAGAAAATTGAAGAATATCAATTGTTCTTGAAAGATAATGAAAACCCATGTATTTTGAAGCTTAGAACTTGAAATCTTGAGGAGAATTGCATGTAGAATGATAGGTAGATGAGTATTCCCATATTATTTGTGATTGGAAGAAATTAAAACGGAATTATATTGGATTAATTCATGATTCATAAAGTAAGGGTTCATGTTCTTGATAAATTGGGAAAAAGTGTAGAGATTTGTAAATTTGGTTGATGTTAGGATGGATTAATCCTTCAAAACGTGATAGGATGTGATTATAATATGTTTAGGATTGTTAGAGACCTTAAAACGATTGTTGGGACTTAGTTTAGAAGAGATTTTAGGATTAAGAATGGTGAAAAAACGAGATTAGATAAATCTGGGACGAATCTGGTAGGTCGTTAGAAGCCCCTGCCCAGGTCGTTCGAACGAACTCGTTCGAACGAGCTTCTAACGAATTGACCAGTCGTTCTAACGAAAGGGAGCCTCGTTCGATAACTTCGTTCGAACGAGATCTCGTTAGAAGGTACGAGTCGTTCAAACGAACTGGAATCTCGTTCGAACAGCCTCGTTCGAACGAGACTTCTAACGAGTTGACAGAGGAATCGCGTTCGAACAGTCTCATTCGAACGAGACTTCTAACGAGTTGACAGTTTGGACCTTTTTGGACTGTTTTGATTTTTGGAGTCCCGT
This sequence comes from Sambucus nigra, assembly GCA_949130495.1. Lineage (NCBI taxonomy): Eukaryota > Viridiplantae > Streptophyta > Magnoliopsida > Dipsacales > Adoxaceae > Sambucus > Sambucus nigra. The sequence goes on from OX422224.1 coordinate 99,076,421, forward strand.
AAACTTGTTCGAGGATATAGATAACATTCCGATGATGATGTAATGATAGAATTGGGACTTTTGGGTATTTATGAGAAGGAAATCATATACGAGAGTTAAATTAAATGGACGGTTTGGGTTGAGACGTGAGTGTCTACTACGACGAGAGGATAAATTATGGCGCGTATGATTATAAACCGGAATAGTATAAATGGTGATAATTATAAGTTAGTACGAGAATGCGATATGTACTACGATTAAACTACGGAATTACTAAGATGTGTGTTTACTTAGTAGTGGTATATGAATTGTGTGTATGACATACCTACCATACTTGCTATCACGGGAGGTTTGCGTTCTCTTAGGGCCCTCTAATCCTTGTGTTTCCCGGATTTAGACTGGTTACCTTGATGAACATAGGTCATAGAAAGACTTATTGGGATATTAATAAGTCCGCTGATCGTGGGAGCGTAGGTATGTGCGTGACCCATGTGATGTGACTGTGTTCGCCTCCATTATTTGTGATGTTGTTATCTATGAACTATTCCTGAGAGATTCAGAATATGTAATCCTTATGTACGTGATGTACCGGGATGGATAGCAGAGTATGTGTGCACCACAACTTAGTTCTCGGGGTGCTTGTATAGTATATTTATGATGTGATTAATATACACTTAATTAATGGGAACCTTCATGTTAATGTTGTGAATATAATTACGGTATTGTTTCGAGAAATATAACGAGTTAACTGATAGTGATATATATTGCATATTGAGCATCTGAGTTTACGTTAAACCCCTACTTAATTACGAGCGTTATAATGTTAATAGAACCGAGTAAAATGGGTAGGACCTATGACAGTCTAGCTAGATATGATGTCACTTAGCTAGTGGGTTGTTTCATTGTAGATGGGTACTTACGTTAGGAGTACACAGTTAGACGAGAGGTGAGAATATCATGTGAGTGCACGTCATAACATGTATTTTGCATTTAATGTTTTAAATGTTTTTAAAGCACTTGCAGGTTTTTAAAATATAACTCCACATTCGGGCTTTGACCCGTTTGCTTTTCAAATCTATTTTTCTTTGTAAAACCATTTTAGGTGCCCAGCCATAAGGACACCATGCATAGGATACTCATTCAGGTGACGAGCTGTAGCTGTTTGTAGAAGCTACATGGATTTGCTTGTAGACGCTTCTATCACTTGGATTCCAGATTCTTTATTTATCAGTTGTAGGGCATGTTGCCCATTTCTATTAGAGTTACATTTCCATTACAGTTTTCAGACCTTGGCATGTATTGATTTAGTATTCAGTTTACTTTCCAGTTGTGGGATTGTAGTGAGGAGTTTTTCCCCACAGACTTTATTTACTTGATGTGATGGTTATTCTATTTACTTCTTTATGGTGAATGGTGTTATTATTCTTTATTACACTTGTTGCATGTTAACCAGACTTTAAATAAAATTTGGCACTTACTTTTTAAATACTAGGCGGTTAGTAATAATAAAAATGTTTTCGATAGTGATGCTATTAACTGAGCCAACTTGGCACTTTGAATTAATTTAATAAAGGAGTAGCTACCCGGTATTTAATTAGTCGGGGTGTCACCGGTGTTATCAGAGCATCAGGTTCTAGTGTCCTTTAGGATCTGACGGCTTATTATGTTTCCGCTAAGTTTATTTGATATAGAGACCTAAATTCTAGGACTGTTGTACTCTTTTTGTGTATGCTTCGTTCTTCAGCTATTTTAAGTTTATAAACAGCGAACTTATAAACTTTATTCTTATTTCAGATGCCTCTACGACGTGCACGACGAGTTCCCAGGGATGCAACGCCCAAACCCTGGCCTGCTCCAGTTCAGGGCATGATGAACGCCGCTGAGGTTGCAGCTATAGTAGCCCAAGCGGTAAATGCCGCAATTCTCGTTGTTCAACAGGCACCACCTCAGGCGCCGGTTGCCGCGCCAGTACTGGAAAATGCATTCCCGTCTACTTGGGAACGTGTACGTGACGCTTTTCAGAAAGCGCATCCGCCAGAGTTTGCAGGTAGCTCAGATGTGGTAGTCTCGAGCCAGTGGGGGAAAGATATACAGAGGCACTTAAGGATGTATGAGTGCACGGGCGTCCAGAAGCAGGTGCTAGCTACTTTCAAGCTAGTTGGATCTGCGCTACAGTGGTGGGAGTCTATTACCACCATGGAGGAGAGGGATACTCTCACGATTCAGGAGTTCTGGGTGCGGTTCGATCGCAAGTACTTTCCGTCAGCTGTTCATACGGAAATGAGGAGGAGATTGATGAGTTTGAAGCAGGATGGTAAGACTGTGGCCGAGTATGAGGCCGAGTTCACAAATCTGTTGAATATCGTTCCAGATGAGATACCAACAGAGAAGAAGAAGATTGAGAAGTTCACGGATGGGTTGACTTGGAGGATCCGTCCGCATCTGCTCGGGAACCTATCGTTGGCCACCTATTCTGATGTGGTTAACGCTGCATTGTTACACTGCCAGGACCACCGTTTTCATATGGCCGAGGGAAAGAGGTCGGGGGAGTCTAGCCATCAGGGCAGAACTGGAGGACATGGTGCCAGCGGGGTACAATCTGGTCAGGGGCAGAGACAAAATGAGTAGGGCTCCCAGCAGGGGGATAATAAGAGGTTCCGGTCAGGGAACTACAGGCAGGGACAAGGAGGTTTCCGTCAGGGCCATCAGGGTCCAAACGGCCATCAGGGGCAGAATGGGCAGCAGTTTCACCAGGGCCAACAGGGCCAAGGGAGGAACGGTAATGGCCACCAGGGCTGGGGACAGCAGGGGCAGAGAGGAGGTAACTTCCCAGGAAAGTGTGTTGTTTGTGGCAAGGCTGGCCATAAGCGACAGGATTGTCCTGATAGGGGCAGGGCCCCACAGCAACAGCAGCAGGGTGCTCGCCAGGAGCCACAGAGACCTATGTTTCCCGCCGCTCTTCCCTCACCGCCACAGATGGCAGCATTGCCACCCATTTCAGTAGTCCCAGCTCAGCAGGGGCAGCTACAGTATGGACGTGTCTACAACGTCCACCAGGCTGCAGTTCCACAGGCACCGCCCGCGATTGAGGGTACGTTTCCAATCCATGGCACTATGGGTCGGGTATTATTTGATACGGGTGCTACACATTGTTTTATATCTACACACTTCGCGAAAGCTTTAGGATTGTTAGCTACGGCAGAGAGCACAGTGACGTGTGTCGACTCACCATTGGGTAGTGGGTCACTTATTTTCTTTATATGCCGGGGAGTGGGGGTAGAGATTGGTGGTTTGGTATTACCTGCAGACATGTTAGTATTAGATATGCATGTTCACGATGTGATTATCGGTATGGATTGGCTCGTAGCTTATAGGGCCATGATTGATTGCTTCAGCGGGAGCATTGTTTTTGCCATTCCGGGGCAAGAGATGTTTATAGTGGTGATGCCTCGCCCAGAGGGAGGATCGACCGCTCATTTGTATTACATTGAGGAGGATACCTCTAAGGAGGTAGTGATTCCTTTAGATTCTATCCCAGTAGTCATGGAGTATTCGGATGTGTTTCAGGAGATACCAGGCTTACCCCCCAGTCGAGAGATAGACTTTGTTATAGATTTTCTACCGGGTACGAGACCTATAGCACGCGCACCGTACCGTATGGCTCCAGCTGAGATGAGGGAGTTACGGGATCAGATAGAGCAGCTGTTAGGTCAGGGCTTTATCCGCAGGAGTACCTCACCTTGGGGCGCTCCAGTTTTGTTTATGAAGAAGAGGGACGGTTCACTGAGATTGTGTGTGGACTAACGAGAGTTGAATAAGGTCACGATACGGAATAAGTATCCGTTGCCTCGAATCGATGACTTATTCGACCAGTTGAGAGGAGCTTCTTTCTTCTCGAAGATTAATTTGAGATCGGGATACCATCAGTTGCGTATCAGGGAGGAGGATGTCTCGAAGACTGCGTTCTTATCGAGATATGGTTCTTAGGAGTTTCGGGTTATGCCTTTTGGATTGACCAACGCTCCAGAAGTGTTTATGGACTTGATGAACAGAGTGTTCAGGGATTTCCTAGACCAGTTTGTCATTGTCTTCATTGATGATATTCTGGTTTACTCCCAGACAGTGGAGGAGCACACCAAGCATTTGAGGCAGGTTTTGCAGACACTTCGTCAGAACAAGTTATATGCAAAATATGAGAAGTGCGGGTTTTGGCTGAAAGAGGTCCAGTTTTTGGGACACATTATTTCCAACCAGGGAATATCTGTTGATCTGGGGAAGGTATCCGCGGTGAGGGAGTGGGGACAGACCACGACACCAATGGATATTCGCAGTTTCTTGGGTCTAGCAGGATACTACAGGAGGTTTATTCGGGGTTTCTCGGAGATAGCAGGTCCTTTGACACATCTAACTCGTAAGGGTGTGCCATACATCTGGAGTGATGCCTGTCAGTTGGCATTCGATGAATTGAAGGACAAACTGACCTCAGCACCTGTGTTAGCATTGCCGAGATCGGGAGTTGAGTATTTGGTTTACACCGATGCGTCTTTGCAAGGACTTGGAGGTGTATTGTAGCAGGAGAGACAGGCCATAGCTTATGCTTCCTGTAAGCTTAAGACTCATGAGAAGAATTACCCCACGCATGATTTGGAGTTGGCAGCAGTGGTATTTGCCCTACGGATTTAGAGGCACTATCTTTTGGGGAAGAAGTTCCAACTGTTCACGGACCACAAGTCCCTACAGTATTTGTTCATGCAGAAGGAATTGAATATGCGGCAGCATAGGTGGCTTGAGTTTGTGAAGGACTACCAGTTCAATATCCAGTATCACCCGGGTAAGGCTAACGTGGTAGCAGACGCGTTGATCCGTAGGCCAGCAGATGAAGTGGCAGAGGTGTGGAAGGCTAAGTGGAAGGAATTGGGACACCAGGATGCAGTTGCCCGATCTTTCATGTCTGTGATAACCGTTACACCGCAGATTGTCACGAAGGTAGTACGGGCATAGGCTAATGACTCGTTCTGTCAGGAGCAGATAGTTCGATTACTAGCAGAGGGAGCCGAGTCCTATACCGTTAGCTCAGACGGGGGATTACACTTCAATGGGAGATTGGTAGTTCCGGAAGGGGATGAATCGCGACACGATGTGATGGCAGAGTCGCACGGCTCATGGTCGTGGTACATCCCGGAGCGGACAAAATGTACAAAGACATGAGACGTCAGTATTGGTGGAGCGGTATGAAGAGAGATATCGCTGAGTTTGTTTCGAAATGCACCACTTGTCAACTTGTAAAAGTGGATCATCAGAGACCGGCAGGACTGCTACAGCCATTGGATGTCCCGGTGTGGATGTGGGAGAGCATATCCATGGACTTTATCACGGGGTTGCCTACGTCGCAGAGGGGTCACAACTCCGTTTGGGTAATTGTGGACAGGTTGTCCAAGGTTGATCACTTTTTACCCGTAAGGACTAACTACACTACGGGACAATATGCCCAGCTCTTCATTTTAGAGATTGTGAGACTTCACGGTGTGCCCCTAAATATCGTGTCTGACAGAGACAAGATATTTGTTTCGAGGTTTTGGGAGAGTTTCCAGGAGGCCATGGGCACGGAATTGCGGTTGAGTACGGTTTATCATCCGCAGACTGATGGGCAGACTGAGTGCACACATCAGATGTTGGAAGACATGCTACGCATGTGCATTATTGACTTCGGGGGTGGATGGGAGCAGTACCTTCCACTGGTGGAGTTTGCTTACAACAACTCCTATCAGTTCACTATTGGCATGGCTCCGTTTGAGGCATTGTACGGTAGGCCTTGTCGTTCCCCAGCATGTTGGTTAGAGGTGGGGGACAACAAACTACTTGGGCCGGAAGTGATTCAGGATACTTCGGCAAGGATTGAGTTAATTCGGAGTCGCATTCGGGTAGCTCAAGACAGGAAAAAGAGTTATGCTGATGCGAAGAGATTTTTCAGAGAATTCCAAGTGGGGGACCAGGTTTTGCTCAGGGTATCTCCTATGAAGGGGATTATGCGTTTCGGGAAGAAGGGGAAGTTGGCACCAAGGTATGTGGGGTCGTTTCCTATTATTGAGCGGATCGGATCGGTTGCGTATAGACTTGGGTTACCGGAGCATTTGCATCGGATTCACGATGTGTTCCATATTTCCTCGCTGAGGAAATACCTTAGAGATAATCTGGCTCATTCTCACATTGCTGTGGAGGACACCGATATCCAGCCGGATAGCTCCTACGAGGAGGGACTGATTGCTATTTTGGACCGAAGCGAGAGGAAACTGCGGTCAAAGATAGTTCAGTTAGTGCGTGTTCAGTGGCGACATCACAATGTCGAGGAATCCACATGGGAGCGCGAGGATGAGATGCGCGAACGTTATCCAGAGTTGTTCATACCAGGTAATTTCTAGTTTCGGATTTTGGGACGAAATTCAGTTATTGGGGGGGAGTATGTAATACCCCGTACTTTTGCCTATATTTATTTTTGGGATTAATTAATTAAATGCGTATTAATTGGAAATTAATCCGGGTTATAAATACTAACGGGATGCGAGTTGGTATTTTATTATGTGCATACATGTTTTATATGAATATTGAATTATAAAAAATTTGTCGTGAGATTGATATACGGCATTTTAGAAATTTTGTTAAGATGCGTGTGACCGCCGCGTCATGGTATATTATTTTAATTATAAAAGTGATTTTGATTTCTATTATCCGTATGGTCATTTTGAGTGCGCCAACGCGTCCGGAAGGGTTGAGATAGTCAGAAAACACTAGCCGAGGGTGTAGTTTGGATTCCGGGGTATTTTTAGGCCATATCGGTATCATAAAGGGTATTTTGGTAATTTTACATTTTGAGGAATTAAAAGTGACGAAAATTGTGAGTTTTAATCTGATGTGGATTTAACCCACTAAACCCACTAACCAACCCATATTAACCCATTAAGCTACGAAGACTATCATTAGGTTTACAACTTTCCCAAAGAAAACCCTAGCCACCATTGGAGAAGAAGCTTGGAGAAGAGAAGAAATTCTGCAGAAATCTTCATTAAACCGTCATCCAAACTCAGAGACAATCAAGGCAAGTGTTTTAATTAGATTTAAATTCGTAGAATGTTCCTTCCATGTTAGAAAATTGAAGAATATCAATTGTTCTTGAAAGATAATGAAAACCCATGTATTTTGAAGCTTAGAACTTGAAATCTTGAGGAGAATTGCATGTAGAATGATAGGTAGATGAGTATTCCCATATTATTTGTGATTGGAAGAAATTAAAACGGAATTATATTGGATTAATTCATGATTCATAAAGTTAGGGTTCATGTTCTTGATAAATTGGGAAAAAGTGTAGAGATTTGTAAATTTGGTTGATGTTAGGATGGATTAATCCTTCAAAACGTGATAGGATGTGATTATAATATGTTTAGAATTGTTAGAGACCTTAAAACGATTGTTGGGACTTAGTTTAGAAGAGATTTGAGGAGTAAGAATAGTGAAAAAATGAAATTAGATAAATCTGGGACGAATCTGGTAGGTCGTTAGAAGCCCCTGCCCAGGTCGTTCGAACGAACTCGTTCGAACGAGCTTCTAACGAATTGACCAGTCATTCTAACGAAAGGGAGCCTCGTTCGATAACTTTGTTCGAACGAGATCTCATTAGAAGGTACAGTTCCTTCGAACGAACTGGAATCTCGTTCGAACAGCCTCGTTCGAACGAGACTTCTAACGAGTTGACAGAGGAATCTCGTTCGAACAGTCTCGTTCGAATGAGACTTCTAACGAGTTGACAGTTTGGACCTTTTTGGACTGTTTTGATTTTTGGAGTCCTGTAAACTTGTTCGAGGATATAGATAACATTCCGATGATGATGTAATGATAGAATTGGGACTTTTGGGTATTTATGAGAAGGAAATCATATACGAGAGTTAAATTAAATGGACGGTTTGGGTTGAGACGTGAGTGTCTACTACGACGAGAGGATAAATTATGGCGCGTATGATTATAAACCGGAATAGTATAAATGGTGATAATTATAAGTTAGTACGAGAATGCGATATGTACTACGATTAAACTACGGAATTACTAAGATGTGTGTTTACTTAGTAGTGGTATATGAATTGTGTGTATGACATACCTACCATACTTGCTATCATGGGAGGTTTGCGTTCTCTTAGGGCCCTCTAATCCTTGTGTTGCCCGGATTTAGACTGGTTACCTTGATGAACATAGGTCATAGAAAGACTTATTGGGATATTAATAAGTCCGCTGATCGTGGGAGCGTAGGTATATGCGTGACCCATGTGATGTGACTGTGTTCGCCTCCATTATTTGTGATGTTGTTATCTATGAACTATTCCTGAGAGATTCGGAATATGTAATCCTTATGTACGTGATGTACCGGGATGGATAGCAGAGTATGTGTGCACCGCAGCTTAGTTCCCGGGGTGCTTGTATAGTATATTTATGATGTGAATAATATACACTTAATTAATGGGAACCTTCATGTTAATGTTGTGAATATAATTACGGTATTGTTTCGAGAAATATAACGAGTTAACTGATAGTGATATATATTGCATATTGAGCATCTGAGTTTACGTTAAACCCCTACTTAATTACGAGCGTTATAATGTTAATAGAACCGAGTAATAAGGGTAAGACCTATGACAGTCTAGCTAGATATGATGTCACTTAGATAGTGGGTTGTTTCATTGTAGATCGGTACTTATGTTAGGAGTACACAGTTAGACGAGAGGAAAAATAATGTGAGTGCACGTCCTAACATGTACTTTGCATTTAATGTTTTAAATGTTTTTAAATCACTTGCAGAATTTTAAAATATAACTCCACATTCGGGCTCTGACCCGTTTGCTTTTCAAATCTATTTTTCTTTGTAAAACCATTTTAGGTGCCCAGCCATAAGGACACCATGCATAGGATACTCATTCAGGTGACGAGTTGTAGCTGTTTGTGGAAGATACATGGATTTGCTTGTAGACGCTTCTATCACTTGGATTCCAGATTCTTTATCTATCAGTTGTAGGGCATGTTGCCCAATTCTATTAGAGTTACATTTCCATTACAGTTTTCAGACCTTGGCATGTATTGATTCAGTATTCAGTTTACTTTCCAGTTGTGGGGTTGTAGTGATGAGTTTTTCCTCCAGACTTTATTTACTTGATGTGATGGTTATTCTATTTACTTCTTTATGGTGAATGGTGTTATTATTGTTTATTACACTTGTTTCATGTTAACCAGACTTTAAATAAAATTTGGCACTTACTTTTTAAATACTAGGCGGTTAGTAATAATAAAAATGTTTTCGACAGTGATGCTATTAACTGAGACAACTTGGCATTTTGAATTAATTTAATAAAGGAGTAGCTACCCGGTATTTAATTAGTCGGGGTGTCACAATGGGTTCATTTAACACTTCAACATAATTTGGGGATCTTGCAACTTAGAGAGAGGAAGGCTCAAAGAAGATGTAATACCCCTCACTTTTATGGATATTTAAATTACATAAGTGAGTGAAATTTGGAAATATGAGGAATTATCGTGAATAATAAGTTTTGGAGTTTACAGGTGTTAGATGTTTACCAACATGTGTTATATTTACTTTTGGGATTAAGTAAATGAGTCGAAGTATTTTAATTACATCTCTCTATTGGGAAAAGCGACAAAGGATAATATATTGATTGCAAAACGCGTATTGAGATGTGTTAGGTTTAATTAGTGAATTGTAGTTAAGTAACTCGGATGGAGATTTTGAGTGTGCGCATAGTTTCGGAATGGTAGAGATAGTCGTAATAGAGTATCTGGGAGTAGTGTTTGGGTTTCGGGAATTTTTGGACCAGTTGGCGCTCGTAATTAAGTAAACGAGTCATTTTTGGGTTTATAAGGGATAAAATCTTATTTCTCTCTATATAAGCCATGAGAGAGTGAAAGAAAATAAAGAAAATAAAGAGGAAAAGAGAGAAAGGAAGAGAGGGTGAAGAGAAAGTGACTCTAAACTGTTATTGGAGTGAGGTGTGTACCTTATTCTTTTGAGCATAAAACCTTATCCATAAGGCAAGTGTTTACTTGATTTATTCTTTTGAGCATAAATCTCATATTATAGTTGGTAGTGTAAAACTATGGAGATTTTGGGATTGGGTTTTCGTGAATCAAAATGGGTTTTTTCTGGAGATTAACGAATAAACCTCGGATAATATCCAATTTGAGTAACTTAGAAATTTATTGAAATAAATTGTTGGTGATGGGTTCTAGGATGATTAGAACATTTTTATGTGTGTATGTGTTGTTGATTTAGGTTGGAGGATGTTAGGAGAGGAGATAAAAGATTAGGGGGAGCTTTAATGGATGGAACAACTTCTCGGAGAAGAAGCTGACTTGATCGATCGATCGATCGACGGCCATGGGTCGATTGATCGACCCTTCAGGATTTTTGACAATTTCGGCTTAGTTAATTTAAATAGGATAAATTCCCAAATTTATGGTTTTTAGCTTGTTTATTTGAGGATATAAATATTCAACTAGGGGAATGTACTCATAATTATTTAAGGGAGTTAAATTTGGGACTACGAGGGTGCAAAAATAGTGTGTCGTTAAAGGAATGGTTTCTAGGAAAATAAATTAGGGAGTTAAATATTCGGGGTTCCAAAATGTAGTGTAAGGACCTCTAAACTATTATTGGAGTGTGGTGTATACCTTGGATTAGTTGAAGGTAAAATCCAAGGGTTAACTAATTTGAGGGTGTTCGGGACGAGTAACACTCGGGATAATATTTCGGCGGGCGATTATATATATATATATATATATATATATATATATATATATATATACGGCGGGCGATTATATATATATATATATATATATATATATATATATATATATATATATATATATATATATATTATGCACGTAGAAAATATAGTTATATGCCGCCTATATGTTTGGAATAAATCCTAGGATGTTAATAGGATGGAAATTGATGATAGGGGCTAGAGATGCATGAGCGTCTATCCGGGGTCAGTTGACGACAATGATTATAGGTAGCGCGATACCGATAAGATTGAATTAAGTTGAGAGTATACTTATTTAAATTGTATGAATTGGTATATTCGAGGAGTATATAAATCCTTAAAAAGTTATTAAGGTATGATTTATAATTAAGTAAGAGAATACTTATGGTATTAGTATTTTAAGTTTGTGAATACTTAATATTATTACGAATGGGAACATTCAGGTTTTTGGCTATCACTATATGAGATTGGCAATTATAGCCATATATATATTTGAGAAGTGACGCAGATTATATATATGATGGGATTATAGTATATATACTATGATACGAATACATATATATTTGTGTGTGATTGGTATATTTGTATTTTAGAGGCTGGTTCCACGGGCTTTCCATTGGTGTAGGGTTGGAACAACTAGATTATATATTTCTCTAGTGCAATCTAGGGAGGTTGCGCGATGTGGGTGAATCCCATGGCTTGAGAAGTAGCGAGAGTATATCCTGGGGTCATATCATCCCGTGTTCGAGTGTGATGTGTGTACTCCACTTGTAGAGGGAACATGATCACCTCCACCGTTGTGTATTTTTAACATGACCATGAGTAAGTCTGGCTTGGTACGATGGTATAATGAGTAAGCCCGGATTTGGATAGGCACTATGAGACTGCATCTTCGAGTTATAACTCAGTGGGATGGTTATTATACTTGTTGTGTATAGTAGATTGCTTGTATATGAAGATGAAAAATCATATAAAGTAAATATATGTACATAAAGAGAAAAGAATGATAAGGTGTATTTCCCCTTCCAGTAGATTATATACGGATTTATATGAAAATGAATTATAGGTTATAGTAAGAACTATTTATACGCGCTACATATATACGCGTTATGTGCTGAGGACCTAATTGATCTCGATGATCAACATTGCCAGGTAGTAGTGTATCGAGGTAATTCCTTGTTTGGATTTCTCTTCGTGAGATGCCCCACTCACAAACACAGCGTAATGTTGAAAATGGGGAGAAGTTTATCCCTTACTACTCGGGTTTATGGGGTGTTTCAGAGATTGAGGGAAACATATTAGTTAGGCAGGCTAGGTTAACTAGGTGGTTTATAAGGTATGCGATAGGTATGCACTATTAGAAGAGGGGTGAGGGCTATCTCATGAGAGTGCGTTACCAATTTAAATATGAGATAAATCATATTTTAAAATATGGAATTTATACACTTGCATAATATTTTCAAACTTGGTCTCTCACCCGTTTCTCTATTTTTCACTCTCTTGCTATATATATATATATAGGTGTCGAGACACAGGGAGGGATGCCTGGATGCAGATTCATTCGAGTTAGACGTTTACTTCAGCAGCTTTGGATGCATGCATGTTTACTGTAAATGCTTTTATCCTCGTAATCTAGATCGGAGGTACTGTAGAAACACTCGGGACGATAGCCCAATGGTATTCATTTATTCTTTTACCGCCTTTTAATGCGGCATTCATTTTAGTTGTATTATGTTGAACCGAGTGTTCGGTTATTTTATTTCATTTCAGTTTTGCATTTATAAACTACGTGAATGCTTTACTTTGTCGGTTTGATTAAAAATATTAGTTAAGTAAAATTTTGACGCCGGCCTAATAGGTTAGTAGTAATTAAATTAGTTTTTCGACACTAATGCTGAGAATGAATCATATGAGACTCCTGTTTTAATTTGGGATAGGATTGATCACCCGGTACTTTATTAGGCGGGGTGTCACAGAAGATTAGACAATTCTAAAAGATTTTGGTCCATGTTCTTCATATTTGAGGCAATTTAATTATAATATTGTATGATTTACTTTAATTTAGATTATGCTTATCATTGTAACTCTAAACCCTAATTGTGATTTAGGTATGATTTATATGAATTAATTTGATTAAATTGAAAATTAGACTAATTAAATAAAAATTAGTGTTAATTTATATTGGTTTCGTTGAATTCTATATAAATGTGAGTTGGAATTGTTAGATCATGTATAGTAAGTGACTTTGTGAGCGAATCATTCAAAAATTCATTGTTTGCATGCTTTAGTACATGGATATTGAAATTTAAATTGAGTTAAGATTGAATTTCCAGTGTTTTTGTTGGAGAATTTGGTTTTATAATTAAACCTTGAATTGAAATAGGTATTTTGTTGTTATAACACTATTTGAATCGTGTTTTATTCTTGTTTATGCTGTTTAGAAGTTATATGAATCATATATGAAAGTTATGGGGCCATTAATGGAGTTTTGGTTTGAGTTTTGTTTACTTGGGGAAGAAGAAGTCCGTGGTGGAATTTTTTGCATATCTGGAGCGAGTGGTTATTGGTAGACAGATGACCGATAAAATGGTGGTAACAGTTAATGGACCATTTGACTTTCTTGTTCATGGTTTCGACCATTGGGGTCTGAGGACTAGTTTAGGTTTGCCATTGTATTAAGTTAACACTAGTATAACTTATTTTTATAATGGTTCATAAGTTTATATATGTGATAAATTCATTATTACCTATCTTAGTAGTGATACTAAAAGTGTATAATTCCTAGATTTTGTTTAGATATTCATGTGTTATGAGAATTTCTTTCGTTACACTACATCTGTAAAATTCATATCGCATGTGTAATCGTAGAGATCGTACCAAAGGGGGATTATGTTATGGGGTTACGTACGACACAAACCATAATGGAGTGAGAGTGAGTAGACGAGTAAGCCTTGGTCATATAACCTACGGGTCACACATGTAGGTACCCGCATTCGAGATGCATTGACCGGGAGATTTCATCATATAACCTTGGGTATGGTAGACTATACGAGGGATGGGTAGACAAAACGATTCATCCATTCCACATGTTAAGGCCTTATGTTTGGGATGACCTAAGACTATACTTGGTACGCACGAGTGATCCCCAAGGGAAATAGGATTATGCCTTTGTAAAAGTGACCGATTTAGTAAGAGCCTATTTCTATGGTTATTGTTATAGTTCATGCTTTTAGATTTTGTGACTATCTTATCAATTTTTATACTCTCAAAATTATTTAGCGTAGTGATCATTATGAATCCTTTAGTTGAAATTAATTGTGAAGGATATAACTTAATTATGGGATTCAATTGGTATTGACAATTTAAATGCATGTAATATTTAGGATTGCGATGAGTGATAAATATAAAAGTCATCTAAAATTCTTTAGGTGTATTTATAGTTGTAATTTATTCCAATTTTAGTTATACATTTGTGCTCTTTGAACTTGTTGTTAACGTTGTGGATTAAACGCTTCAGGAGTGAGCTACTCGTGCCTCAACTTGGATAGACCTCATTGTTGTCACTCATCCTTATCATTTCTGATATTCATTAGGATGTAGGTGTCCCTGACCTGCACGCCAAATTTTATCGACATATTTTTATTATTCTTAGTTTAGCATTTAGTCACATGTGGTACATATACTTTTCATAATTGGGTAATTTTGCATGTATATTATAGTCGACTTATAGATTTTTTGGGCCCGTATTATTGAATCAGAGTTCGTGGACAATAATTTGTCTATAACCAGTTTCCCTTTATTTTTATTTCTTTACGAATGTTTATAATGTTACTTAAATCTCCAGACTCATGTATCATTTAATTTACACCTGATCAATCTATTATTAAATATTAAGGGGTTTAACAGTTGTGAGGGGATGAAGTATGGTTGAATATGTGAAACAATTATTATTATTATTATTATTATTATTATTATTATTATTATAATAATAATTATTATTATTATGTGACACCCCGCCAACTAAAATACTGGGTGGCCAGCCCGTGATCCAAATAAAATGTTGGTCTCATATGGCTTATTCTTTGCATAAGTGTCGAAAACATTTTTTTTATGTACTAACCACATAGTAATTTAATTACATTGGTGATATTTTTTAGCTTTCATTAATTAGCAACACACAGAAATAAATAATTAATAAAAAGGAAACCATCAACACAAACTGATAACTTAATCCAACACAGATGAACGATATAAATAAGATGACCGAATCAACTATCAGTTCAAAAATAAAATCGAATAGTAAACTGAAATCATAACCTCGATACACAAGGTAATAGAAATAAACTGAATACTAAATTTGGGGCTTCATCCCCAACTGAGTACTCAAATAAAGTCCCTTCACTAAGGAAGAAATGAATGAAATGCCTATAGAAAAGTCCTGTAACTTCCTCATCAGGTGCAGCTGGGCATCCTGGGTTGGAATCCTTAAGCTGGGCATCCTTGTCGCTTGACACCTAAAAGGTTTTAGAAAAGATTTTGACATGGGTTAGATCCCAAGTAAAACATTTTGAAAATATTTAGAAAGAAGTTAAATTGCAATAACTAAATACGCATGCACAGTCTTCATATTTAAGTTAGTGTCGCACTCTCTTGAGGTATAACTCACCCCTCATCTAATGTGAACACCTAACGCTTGCCTCCCAACCTTCCTAGTTAAGCTACCCCACCTAACTAGATGGATCACACCTCTTACCACCACACTACTCTAACCCGAGTATTCTTACCTTGATTATCAAGTTATCTATGCATCAACTTATTAATTTGTTCGATTATTTTAAATCATATAACGAACCGCTTTTAAATCGTATAACCATCACACTAGTTATGTAAGAAATCCCTTTTTAAATTATTCAACTTTCGCCCTAGTTATATAAGAAATACATACACACTTATGTAATAAATCCCATATATAATTATTTACTCATATTATATACGTGATAGTATACTATAACATTCACACATATGCCAAGTATCATAACCATCCTCCCTAGTAAGGACTCACCAAATGTTTTCACTAAAATGCTATCACTCCAGGTATACTCATCCACCAGGTTACCCTGAGACGATTAAATACCACCGAATCAGGTAAAACTAAATAATAGTAACGGAGGTGGTCATAGTTACCACCGAGAGTGAGGACAAATCATACCCAAAGTTCCTCCCCTCTCAAATAATCATAACATATAAATACTAGACACCTATGACCTGAGGATTAAACTATCCATGTTCTTCAAGCCGAGGGATTCACCCACATCGCGCAACCTCCAATGATAGCACTAGATGGTTATGTATTCCTATAAATATTATTCACAACGATATCTATAAAGTTCAAAAATATAAATACTATCACACTACCGTATACATATATTAAATAAATCCCAGCTAACACGTTCAAAACACCCGTAGCACTAGCCCAAAATACCCCAGTCTATATCCCGACTTTTCATTTAATTAATCACACATTAATTATTTTGTCATTCAAGTTGTGTCACCCAATTATAATCCCTCGACTCTCTCATTCGGTCATAATCTTTATCTCTTAGTATTTGTTACACAAAATCCCACTAGATTATTTAACACATCTCTTTAAATTTAATATAAAATAATTTATTATATAACTCCATAATAAAATATCACGGGCTATCCCATGCCAAACTCTTATAACACTCAACCTATAAATATTCGAATCAAATCCACATCCCTTAATGTAATTAACTTCCACCTCAATCAATTTTCTTCAAGTGGTGTCACTCAACCATAATTTTTGGACTCCCTACTTGGTCCATATTTAAATTTTCATGAATTTATTTGACTCAACTCATTTTCCTCCTCTTTCTCACCTTTCTAGGTTGATATACATCCACCTATAACCCCTGGATAAAATAATCCCGAGCATCCATACCCGGATTTGATTTCTGACTAAAGATTTCGATCTCGGACACCCTTCCATAGAAAATTCATAACTAATTGAAAGAAAATCATAAAAATACAACAGTAGCCATGCGTTCGTAACTAAAAGATTTGTCTCCATATCCAAACTTAGGGTCATTTGAACGAGGTATCAATATCGTTCGAATGAGATTCTAATAATGCTTGAACGACTTTATAACGTCGCTAAAATGACTTGCGACGTCGCTCGAACGACTTGTCAAGTCCGTTGACGCAGCGCTGGTCACTTCTTCTTCCTTTTGATTCCTATATTCACAAGAAATTTTCTTTACTCCATTAATGAACCTAGCCAAGCTTTTGCATCTTCATACACCTTAACCCGGTTAAAACCATCATAACATAGGCACCTACTACTGGATTTGACCCTCATACTACCCTATAAACATCAACAATTTATAAAAATCTAAAATCTCTGACATGGGTTTTTCGTATACTCGTTTCTCCAAAATTCAGTCCTACAATTCGAATTAATCAACATAAATTTCATCTATAATCTACTCAATATGTTCAATTTCCTAAAAACCCATTTCTTTTTAATAACGAATCCCAAAAATGAATATGGTTTACACCCACCATGATATGAATTGCAATACCTCAATTTAAATGATAGAAAGTTTAACTACTCGTCTGGCTAAATTCTTAAAGTATAATTCCCTTTGTCGAAGACGAATATTTGACAAAGAACACACTAATTTTTTCTTGGTTTGGCTCCCAAAAGCTCACCCACTTGATCCCCCCTTTCTCCTCTGTAACTAGGATTTTTTTATTTGAGTTGTGACTACCACAAACTCTCTAACTTAGGTTTTATATCACCAATCCCTAAATTAAGCTTCTGGGTTAAATTAAAATGGCCCAAACACCCCCATGTGGACCCGGTTATGCCTAAAAATGTCCCGAGACCCAATTACTATCCCCGGGTACTATTTTTGGACAATCTCGACCTAACCGGAATCAACTGTGAGCTCAGAATCAGCTTCTGAGTTACTTAACTTAATTCTCCAATATCAACCTCAAATTATGACACATGAAATTTAAAAATATAATCCGAATTAATGAAATCTTAATTCACTAATTTAATTAAATCCTTGAAATAAATTTACATCCTTTATCATCAAATTGATTAAATTCTAAATCCTCAAAGTTACAAGGTGTTACATATTATTATTATTATTATTATTATTATTATTATTATTATTATTATTATTATTATTATTATTATTATTATTATTATTATTATTATTATTATTATTATTATTATCATTATTATTATTATAATAATAATTATTATTATTATTATTATTATTATTATTATTATTATTATTATTATTATTATTATTATTATTATTATTATTATTACTGAGAACAATTTTGATTAAAATCAGAGATGTGTAGAAATTTTAGGAGAAGGAGAAAGATGTCTTGAAGTTAAGGAGGGGGATGACAAGTTTTAAGAGGAATTTTGTGGTCATTTAGAAAGTTTGGGGAAAAAATGAAGTGCTTGAGTATTTGTTTTGGAGTAGAAATATTGATGCCCTTACATTAATGTTAATAAATATAAGGCCCTACTTGATGGAAAAGTGGGAAAAACCAAATGTTTCTAGGGAGAATAATTTGAAGGAAAATCAGTATTTTCAAACATTGGCCTATTTGATACAAGTTGGAAAATCATCATTTTGCTACCTTTTCTATCAAACACAAAAGGTGAAAAATATATATAAATGTGGAAAATCATTTATGGAATATATATATATATATATATATATATATATATATATATATATATATATATATATATATATATATATATATATATATATATATATATATATAATTTTTGAAATCTATACACACACATATACGATGTATACGAAAATAAACGAAATAAATTCATATATGAAATATATGGGACATACAAAATATACAAATTATATACATATTGGAAATATACAAAAATAAATATATACATTTACGAAATATACAAGAAAAATATATAAAATACACGGAATGTATGAAATATTTTAAACAATAACCGAAATATGTGAAATATTTTAAAAAAATGTACGAAATATACAACATATTTAAAAAAATATACGAAAGATATGAAATATATACATATATGAAATATCCAAAATATATATTTACAAATTGATGAACTATATATATTTATGAATATATATACGAAATATATAGACTTTTAAAAAAATGAGTGATTTTTGAACTCGAAAGTGTCAACCCCCCCCCCCCCCCCCCCCCCCGCCCCCCCCACCCACACACACAAAAAAAAAGAATGGGTTGTCACTCAAAGGTGCCAAATTGTGATTAAGGGATTTTTAGATGAAAATAAAATTTCAAGACAAATTTAGTCAATCAAACATCATTAAAGTTGGAAGTTTTCCCAAATTTCTAATTGTCTAACTTTTTAAATTTTAATTGGAATTTTCTTGTTATTAAATGGTCCCTAAACGTATTTCTATTAATTATTTTTTTTAAAGAGAAATATTTTATTTACAAACAATTAGAAGAAAAAACCTCTCCTATGCCTCTTACAAGAGCTAATGAAAAAAAATAAAAAACTATGAAAATTTACGAAATCTTGAACGCGGAGAAAAGGACTTAAATTATATTTAAGGGTTGATTTCTCTTCTTTACTTAAATACGGAAAAGTGTCATGTCTATTACAACCCCCCTTCTCCAATCACCGTGCCTTGATTGAAAGTGCTTGAGTCTTCAATGTTGCCTAACAGCTAAAAGGAATTTATGAGGGGCGTATTGTGCATTTGATATATATATTTTTTGGCATATTTTTCTAGTTTACTTTTTATTACAATTTGGGATTTCAATGTATAAATTAATTTTGGGACTCGTACATTAGTCTTCTACTCATAATGAACATTCTCATTTAGATTTGGAACATAGAGGTATGTCATCAAAAGAATGAGACTCAAAACGTCTGCGATTTTAACACTGGGTAAATTTTTCCTATTACCACTTATTTAGAGGTAATATTTAATCAATCAAATAAGGTTGTCAAAATATGTCATAGAAATTTTCCACACTGTTGATATACAAATGTTTACATGGTATATATAGGCAGGCCACAACAGTAAGATATGGCTTAGACTAATGTTTAAAATTTAAAAATGAGTTAATATTGTCTTGAGAAGATCTCGGACTGGATGAACCTCAATACGCCTCCTCAAGATGATGATGATGAGGAAATAACCTTTAGCTTGTCTTTGATAAAAATGAACCGAGGAGAAGAAAGTCCTTTTGTCACAATGTCAATTAGCTGATTCTTGGTGTAAATGAACTTGACTTGGAGACCCATGAGAGAGATGAATGCCAAGCTCAAACAAAAGGGATTGAAGCCATATCAAGTCAGTCATCGTGTCGATGAGAGATTTGTATTGTGATTTGATAAAGGAGCGGGAAACTGTCTTTTTTTTGCGAGAGCACCATGGTATGATATTATTTCTAAGAAATATGAAGTACCCACCCGTAGACAAATGATCATCTGAACAACCCACCCAATCATTATCGGAGAAGTTCTGAATATCAAAATTTTAGGATGGTGTGAGAAGAGTACAATAGTGGGATGCATGTTTAAGATACCACAAAATAAGTTTGACAACAATCCAATGATCACCGGTGGGATTATGCATATACCGACAGACCTTATTTACGGATACGGCAATGTTGAATCTTATCACTGTTATGTATTGTAAAGAGACAACAATTTGACGGAACATGGTTGGATTATCGAGGGGAATTCCAATGGTTTTGGAGAGCTTCATTGTCATAGATACTGGTGTAAGGACATATTTGGATTCAAGCAGGACAAAATTATGATGGAGATCCGTGATATATACTTCTTTTAGGATAAGATTATATTACAGCCGTGGGGAATTATTCCAATACCCAGAAAATAAGATAGATGACCCAAGTCTTATATGGAAAATTCGTCCCCAAGGGTAGAGATGAGCATTTGAATTTGATGAGAGTCAGTTCCATTACCCAAAACACCATCCACATAAATTAGTATAAAGAGATGGAATTGTGGGGATGTGTGAATGAATAGGTAAGATTCCATTTATGAGGCATGGAAACCACGAGAGACTAAGAACTTTTTTAGGCGAGGGAACCACACTCGTGGGGATTGCTTAAGACCGTAAAGTTAACAGTGAAGATGTCACACATGATGTGGATGAGCAGAATCTTGAAACTTGTTTGGTTGTTGCATATAGACCGTTCCATCGAGAAACCCATGAAAGAATGCATTGTGAATGTCGACTTGTCGAATTTTCAACCGTGAGATACGACAAGGGACAAAACAATGATAATTATTATATGTTTTACAACGGGTTGAACGCCTTGCCGTAGTCAATACCTTGTTGTTTGTGATATCCCTTTTCCACTAATTGGGCCTTGTACCGTTCAATTTAGCCATCTGATTTATTTTAATCCGGTAAACCCATTAACACCCGACAATAATCATGGATGGGGTAGAAGGAACCAAAGACCACGTGCCAAATGAGGGCATTAATATCCTCACTCATAGCTTGTCCCCATGCCCTAAGCTTATTAGCATTATTCTCCTGAGTTGATATGTCCGTTCTAGAATTATTACAACCACTTCTGACAGGTTGCTAGCCTCTATTTTCTTTCGGAATTGTTTCCCTCACCACGTAAACTCATTTTCTTCACGTGTTCCATACTAATAATATGGATTATGTACTCCAATGTGATGAAAGACATTAATGGCAAAAAGTGATGCACTCCAATGTTGTCTGCTAAAGTTTTCACGTGATTATAGCGTTACCCTATGTAATAACCCTCACTTTTGTGTATTTGTTTTTTTTATATTAAATTATCGGGTGTGTTTGTTATTTAATATAAATGAGAATTAGAACAAGAATTTAACATAAATATTGATCTGCGTAGAATAGGTAATATATATGTGATTTGTACATTTACTAGTGTGATATAGTAAATATAATCTTGTTGCATGCAATTACGTTGTATATGTGTATTAGGGATGGGAATTTGTTATTTCTCAATCGGGGTACATTTGAGTGAGTTACATGAGGTCGAGCGATGGTTTTTATATTCGGAGTTTTGGATGATAATTTGGAGTGCATGGTTCATCTCAGAAGGGCCGAGATTGTAAAAATGACTGCACGGGGGTTATATTTGGGTTTCGAAGTATTTTTGGATAGTTGGATTCGAATTGGAGTATACGAGTAATTTTATGTGTGTATTATCATTTAAAGTAGGGATTAATAGTAATCTGGGTTTTTAGACATAAGATAAAGTTAATCAATCTCATTGTGAGAGAAAACCTATTTGACATAAAAACATAAGGAAGAATAGAAACCATAGAGCTTTGGGAATCCCGAGAAAATCCTTAACTTTGAGGAAGATTCATAATTTTTATTATTGAGGGTAGTGATTAAAGTTGCTAAATGTTTATGTGTGTGTGATTTATTTTAAAATTTGTGGATATATATGGTAATATTGGACATATATGATAAACCCTATATTTTGGTGTTGAAATCTAGCATTTGATGAGTATTTACAGGTTTGATGGCGTAAAAATGGTTGGGTGTATACTTGGGTTGAGCTATGATGTTAAAATTTTGTAGAAAAGGGGTTTTGTGATGTAGGAAAAATCTCGTAGGATTAGAATCTGAACAGGATGGAACAGTTTGGTTGCATACCTCAGATTGGTTCGTTATGGAAGCGGACCGATTCCTTTTTAAAGGTCATCGGTTTAGTTTGCCCTTATCAGTGTAGAAGATCAATTCGTGTTGGGAATCTGCAGTTCAGTTCGGTTGTGTCAGATTTCTAACTCCTCTGTAACTCCTTTCCATTTGGTTCTGGTGCTAATAAAACCCTCCAAAATAATACAATAAACATGATTACGAGTTAAAAAGTTTGGATATTGTTATGTCATGATGATTGGGGAGATATCTGGTCAATTAATGAGGCATATTTGGGAGTTTGTTATGCCGATTTTATATGTAACTTCTCATAGTGATATGAATTTTATTAAGAATTGACAAGGGCTAGTAGAGAGACGTCGTGTGTCATGTGAAGTGTTAAATTAGTAACTATTTGTGTTATATATATGATGGATAATAAAGGTCCAAGTGAGCGATTGAATCATAAAATGGATTGGGAATAATTATGTGGATTAACGACTAGTGTAAAGTGTGTATATACATGTAGCCGATATTAATAGTATATACAGTCGAAAAAGAGAAGGTTTGTATATATATGAATGTATATATATCTTGTGTGTACGATATATATCAATTGCGTCGATATACCCCTCTAGTACTATCATGAGAAGTTGCGTGATGTGGGTGAGGCCCCTGACTTGAGGAGCATGGAACGTATAGTCCCCAGGTCATAGCTTCCATTCATTTATTTGTGTGGCATTTATCAGGGGTAAGACATCTTGGGAATGATTCGTCTTATGTCCGGTGAGGGACTATGGAGGCTTCCCCTACATTTGTGAATTTGGTTCATACCAAGTCAGTATTAGAGTCCTAAAGCTGGTAACCCAGGATGGTATGCGAGTAATTCCCTAGAAGATGATAACATTATAGTGATTGCATCTAGTGTGTTAAAGCTCCGAGGGATGGTTAGTATACATATATTATGTGTGTTATGTATGTGTACTTGGTAGAAGTAATTTATCTGGTATAATAGTGAGGCTAATATTCTACAGACTTGGAAATAATGCGGCATATGTTATAAATAACTAGCGAAAGTTATTAAGTAATGAATTGTCATATAATCATTTGGGATGTGATTAAATGATTATGTTTTGGAGAAACTAGATGCGCGAGTGGGGTAAATCCATAAATTTGATGTGGAGGTATCCCTAGATGAGTTGGATAGCTTGTTTAAGATGAAAATGCATACGTTTAGGTGCGCACTATAGTTGAGGGGTAAGGTTGAGTTTCAAGAGAGTGCAACACCACGTTATATTATGAAATTGTGCATTGATAATTATTATGCTTTTTAATTCACTTGCCAAACTTATTTCAAACATCGAGCTCTGACCCGTTTATATCCTCTCTCCTGCTTTATTTATTATTATGTCGGTGTCCCATCATAAGAGTGCTAATGATGGTTATCCATTTTAGGGTCTTTGGAGCTATAACAAGTGCGGACTGTTGCAGTGATTTTGTTAGAGACACAAATTTTTGTACATCTAGTTAAGGATTCAAAACTGTAGATCGGGTGTGTGTACAAAGGGTTGTTCATGTATATCTCCTCTTTTTGTCACTTGTGTTGTATGGTCTATTGCCCGACAGCTTATTCGGGTATACATATTCTTTTATTGTACATATTGTTTATATATGATCACTTTCAGTGTTGTATACGGTTTGATTTCTAAATATGCTTTAAAAAAATGGCATATGTTTATTTTAGTATTGGGTGATTAGTTATTCTTGAGTGTTTTCGATAGTTGATGCTAAGAATTATCCACTTAAGAGTACTATTTTATCTTAATAAATGCCTGGCCACCCGTTATTATTATAAGCGAGGTGTCACACCCCATTCCTTAAAACACTAACTGAAGATTGTCTCACACGTTAACGTTTCTCCTTGAAACGTATAGTCCTCATAAGCATTTGTTCCGCTCTCTTGTAGTAGGGATGATAGGGTTAGTTTTTTATAGGAGTGGGAGGCTTATTTCTCTCCCCTGAATTCTTATATTATTCTCAATTCCTGGGTTGGGCTTTAGGCCCCAACTTTGGACCCCGAAATGAGCCCAAATTCAAAATTTAACTAGATCGATAACTACCCAACTCATATACATATACCCCGTGACCATTTCTAAGGGTATAAAAAGCCCAAACGAGTCCCTAATACCTCTCAAAGTGTGCCCCAAATATTTTATCCCAGAAATATATATAATTGTATCGTGACACACCCATATACCTTTTTATATATATATATAATAAACCTGGTCTGATTTATTCCAAATCATTAAAGTCAAATGCTAAACTTTATAAATAATATTGAGTTTAATTACTATAATCCAAGATTATTTAATTTCACCGAATTAGTTTAATCCTTATTAAATCTTTAATTTATTCCAAAATATACGGGGTATTACAGATAAGCAATTGAATTTGATGAGCGTCAGTTCCAGTAACCACAATATCATCCACATAAGTCAATATAAAGATCTAGAATTGTGGGTTTGTACGAATGAAGAGGGTAGAGTCCATTTTAGAGGCATGGAAACCACGAGAGACTAAGAATTTTTTTAGTCGAGGGAACCACACTCGTGGGGCTTGCTTGAGACCGTATAGTGAACGGTGTATATGTCACACATGATTTGGATTAACATGATCTTCAAACCTAGGTGGTTATTTCATATAGACGATTTCATTAAGAAAGCCATGCAAGAATGCACTGTGAATGTCGACTTGTCGAATTTTCCAACCGTGAGATATAGCAAGGGACAAGACAATGAGAATTGTTGTATCTTTTACACTGGGTTGAACGCCTCACCGTAGTCAATGCCTTCTTGTTGGTGATATCCCTTTTCCACTAATTGGGCCTCGTACCGTTCAATTGAGATATTTAATTTTCTTTTAATCTAATAAACCCATTTGCACCTGATAATATTCATGGATGAAGTAGGAGGAACCAAATACCAAGTGCTGAATGAGGGCATTAATTTCCTCATTAATAGATTGTCGCCATGATGGAAGCTTATTAGCATTATTCTCCTGAGTTGAGATATCCGTTCTAGAATTATTACAACCACTTATGTCAGGTTGTTAGCCTTTCTTTTCATCTGTAATTGTTTCCCTAACCATGTAATCTCATTTTGTTCAGGTGTTCCATACTAATATCATGGGTGATGTACTCCAATGAGATGAAATACATAAATGACAAAATGTGATGCACTCCAATGTTGCCTTATCAAGGTTTCACATGATTATTCAGTCACCCCATGTAATACCCCTTACGTTTGTGTATTTAGTTTTTTTTATATTAAATTACCATGTGTGTGTGATTTAATATAATTGAGAATTAAAACGTGAACTTAACATAAATATTTATTTGGGTATAATAGTTAATATTTATACGAATTGTACATTTACTAGTGTGATATGATAAATATAATCTTATTTCATGCAATCACGTTGTACATGTGTATTAGTGATGGGAATTAGTTTTTTTTCAATCCGGGTACATTTTAGTGAGTTACATGAGGTCGGGAGATGATTTTTATATTCGGAGACTCGAATGATAATTTGGAGTGCACGATTGATCTTGGATGGGCCGAGATAGTCAGAATGACTGTCTGGGGGTTGTATTTGGGTTTTTGGGTCTTTTTGGCTAGTTTGACTCGAATTGGAGTATACGAGTCATTTTATGTGTGTATTATCATTTAAAGTGTGGATTAATAGTAATCTGGGTTATTAGACTTAAGAGAAAGTTAATCAATCTCATCGTGAGAGAAAACCCATGTTAGAGAAAAACCTGAGTAAGAATAGAAAGAGAAGAGAAACCTTGGAGCTTTGGGAATCCCAATCAAATCCATAACTTTGAGGAAAATTCTGTAACAACCTGTCCTTTTTGAGATAATTAAATTCCATAATTAAGTATAAATTGGGATTTGGGAAATTCTCGGAATAGTGATTTTTGGGATTTGAGGATTGTCGATGGGTGAAATAGTTTCTTTTCGGGTTTAGAAAATATGTCGAGCTATTTTAATTATATGTTGACGTTGAGTAAAGCGACACGAGGTAAGACTTTAATTAGAAAACTCGTATTCAGTTATATTGGGTTAAAAAGTGATTTGCGGTTAAGTACCTCAGATGGGAATTTTGGCTGCGCCGTGAGTCTCGTAATGGCCGAGATAGTCGAAAAAGAGTAACCAATTGTCGAAATTTAGTTTCGGGGAATTTAAGAGTTAAAAGGGCTCGTAATAGAGTAAACGATTCGTTTTTGGGTTTTAAGGGGTATAAACCCTTTTTCTTTCTACATAAGAGGGGAGAGAGGGAGAAAAGAGAGGAGAAAAGAGAGAAGATAGAGAGGAAGGAAGAAAGAGGAGAGAAATGGAAATCTCGGGCCAAACTCCGTCGAATTCGACTCGGGATCGTCGGATTATATCCACGAGGCAAGTGTTTACTTGCTTTATTTACTTTTTACATAAATCTCATACCGTAGTTTGGTATAACTAAAACCTAATAATTTTGGGTTGGTTTTTCATGGAAAAAATGGGTTTTCGGGAGTTAAAACGAATAAACCCCTAAAAATTTTTAATTGGAGAAACTTAGAAATTAATTGGTGGTTTCGGGTTCTAGGATGTTTATAAAACTTAATATATGTATATTTATAGTTGGTTGAAGTTGTATGACATTGGGTGAAGAGATGAAAGCTTTGGAGAAGATTTAATGGCCGAAATAGCTTCTCGGAGAAGAAGCTGCCTGACATGATCGATCGATCGAACATGGGGGCTCGATCGATCGAAACCATCGATCGATCGATGGCTATGGGTCGATCGATCGACCCCTTTTTAAAGTGGACAATTTTAATAAGGTGAATTGGATGGGGTGTAATCCAATTCTAATTGATTCGAGGTTGATTATGGGATAACATAAGAGATCTTTTAGGATTATATAGTCCTCTAATTGAGGAAATGTTGGAGGGCAAGGTGAGGGTTTTAATTGTATAACCCTTAAGTTATATTTTCTAGGAAAATAGAATAATTGTGTAATTGGAAGATTTAGGGTTCCTAACTTAGGTTGGGGACCTCTAAGTGATTATATGGACAAGATGTAGTCCTTCGTATCATGGAAATGAAATCTATGACCCATTAAATTTAAGGTTGTTCGGGAAAGATAAATCCCTAGGATATCTTAGTGGGAAATTAGGCCTATATAATTATGCATATAGGAAGCATATTTATAAACGATGGCGAATTGTGTATATCCTACGAGATAGTTAGGATAATTTGGGAACATAGATATATATATAGACACTTAGAGTGAAATGGTATAATTAAAAATATCCAATAAATCCTTAGATGGGATTAAGGTATGTATTACTTATCAAAGTAAGGAAATACTTTGGGATTTAGTATCATGCGTATATGAATGCATGGTTATGATTATTTGAGAGAATCTTTGGGATTATTGGACATCGCTAGATGTAATTGGAAAGTATGGCCATTTATATATATTCGAGGAGGAATATATGGTATATGTATGTACTATGTGAATAAAGTATATATATGATATGATGTAAATGACTTTTGAAAATATAAAAATGAATGTTTTCAAATGGAAAAATAAATGATTTTTCATAAATGATAATTTATGGATACACACCTCTCTAAATGCTATCATAAGGGAACTACGCGCGTGAGGTGAAGCCCCTTGACTAATAAATGCAGGGTGGATATAGTCCTAGGCTGTATGGGCGATTATTATATGTTTTACTATCAGCCTTAATCTTCTAACAATCCTAGTTAGTCCAAGTACCAAGGGTTAAACTTCTCCCCAGTCTCAACGCTATGCCATGTTCGTGCGTGGGGTGTCTCGCAGTGCGAAATCCAAACAAGGAACCCCACCGATACACTACTACGCGGCAAGGTCGATCGTTGGGATCCATTAGACCCGTAGTACCCAATTTATATATACATACACATGTTTTACATACAGATCGTATTACACGTTCGGATATATCTCCCGGAATGAGAATTCATTTACCACATTGATATACCCATATATAGCCTTGACCATGCCGAGGGCGCCCTGCGCCTCACCAGGATCATACGACCCCTCAGGGGCCAACCCTTCCCAGGCTCTGGATGACCCATCAGGGGGCCGACCCTTCATCAGGCTCCGGCCGACCCTTCAGGGGGCCGACCCTTCATCAGGCTCTGGACGACACTTCAGGGGGCTGACCCTTCATCAGGCTCTGGACGACCCATCAGGGGGCCGACCCTTCATCAGGCTCAGGTCGACTCTTCAGGGGGACGACCCTTCATCAGGCTTCGGACGACCCATCAGGGGGCCGACCCTTCATCAGGATCCGGATGACCCCATGAGGGTACGACAGTACGAGGCCCAAATTAGGCCAGACTCATTACCGGAAGGAACTTTGCCTTTAGCCTCATATCAAAGGCCGAGGGTGACATCATCACGGCGTGTGGTTTGGGAGACGCGTGGAACAGTGCGCGTGAGGCTCACATGGCACATGGGAGACCGTTATAACAAAATCACATCCTCACGTGAGGGAATATTATGTCATCATTTGCCATCTATAGGTGTCAACAGGGGATTGGATAGATCATCATTCACATGCATAATGCATACTTCGGGGGTACACTACACCCCCCAAGATCTATATATACTTATCACTTACAACTCTACAAGGGAGGAATCAAGAATCATAACCCTAGCGAAAAATCTGCTTATACACATAGTAGAGAGAGAAAGTGAGCTGATGTGCATTGTATCCAAGGCCATTAGTGCCCATACTTAGTGGATCACACACTCACAGTGGATATAGGACAAATTGGCTGAACCACTATACATCATTGTCTTATTCCTCTTATAGTCATCTCCTTCTACACACTTATACACTTACATCTCTATGACTGCCATGGCTTCCATTGTTTTAGCTCATCATCATCACTTATCCGGTGGTGTTAAATCTCAGCATCACTAGTTTGGTGCCATCTGTGGGAAAGAGAAGACATCTCTTCCCTTGTATAGCTTGGCCTCGCTGGGCACTCTGGTGGTGATCTAGCTCTCCCCCTGAGAGGAGATGTTTCACCATTGAAAGAGACCCACTAAGGTTCTCAAGCTCACCAGTCTTTTCTTCAGTTCAGCTTTTCATAGCTCAAACACATGGCACCTCAGATGCCACCACCACCACTTCCCCCTCCGGATGATGGGGGAGGACCCAGTTCCAGTCAGCCACCACCTCAGTTTGAGATGGCTGATGTGGCGGTAGCCTTAAAATCTCTGGCAGCAAGCCAGCGGATGATGCGGAATCAGTTCACAGCTCTAAGCCAGAACATACTAAGAAAACCAGGGGTTTCACCTGAGATGATTACTCCGGCAGAAGCTCCAGGGCAGCATGAAGCCAGGGGACCACCCCAGGCACCACGCAAAGACCTGCCACCCCCTCAGCGGCGTAGGGATGTTGCTGACCCCGGCATCTATGCCTGGGGAGGCAAGGAAACCCTTGCCCTGAGGACATGTATGATGACCTGGAGGAAAAGGAGGCCCCTATAGAATGCTGGGAACCATATGAGGTCTCCAATAATACTGTACGACCTCTCCAGGAAAGTAGAGGAAAGTGCGGAAGACCAAATTCTGATGATCGCCGGAGGGGCTCTGCTTTTGATCTCTTGAGCAGGGGGTCACCCTTTGAGAGTCTGGGCCAAATAAATGACATGCGGGAAAGATTGTCTAGGTCAAGGAGTGCCGCGAGGTCCAGGAGGGAGGCGGAAGATGGCCAACCCCAAGGGCGGGTTGACGGTCAAAGGGAAGTGAACAGCCGACACAGGTCTGCCGCAGCAGAACCCTCCATTCACCTTAAAGAGGCGGCAGAGGATAACATCGGCCAAGCCGACCCCACCCTGCGAGGCCCTGGAATGACTCGATCCAGCCACTAGAGGATAAGATCAGTGATATACTGAAGAGCTGGGACCCTCTTCAGAAGGGATACACCATGGGCTCACCCTTTGTAGCGAAGATAGTCAACTTCCCTACGCCATCAAGGTGCAAGCCACTTGTGGTCACCCCAAGGTACGACGGGAGCACCAACCCTGTCCACCATGTTGAGATGTATCAATCAGCAGTAGACATTTACTCTATCTCAGATGAGATGAGGTGTCATGTCTTTTCTGGTACCCTGACTGGGGCTGCACATATCTGGTACACGTCTCTTCCAAAAAATTCTATTGAAAACTTTAAGCAGTTGGCAGACCGGTTCATCCACAACTTTTTCTTTGGGGTGAGGCCACATAATAAGACCACCCACCTTCTCTATGTTAAGCAGGGGAAGAATGAGAGTCTGAGGGACTACATAGCCAGATTCAATAAAGAGAAGCTGGAGGTGGAAGACTATGAGGAGAGCATAGCTATGACAGCCCTGATTGAAGGACTCCAAAAGGGGAAGATATTATGGAAGCTTGTTGAATGCCCTCCAAGGACGATGGGTGAATTGCTATCAATAGCAGGAAAGGTGATGAACACCGAAGAGGCAATGGCCGCAAAATACGAAGATAAAAAAGGAGGCGCTAGTGGGGTAAATACCCTAAGAAGAACAAAGAGGGGAAGAAGAGGTCTACGGATGACAAGTTCGCTGGTTACACCCCTCTAACGTTCAGCTGTGAAAAAATTCTAAATGAGATAAAGAGTGACCGATCCCTGAAGTGGCCTGAGAAGTTGAGGGCAGCCCCCAAAAAGAGGAACAAGAACCTGTGGTGCGAATTTCACCAAGACCACGACCACATAACAGACAAATGCTTTGCTCTAAAAGATGAGATTGAGAAGATGCTGAAAGAAGGGAGGCTCAGAAAGTACGTCGACAAAGGTTCATTCAAGAGGGGCCGAGGGGACGACCCTAGAAAGAAGCGAGGCGATGCATGTAGAGAAGGTCCTCAAAAAAGAGGGGATGACCCTTCTGATGGTGAGGACGACCCTGACCTCCCATCGGGAGACGACTAAGGTCCTATCAAGAGACTTAATATGATATCGCTTGGAGTGGGAATGATCTCCAGGGGTCCAGTAGGAGGAGGGTCTGAGGTCACTGACAGGAAGGCCCATGTGGCTGAGGCCATGGCAGTGACGAAGACGGTACACTCAACCTCTCTGGAGGTCAAGTCAGAAAAGAGGAAAAAGGTTGATATGGACACTCTGATAGTGGGGTTCTCGAGAATGGACTTTAAAGGCCTCCTAGCCCCACACGACGACCCACTCGTCATCTCAACTAGGGTTCACATGTGTGAGGAGCCGAGGATATTGGTCGACGGGGGTAGTTCTGCAGATGTAAAGTTTTGGTCGTGTTTCAAAGCCTTAGGTCTCAGCTGTACTAGACTCCTCCCATACCATCATCCATTAATTGGGTTCAGTGGGGAAAAGGTTCATCCCCTTGGAGTCTATGAGGTCGATGTCAGGATGGGGGACGAGTGGCCGAGATGGCTTACCAAGAAGGTCAGTTTCCATGTGATGGATGAGCATGTGTTTTTGTCCTACAACATGATACTAGGGCGTGTGGCCCTCAAGGGGTTGGAAGTTATGCCGTCTACGGTCCATCAGATGATTAAATTTCCTACCCCTTACGGGGTGGGGTAAGTTCAAGGAGACCAGACAACAGCGCGAGAATGTTACTACAACTCCCCTGAAGAAAGGGAGGCGCACAAGAGGGCTACAACCACTTACAATATTGATACCCTAGACCCTAGGGATGAGACGAAGCTAAAGAAATGAGAGTTTGCGGAAGAGGTAGAATCCATCATCCTCGATGAGGATGACCCCAAAAAACCGTCCAAGTAGGCAAGTCTCTGAAGCCCAATATAAAGGAAGACCTCATTAAACTGTTAAGGAGAAGACGAAGCGTCTTCGCGTGGAGTCATGTAGATATGCTGGGGATTGACCCTGAAATCATGTGCCACAAGCTCAATGTGGTAGAAAGAGTGAAGCCGATAAAGAAGAAGAGGAGAATTTACTCTAGAGAAAAGTATGAGGTCATTAGGGATGAGGTCAAGAAATTAGAACACGCTGAGTTTGTCAAAGAGGTCATCTACCTTGACTGGCTGTCCAATGGAGTCATTGTCACAAAGGACAACGTGAAGTGGAGAATGTGTGTGGACTTCACCGACCTCAACAAGCACTGTCCCAAAGAGAGCTTCCCTCTCCCCCACATTGACCAGATGGTAGACACTACCGCGGGCCATGAGCTCATGAGCTTTATGGATGCCTATTCAGGGTACAACCAGATCTTCATGAACCCCGATGACTCGGAGAAGACAGCCTTCATTACTGACAAGGGGACATACTATTATAGGGTTATGCCCTTTGGCCTAAAAAATGCGGGGGCAATGTACCAGCGCCTCGTTAATAAAATGTTCGAAGAACAAATTGGGAAGTTTATGGAGGTGTATGTAGATGACATACTGACTAAGAGTTTGAAGGAAGAGGACCATGTGGCAGACCTGGAGAGGACCTTTAATACAATGGATAAATACCATATGAAGCTTAATCCGGCCAAGTGTGTCTTCGGGGTCAGAGCATGGAAGTTCTTGGGGTTCATTATCAACCAAAGAGTCATCGAGGACAATGTTGAGATGAAGACCCCCAAGTCCATTAAAGACATTCAGAGGCTCACAGGGAGAGTTGCTACCTTGAACAAGTTCGTATCTAGGGCCATAGACAGGTGTCTACCATTCTTTAAAATTCTAAGGAAAGCCTTCGAATGGAGTGAAGAATGCGATGAGGCCTTCAAGGAGTTAAAATCATACCTGGGGTCTTACTTGCTGTTGTCATGGCCCGTGCAGGGTGAACAACTTTATGTGTACCTCACCGTCTCAGAGTTAGCCAATAGTGCAACCATTGCGAGAGACGAAGATGGAGTATAAAAGCATGTGTATTTTAACAGCAAGGCACTCCAGGGGGCAGAGCAAAGATACTCAAGGATAGAGAAGTTTTCCTACGCCTTGATCCATGCATCGAGAAAGATGAAGCCATACTTTCAGTCCCATACAATGCTCATCCTCACTGACTCTCCCCTTAGGCAGGTTTTGCACAAGCCTAAAAAAGGAGGGAGGTTAATATCCTGGGCTATAGAGCTGGGGGAGTTAGACATAGTGTTTCATCCTAGGACGGCCATTAAGGGGCAAGCGTTGGCAGACTTCGTGGCCGACTTTACTTAGGAATATGATGAAGACTAGGATGAGAGCCTCGGGAAGATAGATACCCGATAAGGTGAGCTCACCGACACACCTGCAGATAAGGCTGAGACGAGCACCGCTAGAAGGAAAGTGGTTGAAAATGAAGAGGGAAGATATCTCTTTAGACAGGGGTCACTCACCGAGGGAAGTTTCTCAGAAGAACACATCGTGTGGAGTCTCTTCGTCGATGGGTCCTCTTGCGAAAGCGGGAGTGGAGCTGGATTAATAGTATCAGCACCCGATGGTACATACATGAAGTATGCCCTTAGGTTTAACTTTAAGGCCTCCAACAACGAGGCCGAATATAAGGCCTTGATGGCAGGCCTCTCCTTGGCCAGATCTCTTAGTATCGGCCGCATTTTGGTTCATAGCGATTCGAGGCTAGTAGTGAATCAGATACTAGGAGCCTACGAGGCCAAGGATGAGAGGATGGCTAGGTACCTTGAGAAGGTGAGGTCATTACTGAAGGGCTTCAGATAAGTGAAATTAAAGAGGATACCTAGGCTCAACAATGGCCATGTTTATGCCCTTGCTAGGTTGGCCTCGGCAACTAGGACAGACATCAGGAGGACTGTCCCGGTAGAAATTTTTCTTCAGATAACTATTGAAGACGCTGGGGGAACACTTGGCAATTACCTAAATGTTTCTCAGAAAGCTTCATGGATGGACCCTCTGATCAGGTACATTAAAGAGGGGAAGATGCCAAAAGCAAGGCAAGAAAGTTAGAAGTTGAGATACATGGCTGCAAAGTTCACTGTTATTGGAGACACCTTGTACAAAAAGGGATTTTTACTCCCCTTACTTAGGTGTGTGCACCCATCTGAGGTCCCATCCCTTTTTCAAGATGTGCACGAAGGATCGTTCTCAAGCCACATTGGGGGCAGATCCTTAGCGAAGAGGGTGATCACCCAAGGGTACTGGTGGCCAACCTTGGGAAAAGACGCCGCCGCATATGTAAAAAAGTGCGATAAATGCCAGATATTTGCCACCATACCTCACCAACCCCATCAACCTCTTACCTCCATTACATCCCCATGGCCATTTGTAGTATGGGGGATCGACCTCGTAGGACCCTTACCAAGAGCGGTCAATAACTATCGATTACTCATTGTAGCTATTGACTATTTCTCAAAATGGGTGGAGGCCGAACCTATGGTCATAATTACAGAGTAGAATACCTTCCAGTTCATCTATAAAAATGTTATATGCAGATATGGTCTCCCCAACACGCTCATCTCGGATAACGGGACTCAGTTCAAGAATACCTCTCTACAGAAGTACTGTGAAAGGGTGAGTATCAAACAATTTTTCTCCACCCCAGGTCGACCTCAAGCCAATGGGAAAACAAAAGTTACAAACAGGACAATCCTATATGGAATCAAAAAGAGGCTTGAGGAGGCAAAAGGAAGATGGGTCGATGAGTTATATGCCGTGCTGTGGGCATACAAGACGACAGTGAGGACCTCTATCGAAGAGACCCCATTCATGCTAGCTTATGGCTCAGAAGCCGCCATCCCCACCGAGATTGGGTTTCCTACTCATAGGGTCCAAATGTATGACCCCCAGAGAAATAGAAAAGAGAGGAGACTCGAATTAGACCTGATTGAGGACAGGAGAGAAGATGTCGAGATAAGGCAGGCCGCCTACCAGTAGAGGACCGCAAGGTTTTACAATCAGAGGGTGAAGAAGAGGCCAATTACAGTGGGGGACTTTGTCCTCAAAAAGACCTGTAAAAAGCCCAACAAGCTTCAACCTAATTGGCATGGCCCATATAGGGTCATCGATGAAGTCGTCCCAGGTACGTATAGACTAGAAAACCTAGAAGGGGAACCCTTTTCCAACCCCTGAAATGTAGAGAATTTGAAAAAATACTATCAGTAGTGTTGTAAGGTCTTGATAGACCATAATTGTAATAGGAAAATTAATGAGAAATATCCGTGTTTCCCCTCATCCTGTGTTTATCAGTTCTAGTACGCATGAAAACATTTTTAGAAAACGTCCCTCGGTTATAATGAGGGTCAATGGAGGGGACGACCCCACCATTTCCCTCAAGGAAGACGAGGGAACACTTGATTAAAAACCATTCGTTTGGTTATTGGAACCCTTGGTTATAATGAGGGTCAATGAAGGGGATGACCCCACGATTGCACTCAAGAAAGACGAGGGAATACTTTATTAAAAACCATTAGTTCGGTTTGTGGAACCCTCGGCTATAATGAGGGTCAACGGAGGGGACGACAACACCATGGTCCTCAAGAAAGATGAGGGAAGACTTGATTAAAAGCCATTAGTTTGGTTATTGGAACCCTCGGCTATAATAAGGGTCAATGGAGGGGACGACCCCACCATTGCCCTCAAGAAAGACGAGGGAATACTTAATTAAAAACCATTACATTTGTTATTGGAACCCTCGCCTATAATGAGGGTCAATGTAGGGGGGCGACCCCACCATTGTCCTAAAGAAAGACGAGGGAATACTTTATTAAAAACCATTAGTTTGGTTATTGGAACCCTCGCCTATAATGAGGGTCAACAGAGGGGACTACCCCACCATGGTCCTCAAGAAAGATGAGGGAAGACTTGATTAAAAACCATTAGTTTGGTTTTTGGAACCCTCGGCTATAGTGAGGGTCAATGGAGGGGACGACCCCACCATTGCCCTCAAGAAAGACGAGGGAATACTTAATTAAAAACCATTACTTTGGTTATTGGAACCCTCGGCTATAATGAGGGTCAATGGAGGGGACGACCCCACCATTGCCCTCAATAAAGACGAGGGAATACTTAATTAAAAACCATTAGTTTGGTTATTGGAACCCTCAGCTATAATGAGGGTCAATGGAGGGGACGACCCCACCATTTCCCTCAATAAAGACGAGGGAATACTTAATTAAAAACCATTAGTTTTGTTATTGCAACCCTCGACTATAATGAGGGTCAATGGAGGGGACGACCCCACCATTGCCCTCAATAAAGACGAGGGAATACTTAATTAAAAACCATTAGTTTGGTTATTGCAACCCTCAACTATAATGAGGGTCAATGGAGGGGACGACCCCACCATTGTCCTCAAGAAAGACGAGGGAATACTTTATTAAAAACCATTAGTTTGGTTATTGGAACCCTTGGATATAATGAGGGTCAATGGAGGGGACGACCCCACCATTGTTCTCAAGAAATATGAGGGAAGACTTTATTAAAAACCATTAGTTCGGTTATTGGAACCTTCGGCTATAATGAGGGTCAACGGAGGGGACGACCCCACCATTGTCCTCAAGAAAGACGAGGGAATACTTAATTAAAAACCATTAGTTTGGTTATTGGTACCCTTGGCTATAATGAGGGTCAATGGAGGGGA
Organism: Sambucus nigra; assembly: GCA_949130495.1. Lineage (NCBI taxonomy): Eukaryota > Viridiplantae > Streptophyta > Magnoliopsida > Dipsacales > Adoxaceae > Sambucus > Sambucus nigra. Next base: position 99,113,532 of record OX422224.1, read on the forward strand.
TGACCCCACCATTGTCCTCAATAAAGATGATGGAATACTTTATTAAAAACCATTAGTTTGGTTATTGGAACCCTCGGCTATAATGAGGGTCAATGGAGGGGACGACCCCGCCATTGTCCCCCAAGAAATACGAGGGAAGACTTTGTTGAAAAAACCATTAATTTAGTTATTATAACCCTTGGCCTATAATGAGGGTCAAGGGAGTGGATGACCCCACCATGGACCTGAAGAAAGGCGAGGGAGGGGTTAGTGATAATATAAAAAATTCACAATGCAAATCACATAAGAGACGAGTATGGAAGACAACAAGATGCATTATATTACAAAATGATGTTCGTTTTACAAAAATAGAGTAGAAAAATATTGATTACACTAAGAGGGTATAGGCTACAGACATCCACCCTATTGAGCAATATAAAAGGGAAAGGCCTCAACATCAATGGGATATTCTTCTATGACCGTGACAGGCCGAGCCTCAGACGTGCCCATGCCTTCAACGTGCTAAGATTCCACTTGGGCTAGGGCTTCATGAATCAGTGGATTTTCCAGTTGAACTGCCTCCAGAGCGGGCCGGATGGACAACACTGCATCGGTGAACTTTAAGATGACCCATCGATAGGCCGTCCTAATTCCCCTCACCAAGTATTCAAGGCCGAAGCCTTGAAACTCGTTCGAGAGTTTGTAGGCCTCCACAGCATCGGCCTCAGCTTTCTTGACTGCTGCTTCTAGATCGGCCTTGTGCTGAACCTCCTAGTTGAGTAAAGCTTCATCCTTCTCCTTTATAAGCAGGTCCTTGGCCTGCAGGTCGGCATCGTGCTGTCTCGTCAGCTCATCTAAGACCCTGGCATGCTCAGTCCTAGCACTCTCCAGTTCAACCCTTGTAATCTCGAGCTCTGTCTGCAGGTCAGCCTCATACTGAATGGCCCTCTCGGCTTCATGAAACTTCTGTTGATTCTCAGCCATCCACTTAGTGGTCGAGGTAAAGGCACAGACAGACTCCACATAAAAAGGCACTTGTTAAGAGGCTGAGGAAACAGTTAGTGAAAAATTCAACTAGATGATGTAAAAATAAATACCTGAGCCAATGCGTGTAAACCATAGTCATACACCTCGTTCGGTGGCATCTTTGATAGAAGTTCATAATCAGTAGCCGAGGGGGCAGAAAACATGGACGCCTTGGCTGCCCTTAGGTTCGTGATCAGGGAAGATGGCTCGACCTTTAGTGATGTCAAGTTTTGGGACCAGAAGGCCCCCATGCTAGAAGAGTAACCAGTACCCTCAGATGACTCCACCCTCTCCCTCATCCTAGAATCCGGCCGAGGGTCAACAGGCACTTCATGATCTTTTCTTTTGTGATCGTCGGTTGTCGGTTCAACAAGTGTCGGCCCCACGGCCTTTGTCTTCCTCGAAGCCTGCTGAGGCTCCTTGCCCTTCTTCTTGCCTAATCCAGATAGCAAACATGGAGCAGTCATTTCCCATAGTTGATCAGATATACCAGAGGGACGACCTGAAAGGAGGACGATACGTTAGAAAAATGCAGAGCCAAAGATGAAACACTTGAAAAAAGTAAAGAATGAACAAAAAATAATGTAACTCACATAGCTCTGTCAGGGGGACGACCCTCGGACCAACTTCTTTGAGGAACTTGGGGGTCATCAGATCTTTAAATTTTGCAATCTCACCCCCTCTCCCTCGTTCCCTCAGATACTCAACTATATCTTTCTCATCCAGACTAAGTCCGGGATCAGACCTGGCCTTCATCGAGGGGTTTGACCATCTTCTGGGAACCCTCGGACTATCGTCCAAATGTTGAGACTCGGCGGAAAATTCCCACTCCCCATAAACGAAGAAAAATCTCTTCTTCCAATCGTGGTTAGAGGTCTGTGCCACGTGGAGAAGTTTTTTGTCAGACCTCCTCACCCCCAGGTGGTAGTACCCAGGCTGTTTGGATGAGGAGGTGATATTGTAATAGGCCAAAAATACGTCGGCCAATGGCACATCAGTGAAAGCATTCTTCCATATGGAGATGAGCCAAGGATCATCCTCCAGGAGTTGGGAGGAAGCTGAGAGGGGGCAACGCCGAGGGCTGACAGGATATCTACGATAGCAGGATACAGAGGGAATCTGACACCAACCTTGAACATTTGTTCGTATACTGCAACCTCTCCCTCTTCACCCTCGAAGACCCTCTTAGACTCAGAGGGAACCCTCATAGTTATATTTTGGGACACTCCATAGGCATGCCTCCACAACAAGGGGTCACGATCCCTAACTGAGGAGATATAGGACGAGGCATGGGAGGTGTCAACCTGGTCATCATCTGAGTCCTCGCCCTCGTCCTCTGTCCCCTCTCGCTCGGCCTCATCACCTGCAAGAGACCTCTGGGGAAAAGCCATCTAGAAGGCATATGGAGATAGGGTTGTCACAGGGACATCCTCGGAAGTAACCATACCCTCGGCCTATCGACCTGGGCTTAGGTCAGATGACTCTCCTCTCCCAGAAGGCCCAACGCCAGTGGGCGACGACGCTCTCTCATCCATCTCTCCTGAATAACTCTCGGCAGGACAATAGGATGGCCCACAGGCCTCAGATGGCTCAAATGGCTTTACTGTGGCAAGATGAATGGGAAAAATGGGTCGTACCCAATTAGGGTCGGCCCCTCATCTTCCCTCCTCCTCTTCCTCTATTCGTCTGATCTCTATAAACAGCTTCTCTCGCAAGGATGGGAACTCCTTGGCAAAATTATAAAGCCTCCTAAGCATTAAGGGGGAGACCCTACACTTAGAGGAATTTGGGTAACCTAACCTAACTACAAACAAATCTCACAATTGACCAGGGTGGACTTTTCGATTAAAACCTAAGAATTGAAGGGTTTTCTATCAAGAACAATTCAAGAACAGCTTACCGGAGGTTACACCGAAAAAGCTATGAAACAGCCTAAGAAAATCTAGCCCTATGATCTTAAAACAAGAAAGCAAACAGAAATGAAGATAAGTAGGGCACTAGGGTCGAGGTGTTACCTGACGAGGAATGGCGAAGTTGCTAATCCTGAAGGTTCAAAAACTGCAGAAATGGCAAGAAGGCTGGAAGCGAGAGAGAGAGATAGCTTGGGCGCGAAGAAGAAAAAGAGAATGAATGGTTTTAAAAATTGCTTATATACCTTAGTAATGAATGGGCCCATTACCCAAGCCAAAGCATAACCCACGAGGAGGACATCATTAGGGTACAAAGCCCCAAGCAGCATGCAGCCGCTGCGCCTTGAAAACTGGAACACCAATGGATAAAAATTTGACAGCTGTCACATCAGCTTGACAGGTGTCACTCACCAAACAGACCATACACTTAGTCTAAAAAACAACACTATGCCTCAGCCATCTTAGCATCATCTATGGGTAAGGGCTGGGAGGTAATTGATATACCCGTATATACCCTCGGCCATGCCGAGGGTGAACTATGGCTCACCACGCCCAGACGACCCCTCAAGGGCCGACCCTTCACCAGACTCCGGACGACCCTTTAGGGGGCCAACCCTTCATCAGGCTCCGGACGACCCATTAGGGGGTCGACCTTCATCAGGCTCCGGACGACACTTCTGGGGTCCGACCCTTCATCAGGCTCTAGATGACCCATCAGGGGGCCGACCCTTCATCAGGCTCCGATCGACCCTTCAGGGGGACGACCCTTCATCAGGCTCCGGACGACCCATCAGGAGGCCGGCCCTTAATCAGGCTCTGGACGACCCCCCGAGGGTACGACAGTACGAGGCCCAAATTAGGCCAGACTCATTACCGGAAGGAACTTTGCCCTCGGCCTCATATCAAAGGTAGAGGGTGACATCATCACAACGCGTGGTTTAGGATACGCATGAAACAGTGCGCGTGAGGCTCACATGGCACATGGGAGACCGTTATAACAAAATCACACCCTCACGTGAGGGAATATTATGTCATCATTTGGCATCTACAGGTGTCAACAGGTGATTGGCTAGATCATCATTCACATGCACCACACATACTTGGGGGGTACACTACACCCTCCAAGACCTATATATACTTGTCACTTACAACCCTACATGGAGGAATCAAGAATCATAACCCTAGCGAAAACTCTGCTTATACACACAGTAGAGAGAGAAAGTGAGCTGATGTGCATTGTATCCAAGGCCATTAGTGCCCATACTTAGTGGATCACACACTCACAGTGGATGTAGGCCAAATAGGCTGAACCACTATACATCATTGTCTTATTCCTCTTATACTCATCTCCTTCTACACAGTTATACACTTACATCTCTATGGCTGCCATGGCTGCCATTGTTTCAGATCATCATCATCACTTATTTGGTGGTGCTAAATCTCATCATCATCACACATATTTACCAATTTCAATTTAAAAATATTTATCAATACTTTTCATTTTTATCTCAAAACTTTCCATTTCCATTCTTCCATCTGGGAAATGTATTTAAAAGCCAATTCATTATCATGAATTACTTTAACATATCATACATATGTATATATCTTTCGTGTACTGAGGGTCTGGTGGATCTTAACGATCGACCTTACCGTGTAGTAGTGTATCGGGGGGGGGGGGGTCATTGTTTGGATTTTGCTCTGCGAGACACCCCACTCACGAACATGGCATAGTGTTGAGATTGGGGAGAAGTTTAACCCTTACTACTTGGACTAACTAGGATTGTTAGAAGATGAATGATGGATTAGTTAGGCTTTATGGTTGGACTAGGATGTTTAAAGGGACGCGCTAGGTGTGCACTGCTAGAAGAGAGGTGAAGGGTATCTCATGGGAGTGTGATACCAAACTTCAATATGAGAAAAAACATTTTTCTAAGAATAAGGCATTTTTGCATTTGCTAAATATTTTCAAACTCGGGCTCTGACCCTTTTATCTACTTTTCCCTCTCTTGCTATATGTATATATATATATATATATATATATATATATATATATATATATATATATATATATATATATATATATATATATATATATATATTATATAGGTGTCCAGACACAGGGACGCCTGGATGTCACTTCCTTCGAGTCAGACGTCAGCTGCAGCAGCTGTGGATGCGTGCAGGTTCTCGATAGACGCTTCTATCCTTGTAATCTAGATAGGAGGTAATGTATAAATATTCGGGCCACTGGACCAATTTCATTTAATTATTCTTTTAGTGTGGCATTCGATATGGTTGTGTATTTTGACCGACTGTTCTGTTATTTTATTTCATTTCAGTTTTATTTACGCATACTGTGTGGATGTTTTATTTGTAGTCATTTAAAAAGAGTAGTTAAGTAAACAATGTTGACGCCAGCTTAATAGGTTATTAGTAATTAAATGGATTTTTTGATGGTGATGCTAAGAATGATCCATATGAGACTCCTGTTTTAATTTGATGTAGGAGTGATCGCCCTATATTTTATTAGGCGGGGTGTCACCAATTCAGACTTTATATCTTTGAGGCAAGTGATTAAACTTTCTAAATGTTTACGTGTGTGAATTATTTCATAATTTGGGGATAGATTATGGTAATACTTTATAGATATGATATACCCTAGATTTTTGTGTTTAAATCTAGCATTTGATGAGCATGTATGGGTTTTAAGGTGTAAAAATGGTTGGGAGTATCTTAGGTTGAGCTATGATTTTAAAATTTGGTAGAAAATGAAAAATGATATGAGAGTAATTCCCTGGAAGATGATAACATTATAGATATTGCATCTATTAAGTTAAGGCGTCGAAGGATGGTTAGTATACATATATTGTGTGTGTTATGTATGTGTACTTGGTAGAAATAATGTATCTTATATAATAATGAGACTAATATTATACAGACATGGAAATAGTTTGTAATATGTTATAAAGAACTAGTGAAAGTTATTAAGTAATTAATTGTCATATAATCGTTTAGTATGAGATTAAATGATTATGTTTTGGATAAACTTAATGCGCGAGTAGGGTAAATGTGTAGATTTGAGGTGGAGTTATCCCTAAATGAATGTCAAGAGAGTGGGGCACCACTATATATTATGAAATTTCGCATTCATAATAATTATGCATTTTAATTCACTTGATAAACTATTTTAAAACCTCGGGCTCTGACCCGTTTATATCCTCTATCTTGGTTTATTTATTATTATGTAGGTGTCCCATCGCAAGGGCACCAATGATGGTTATCCGTTCCAGGGTATTCAGATCTATAACAAGTGCGGACTATTGCACGGACATTGTTATCGATGTCCCTTCTTGTACAATTGGTTAAGGATTCAAAACTGTAAATCGTGTGTGTCTACTTGTACATGTATATCTCCTATTTTTGTCACTTGTGTTGTATGGTCTGTTGTCCGATAGCTTATCGGGTATATATATTCATTTGTTGTATCACTTTTAGTGTTGTATATGCTTTGATAGCTCTATATGTTTTAAAAAAAATTGGCATCTGTTTATTCTAGTATTGGGTAGTTAGTGATTCTTGAGTCTTTTCGACAGTTGATGCTAAGAAGGATACACTTGAGATTCCATTTTTATCTTAGTAAACGTCTAGCCACCCATTATTATTATAAGTGGGGTGTCACACCCCACTCCTTGAAACACTGACTGAATATTGGATCACGTGTTAACTTTTCTCCTCGAAAGCTTTCACATTGATAAAATTCATTATTTTATGCTTCCAAATTTAAAATATCTACTTTCGAACAAAAATATTGACATAATAGACTAATTTCACTTACTTTGTTTATAAATAAAATTTAAAATCATTTTGGGTTTGACGTAATTATATAAATATCATACGAGCCATGAGTTTATTTGATATTTTCAGTTACTAAATAAGTGAAAAAATTAATTATAAAGTCAAAGCGCTCAATACACGACACATCACGATACAATATGAAGATGCACATTATATATACACGATGAAACATAAAACGATAATACTATATGTAGTAAAATACGTTCAATACGAACACGATCCAATTAAACACAAAACATCACAACTTAATTTTTTTTTAACATAACTCGAATATGACCCAAATGAATGTGACACTACACGAAATTGTTTTTTTTACCCAACACTAATGAAATTCAAATCAAACATGAGAAAATAATAAATTGTAGAAGAATATTTGATGTCGCGTGGTGTCGTGTCACTTTTAGTTTGATCGTGTTTGTGTTTCATTAAAAAAAATGGATTTTATGTCACGACACAATGTGACTTTTATTAGAGTTGCTTTCTTATTAGGGAGGAAAATATTACATTTTGTATCGTTCCGGTGTGTATAAAAAATATTTTTGGAGTGTGTATAAAAATAGTTGTGTTGGATTAAAAACATCGTAAAAAAAAAGTCGGTGATTTTTTTAGGGTAACTTTTAAGCACAATTTTAATGAACATTTTAATTTTTGTAAATTGAGAGTGAACGTAAAAAGTGATTTTTTTTTTGTTTCTCATGTGAGTGCAAAGTAGACTTTTCAAATAAAAAATAAAAAATTTGCAATGGCTCTCATGCCCCCACTTTCCAATTTTTGTCACTTTTTCGCTTATTGATTCCGTTGTAGTAGAATCGCTCTTTTATTTTATATTCATGTGTTGTCTCAATGTTTTCCAAGCCGTACAAAATATCTCGCGTTTCATTCTACTTATAGGTACGACATACCTTCCTTTCGCATCATGTTTTTTCTTTTCTTTTCTATTCCTATTGAATATGTAAAACATTTATCTAGATAAATTATTGTTCCAACTTAATTATTTTTATGTACCATAAATCTTGTTAGGTAACTATTAGTCATGTGTCAGTTTCATTATCGCCTCTAAATTTATTCTTGTGGTAATGTATTTGATAGAAGAATTATTTAATGAAATATTTGTTAACAAATAATTTTTGAACATTGCATCTTGGTCAATTTTATGTCAAAAAACAATCTCAATATTTTTTTTGATGGCGCTACTATTGTTCATAGCACTTGGAAACTAAAACTGTATTCGCCAACATACTTGTGTGGCAAATGGCTTTTTTATAATTTCAATAAATGTAATTTAAAACAATAATATTCATTACGCCAATACATTTTCCTTTTTACAATATTGTTTATCGGTGTACTTTTGTGACACCCCGCCTAATAAAATATTGGGTGATCAGTCCTATATCAAATTAAATAGGAATCTCATATGTTTCATTCTTAGCATCATTGTTGAAAACTTTTTAAAACTTATCAAAAGACATGGTGCCAAATTTTATCTTTTTATTTAACATCCCAACAAACAACATGTGAAAGAATATATAACTAACCATTATCCCATTACTAAATGAAGTAATACTAAAAATGGAATAAATGTAATCCTTGTCGAGACAACCAATGACTATAAATCAAATACCAAAAATAAACCACAAGAGGAATAACTTAATACATCATCTAACTAATATAAAATGGAATAACTAAGATAACATGCCCAAAGGAAATATTTACTGCATCCTACTCTAGGAATGAAATGACTAAAGCAGCTATGTCAAGGTCATGCAACATCCACATTTGTCGCAAATGTGTAACCCTAGAATAAAACAATCATGACATCCCTACAATTGGACACCTAAAAGGTTTTGAAAATATTTTATAGCAAGGGTTACAACCCAAAACATTTTGAAAATATTTAGCAAGTGAATTTAAATGCTATAATTAAAATGCATGAATACTATTCATTTTTAAGTTAGTGTCGCACTCTCTTAAGGAACCCCTCACCCTTCAACTAATGTTCACACCCAACAACTTTTATATTACCCATCTAGTTATCCACCCCGTAACTAGTCTTCTCACATATATCCCATGATTTCCCAATACTCTATCCCTAGTGGTTTTAGTATACTTCATAATATAACAATCCCATTTACATATTTAAGTCATTTCTCATTTAATGCCATATAACATTCTCAAGAGTTACTTATCACAGGAGCAAATTTATCGTCGTGCCCTCGAGCACGAGCATCCGCTGGTTTATATATATAAGACACAGAATCCACTTAAATCATATTTATATATAAGAAAAATGCTTGCCAAAAAAATACAATAAATAAAGAAAACAATAATAAAAATCTTTTTTTGTTTTATATCTGAAATTATTTCCCTAGACGTTTTAATTCCAAATTTTAGCTTTGTTCATAAAGGACTTTGGGCCATTTATCAGCTAATGAGGTGCCGTCGGCGAAAACCATGAACCATTTATCAAGTACTACCAGCTGGCATTCATTTATCAACCCTGGACCATTTATCATTTCAAAGTGGCCTTTTCAAACAATATTTACAATCTCACTTTATAACAAATCACAATTTTAATTTAACAAAAATCATAATGTTGTTTAGAGATAACATTATAATGTTATTTTATTTAAATTATGCAGCTAACCAAACATTTTGTGGTAAAAAAAAACATTATGTGGCGTAAATAAATAAAAACCATTTTATGCGGTATAAAAAAATCTATGTAGACATAGTAAATATAAACCATATCTTCTACGAATATCTAAAAGTAAATTTGAGTGATACAGATATATAATTGATTTGCTTTGTAAAATGTGAACGGAGAATGAAAATGACAAGGTGGATAGAGAAATATTTTGATTATTTAGTTTTGCCCTTCACATTGTGGAAGAGTGCCTCAATATTTGGTGGGTCAATTTTACATTGTGAATATTAAATAGTGGCACACCAATTCTACATTCATTTTATAGGATTGCATTGGTGAATTTTTTTTAACTCATAATCTATTAATCCTAAGTGACACCTCATATTCTCTCACTCCACATTAACACCGAACATGGTATAAAGCCATAACACACATATCCATTTGGTTCCAAATATCAACTTAGGACCATTCGTGACATTGTCAATAACCAAGCCCAAAATTCAACCATTTTCATTTAGCCTTAATATTAGATATTTGTTCACATGTGATACACACGTCTTTCCCTTTTTTTTTCTTTTTTTTATTTGTTGCATTAAAACTGTTTGTTTTCATTTTTTTATAACTTTAACTCAAGGTAAGATTTCAATTTTTTTAATTGGCACTGCTGTTATTTTTTTAGAAACTGGAATCTTAAACTTTACTAGTTTTTAATCCGTGTTTAGAATAAATATTTATATAATTTTTGAAATTTGTGTGTAATCAATGGAAGCTAACATCCATGTTGGCAGTTTCTAAATATAGCGTGGTCTTCTTTTTTGAATTCTATACCCCCGTTTGTCACAATGTCATTACAAAACTATGTTATAGAGTTACTGTGATTGTAGAGTTAACAAAAGAATTTGCGGGTCCATCGCAATACAATAGCCTAATCATTACCATTTCAAAGTGATCTTTGGAAACAATATTTACAGTGTCACGTTATAACAATTCACAACTTTAATTTAACAAAAATCATATTATTTTTCAAGCACAATATTATAACCTTATTTTATTTAAATTGTAGAGGTAATTAAATTTTATTTGTCATTTTTTTATTGTAATTACATTGTAATCATGATCACAATTTCATTTTAACCGAATACTTGCAGTATTATTTAAAACAAATCACAGTGTCACTTTAAATAAATCATTGTGTCATTGTAGAATAATTCATGGTGCCAATTTAACAAAAATCTATCATATTGTCATTTTAACAGAAATTAAATGTTTTTAATTTAAATTTACACTTATTTTAACAATTTGCACATAAGTAATTATAATATTTTAGTTGTTTATTATTCATATATATATATATATATATATATATATATATATATATATATAATAAACAAATCAAATATTATAAATAAAGGCTAAATAAAAATACATTGATTTTTTTTTCAAAAATGAAAACAAACATAAAAAAAAGCGTTAAACATAAAAAAAAGCATTCGATACTTTTGAACAAAAAGCCTGACATTAACTGAAATAGACCGGACACTTTATGAAAATGAAAAATTTGATAAAAGGAAGAATCGTAAATATCAAATAAATAAATAAATATATATACATATAATTCAAAAGATGAAAACTAACTATAAAAAAAATGAAAATAACAATAGTGTTGATTTTTTTTTTGGCAAAAACGAAAACTAACTATAAAAAAAAGGGTCTCATATTTTTTTGCCAAAAAGCATAACGTTAAATGAAAACAGACGAGAGAATTTTCTTTGTTCAATTATTATTAGAGGGTAAACCAAGTCAGTCCTTCTTAAAAGTTTTTTTCATCTTTAGAAACTGTTATAGCTTTTAGAAATTAGATTTGACGGTTTTAGCCTTGGTTGGATAAAGTTTTTGTTCGACAGTATCCTCTATATAAAGGACATGGGGGAGAGCTAGCACTGGCTAAACAGTGGGTCGGGCCTGTTCTGGGTGGGCCTAATATGGGCCGAACCTATGTTGGGTCGGGCTGAATATGGGCTAAACATGTTGTTGGGCCGGATTTGGGTCGGGCTAACCCATTTTCCCCAAATTTTTCCAAACATTTTTTTTAATATCTCTATATATTATAAAATGCAAAACAAGACATTTATGAGCATTTAAGATTCTTCTTCATTGAGAGTGTCCACGTGGCACTCTAAATTTTATCTCTATATACTATAAAATGTAAAACAATCTCTATATACTATAAATCTCTATATACAAGACATTTATGAGTATTTAAGACTCCTCCTCATTGAGAGCGTCCACATGGCACTCTATATTTTATACTTCTATAAAATACTATACAAGCAATTTAATAGATGCATTGAACTATTAAGTTTTCTCTCTCTTCTTCAATTTAATCCATCTATGAAACCAAGTCAAAAGTAATTAAGAATGATACATTTCTTTCGTCCCAATATATAAACATTATTTTTAACTGCTGCCAATCACCATGGTCATCACCATAGAGTTCCCCAAAGAGCCCAAACCTTCTCCTGAACAAAGGGTTGCATATATGTTAAATCGCCGCCAAAGTTCTCGGCAGGTAATTTCCTTCTTTTTCTTTTGTTGATTAATTTGTTAGTTAAGATTAGTAAGGTTTGGAGGTTTCCCACTATTGATAAACCATTTGATTTCTCTCTTTTTTGGGTTATTTCTTTAACACTGTTTTTTATAACCATTAAATTATATAAAAGCAATGTTTTTCTATAAAAAAACAGTTTATAATTGTTAAAAGGTTCTTTTATAAACTGTTTTTTTAACTTTTCTATAAAATTAATTTTTTACATAAAACGTTAAAAACATTAAAAAAAAGTTGATATAAAAACGTTGAAAATACTATATTTAGCTGATTTTTTTATAAACGTTAAAAAATAGTTTATATAAACCACTATTTTTTTTTAAAACACTGCTTTTAAAAACATTACAAAACACTGATTTTTTAATTGCTTTTTACAAACGGTCAAAAACATTTTATATAAAAACGCTTCTTTTTTTTAAAAAAAAATACTATTTACTAAAAACATTAAAAACACTCTTTTTAATAAACTTAAAAAAATATTTTATATAAAACACTTTTTTTTTAAAAACGGTTTATATAAAAATAATGTTTTTAATTTTTTTTTAATAAACGTGAAATGGTTTTTTATAAAACTTTTTTAACGTTTTTTTAATAAATCAATTTATTTTATAAACATGTTAAAAAACAGTTTATATAATAACGTTGAAAAATACTGATTTTTTAACGTTTTTAACATTTTATATGAAAACTGTTCATATAAAAAGTTGTTTTTAATAGTTTATAAAAACTTTTTTTTAACATTTTTGATGTCTTTTTAGAGAAAAAAAAATTGATTTTGTAAAAAACAATTAAAAAGAGTTTATTAGAAAACCTTTTGATGTTTATAACTGTTTAAAAATAAAGGGTTTTTGTATAAGCAGTTTTTTAACGTATATAAAAAACAATAAAAAAAATAGTGTTTTTTTAACCTTTTTAAAAAACAGTGTTTTTCACAAAAAGTGTTTTTATATAAACTATAAGAGCTTTTCTCTCTCTTATCTCTCTTATTCTTACTTTCTCTCTATTTTGGATTATTTTTTTTACACTTTTTTTTAAACGTTAAAAAAACACTGTTTTTTATAAACATCAAAAAACAATTTATACAAATCAATGTTTTTAAAAAAAATCAGTTTATAATCGTTAAACGGTTTTTTTATAATCCATTTTTTTAACTTTTTTTATAAAATTATTTTTTTACGTAAAACATTCAAAAACAGTTGATATAAAAATGTTAAAAACACTATTTTTTATAAATGTTAAAAAACTGTTTATATAAACCACTATTTTTTTAAGGAAAAAACACTGTTTGTAAAAAACGTTACAAAACACTGAATTTTTAACTGTTTTTTATAAACATTCAAAAACAGTTTTATAATTCTCTTTAAAAAATGTTGTTTTTATATAAACCATTTTTTAATATTTTTTTAAAAGAGTTCTTTATTTTCAAGAACAGTGTTTTTACATAAATTTTTTTAACGTTTATATAAAAAACTGTTAAAAAAACAGTGTTTTTAATGTTTTTATATTAAGTGTTTTTTACGTTTTTAATTTATTCATATAAAGAATTGGTTTTATGAAAAAAGTTGAAAACAATTTACAAAAAAACTTTTGACATTCATAAACTGTTTTTTTATAAGATTGTTTTTATATAAAGTTTTTTCAACGTTTATAAAAACAGTTAAAAACAATATTTTTTAATGTTTGTAAAAAAAAGTGCTAAAAAAAGTTTATAAAAAAACCTTTTGATTTTGTAAAAGTTTTTGATTTAAAAAAAAATACTTAATAAAAAAAGTGTATAAAACTTTTTCATTTTATAAAACTTTCTCATTTTATAAAAAGTGTTAGTAAAAAAAGTTTTACTATTTAAAACAATAAGATATAATGTAAAATTTGTTTTAAACCACTAATAAATACTTATACTAATGGGTAAAATAGTCTTTTTGATTGGAAAATGAGTCAACTGACCATCAAACTAGCTAACTAACGTTTTTTGTCGATTTTGAATCCCAAACGAGTAGAATGTAAACAAATGGAATAAAACTCTAAATAACTATTGGACCCCAAATAGTAAAAGATCCTTACAAAATTGACAAGGAGCCATATAATAGACTGTGATTTTGTTTATGTAGAATGTGTTATGTGAAGACTGAAATAGTATTTTTCTTAAGATAATTTCGATTGAATCTTTATATAGAAATGTGAGTTTAATTAGTTAGAAGCATATGATGTGAATTTAGTTAGTTAGAAGCATATGGTGTACGTTGTATTAACCAAGTCAACAACATCCTCAACCTCCATGAATACTTCTCCCAGATTCTCGGCAACATAGCAGCACTGAGTTTGAAATTCAAACTCATAAATTGCATTCCACAAATGTAGCTCCCGCCAAGTGTAGACATTTGTAACTAGTATATATTCATTACTCTGTAACTATTGCTGTATGCGAATTCTTTACCAAAGTACAATACAACTGCTGTTAACAGCACACTTGCATAGTCGTTCAGTTTGATTCTGACCTAACAGTTTGATATGGTATCAGAGCCAAATATGGCAAACGCTGGATCAGACTTATCCCCAAACTCCTCCAGTGATATTTCTTCATCTCCACCTATCATTACCCTCAATAATTCAAATCACTTTGTCTCCCTCAAACTAGACAACAAAAATTACCTACATTGGAAAACTCAACTGGAACCATTTCTATATGGTCAGAACCTCTTTCAATATGTGGATGGCACTTATACATGTCCTACAGATCCAACATCAGCTGTTACATGGACACAGCAAGATAAACTCATAATGAGTATGCTCATTTCCTCACTTTCTCCTGAAATGATACCACTTGTGGTAGGACTACAAACTTCGCATCAAATTTGGAAAACCTTGGCCGATGCCCTTGCTTCTCCGTCCGAGACACGAATCCTCAACCTCCACCTACACCTGCATCGACTCAATCAAGGAGATGACTCCGCATCCACATTCCTTCACAAAGCTAAAGCTATATCGGATGAACTCAGCGCAGCTAGACACCCCCTCACCCCGGCAGAATTTAACATTTATGTTTTTAAAGGTCTCAGATCAGAATTCAAGGATCTCATCACCTCTCTTACTACCCGTTCTAAACCGGTCACTTTTTCCGAATTACACTCTCTTCTCCTAAGTCATGAGTTCATCCATGATGATAAAATTTCATCCCTCTCAATTACTCCACTATCCTCTACCACCACTCCACCAAATAATCCTACTGCTCATCTTACTACCCACACCACACCAAATTTTACCAACCAAAACTCTACTTTCCACCACCCAAATCATCACTCCACCCGTGGGCGCCAATTCCGAGGTCGTGGTCGAGGTCGTGGTCGTTTCTCTTCCTTTCGCAACTCTACAATGTCCCATGACTATCGTCCTCGTTGCCAACTTTGCTCAGCACCTAACCATACTGCTCCAACATGTCCCATCCGATTTACACCCACACAACACTATCCCAGTGCTCACTTTACATACTCCCCCTCCTCTCAGCCCGCCCTACTCCCTACTCCTCCCTCCTCCATAACATAATGGCTTCCCGACACTGGTGCGTCTCATCATGTCACTCCAAATTTTTCTGACCTCACCCATCCCACCGAATACAATGGTGGCGATACTCTTCATATTGGCAATGGTAAGGGTTTAAAAATTTCTCACATTGGTAATTCTTCTCTTCCCTCCCTTAAGTCCTCTCTTAATCTTAACAATATTTTATATGTCCCCTCTATCTCTAAGTCCCTTATTTCAGTTCAAAAATTTTCTCGTGATAATGATGCCTTTTTTGAATTTCACCCTAATTTCAGTGTTGTGAAGGATCGTCGTACGAAGACACCTCTTCTCTACGGCACCACTAACAATGGTCTTTACACTCTCTCCGCTCTACCATCATCTCCACAAGTCTTCCATGCAGTCAAAACATCCACTGATATTTGGCATCATCGTCTTGGTCATCCTCATCATCAAGTTCTTCAACAAGTTCTGCATCGTCATCAACTACCATTCACTTCTCCTCGTGCACAAACAATGTGTGTCGCATGTCAAATGGGAAAATCTTCCAAATTATCTTTACCATTGCGTGACAAGTCATCAACTTCAGTTTTACAATTAGTTTTTAGTGATGTTTGGGGTCCATCCCCCACTATGTCTTGTAATGGTCATAAGTACTTTGTCATCTTTGTTGATCATTTTTCGAATTTTATTTGGTTCTATCCTATGACTAATAAATCTGATGTTCATGCTATTTTTATTAATTTCCAGAAATTAGTTGAACGCCAATTTGACACAAAAATAAAAAATGTCCAAACTGATTGGGGAGGTGAATTTCGCAAATTAGACACTTTTTTCCAAAATTGCGGTATTCAACATCGTTATTCTTGTCCGCACACGCACGAACAAGTTGGTTTTGTCGAACGCCGTCATCGTCATATTGTTGAAACGGGTCTTGCCTTAATGGCTCATGCCTCCGTGCCCCCAAAAATATTGGCATTTTGCTTTTGAAATAGCCACCTTTATTATAAATCGCTTACCTACTCGTACTCTTTCTAATCTCTCCCCCTTCCAATATTTTTTTTCCACTCCACCCGACTACAAATTTTTCAAAATTTTTGGGTGCCTTTGCTTTCCATATCTTCGTCCGTATAATGCACACAAAATCGACTATCGCTCCCAACCTTGTGTGTTTCTTGGATACACTCCTAATCACTCTGGCTATCGTTGTTTACATGTTCCCTCCGGACGCATTTACACCGCCCGTCACGTTCGTTTCGACGAGCACATTTTTCCTTTTGCCCCCACATCCTTATCTGCCCCCTCACCCCCGATATCTTTCCTTTATCCACCATGGGGCACCACGTCTACAGTCCTTCCCAATTCTGTTTCCCATGTGTCTCCCTCATCCTCTATTCCAGCTCCTAATTCGTTACAATATACACTGCCCTCCTCGCTCACAAACAACCACAATTGCCGCCCCCTTCCCTCAGTTCCTCATCATACCACTCCATCTCTGCTGCCTCTACCAGATATTTTATCACCACTGCCCCCTTCACACGCTGCTGCAGCCATTCTAGCCCGACAAGCTGCACTTATACCACCTCAACAGTCCCTCTCTCAACCCACCCCTGCTGCTCGCCAGTCCCGCTCTACCAACTCGTCTCCCCCTACTGGTATTTCCCTATCTGTAGACCTTGGACATGTCCTTGTTAAACCTCCCAAATCCCACCATATGTCACTGCGTCCTCGACCTTCCATGGTCCCAAAACTCCCACCTTCTGCTCACACAGTCTCCCTCTATTCTTCTGAACCCACCTGCTTTACAGTGGCCAACAAGGATCCTCAATGGCGTCACGCTATGCATTCTGAAATCAACGCTCTTCTTCAAAATCACACCTGGACTCTTGTTCCTTCCTTTCCTAATATGAATGTCATTGGCTGTAAATGGGTCTATAAAATTAAACGCAAGGCTGATGGCACGATTGAACGATACAAAGCCCGCTTAGTCGCCAAAGGCTTTCATCAAGAATATGGCCTGGACTTCAATGAAACTTTCAGCCCCGTTGTCAAAGCCACTACAATTCGCACTATTCTTTCTATCGCTGTCTCTAATGGTTGGTCCGTGTCTCAGCTCGATGTCAATAATGCATTTCTTCATGGTTTCTTAACTGAAACAGTTTTCATGCAACAACCTCCTGGTTTTCATGATCCTACCAAACCCAATCACGTGTGTAAACTCAATCGCTCTCTCTATGGTCTTAAACAGGCACCACGTGCCTGGTTTCACCGTCTTACTCTATTTCTCACCTCTCAACACTTTATCGGATCCAAAACTGACACCTCTCTTTTTATTTATCGTTCTGGTCCCACTATTATTTATCTCCTTATTTATGTCGACGATATTCTCATAACCGGTAATTCACCTTCCTTCATTCAATCCCTTATTTCTACTCTAGGTCACGAATTTTCTCTCAAAAACCTTGGTCCTCTCCACTACTTTCTTGGCATTGAAATTATTCCCACCTCTAATGGAATTTTACTTTCTCAACAACGCTACATTCTTGATCTTCTTCATCGCCATGGCATGTCTCAATCTAAACCTCTCAAAACCCCATTTCCTACCAACTTTCAAATTTCCCTAACGGATGGCACACCCTTAGATGATCCCACTCCTTATCGCCAAGCCGTTGGTGCCCTTCAATACCTCACAGTTACCCGACCAGATATTTCTTTTGCAGTTAATAAAGCTTGTCAATTCATGCACTCACCCACCGATTCTCATTGGTCCCTTGTTAAACGGATCCTTCGCTACCTCAACCACACATCCACCTATGGGATTCATCTTACTACATCTTCTTCTCTTCACTTACAGGCCTTTACGGACTCAGATTGGCCTGGGTGTATTGATGACCGTAAATCAACGGGTGGGTTTGCCGTGTTTCTTGGTTCTAATTTAATCTCTTCGCAATCAAGGAAACAAAATACCGTTGACCGCTCGTCCACTGAAGCCGAATACAAAGCTCTTGACGATGTCTCCGCAGAATTAATTTGGCTCAAATCTCTCCTAACTGAACTTGGTCTTCCACCTCAAAAACCTCCTATCCTTTGGTGTGACAACATTGGTGCTACCTATCTCTCCGTCAATCCAGTCTTCCATGCGCGCATTAAACACGTTGAGATTGATTTTCACTTTGTACGAGATCAAGTTGCCAAGAAAGCACTTCAAGTTCAATTTATCTCCACTGCTGACCAGCTTGCAGATATCTTCACCAAAGGCCTATCTTCTTCTCGATTTACTTTTCTTCGGGACAAGTTGATGATTCACTCCCGACCACCATCAACTTGCGGGGGGATATTAACCAAGTCAACAACAACCTCAACCTCCATGAATACTTCTCCCAGATTCTCGGCAACATAGCAGCACTGAGTTTGAAATTCAAACTCATAAACTGCATTCCACAAATGTAGCTCCCGCCAAGTGTAGACATTTGTAACTAGTATATATTCATTACTCTGTAACTATTGCTGTATGCGAATTCTTTACCAAAGTACAATACAACTGCTGTTAACAGCACACTTGCATAGTCGTTCAGTTTGATTCTGACCTAATAGTTTGATATGTTGCTCTATTTTAAAGGAAGTGAGGTATGCTTCCATGTTTAATAACATTGTTTTTTAAATAAAATATATAATATTCCTTTTTGTATTTTTCTCTTTTTATATTGTGATTGCACAATTATTTTTGTGCTTTTTTATAAGGTTTGATATTTTTATTTTGACTCATTTTCATATTTTTTTATACAAATTATACCCTTTATGCTTTATTTTCTTCACACACAAGTTCTAACTATTTGTCATTTATGTCTATCATGTTCATGATACTATTCATTATATTTTTCAAAAATTAGGGGTTAAAGTATAATTTATGTAAAGTTGATTAATTGTCTAAGTAAAATATTTTGAAATATATATATATATATATATATATATATGATAGTAATTATCGTGATTATATATGAGTGTCCATTTTCTCTCCATCTATTATTAATTAATACTTATATAATGTGTCAAATAGACATAAAAATATAATTATGTCTTAAATAAAAAAAGTATCTCGGTGTTTAGTGTATACTAATCATAGAACTACCATCTCTACTAAAAAATATAAATATGTAGTTGATTTGTAATTTTAAAATAGAGGCATGTTCATATGTCCCAAATTTTTTATTCATTTTTTCATCTCATATTAACATTAGTTTAAATGTAATGATAATATTATTTATGTGGTATATATGTTACGAATAAAACTATACCACGCTCGCGCATCGCGCGGGGTTTAAAACTAGTATATATATATAACTATATAAAAATTATAGACCCAAATCATCTAAGGCCGCCACGTGGCAACTTAATTAATGATCAGTATCCCTGAAGCTTGACTAAAAATTGTTATTTCTATCCCATTAAATGTACCTACACGCTGCTTTCTCTCTCTACGTGGGTTCTCTGAACTAGGCTTCTGTTTCAACCATCCAAAAATAATAAATGTGATTTTTTGGTACTAAGAATTCGTTTTTCAATATCCTTTGAAAACCCAAGAAACCTTAAAAATGATAAAACCCAGCAGGTCTTGAAAATATGAAAACCCAACAGTTCTTGAGAATGTGAAAACCAACCGACCTTGAAAATCCACAATGAAACCCAACAGATCTTGACCTAATATATATAAAGCCAATAGGTCTTCTCAAAGACCACAAAAAGAAGAAGTCGATAGCAAAGGGTGGAGACAGAGAAGTGGAGGATCTGGTTGCTGTTCTAAGAATTTAGAAGCAAGGGGACGTTGAATTTCAATTGATGGAAAACAATATCAAAACAGTCATCTCGGTTAGTGGCTTCTTATTTTTCCATATTCATTGGAAGCTTATATACATATGCAGAGAGGGATAATATTAATCATTCAAACAGATCCCCAACCAACACAGTATCACACCCCTTCAGGGCTGAATTAAATTGGGAAGGCAACCCCCAGTTGTAGCTCATCTTTATATATTTAATAAAAATAAAAAGTGGTAGTTGGGAATAATTTCCCATATTGAATTTTTAAAAAATTACTAATAACCTAGGACAAAAATGGCAGAATCAAAATCCATTTATTTGGAATGCCCCTAACTCAATTATAGTAGGATTCCCCATGTAAATTGATTTCACCTCAGTACGGTAAAAATGGAATATTTAACTACAAAGACGGTAAAACCAACTTAATGTTTATTTAAATAATTTTTCAACTCACCAAAACATGGTTTAAGTTTTTTATACCTTCCATATTGCATTCACATATATAACTAGATTTATACTCTCATGTAGGGCTGTGTTTTTTTTCCGAACATTCCGATTTTTCCGATATCCGATCCGATATTTTCCAAGTTTGGAGCGTATATAAGGTTTTCGATATCCGATTTTCTGATTTCCGATTTTTCCGAAAAAAATCGGATCGAAAATTGGAAATAATTCTGAATTTCCGAATTTCCGATTTTTCCGAAACTATGCCGATCCGATTTTTCCTCATTATTTCCGATTTTTTCTGAAATATTTTTCGATTTCCAATTTTTCTAATTTTTTCAAACATTTTCGTCTGTCCCGCATCGGCTAGGAGAGGAAGAGAGGCCCAAAAAAATCTTCTATAAAAGGAGAATATCCCTCTATCCTCTTCACAAATGAAAAAAATGATTAAATCCTTACATATTTACATGTTGGGTTAAATTTTTTGTTCGATTTTTTCAAAATGAGAGTTTCGAGTAATCAAAAATCCTATATTATTTTTTTTGAAATTTTGGAATTTCCAAAATTTCTGAATTTTTAGTATATGTTTTGAATTTCCGATTTTTTCCGATTTTCTAATTTTTCCGAATTCGGAAACTTTTTTGATTTTCCAAAAAAATTGGATAGGAAATTGGAATAAATATTTTATTTCCGAAAAAATTGGAATTTTTTCCGAAAGGTCATTTTCCGATCCAATCCAGCCGAAACACAGCCCTACTCTCATGCTTTCAACAAAAAAAAAATGACTCTACACTTTACTCCGCTTTATTCATTGAATCTACACGCACGTTATCCCTTTCTCTTCTTTTAAGAGTTAATCATGTGTCTCTTCTCTCACCTTTACGATTCAACCCTATTTTGATTTTTTGATTTTATTTTAATTTAATTTATATCTATTATTTATAATTGTCTCAGCTTTATTTATTTTTAGAAATTCAATTAAAACAATACAATTTAAATAATCGGCCATGCATCGCGTGGCCTTCATGCTAGTATATATATATATATATATATATATATATATATATATATATATATATATATATATATATATATATATATATATATATATATATATATATATATATATATATTTTCTAAAATTCAGACAACTTTAAACCCAAGCTCCATTAATGACTTACCGACAATTTTATACCAAAGCTTTACTGATCGACTTCATACTCGGTGATTTGAATACTAAGGTTCCATCAACTCCAAGCTCCACTGATGAACTTCATTAAATTAGTAAACAGTAACGACAAGGAATGTGGGTTTTCGTTCTAGGATATTCCTAGGCTTTTGGGATTGAAATGTGCGAGAAAGAAAACGATTGTGAGGGCTATGTGTGAGAGAGAAAAAGTCAACTAATATCATATAGGGTTATGTGAGAAAGAGACTATTGGGTTTGTTTACTTTTAAATCTGGACCTATATTGGGGCCAATAGTTTTAAAATATGGGTCCCATATTAAGTCGTACTTTTAAAATATAGGCCCCATATTTTAGTGTGTGGGCTGATATGGGCATTTTAATTAAATGGGCTACAAATTGCCAGTGCTAGGGAGAGCCATTGAGATATAACAGACACTCATATAAGAGAAATACATGGAAATGAAGAAGGTTGTTTTGATGACATTGTTGGTAGCTATGGTGTTTATGGCCACCACTGTCACCTCCACTGCCAATTCAGTTACTAACAATCGTAGAATGTTGGACATGAACATTCTCCTCAATGTTGATAATTCCATTGATGTTTCCTTTCGTCAATCGTGCGCTCCTTGGAGCCACTGTCGACCTGATAGTTCTTGCATCACAACTGGTGGTTTGGGTATTTGTGTGGCTATGTGATTTGGATTGAGAAACTCTACATACAAACACTCATATAGGTATTTATTTATGTGTATGTGTGTTTGTGTGTAAGTTTGTATGAAATAAACTCAATCTAGTGTTCGAAGGACATCACATATATGTATTTATTTATGTGTATGTGTGTGTAAGTTTGTATGAAATCAGCTCAGTCAAGTATTTAACTGGCATTTACATATTATTGATTAATGGAAATTATGCATGTGTTTATCCTACATTTAGAAAGTTTGAAGACATTGTTGGTAGCTATGGTGTTTATGGCCACCATTTCACCTGCAATCCCAATTTAGTTGATAACAATCGTAAAATCTTGGACATGAACATTCTCTTCAACGTTGATAGTTTCGCTGATATTTGCGATGGTTAAGGTTGCTCTCCTTGGAGCCCCTGCCATTCCAGTTGTTCTTGCATCGGAGCTGGTGGTTTTTGTTTTTGTGTGGCTCTATGATTTGGATTGTGCTCTATTTACAAACACTCATATATGTATTTATCTATGTGCACATGTGTGTAAGTTCATATCAAATAAACTCAATCTAGTGTTCCAGGGACATCACATATATGTAATTATTCGGCAAGATCCTAATACTTATATTATGTGTTATGTTATGGTTATATCTACATTGGTATGAGAGCTATTTTGCTTATTGATTCGTCATTTGATTGCATATTCATTATTTTCCGGTAAATCGTTTATAATCCTGAAAATTCTATTTTTTTGAAGTTCTCAGAAAATTATGAGATAAATATATGTTATTCCCCATTACGCCAGAATTCCAACGATGTAGAGAACATTAAAATCGGAGTTATAACAAATGGGATATGATTTTTCAAAGTTTTAATTCATAAAGGACATATCTGTTTGTAAATTTTGGGCTACGTTTTATTGAGTTTGTAACAGAATTAATCCGATATATTTTTTCATAATATTGGTTTGTCTCGCGAGACGTTTCCAACGATATATGGTATGCATTTTTTTTATAAATAATGAGTGAGAAGATCCTTATGATGCAGACCCCAATACATAACATTTTTTTTAAATAGTAAAAAAGAATTTTTTTTTATGAAACATCATGGATATGATCTCCATGGTGAGATGATCATCTCCATTTTTTCTCATAAAAAAATTCAATAAAATTATCGTTCAGATGAAGTGATATGTAAAAAAAATATAAATGCACATTTTCAATCATTGAAATTTTGACGATCATCTCACCCACTTTTTGATTGAATTATTTTACGAAACTTCATGAATATGATATTGACAGTGAGAAGATCACATCCATGAAATTTCATCAAAAAATTCAATCAATCAAGTGTCTGATGCATACCCAAAATTTCAAAGGTCCAAAATGCATATTTATACCATTTTTGATATATTACCTCATCTCAACAATTTTTTTGTCGAATTTTTGAATAAAAAAATTATAGATGATCTTCTCACCGTGGAGATCGTATACATGAAGTTTCATCAAAAAATTCATTTTTTTACTTATTAAAAAAATGGTATGCACCGGGGTCTGCATTATAATGAGACCTTACAAGAGACTTTATATATATACACACACACTAGCAGAATGCTCATGCCTGAAGGCATGGTGAAATTTTTCCAAAGTATTGAATCGTGTATATTTTATGTCCAAAAAAAATATTTTACAACATAAATAAGTGTAAAAAAATTGAAAATTTGGGCAAAACTTCCTTTGTTTATAGAACTATCCATCATGTTTATTAAATAAAAAAATTCTATAACAACAATACTAATCGTTTGACCAAAATAACCTATAGCAAACTTTGTACACAAATATAATCCAAATCAATAAAATTTTCACATTCATAACTCAAACATCAATTTAAGAACCACGAAAAAAAACCAACATACATAATAGACGATATACACACAATCTTCCAACGGCAAGGTGATAATTTACCATGCCTAAAGGAACAATTGGTAAAACATACACTTGCATCACTGTTCTAACATGGATAATCACAATAAAACAATAATAGATGAAATTTGTATGGTAGTAAAAGAGGTGATACTTTAAATTTTTTGCTTAAAATATAATATTCAAATGGTGTACATAAGTAGTTTTCTATCATCATTTACAAATATCAAAATCATTAATGCCCATCAAATATGTATATTGAATGTCAAGAAAGGTTCATATCTATCTCCAATACTTCCACGAACATCAGCTATCAAGAAATCTTCCATGAGAGTTGAACTTTCTCTCCCGTTCCTGCACAATCAATGTATTTGTTTAAGAACTAACATAAATAATTCGAGACGACATACCGAAGGAAATACCAATAAATATGTTCACCAACCCGTTAGAAAAAAGCCCTCTAAAAGAATCATCAAAATACAAAGCCCGATAAAAGGACTAATCGAAATCATGGCACAACAAAATCAAGGGAGTTGGGCAAAATTACTCCCCACAGCTCCTAAAAGGGCCCCAAATGCCTGCACAGCTCTTAGTGCAGAACACCCACCCAGCTGACTACATACCACGTCGTTGTCGTACCTACTCGAAGATAGATTTATGAAATTCTCATTAAGCTTTGTCTGTATATCTTCTTCAACACGCGGGATCCCTATTTCCACTATATACCGCAAAAAATAATTCACTATACTTGTGAACATAACCATATTCAGTATATGGGGGAAGAAAACAACCAAGAAAATTTAATAAACACCCAAGCGATGTTAAAAATTAAAAAATGAAAATTGATTGAATTATGCAATACATCACCAGAGAACACAAAAATTTTACAACATAAAACATGATCCTGGAGATTTCCTTATCAAGTACATTGTCAACAATAACTGTTTCAGATACATATGTAGTTTCACGAATCTACAGTATAATCAACTGCTTACAATTATGTATTTAAGAGACAACCTAACAACTAAAAATAAAGAGATAAAGTACAAAAATTAATAAAAAATAATCAAAATTTATATACTTCCATCATTAGCTACCTCTGTTGGCCAAAAAAAATCTGAAGTATTAATCTAATATAAGAACATATTTTGGTCATGTCAAGTCTTTTCTTGCATAAAAATCACCAATTCTGTTATGCACAGAGAAAATGTTGATCTATAGTAAGAACACAATTTGCAGTTCCAATGTTTGATTTTTATTCAAGAACAGACTTTAACACGAGCGATCCATTCACAAAAAGAATGACTCTTCAACTATTTCCTGGTCGCAGCAGTGAGCTGGCCCACTGCCTGCGCTCTTATGAGTCTGAATTTTCAAAAAGATAGAACTAAAAATACGAAATAGTCAAAAATTAAAATGTTGACGTGTATCGAAAAACAAATGGTTAATTTAATGCCCTAAGTTTGGACCATTTGGCTGGGGGTTTTCTCTGAAATTTCAACTCAATCTAAGTTCTCTATTTTTTATACTTCTCTCTCTGTAAGATCTCTAGTTTTTTTATGATAAAGCTCTTTAATATGTTGTCTTATATTCTCTTTATTTTGTATATTGACTAATTTCCCATTATAAATTGATTTGTTCATTCTCAAGCAATAAAAGGGACATTTTTCCCTTTTAATTCAATTCAGTGTCTCATTTTGTAACTTTACTCATGTATTCGAATAAATTATTGATTTAATCTTTTTAGAATGACTTTCGGCCCTTAGAATTATCCTGCTACGGATATTAGTAGTCCAGCTGGAACGTGACTATTAGTTAGGGGTGATAAGATTCAAGATTATTATTTGGTTACAAAGAAAGTGAAAAGAGAAATTTGAAAGATGAGAAGAGAGAGAGAAATGAATCTGAAATTTCTACAGTTTTTATATCTATTGAAAATGAGATACATTGAGATTATATACACGATCAATCACTTGAGCAGCTAACAACTTATGCTGACATGGAAAAACTAACTGCATAACAACTTAACCACCTAATCCACCTGACTGTGACCTGTCCATTTGAGAGATATGGCATAACAACAGACTAACTGGTTCATAACAACAATGATCAATGCTTAATGGTTTGGTCAAAACATCAGCAATTTGTTCTTCACTAGAAACATGAACAATCTGTAACTCCCTTCTTTGTATATGCTCCCTCACAAAATGTAGATCCAACTCAATATGCTTGGTACGAGAGTGATACTTAGGATTGCTAGCTAAAGCTTCTGCACTTTTATTATCACAATGAATAATGGGAACATCAACCATAGAAACCTGTAGCTCTTTTAGCAGGTATGTAATCCACAAGACTTCAGAAGTAACTAAGGCAAGAGCACGATATTCAGCTTCAGCTGTGCTCCTAGAAACAATAGGTTATTTCTTAGATGACCAAGACACAAGATTAGTACCAAAGTAAACACAATAGCCACCAATTGATTTGCGATCATCCAAATCTGACCACCAATCAGCATCACAATAAGCTTTAAGAGAGGATACCCCAGAGTGATATAATTGAAGTCCAAAATCAGAGGTACACTGAAGATATCTTAATACACGTTTGCAGGCCATCCAATGAAGCATAGTGGGAGAACTCAAAAACTGACTCAGCTTATTAACTGAGTATGCTATATCTGGCCTAGTAAGAACCACATATTGAAGAGAACCAAAAATACTCCTATAAAGAGTTTGATTTAAAAAAGGAACACCTTTATCTTTGACAAGTTTTTCGGTATAACTCATAGGAGTAGGACAACCTTTACTATCCAGCATGTTGGCCTTCTACAAAATATCCCTAATGTACTTGGTTTGAGAAAGATGCAGGCCATCAACAAATGGTGTAACCTCAATACCAAGAAAGTAATTAAACTCTCCTAAGTTCTTCAATGCATACTCTTTTCCGAGTGTCGAAATCAGCTTCTCAATCAAGGAAGTATCTGAACCCGTAATCAAGATATCATCCACATAGATAAGAACGATCAATACATGGTGTTGATACCAAAATTAATCTGCTGACATGGACCAATCATATGAAGACATGTGGCTATCTACATGGAAACAACAAGCACTTCCGAGGAACCCACTCGCTCCAAGGAACAAGCCTCTCCGAGGAACTCTTAAATACCGAGAAGCTTAGGCGGTCTGAGTAACTCATGGCGGTCCGAGCTGCACCTCGAAGCAAGATACCAACAGTTTAACTGATTCATTAAATGCTTATCATTCGGGCGTGCACGCAAAGAGGGCATTAAATGTATTACCCTTTCATATGTATATCATTTAATGTATTACCCTTTCACATGATAGCCTCAGGTATATAAATACATTATACAATCCTCATTGTAGGGTGGGGCCCCCCAGACTGGAATTTCTTGAGATAACTTGTAATCGAGTATTTCCATTCAAACAACAATACCAAAACAGTGGACGTAGGTCATTCTTATAAGGCTGAACCACTTTAAAATTCTTTATCTCATTTATTTATCTGTGATTGAAAAATTAGAGTGATCTAATTTTTTACATCAACAGATTGGCGTCGTCTGTGGGAAACGATTGATAATATCGTTTTTCATAAAAAAATAATCCATTACAAATGGCGGATATTCCTGAATCCAGTAATCGAAACGCTGGAACCCCTCCAAATCCATCTGCTCCACCAATTGTTCCAGATCTGACTGGAATAATGGCAAACCTGGCTCAGGGACAGACCGTCATGCAAGAAACGATGCGACAACTCATCCAAACCCTCCACGGCGGTACATCAGCCCATTCCGAACCACGAAGCATTCAAAGAAATACCCGTGCACCTTCTTCGCGTACTAGGCGTACTAATTCATATCGCAATGAGGAATCTGAAGATTTTTCTTATCAACCTGGACGAACTTCATCAGTGCGAGCCACAGATACTGAGCAACGTGTCACCCTCTCCCCAAAAAGGACCAGCGCATTGGAAAGATTAAGTAGGGCTTCTCCTTTCGACTGATTAGGCCCTAGGAGGAACAAAAGTCCTCTTAATGCAGCGTCGAGGAGCTTTCGACGACCATCAGATTTAAGGGAAGGATCTGCCCAGTCATGACCAGTTGCTCGTTAAGATGGATCCTATGACCGACCAGTTGCTCGTCGAGATAAATCCCAGGAAGCCATTTCAACGAGATCAGTTGCTCGAACCAATAGGACTGGGGAAGGAAATGATGCATGGAAAGGATCTATTCAGAGGCTGGAGGATAGATTAGGGGAAATAGCTAAGGCCAAGAACCCTCTACAACGAACCTTTGTTCGAGGAACACCTTTTATCCAGGACATTGTTGATTTTCCAACACCATCAAAGTTCAAAGCACCTGTTGTGACTCCCAAGTATGATGGGAAGACTGACACTGTCCTTCATATAGAACAATATCAAGCTGCTGCCGACATCTATGCTGTCACAGACGAGATGAGATGCAGGGCATTCTCGGGAACTCTTACCGGATCTGCTCAGATATGGTATAATAATCTTCCTCGGGGTAAGATTTCAACTTTTCTTCAACTGGCCGAGTTATTCATTGGGAATTTCTGCTTTGGTGCAAAGCCAGTTAAATGAGTAGCATATTTGTTAAGTGTTGGACAAAAATCTGGTGAGAGTATCAGAGATTACATAACTCGTTTGAATAACGAGAAACTCGAAGTCATTGATTATGAGGAGAAGACAGCAATTACCGCTTTGATGAGTGGACTACTACCAAACAAGTTGTACTACACTTTGGCCAAAGATCCACCTCGAACCATGTCAAACCTGATGGGAAACGCGTCCAAGATTATGAATGCCGAGGAGGCTATGTCTGCGAAGAAGAATATGGACACCAAAGAAACCAAGGTGGAAGGTGATAAAGCTAAGAAGAAAGAACATAAGAACAATGGCGGTGACAAACAATCCAAAAATAGGTCGTCATGGGAGGTCTTGAGGAAATTTGATAATTACACACCTTTGAAGGTAAATATCAACCACGTCCTGGAAGAAATTAAGAACAGCGAGGAGTTCAACTGGCCGAAGAAAATGAAGGCAGACCCTGACACGAGGAATAGAGAAAAATATTACGAGTTCCACAAGGATCATGGCCATATGACTAAAAATTGCATAGCTCTTCAGAATGAGATTGAAACACTCATCCGACGAGGAAAACTAGCAAAGTATGTTGATCGGGGAGGCGAAAGAAGAAACAACGACCGAACTGGAGAGAGATCTAGATCTCCTCGTCGAGCAGAGGAGAACAAAAAGAGAAACCATGAAGTTGATCCGGAGGATGACCCCGATCTTCCCAAGAAACCAAGGCAGCCAAAATGAGAGGTATTTTCAATACGTTTTGGGTCATTTGATTGTAATGTTATTACAGGAGGAGATGCAGGAGGAGGAGACCTTACTGCAGAAAGAAAAGCTTACCTCGGTGAGACTCAAGCTTGCTCGTACATTCAGCGAATAAATCTAGCTGAGGAAGATCGCCCGAGAAAGGTGAACAAGGAGAAATTGGTCATCGGTTTTTCAAAAAATGACCTCGCAGGTGTTTTATACCCTCATGATGACCCGCTGGTGATCAAAATGAGAATGAAGGAGGTTATGATTTCAAGAGTGCTGGTCGACAATGGCATCTCGACAGACATCATGTTCTACTCGTGTTTAGATAGTTTAAATCTAAAGCTATCTCAACTGGAGCCTTACCACAGACCCCTCATCGGTTTTGCTTGAGAAAAAGTATTTCCACTTGGGACAATCAAGTTGGATATATTCATTGGTACGTGGCCTGCTTGTCGGACAAAAAGAATACGTTTCTTCATGATGGATAAGAATGTCCAATCATCGTACAATATCATCATGGGAAGAGTAGGATTGAAGAAATTCGAGGCTGTGCGATCTACAGTGCATCAATGCCTAAAATTTTCAACAAACTTTGGAGTAGGAGTTGTGAAAGGTGATCATAAAGTAGCTTGGGAATGCTATTATTCATCCGCCGAGCAAGAAGAGCCGGAAGAATCAAAGAAAAAGACCACTACCTATCAAGTGGATGAAGGTGCAGAAATTGAAACATTGGATCCTCGAGATGAGTCGCAACTCGTGAAGGGTCAAGTGGTGGAAGCTACTGAAAACATCATTGTGGACGACGAACACCCTGAGCGAACTACTCAAACAGGTTCATAGTTGGAAGCCTCATTAAAACAAGAATTGATAACTTTCCTTAGAAGCAGAAGACAAACTTTTGCGTGGAGTCATGAAGATATGCCTGGGGTAGAACCAAACTTCTTATGTCACGAACTCAATGTGAATAAGGAGATTAAGCCTGTGAAGCAAAGAAGAAGAGTATTCAGTCCTGAGAAGAATCAAGCTATACAAGAGGAAGTCGAGAAGCTCCAGAAAGCTTGTTTCATTGAAGATGTTAAATATCCAGATTGGTTAGTTAATGTGGTGATGGTAAAGAAGAAGAACAACAAGTGGAGGATGTGTGTAGACTTCACCGACCTCAACAAATCATGCCCAAAGGATCACTTTCCATTGCCCCGAATTGATCAACTAGTGGATGCTACCTCGGGACACGAGCTGCTGAGCTTCATGGATGCTTATTCTGGTTACAACCAGATTAAAATGAAACCTGAAGATAGGGAGAGTACTTCTTTTATTACCCCTAGGGGAACTTACTGTTATAATGTTATGCCTTTTGGTTTGAAAAATGCAGGTGCGACATATCAGAGACTGATGAACAAGGTTTTTGCTGAACAAATCAGTGACAATATGGAAGTCTATGTTGATGATATGCTGACGAAAAAAGACTGAAGCTGTTGACAACGAATGGTGGAAAAGACGAACGCACAAGAAAATATGAAGAGACGACGTAAAACTCAAAAGACGAAAATTTGAAAAGGTAGAAGACGATGGGAGTGTCTGTGAAGTTTAAATACCTTGCCTTGGGAAATGGTGAAGTAATGATTACAAAAAAGGATGATTACGTTACCGGCGGCTAAAAAGATGAAAAGTAGTGCGGGAATCAAAGCGGACAACAACGGCTAAAAAGAGGAAAAGTGGCACGGGAATCGAAGCGGACAACAGCGGCTAAGAAAATGA
This sequence comes from Sambucus nigra, assembly GCA_949130495.1. Classification (NCBI taxonomy): domain Eukaryota; kingdom Viridiplantae; phylum Streptophyta; class Magnoliopsida; order Dipsacales; family Adoxaceae; genus Sambucus; species Sambucus nigra. Next base: position 99,145,243 of record OX422224.1, read on the forward strand.
AAAGTAACGCGGGAATCGAAGCACACAAAAAATCCAAAAAATCATGATTCTACGAATTGGGAAGGAGAAATAAATACAAGGGAAACGCTCCTAAAAATCAGGAAGACTATTTAAAGCTACCATATTCCGAGAAAGAATGTTCCATACTCCTCAAATTTCAAACTATGAAACATTGGGGGCTTCTGTTGATACCAAAATTAATCTGCTGACATGGACCAATCATATGAAGACACATGGGTATCTACATGGCAACAACAAGCACTTCCGAGGAACCCACTCGCTCCGAGGAACAATGCCTCTCCGAGGAACTCTTAAATACCGAGAAGCTTAGGCCGTCCGAGTAACTCATGGCAGTCCGAGCTGCACCTCGAAGCAGGATACCAACAGTTTAACTGATTCATTAAATGCTTATCATTTGGACGCGCACGCAAAGAGGGCATTAAATATATTACCCTTTCATATGTATATCATTTAATGTATTACCCTTTCACATGATAGCCTCAGGGGTATAAATACATTGTACAATCCTCATTGTAGGGGGGGACCCCCCAGACCGGAATTTCTTGAGATAACTTGTAATCGAGAATTCCCATTCAAACAACAATACCAAAATAGTGGACGTAGGCCATTCTTATAAGGCTGAACCACTTTAAAATTATTTGTCTCATTTATTTATCTGTGATTGAAAAATTAGAGTGATCTAATTTTTTACATCAACACATGGTCTCCTTCATGTTTGTAGAAAAGAGAAGTATCTGACTTTGCTGACTTGAATCCCCATGAAACCAAGGAACTTTCAAGCTGATCATACCAAGCTCGAGGAGCTTGTTTAAGGCCATAGAGGGACTTCTGAAGCTTACACACATGAGAAGGGAAAAGTGGATCAATGAATCCTTTAGGTTGCTGCATAAACACATCTTCAGATAATACGTCATTCAAGAATGCATTATTAACATCAAGTGGACGTATAGGCCACCTGTTCATGACTGCCATACTTAGAATCACTCGAACAGTACATGGCTTGACAACTGGGCTAAAGGTCTCAAAATAATCAACTCCATAGGTTCGATGGAACCCTTTAGCAACCAACCTAGCCTTGTCCTTGGAAATGGTACCATCAGGATTATACTTGATTCGAAACACCCACTTATTACCAACAACTTTAGAAGCTTCGTGAGGCGGAACTAGAGTCCATGTGCCATTTTTCATCAAGGCACTCATTTCATCATTCATGGAAGCCTTCCATTTTGGATCAGTTAAGGCTTTCTTTATAGAGGTAGGTTCTAAGGTTGAAGCTATGGAAAGATAAGTCTTAGGCTTTATGACACCAAATTTTAGGTAAGTTTTAGGTTTTATGACACCAGATTTTAGTCTGGTTGTCATAGAGTGAGAGCCAACAGATTGGTGATGGAAAGGCATGATGTTTGGGTCATTTGATAAGGATGGACCAGAGGAGAAAGATGATGAATGTGTAATATGGGGAGTGGATGAGGTAGGAAATATAGGATCAGTAAAAGGAGAAGGAGAAGAGAAATTATTACTTACAGGTGCATATGTTGAACTTGAAGTTGGTGATGCCATGACTGCCCTTGAAGTAGCTAAAGATGGTGATGAATGAGGATCTGAAGCAGTAATTTTGAGTGTTTTGGAAGGATTCTAAACATGAATGAATGAAGAAAATGATTGAGATTCAGTAGGAAATTGATCTATTTTAGAGGAAAAGAGAAGTGAATAAGGAAATTCCTTCTCATTAAATGTAACATGTCTAGCAATGTACACATGACCAGAAGCATCTAAGCACTTGTAACCTTTATGTACTGAAGAATAACCAACAAACACACATTTTTGAGTGTGAAAATCAAGCTTATGTTTATGATAAGGCCTTAGAATAGGGAAGCAAGAACAACCAGAGAAAAGTATAATCAGGTAATGTATTGTAGAGTTTCTGAAGTGGTGAAATGTTATTGAGGGTTGGGGTTTGTAATCTGTTTATAAGGTAACAAGAAGTATGAAAAGCCTCCCACCAATAAGACAAGGGCATTTTGGCTTGAGCTAACAGGGTAAGCCCCATTTCAACAATATGCCTATGCTTCCTCTCTACTACCCCATTTTGATGATGAGTATGAGGACAACTATGTCTGAACATAATTCCTTCCTCACTTAGAAATTTTGTGAAAATTCTAAATTCTCCCCCAAAGTCAGATTGAACACACATAATCTTGCAATTTATTTGTTTCTCTATGATGTGTTTCCAAGTTTTGAAAGTAGAAAGGGCATTGGATTTGAGAGCTAAGGAAAACACCCAAGTGTACCTTGTATAATCATCAACAAAACTGATGTAATACTTAGAACCATCATTGCTCACTAAAGGTGATGGTCCCCATAAATCTGTGTGAACTAACTCTAATGGAGCTTTTGATTTTATGTGAGTAGTAGGAAAGTGAAATTGATGCATTTTACCATATTGACATGCATCACAAAACTCAAGAGAAGATAAAGAATTAGAAACATAAGGAGAAGAAGATTTCATTACTGTTTGCAAGACATGCTTATTTGGATGTCCCAATCTTTGATGAAGGATATTAGAAGTAATTCCAACATTTGCACAAGGATTTACAACAAGAGACAGACTAGATGTATTTTCACGAGAGGAAAGCATAGAAACAGGAATTGAAGATGTTTCAGAAAGATGAGCAATGAAGTCTTCTTTGGTGAGCAATTGGTAGAGACCATTTTTAGCCACTCCTTGAGCAAGATGGATCCCCTTCTCTTTGTCCTTCATAAAACACATATGAGCAACAAATTCAATAAGAACAGGGTTATCTTTTAGTAACTTAGATATGCTGATGAGATTTTTAGTTATTTAAGGTACAAGCAAGATATTATTTAGATGCAATTTATAACCACAAGATGAGTTAAAAAATGCACTGCCAATATGAGTAATTTTTAAACCTGCTCCATTTCCCACAAGTAGAGACTCATGGCCTCCATATTTCTCCATCAACTGAAGATTGTTCATGTCATTTGTGATGTGGTGAGTTGCTCCACTGTCAAGAAACCAAGCTTTATCAGCAGCTCCTTCTACCATCATATTTAACCTGTCACCAATAGTTGAATTGCATCCATTGTTTGATCCTTCAAAGCAAGTCATGTTCTGCCCCTGTGCCACAAAAGCTGAACTATTCACATTTTGGCCTTGTCCTTGACTTGGCAAATTTGTCTTTTGATAGCCACTATATTGATTGCCAAAGTTTCCAAGGTTACTTCCATCATTTCCTTGATAACCATACTGATATCCACCACCAAAATTTCCTTGAAAACTGTTTTTATATCTATTTATACACTCAGCAGCTGAATGATTCCATTTGAAATAAATTTGACATTGAACACGAGGACTATTTCCTCTTAACACCATGCCTCTTCCACCAAATGAATTGAATCCACCTCTGAATTGGCTATTAGGATTGCCTCTTCCACCTCCATTATATGAATTAAAACCTCCATTAAACTGATTTCTGCCACCACCAGATCCTCTTCCTTGATCAAATCTTCCTCTATTTGAGTTGCCTCTACCACCTCTATTCCAATTATTTTGGTTTTGCCCATTCCATCCTCCATTTTGCATATGCATACTGTTATTCCAACCATTAGATTGAAACTTATCAGTTTGTACTAAGTTTGCACCAAAATTCTCTTTCACAGCCTCTACTTCACCCAAATTATTTTTCTCAATCCGAGCTTCATGAGCTACTAACATGATATAGGCTTCACTCAACTTCATTTTACTAATGTTTGCTTCAATATACACTATAGGGGGATCAAATTTTTCTCCTAAACCACTGATCAGATATGTAATCATCTCTATATCATTTACAACTTCACTAGAAAGCAACAGTTCATCAACTATTTTCTTTAACTTTGTATAGAGTTGTGTTATAGTTAAGGCACCTTTCTTTGTATTCAAAAGCATTGTTTTAAGCCTTATTTTCTTAGCTAAACTATCTGCCCCAATCTGTTCTTCCAATTTATACCACAAATCACAAGAGGTTGAAGCACTACTTACCACACAAAGCAAATCCTCACTGATTGAAGACATCAGCCAACTTAAGAGCAACTGATCCTTTCTTTGCCATAGAACATAGATTGAACTTAACTTCTGAACTTCAGCATCTTCTTTTGAAGCATATTTTGGAGGAGGAGCTTTATCTTCATCAATGAAGGTTTCTAAACCATTACCTCTGATTGAAGATAGCACTTGTGCCTTCCATACGGTGTAGTTACTTCTATTCTGTTTGGTTGGTACAGTGAAACAAAAATCAGAGGCCGAAAATGAATCTTGATCGAAATCAGCCATTACTGATGCAAGATCTTGTAAAAGAAATGATAGAATTTCTTAGAAAAGGTTGGAGAGTAGCTCTGATACCATGATAAGATTCAAGATTATTATTTGGTTACAAAGAAAGTGAAAAGAGAAATTTGAAAGATGAGAAGAGAGAGAGAAATGAATTCTAAATTTCTACAGTTTTTATATCTATTGAAAATGAGATACATTGAGATTATATACGCGATCAATCACTTGAGCAGCTAACAACTTATGCTGACATGGCAAAACTAACTGCATAACAACTTGACCACCTAATCCACCTGACTGTGACCTGTCTATTTGAGAGATATGGCATAACAACAGACTAACTGATTCATAACAGCAAACTAACTGATTTTGTCATGGCATATACTCTAACAAGGGGTGACAATTCGAGTCAACGGGTCGTGTTTTGGCCCGACACGACACGACAAGGTTTTTTTGGACACGACACGACACGAATTCGTGTTTTTTTTAGCTAACACGAACACGACCCGAATAAAAAATAACATGGCACGACACGACACGACAACCATAATTTATTAAATTTTAGGCCTAAAAAATACGATACGACACGACTCATAATTAAGACACGAACACGACACGACACGACTTCGTGTAAAAAAATACGACACGAACACGAAACATCGTGTCAATTTCGGGTCAATTTCGGATCGTTTCGTATCGTTTTTTTGTGTCGTTTCTAAAATTGTCACCCCTACTATTAGTGATGTATTGCAGCAGAATCAAATAAAAAGCGTGCTCGAACATGCGAGAATAATCAATGGAAAATTTAGATTAAACTCTCAAAGTATCATTTTAGAAATAAGGAGTGGGATGAAATAAAATAAAATGGAGGTTTCCATTATCGTTGAATTGGAATCATAAATGAAAACCTACCCCTGGTTATCGGGTTTACTGTTTCAGCATTCATTTGTTCGACTGATTGGTCAGTAGCTTTCAAAGCTTTTAACACGTCATTAGCTTTCTCCTCAGAATCTGCTCACACTCTGTCATTAGAAGTTTAAAAGATAATGTACCTGAAATAAATGCCAAAATATCTTTCATTCAAACTACTCTTTCAAGTACAGACAACTGGGATTCAAAAAATACAATTTCATTTCGGCTCTAGTTTTGTTGACGAAAATAAAAGAATAATGGAGCTTTATAAATTTAGGATCTATTGTAATATGAATTTTGAACATAGAATAACCAATATTTTATTATAGTTTTAGTCCCTATTTTTGAACAAAGTCACTAGCGCGGGCCTATATTCATAAAACGTCAACTAGTCACAGCATGCCACGTGTCCGTTTAATTTGAAAATAGGGACTAAAAATGAAAACAAAATATTTGTTGTCCTACATCCATAATCAATATTATTTTAAGTCCTAAAATTAAATAATATAAAGAATAATTTAGGTTCACAAACCATCCCTCTCAATGCTTGAAATTGTTCAAGCTAGCTATCATAATTATAACAAACAAACTCAAGCAATCATGTTGTTTCATATCACTATGCTTGTTGGTCTTATTTGATTAGTGTAACTTTTCCATCAGTAGTTGCTCGCAAAATAATAAAACATTGTTGATGTAAAGATGAATTTTAGCCTCTAGGCAATTATATGAAAATGGTGTTGATAATAATCTAAAATCCAATCATAAAAATGAACATAGTTTCCAAGTATAAATTTCATATCTAAACCAATATGCACATCTTATCATCCTCCCTCCAACTCCAAACACTATGCAAGCTAGAGACTACTATAAACTCACCCCCGATCACCATAAAATAAAGTCTGCACCTTTTTAAATAAAAATGTATGACAAAAAATCATATCAAACTTTATAATATTGACAGATTGAAAAAAAAATGAATCTAGAATAAAAACAGAGTAATGAATAAGCAAGCACTTAATATATTCAAATGTAAGAAACAAAATTCTAAATCTCTCGATAACTACTCCATTGGCAACAACAGAATTTGCATTTGTAGTACAATCAGGCCAAAGCAGGGTCTGCATTTCACAATTGCATTAGCAGCGCCCAGTGTAGCTCCGCAGTAGCTTGAGCAATGTGATGGAGCAGGGTCGGGAGGTTTTTAATTCCAGCTGTTCTTAAATCTCTCGATAACTACTCAATCTTAATTTCTACATGTACGTAAATTTGGATGTTTCCATCTTTCTGAATGAGCTAGTTAGTCATTTTCAGTACTAAACATACGATTTGTTGATGTCTAATACCTTTTGTTACAGAGCTTTACACAACTGAGATTCTTGTTGCAAATGAGCACATCTCAAACATGTACTCAAACTATAAATCAAATAACGTAAATAGATTATATAAAAGTAAAATTCAGTAAAAACTAAATAAGTAGTCTGCAACAACACACAAATAAAATTCAATTGACTTTATTTTTTTCAAACTGTAAATCATACCCTACTCTCTATAAAGAAGCAAAACCCAGGGGTAAATATATTCATGCAAAAGGGCCTACAGTTCCAGTAACGTCAATATTTAAAGAGAAACAAAATCCCCGAAGTCACTTTTGGATATAGGGGAACATAATTACACAAAACATCAGATGTTCTCTCTAATATAATTATGCTGCATGGTATGATTAAGACAATAATTGATATTAAAAAATAAAATACAAATGAAATTTTTTTTGTTAATGCACTGTGCATATATAAATAGAGGATATCTTACTAAAAAGTCCATAAACACACTGAAAATTTTAATTTTCAATGAACTTGATTTAACAAAAATGGAATTTTATCACCCAAAGCCACATTTCTAAGAAAAATGGCATTTTACAATCATATAAAACAATGTCCTTAATATAACAAAAAATGTAGCAAAATTTATAAACATTACAATATCGCCAATATCTTTCATGGTGTCACATCCATCTGTTATTAGAAGTACTAAGAAAGTTCGGTAATAGAAGTACTAACAAAGTTCACATAGTAGAACAATGCTCGTAAAATTAAAATTATAGAGTAAACAAAATAAATAAAAAAGATGAAAACATGGAGAGTATCTTAAAACATCTCATAAATGACATCATATGTATTCCGACTTGTATTTGTAAAAAGAATGTACCTTGGATACTCCATCGCAAATATGCTATCATAGTTCATGATTTCTCCCATATTTGGTCCATCTGGTCTGTTAGTTAAGTTGATTTTCATATTGAGGCCATTGTCAACTGCAAAGATAAGAACTTAGTTACATATTGTTCGGTTAGCAAAACAAAAATGGACCAAGAAAATGAAATGGTCTCAACTTATTCCTTAACTTCTCTTGCTCCAAAGCCTCTGTGATTGTTGACACCAAAATTAGTATGCTGATATGGACGAATAATACGAAGACACATGTCAATCTACGTGGCACAATAGCAACGAGGAAGCTCATTTCCCCGATCAACTCATGTTCTCTCCGAGCAACAAGGATACACCGAGGAGCTCTATCACTCCGAGGAACTCCAGTGCTCCGAGGAACTCTTGAGTAACGAGCAACTAAGGCGGTCCGAGCTGCATCTCGGCCCCAGCATTGATTGCCAGATAATCAACAGTTCAACTATTCATTGAATGCTTATTATCTTGATGCACACGCTGCATTAAATGTATTACCCTTTCATATGTGCATCATTCAATGTATCAACCCTTTCGTGTACAGCCTAAGGGCTATAAATACCATGTATCACCCTCATTCAAAGGGGGCGGAATTTCTTGATAGAGCTTGTAATCGAGAATTCCCAAAACACTCAGCAATAACATAACAGTGGACGTAGGCCATTCATACAAGGCTGAACCACTTTAAAAATCTTTATCTCATTTTATTTATCTGTGATTAAATAATTAGAGCGATCTAATTTTTTACATCAACAGATTGGCGCCGTCTGTGGGAACCGATTGTTATTATCATTTTTCACCAAAACTCATTCATCATCAATGGCGGATAATCCAGAATCTAGCAATCGAAAGCTGGAAATACTGGAAATCCTCCAAATCCCTCTGCACCTCCAGATCTGGCCGGGATTATGACGAATCTGGCTCAAGGACAAACCGTCATGCAAGAAACAATGAGGCAACTCATACAAACCCTTCATGGCGATGCACCTGCACGTTCAGGACAACGAAGTGGTCAGAGGCAAACTTATTTACTTTCTTCACGATCTAGGCGTACTGAGTCATATCGTAATGAGGATTCTGATGATTTCTCTTATCAACCTGGGCAAACTTCATCAATAAGGGCTACAGATACTGATCAACGTATAACTCTCTTTCTAGAAAGACCCAGTGCCTTAGAAAGACTGAGTAGGGTGTCTCCTTTCAGTCGATTAGGCCCTAGGAGGAATAGGAGTCCACCTAAGAACATGTCGAGGAGTTTTCGACAACCGTCAGATCTAAGAGAAGGATCAGCACAATCACGACCAGTTGCTCGTCAAGATAAATCTCATGAGGCTACTTCAGAACGATCCATTGCTCGAACCAATAGGCCCGAGGAAGGAAATGAAGCGTGGAAAGGATCCCTTCAGCGGTTGGAGGATAGATTGGGAGAAATGGCTAAGGCGAAGAATCCCCTACAACGAACTTTTGTTCAAGGGACACCTTTTGTCCAGGCCATTGTGAATTTTCCTACACCGTCAAAGTTTAAAGCACCAGTGGTGACCCCCAAATATGATGGAAAGACAGATCCTGTTCTTCATATAGAGCAATATCAAGCTGCCGTCGATATCTATGCTGTCCCTGACGAGATGAGATGTAGAGCGTTCTCAGGAACTCTTATTGGAGCAGCCCAGATATGGTACAACAATCTTCCTCGGGGTAAGATTTTGACTTTCTTTCAGTTGGCCGAGTTGTTCATCGGCAATTTCTGTTTTGGAGCAAAGACAGTAAAACGAGTAGCACACTTGTTAAGTGTTAAACAAAAATCTGGTGAGAGTACTAGAGATTACATAACTCGTTTCAATAACGAGAAGCTGGAGGTCATAGATTACGAAGAGAAGATAGCAATCACCGCCTTGATGAGTGGGTTATTGCCTAATAAGTTGTATTACACTTTGGTGAAAGATCCACCTAAAACTATGTCAGAATTGATGGCAAAAGCGGCCAAAATCATGAATGCCGAGGAAGCTATGGCTGCAAAGAAGAATATAGATAAAGACACCAAGGTGGAAGTCGACAAGTCTAAAAATAAAGAGCATAAAGGCAATGGCGGTGATAAACACTCCAGAAATAATAAGTCATCATGGGAAGTCCTGAAGAAATACGACAATTATACTCCTTTGAAAATGGGTATTCATCATGTCTTGGAAGAAATCAAGAACAACGAGGAGGTAAAATGGCCAAAGAAACTGAGGTCAGACCCTGATTCGAGGAGTAAGGATAAATATTGCGAGTTTCATAAAGATCATGGTCACATGACCAAAAATTGCATAGCTCTTCAGAACGAGATTGAAACACTCATCCGAAGAGGAAAGCTAGCAAAGTATGTTGATCGGGGAGGAGAAAGAAGAAATAATGATCGAACTAGAGAAAGATCTAGATCTCCTCGTCAAGCAGAGGAGAAAAAGAAGAGAGGTCATGAAAATGATGCCGAGGATGATCCCGATCTGCCCAAGAAACCAAGGCAGCCAGAACGAGAGGTAGTTTCCATACGTTTTGGGTCATTTAATTGTAATGTTATTACAGGAGGAGATGCAGGAGGAGGAGATCTTACTGCAGAAAGAAAAGCTTACCTCGGAGAGGCGCAAGCTTGCTCGTACATTCAGCGAATAAACTTGGCCGAGGAGGATCGTCCGAGGAAGGTAAACAAAGAGAAACTGGTTATTGGCTTTTCAAAAAATGACCTGGCAGGTGTCCTTTACCCTCACGACGACCCTTTGGTGATCAAAATGAGGATGAAAGAAGTAGTGATTTCAAGGGTGCTGGTAGACAATGGCAGTTTGGAAGACATCATGTACTATTCATGCTTTGACATCTTGAATTTGAAATTATCTCAATTGGAGCCTTATCACAGACCCCTTCTGGGTTTTGCTGGCGAGAAAGTTTTTCCACTTGGAACGATCAAGTTGGATATATTCATTGGAACTTGGCCTACTTGCCGAACAGAAAGAATACGTTTCTTTGTGATGGATAAAAATGTGCAGTCAGCTTACAACATCATCATGATAAGAGTTGGTTTGAACAAGTTCGAGGCAGTTCCATCTACAGTACATCAATGCTTAAAATTCCCAACAAACTTCGGAGTAGGAGTTATGACAGGTGATCAAAAAGTAGCTCACGAATGCTATTATTCATCTGCCAAACAAGAAGAGCTTGAAGAATCAAGGAAAAAGACTACTACCTACCAGGTGGAAGAAGATAAAGAGATTGAAACTCTCGATCCCAGAGATGAATCCCAGCTTGTAAAAGGACAAGTAGTGGAATCTACAGAAAATGTTATTTTAGACGACGAGCACCCTGAACGAGTAACCCAGATAGGTTCAACGTTGGATGTTTCATTAAAATAGGAGTTGATAACTTTCTTAAGAAACAAGAAGAAAACTTTTGAATGGAGTCACGAGGACATGCCAGGAATAGATACAAACTTCTTATGTCACGAGCTTAATATGAATAGGGAGATCAAGCCTGTAAAGCAGAGAAGAAGGGTATTTAGCCCCGAGAAGAATCAAGTTATTCAAGAGGAGGTCGAAAAGCTCCAGAAAGCCCAATTCATTGAAGATATGAAGTATCCGGACTGGTTGGCAAATGTGGTGATGGTAAAGAAGAAAAATAATAAATGGAGAATGTGTGTTGATTTCACTGATCTCAACAAGGCCTGCCCAAAGGATCATTTCCCATTACCCAGAATTGACCAACTAGTAGATGTTACCTGGGGGCACGAGCTGCTCAGCTTCATGGATGCTTACTCCGGTTACAACCAGATCAAAATGAAACCTGAAGATAGGGAGAGCACTTCTTTTATTACCCCTAGGGGAACTTATTGTTATAATGTTATGCCTTTTGGTTTGAAAAATGCAGGAGCGACATATCAACGGCTGATGAACAAGGTTTTTGCCGAACAAATCAGTTGCAACATGAAAGTCTATGTCGACGATATGCTGACAAAGAGCAAGAAAGCTGCTGAGCATCTAGTTGACTTAGGACAGACCTTTGATCAACTGGATAAATACCAGATGAAGCTCAACCCGACGAAGTGCACCTTTGGAGTACGAGAAGGAATGTTTCTCGGGTACATCATCAATCAGCGAGGCATTGAGGCAAATCCAGCGAAGATCAAAGCTCTTTTAGGGCTGTGATCTCCAACGACGAAGAAAGAAGTGCAGAGTCTTACAGGACGAGTCGCAACACTCAATAGATTTGTATCTCGAGCAACTGATTGGTGCCTTCCGTTCTTCAAAACACTCCGAAAAACTTTCGAGTGGAATGATGAATGTGAAAAAGCCTTTCAAGACTTGAAGAAATATCTGGGAACACCGCCACTGCTGTCCAGACCAGTAATGGGAGAAAAGTTGTACTTATACCTGGCAGTATCAGAGAATGCAATCAGCTCGGCATTGATCAGATTGGAGAATGAAGTCCAGAAGCCAATTTATTACACAAGTAAGGCTTTCCGAGGTGCAGAGATCAGGTACCCAAAGTTAGAAAAATTGGCTTTGGCATTAATTGAGGCAAGTAGAAGAATGAGGCCATATTTCCAGGCCCATACCATCATCGTGTATACCGACATGCCATTAAGACAAGCCCTTGATAAGCCCGAAAAGTCAGGGAGACTGATGTACTGGGCAATAGAGCTCGGTGAATATGATATTGTGTATGAACCTAGATCATCCTTAAAAGGGCAAGCTGTAGCAGACTTTAGAGCAGAGTTTACATATCCTGATACACCCGAGGAACAAAAGTTGCTCGCTGACCAACCTGTGGATGTTACAGGATCATTAGACATAAGTCCAGACCAACTCCGATTGGTAAAAGGGCTTGTGGATGTAGAAAGATCATCAGATTCAAACCTAGACCAACTACGGTTGGTAAAAGGGCGAGAAGAGATAGTCGACGAGGAGAAAAAAATACCAGGGGAAGATGAAACAAGGCAGCAAATATTTCACTGAGGAACGCTGTCAGATAAGAATTTTGAAGACGAGTTACCTACGTGGAGATTGTATATAGATGAGTCATCTTGCACAACAGGTTGTGGAGCCGGGATCGTTTTGAACACCCTAGACGAGATTGACATGGAATATGCTTTACGATTCCAATTCAAAGCTTCAAATAACGAGGCTGAGTATGAAGCCTTGATAGCAGGTCTTAATTTAGCAAAGGTTATGGAAGCGCAACAAGTGATGGTATTCAGTGATTCTCAATTAATTGTGAATCAGATGATGGGAACGTATGCAGTTAAAGGAGAATTAATGGTCAAGTATCACTCAAAGGCGATGGAGTTGTTGGCAGAATTTGATGCCATTCTGTTGATCAGAATACCAAGAATGGAGAATGCGCAAGCAGACGCACTGGCCCGATTAGCATCAGCTACTCGTACCGAGTTGCGAAGAACGATACCAATTGAGGTGTTAGAAAGTCGAAGCATAGATGAAAGCCTGACGATGAATGTTATTTCCCTTGATTTAGGACCATCTTGGATGGATCCCATCAGGGCATATGTCGAGGAAGGAGAATTATCGGAGGATAAGATCGCTGCCAAGAAATTGAAGTTTAAAGCTGCTTAGTATGTACTAACGAATGGTGTTTTATATAGATGAGGAATTCTGGCGGGTTTGCAAAGATGTGTACATACCTCCGAGGTGAAAGAATTGATTGAAGAGATCCATGAAGGGTCCTGTGGAGCCCATGTAGCAGGTCGAACACTTTTACAAAGAGTGATGACGCAGGGATATTACTGGCCGACGATGAGGCCTGATTGTATAGCATATGCCAAGAGGTGTGACAAGTGCCAACGTTTTTCCTCCATCCGATGAACTCCACAAGCATTGTTGACACCCATAACTTCTCCTTGGCCATTTTCCATGTGGGGAATTGATTTAGTTGGACCACTGCCAACGACCCGAGGAAGATTCAAGTACCTCGTCGTTGCAGTGGATTATTTTACTAAGTGGGTAGAAGCTGAGCCACTTATTGATATGACATACGAGAAGGTGTACCGGTTTGTTTGGAAGAATATCATCTGCCGATATGGTCTCCCTCATGCCTTCATTACAGACCATGGAACACAATTTGATAACGAGGAGTTTGCCGCCTATTGTCATCAATCAAACATTTTGAAGGTTCATTCAGCACCAGGCCACCCTCAAAGCAATGGGCAGACTGAAGTGACGAACATAACATTACTAAATGGTTTGAAGAAGAGGCTAAATGAGGCTAAAGCAAATTGGATTAATGAGCTACAGTCAGTATTGTGGGCTTTTCCGAACAACTCCTAGAGCAGCAACTAGAGAATCACCATATATGCTGGCGTTTGGAAGTGAGGCTGTAATACCTGCAAAGTTGTGTCTTCCAACACATAGAGTGTTGAATTTCAATTCCCCAGTCAGTGACTTGATGAGAAGATTAGATTTGGACATGCTCGAGGAGGTTAGAGAAGAAGCATCCATTATGAATGCTGCATATCAACAACGAACAACTCTGTTTTACAACAAGAGGGTGAAGAAATGCGATTTAAAAGAAGGAGATTACGTGCTAAAGAAGGTCATTCAGAAGCACAATAAATTGGAAGCAAATTGTCATGGACCTTATCGAGTTACAGAAGTTGTTCGACCAGGAACTTACCGAATAACAACTCTAGAAGGAGAGGAATTCAAGAATGCATAGAATGCTGAACACCTACGCAAGTATTATCAGTAATGTAAAATGTAAAGCAGTTCTATCAATATGAATAAAACGATGATGTTTCACCATCTTCTCTCCTTTTATTGAAAGTTTTTTGGGGAATACTAGTTTTGTACACTACGCTGCTCGACAGCAAAAAGAAAATGATAGTTCAGACCCACGACCAACTCCGGTTGGTAAAAGGGCAAGAATAAAATATACTCCTTTGGTTAGGAGGCGTACACTTGCATGATCAACTTAGGTTGGTAAAAGATCTTATGGATAAGATAGTTCGAAAGAACCTGATAGTTCGAGCGTGATCAACTTCGGTTGGTAAAATAGCGAGAATAAATTATACTCCTTTAGTTAGGAGGTGTACACTTGCGTGATCAACTTCGGTTGGTAAAAGAACTTGTGGACAAGATAGTTCGAAAGAACCTGATAGTTCGAGCGTGATCAACTTCGGTTGATAAAATAGCGAGAACAAATTATACTCCTTTGGTTAGGAGGTGTACACTTGCGTGATCAACTTCGGTTGGTAAAAGAGCTTGTGGACAAGATAGTTCGAAAGAACCTAATAGTTCAAACCCACGAGGTTCAAACCCACCACCAACTTTGGTTGGTAAAAGGGCAAGAACAACATTCTTAAAATGCCATTCTAGGTTGATTAAGAAACAAACATGCTCTCAAAAGACAATTTATGTTGGTCGGGAGGCAAGATTATTGCAGAAAAATACAATAAGTTCTTTGAAGAACAAAATATTCCAAAATAAACCAAGTATAATTGGTCGGGGATAAAAACCCACTAATTGTAGTTGGTCGACGAGGATAATTTATCGACCTTGGTTGGTCGAACACATTTTAAAGACAAAAAGTTACCAAGTATGGTTGGTCGGAGATAAAAACCCACTAATCATAGTTGGTCGACAAGCATAATTTAACAACCTTGGTGGTTTAGAAAAATTGTAAAGCAGTTATTTTACTCATTACTTTATTATTAAGTGATCGAGCAACATTTCTGATACTTTATTTTGGTCGATGAACCATATAATATTGTTATGCAAGCACAAATATAAGGTGTTTAACAGGCACAAGATAATAGCAATACAGATTTGCAAACAGAAAATGAATGTCTTTCATTAAAATTCAAAATAAATTACAGGTTACATGTGTGTACTAACTATTACATTGAGATCCCTACTCTGTTGGTTTCTTTCCCTTAGCTTTTGAAACAGGCTCCTCGCCAGCAGGAGGATCTTCCAGGCAAAGAGGAGAATTAATGAAGTTAATATCTCTAAGCATTCTAACGTACATCATAGAGGGTGTGTCCAGTAGATGCTCAGGACGAGATAATTCAATTTGAGAATGAAGACTATAGTCACCAAGGTATTTTGAAATTAAGCTCCGAGGAATGGCACGAGCTGGGATCCATTCCATATCCAATTTATAGGGTGCTACAGGCAAGTCTAGTAGCCCCGGAGTATGATAATCCCACAGGTAATGCCCTTGTTCAAGCTTCAGCACACCCAGGGCGTTCAACCATCCCTGCTTATAACCTTCATTATTGGCATTTTCAATGCGAGCATCCAAGTGATAAAGGGCCTCATTATAGCCTGCATTTCAAAATTCGTGAGGTTGTTTATGGAATTGGAAAGTTAATCTTTCTAACTTCTCATGAAGGTTCCTGGCAAAAACATCCTTATTATTCAAAGCAGACTTCGTCGCAGTAAGTTGATCTTCCAAAGTCAGGATTTTCATGGACATTTCAGACAAAGCCCGATCTTTTGCGTTCAATTGGTACGCTTGAGTTTCCAATGTTGACAAAGTACGAGCTTCTTCAATACTAAGAGGAGTTCTTGATCGACCCCGAGCAGCTGGAGTGCTTCGTTCCTCGTTAACATCCAGAGCAGCTCTTCCTCGCCCACGAGAACCTCTTCCTCGTCCCCGAGCAGTAGCGGAAATACCAGACCTTCTTAAAGTATCCAATTCTTGCCTTAATTTGGCATTCTCAACCTCTAAGAATGAGAACCCTTCGTCGGAGACTGGTACCAAGGCAGTGAAAGATGAAGCTGCAGACTTATACTGTGCCAACTCTGTCTGCAAATTGTTGTTCTCTTGTTCCAGCAGCTCGACGATTTGTCTGCAGGCCTCAACTTCACCCTTTAGGGTCCTCTCCCTGATATCATACCCAGCAAGGAGTTTGTCGTAGCCCTTCTCGTCAGAAAGCTGTTGATATTTCTTTTCATAACCTTCATGTAATAAGGCATTTGATTCCTTGTACTGAGTCTGAAGATCTTCTAGGGTATATTGGAGCTCCTCGATCATGTCATAGTAAGCCACGTTAATGGCCACTGCTCTATCAAGTAAATCCTTCAGGTACCGATAAGCTTCGATTGCTTGCTCCGAAGCACCATGGCCAAGGATATCGGAAATTTCGGATGCACTTAAGTTTGTATAACCAGCTTTATAATATTCATGGCATTGCTGCATCAACTTTGTGTCATTAGCAGACAAAAGATCCATCCTGGCCAGAAACTAACAAAGAAAGAAAAAGAAGATCAAGACAGAGTGCAGATAAAGAAGAGACAATTATATGGAAAGAAAGAACTCAAATTTTATTAGATCATAAGGCAAAAGTTACAAAGATCTGAGATACAAAGTACAAGTAAGGAGAAAAATAGAAAGATAGTACCGAACAACTTCACACCTTTTCCTTATCTCCCAAGACTTTCTCGGGAGGCTGGGACGAGGAGCTTGGTTGCTCGGTGGGAACACTGATTTGATCGGCTGGAGTTGGGATTTGTTCAAGAGGAGTAGGCAAAGAAGAAATCTCCTCAGCAGATGTCTGGTTGGGTTAAGGAGCATGGATCTGATCACCTACAATCATTGAAGATTCTTCAGATGCAGCTTCGTCTTCATCTTCGTCTTCAATAACTAGAGGAGGACCAGGGAGATGTTGTTGAAATAGCTCGGAGTTCTCGCTCACCTTCAATTCCTGCAAGGCAGCAACCCAACCATCATGGAAGAATTTCAAACTTCCATAATTCACCTGGGTCATCATTGCTGCTACCCCCCTATCCCATCCTTTATCCCAACCAGTCCGAAAGGATTTCTTCACAACTGTTTTTCTCTTCATCTTCTCCGAGGAGAGCTTCTCGGATAGAAGGTCCTCGGAGGCTTTCAGCTTGGCCTCCAACTCCTCCTTCTGACGATTTACTTCTCGCAGGAGGGTCAGCTCTTCTTCAGCTGATTTCAATTTATTCTCAAGCTCCCCAAAGCCTGAAAGTTTCTCGGCATAGTCTTTATTCTCTCTCTCCAAGTCCTTCACCTTATTACCCAGTTGTACCTTCTCTGCATCAGACGCAGTCAACTTCTTCTCCCATTCAATTTTATCCTCGTCATACTTCTGACGGGATTCACTCACAGATTTGATAGCTTTTTCCAGTGCTCCTTCCACAGTGGACGAGGAGCAGGAAGCTTTGATCGCTTCATCCCTTTTAAGGATTAGATTGAAATAGCTCGTCAACTGTAATCAGAAAAGGGAAACGACATCAGAAACAAATAAGGGAAATAACAAAGGAAAATATGAAAAACTCAGAGTAGATATACTTACTGAAGCAAGATGATGAGCAGCCAGAGAAGTAACCATATCCCGAGTAAGGTCTTCTTCAGTACCTTGCACCTCGGGAATGGGCGAAAACTTTGCCAAGCTCATCGTAGAGCTCGGAGGAACAATGATTGGAACACCATCTCCGCCAGCTGGGAGCTGAGGAATGGTTCCAGAAATACTGACCGAAGAGGATTTCCTCAATCTCCTCGGTGCCTTTTCAACAGCCTCAACCAAAGAAGAACTTTTGGTTGGTGAGATAGTGATTACTTCAACAGGTGCATCTTTCTGCACAGGAGCCACTGGGGGCTTCTCGACAGCTTTCTGAGAAGAAACAGGAGGGGTGGCATCTTTATTCTTTGTCCCTTTTTGGACATCAACTTTATTTTTCTTCCCATCTCCAGCAGAGGAAGTCTCCTCGAACAGAGCGGGAACTCTTCTCTTGCCCATTTTTTGGCTCAAAGGAATATGAGATTCTGGATGAGAGTCTTCAGGAATTTGCACTGGATCACTGATGCTGACCACAGGACGAGCAGTAAAGGACGATGTATAGCTCCTATACTGCAACAAGTATGAAGCAGACCTAATGTGCTCGTCTGCAACTTTCTGATGCAAACTCCAGATATGTTTCAATTGCCTTATATTAACTTCTGATTCTTTGGGAGTTTTTCTCTTGCAGTCAACTGCAAACAAAAACAAATTGAAATGTCAATCATGCATTTATTCAAACATGATGAAATCATAATTTCAAAAATAAAATAAAATGAAAATAACCTATCCCATTGCCATATGGGGGGCTTTCGGGACCTTCATACACGTCGTCTCCGACTGAAGGAGCATGTTGCCAATTTTTGAAACCTAATCCATGTTCAAAATAATCCCTGTTAGCATCAGGGAGCTTGACTACTAAAGCCCTATTCAAAATCTGGTTTTTAAATAATAAACATTATCTAAAACAGCCCATCTATAGCAATACATAATCTCAGGAATGCCTATACGAGTTCCATGAGTTTGATTTAACTTATGCACCCCATTAACTATTCTCCATGTATTGGGGGCTACTTTTGCAGGAACAACATCGAAATGTTGACAGAATTCTAAGCATAAAGGGTTAGGTGGAAAAGAAAATCCACACTCAGCGATAAAGAGGCTGGGGAACCAATGTCCCTCAGCCAAACGAAAATAGTCAAAGGGCTCAGGAAGATTCTCCAAAGTTACCCAAGACGGAATGGAATAATTAGAACGGAATTTTTCAATAGATTCAATAATATAAACCATGGTGAATAAAAGGAGAAAGAAGAGGATCTTACAGGAAGAATGGAGATCTGTTGACAACGAACGAAAACAAGGATGAACGCACAAGAGAAAGAAAAGCTATGGAGAATTCGAAAGCAAGAAAATTGGAAAAGGTAGAGGACGGTATGATTGCTTGGGAAGTTTAAATACTGTGCCTGGGGAAATGGCGAAAGAAATGATTACAAAGAGAAACTATTGAGTTCCCGGCGGCTAAAAGGACAAAAAGAGCACGAAGATCGAAGCGCTCATAAAAATTCGAAAAAAAGGCAGATTCTGTGAATTTGGAAGGAAATTTAAAAAGACTCCTAAAACCCAGGATGGTCATTTAATATCGCCATATACCGAGAAAGAATGTTCCATACTCCTCAAAGTTCGAAATATGAAACATTGGGGGCTTCTGTTGACACCAAAATTAGTATGCTGATATGGACGAATAATACGAAGACACGTGTCAATCTACGTGGAATAATAGCAACGAGGAAGCTCATTTCCCCGATCAACTCATGTTCTCTCCGAGCAACAAGGATACACCGAGGAGCTCTATCACTCCGAGGAACTCCAGCGCTCCGAGGAACTCTTGAGTAACGAGCAACTAAGGCGGTCCGAGCTGCATCTCGGCCCCAGCATTGATTGCCAGATAATCAACAGTTCAACTATTCATTGAATGCTTATTATCTTGATGCACACGCTGCATTAAATGTATTACCCTTTCATATGTGCAGCATTCAATGTATCAACCCTTTCGTGTACAGCCTAAGGGCTATAAATACCATGTATCACCCTCATTCAAAGGGGGCGGAATTTCTTGATAGAGCTTGTAATCGAGAATTCCCAAAACACTCAGCAATAACATAATAGTGGACATAGGCCATTCATACAAGGCTGAACCACTTTAAAAATCTTTATCTCATTTTATTTATCTGTGATTAAATAATTAGAGCGATCTAATTTTTTACATCAACAATGATCATTCTAAATACTCCAAACACATGGAATAAGAAAATTTAAACACATTGAACACCAATCAGTTTAGTTTAATACATGGAGTACGTTGGTCATTAACATGTGTGTTAAAACCACTTGTACTGTATGTGTAACCGTGTTAGTAGAAGTCGTCGTATTTTTTTGTCTAATTAGTTGTGAAGAAAAAGGAAAAGAAAAAGATATTTTTTAATTATTAGTTATTGCGATTTCGGCCAAAGTTTTCCCTCCATGTGGGATTTCCCAAAATGTATCCCTTGCCCACACTTAATAGATTCCCTGACATTTTTTTTCTTTTTGTTCCATAACTCTATAGTGTTATCTTGTTTCTCTACACCAAAGCAGAGCCCCATGCTTTCCTCACCCACGCTTATCTCACCCTCCTCTTTTTCTACACCAGAGAAGAATATAAGTCATGTTAAAATTAAAAACAAAACTCCACAACGCTTATAACCAAGGAAAAAAATGAAAACGTAATAGGTACCAAAAAAATAATATAGCAAAAACAAAATTTTAACACTGAGAACTCTGAACAGGTATGAAATGGTGTTCAACTTTAACAGGTACCAAAAACACAATTCCCACAACGCTTATAACTACGAACATTAACTCGAAATACACAGTTAGAATAGAGAAAACTGGTTAACCAAAAAGAAGAAATTGGTTTCAATGACATATAATAGTGGCAAATCACAAAAATGCGAAAAACATACCGAGCCACGGGTTTGTTCTTGTTCCATGAACACCATACTTTCCCCCTATGATGATCATCCCTACAAATGTAAATGAGGTACATAATCAATATATATAGCTTTTAGCTTATATCTTGTAGAGTTCAATAGTTCCTCAACTATTTGAAGAGAGCATTATCAAATGAACTTCTGCACACTCAAAATATAGCTTATAGTGTCCAGAATGAAACGTCCCAATAACTATAAAATGATGTAATAACATTAGAAGGCACGAAGATAATTTCATGGCCACTAAACTCCAATTTGTGGTCATTATCAGGACTTAAATGATGGTATATTTTGAGCACACGCGACACTCACACATCATATTTAAGGGTGTTCAAAGGGTGAGTAATGGATTTGGTCGGTTAAAAATAATAGATGTGGTCGGTTTTACATCACTGACATTTTATCAAACATGTGAAGATTAATAGCATTAGTACACTGTTATAACACATAAACAACAATAATAAATAAGTAAACTAATATGCGTAATTATGGTATGATACAATATGAGAAAATTATAAAGATGATACATACACAACTCTAAGCAAACATACATAATATTCAACATTTAAGCCCCAAGAATCACAGTCTTTTGCATGAAATAGTTACCTTTATAATCATATCTAGAGAACAAAATGTATTCATACTATGGCATTCCATTTTAATCACTGTGGCACTTCATCAAACACATATAGTATATAAACAACATCGTACTTTATATATATTAATACAAATATAAACCATCAAAGAAAAATAAACCATTCTTTGCAAGAACAATACGAACTTATACATATAAATAAAATATTGTTCAACCAAGGTTCAAAATATTGTTTGGGAATGTGATTTTCATTCCCCAGAACATCAAACTAAAGTATACCTGGTGTATTAATATCCATTTTAAACCTTCGATTTACATATGCAAAACTAAAAAAAAATAAGTCTCCATTTGAATCCAGATATATACATAAATGCAACAAAGAATCCAAAATCAGAAAAAGCCCTAATTTGAAACAAATCAAAAGCTCCATTTGAAACATAAACTGAACCCTAAAACTGAAACTAAAACTAAATCATTTGAGAACATAATATGATCGATCTGAGTGAGAGTGAGAGTGAGAGTGAGAGTGACAGTGAGAGAGCAAAGAGAGTTACCTGCTGGTTTGAGAGAGATGAGAGAGAGAGTTGAGAATCGATCGACTGAGCGAGCGAATGGGGTGTAGTGTTTGTGTGTGGTGGATCAAACATTTAATTTCCTATTTTACCCATGATTTTGAATTTTGAGTGAGAGGGGGAAAGGAAATCAAGAGTTAAAAAATAGGGGGAATCCAAATATTTAAAGGCCAAAATGGTAAGATTGGTATTTTAATCTCAACGATTGGATCCTCGCCTTGTTGGCTAAATCAGGACCCCTACTTCGCTTATCAACTTATGGAATAATAAAAAAAATTCTACTCCTTATTATATATATATATATATAACACGTATGATAATAAAACGATACTTAAAAATTAAAATTTTATTAATGTTATTGAAAACATTACAAACACGGGTATATTAATATGGATACATAAAACTAAACTAACACGTAATTTCAACATATAATAAAATATATCATAATAATGTAATAATAGGACTCTAAAACGGGGAAACAGAGGTAGAAGTGGTACTTAGCTTAGGTTGTTTTTTATTGGGTATCCAAAGTTGTCGCGGTTCACTATAAATCTGTGCTAACGTATTTGACCACATAAACAATACAAGAAAGTTGATTTTTTGTCCCAAATTAATCGCAAGGAAAGCACCACAAAGGCATTGAAAACTTGTCCCCACATTATCCGCGACAACGTGCAGCAATAACCAATATTGTAAAAGAAAAACATATTGCATCATTAATATTAATGTTTTAATTTACATTTATTGAAATTATGAAAATGTCATTTGTAATATATTGGTGAATACACTTTTAGTTGCCAAATGCTATGAACAATAGTAGCGCCATCAAACAAAATATTGAGATTGTTTTGTGACATAAAATTGACCAAGAACAACTGTTGAAAAATTATTCTTTAACAAGAATTTCATTAAATAGTTCTTCAATCAAATACATAACAACAACAATAAACTAAGAGGCGATAATGAAATTGACACATCACTAAAAGCTACCAACATTCATTGTATATAAAGATAATTAAGCTTGGAACTCCAATTTATCTATATATATGTATTACATGTTCAATAGGATTAGAAAAGAAAAGAAAAAACATGATGCAAAAAGAAGGGACGTTATAATAATAAGGAGAATGAAACCCAAGATGTTTTGTGTGGGTTGGAAAACTTTAAGACAACATGTTAATTTAAAATAAAAGTGCGATTCTACTATAACCGAAGCAATGACCGAAAAAGTGGCCGAAAATTGGAAAGCGGGGGCATGAGAGCCATTACAGATTTTTTTTTTTTAAAGTCTACTTTGCAATTACATGAGAAACAAAAAAAAAATCATTATTTCCTTTCACTCTCAATTTATGCAAATAAAAATGTGCATTAAAATTGTACTTAAAAGTCACCCTAAAAAAATCAATGTCTATTTTTTACGATGTTTTTTAATCGAACACCATCATTTTATACACACTCCGAAAATATTTTTTATACACTCCAGAACATTACGAAATCTTGTTTTTTTTACTGACATTAAAACAACTCAAATAAAAGTCACATTCGGACAGGACATAAAATATTTTTTTTGTGAAACACAAACACGATCAAAATAAAAGTTACATGACACCACGCGACATGAAATATTTTTCTACCTATCTAGAACGCGACTCAAGAAAAGTGGCACAACACAAAATATCTTTTCAAACAAGAAACGTTACCGACCAAAATAAAAATGACACGACATGAAAAAAAAATATTTCACATCGTGTCGTATCATTTTGTGTCATTTCTAATAAAAAAAAATTGTGTCATGTTTTAGTTAGGTTGTGAAAGTGTTAGGAAAAAAAATGTGTTGTGTCTTGTTTTATTTGTTATGGGTTACTATTACGTAAAAAATAAAATTTCATGTCCTGTGATTTTTTAATTGGGTCATCTTCATATTGGGGAAAAAACACGATTTCGTATCATCTCTCATTTATTTGGGCCGAGTTAGTCTTCATTAATTTCATGTTGTGTTGTCTCATGTTTTAATTGAATTGCATTAGTGTTGGGAAAAAAAATACAATTTCATGTAGTGGTACATTAATATGGGTCGTATTCGAATTTAGTAAAAAAAATTTAAGTTTTGTTGTGTTTAATTGGATTGTGTTAGTATTGGGGCATGTTTTACCACATATAGTATTGTCGTTTTATTTTTCACTATATATATATGATGTGTCGTGTCATATTGTATCTTGTTGTGTCATGTATTAAACACTTTGACATTGTAAGTAATTTTTTCACTTATTTTGTAAGTGAAAATATAAAATAAAATCATGGCTCGTATCATATTTATGTAATTACTTTAAACCAAAATGATTTTAAAATTTATATGTAGACAAAGTAAGTGGAATTAGTCTTGTATGCAATTATTGTCCGAAAGTAGATATGTTTAGATTTGAAAACATAAAATAATAATTTTGATCAAAGTGAAGGCTTTCAAGGAGAAAAGTAAGCCTCTTTCAAGTAACATATTCTAACTCTACTGGAAGTACTTGGTGCAGTTTTTCTCTCTGCCTTCTCTCTAACTCTTTTTCATTTTTAAGAGTTTCTGCCTCACTTTTGTGAGCTTCTTTCTTTGTCTTGATCCTCGTTCGTTTTGCATCAGCGAAATTCCTTGATGTAGACTTTCCTTGTCTTCTTTCGCCCCTCCCTCTTTCCTGATTCAATTTTGTTCTGTTTTTTTATCCCACTTTTCTTTTTCTGCTTCTTTCCTCCATCTTTGGAGTTCTAAAGTTTTCTCTATCTTCTATGGATCAGAACTCAGGTAGGAATCATCCATCTCTTTATCTTCCTCCAGCTTTGGTAGGATTAGACCCTGTGGTTTTTTCCTTGTTAGGAAAGACAATATCAGGAAAAAATTCAAACTTGGCTCAAATAGAGGGATTAGCTCAAAAAACTTGGAGGGTTAAAAGGAGAACTGAAAATAGCAAAAAATGAGTTTAAATTATTCTCTTTTGATTTTTCTAGAGAAGATGAAAATAACAAAATTCTTGACTAATCTCCCTGGACTTTATCTAATGGGCTTCTGCTACTCAAAGATTGGAATTCTGATGTAGCTTTTAAAGAGGTGTGTTTTAAAACTATTGAGCTTTGAGTGAGAGTTCATGGTCTACCCAAAGATAGGTTTCACAAGGCTAGTGGTATTCTCACTGATCAGATGTTCGGCTCCAATGTGTTGGTGGATATTAGACCAGGCACTACTCATATATGAGGTTAAAGGTTAGTTTTCCTATTGATGCTCCTTTATCTACATGATTTATGCTTAAAAGAGAAAAGGAAGACAAGTGGATCTTTTTTACGTACGAAAAAGTGAAGAGATTTTGTTTCAAATTTGGTCGATTGAGCCATATATCGATTGATTGCGAGAGAGAGAGAGAGAGAGAGAGAGAGAGAGAGAGAGAGAGAAGAGTGCAGAAGGGTGTAATGTTGTTGGTTTTGGGCCATAGATGACTGCATCCCATTCATTCAAAGAATCTATGGATGAATTTCTGAGAAAGATCCCATGCCTTTCACCTATCCTCAAACCTAACCCAGAACAAATTTCCCAAATAGATCACCCAATTATCCTAACGAACCAAAATAGTCCAGTCAGTATAGTTACTATATCCAAAGCAAATAGTCAAATTCCTCACAAAGACTATCCTAAGATGACTTCATCTTCAGTTAATGATTTAACTGAAAAGTCCTCACTAATTATCAATTCAAGCTTATCTTTGAGTGATGTGACACAAGACCAAAACCAATCACATCTTCCATTTAATATTTCTGATGAAGCTTGGATAGAAACCCCAGATTGTCTACTCACCATTAACTACTCTCTCAACCATCCAAATAATGACCTCAGCCAAATAAATACCCTCAACACTATTCCCTTGATCAGGTGTGAGGAAGTAGTACATCCCATTACTATTTCAGAAAGGATTAGGATAGAAGAAGCTATTACCCCTAACATCTTATCACCGCCGTAAAAAATTTCAATTAATAAATCTAAACCTAAGTCTCATATACCCTCCCAGTCAGAAAAAGTTTTAAACAAAATTATCCCCATAAACCACACAAAGTTCAAAACAAAAACCACTCATAAATCAAAACTGTTAATCAGTAGAATAGTACCTAAACCCAACATTTCAGATGTTTTTTTCCCTACTCAACCCAGTCATTCCCCCCCCCCCCCCTATGTACCAAAAGAAATTAAATAGAAAAATACAGAGCTAAGACCTGGAGGTAAAGGTAAAGAGAAGATGATGTATCCAGATCGAGTGGATCAGTGTGTGGTAAGTAGAGAGCTTGAGGGGTCATATAAAAAAGATCTAGTCTTAGTTGAGGGGAACAAAAATTTAGTTTCAAATTTCATTAACCTTCAAATTAATAAAAGGAAACTTTCTCTTACCTTCGGGAAACCTTTTTCCTAAAAACTTTTTGAGGGGATTTCAGTAAGAGGTGAAGAACATCATGCTGTTCCTGAAATGGAAAGGGAGATAGAGTCATTTTAAGTTCATAAACATGTGTCAGCTGGTATAGAAATAAAGAGAAACATCAGGAGGGTAATTTCCAGAAGAACTAGTAAACAGTCTTTCTCTGAAGATGTTATGCAACAATATAAAGAAGAAAACCTAGTTGAAGTGGCAATTAAGTCACGTGCAACTCTAGGTTATAATCTGTCTGAGGGGTTTCCATTGGGGACCCTCCTCATCAATGAGTATTTTGGTTTGGAATTTTCAAGGGTTGGGTAAGGCCTTGACAATTCAGGCCCTTTAGAACCTTTGTGCTTTGAAGGAGGTAGTGTTAATTCGCCTACTGGAAACTAAAGCTCAGTTAGAGAGGTTGGTGTTGATACAGAATCTTCTTAAGTTTGATCATTGAATTCAAGTTGATCCAATGGGTTTTTCAGGGGGATCTTGTTTGTTATGGAGTGATTCCATTAATCTTCAATTCTTAGAAAGGTCTAATGATTTTATTGATATATTGTGAAGGATTGGAAAGGTTTGGTGGGTGATTCTAGGGTAACTTTTTTCTATGGTAATCCTTCTTTTGATTTTATAAGGGCTCAATGGGAAATAATGGCTAATTCACAGATTTATCCTAATATCCCTTGGTTGTGTTTGGGGGATTTTAATGATATTTGGGAGCAGTCAGATAAAGAAGGGAAGTTAGAAAAGGCAAATAAAGAGATAGAATGTTTTAAGGGGATGGTTAATCGATGTAATTTATTTGAACTCCCTTCTAAAGGTTGTAGGCTTACTTGGAATAACAAGAGGGAGGGTACTGAATATGTTAGGGAAAAAATTAATAGAGTGTTTTTAAAAATGGAGTGGGCTTTGAAATTTCTGGGGTGTTGGTCGGTTGCTTATCCTGCTTTGGGGTTAGATCATGGTCCAATTTTAGTTGAATGCAGTCCTCCAAAGCCCTCCCACAAAAAGAAGTTTATATTTGAGGTTTTCTGGCTAGAAGATGTTGAGTTCCATGATATTATGA
The DNA here is from genome assembly GCA_949130495.1 of Sambucus nigra. Lineage (NCBI taxonomy): Eukaryota > Viridiplantae > Streptophyta > Magnoliopsida > Dipsacales > Adoxaceae > Sambucus > Sambucus nigra. Next base: position 99,172,726 of record OX422224.1, read on the forward strand.
AAAGTGTTTGGAGTAGAAAGATTTCTGGGTCTGATATGTTTTCTTCAAACTCAATTTTTTTTACTAAGTCAGCTTTGTTTTCTTGGAGTTCTAATAAGTTTGGAAATGTGAAAGTGGAGATTCTTAAGCTTCAAGGAAAGCTCTCTGATCTACAATCTGCATCTAAGTTAAGTATAATTATGGTGTTGTTAGGGCAATTTCAAACAATATCACTGCTCTCTGGGTTATGGAAGAAAATTTTTAGGCTGTCAGATCAAGAGTTAATTAGCTGAAATGGGGTGATAAAAATTCGAAGTTCTTCCATGCTACCACTATTCAGAGAAGAAGAATCAAATTTTGAGACTCAAAAATCAAGATGGAAACTGGGTGGAGGGCAAGGCTCCTTTAGAAGATTTAGCAAACTGTTATTTCAAGAAGTTGTACTCCATGACAGGAAGGGTGGATTCAATAAGGGTTACCTCCCTCATCCCTCGTCTGATCACTACTGGTATGAATGATTCTTTAAATGCTTTGGTTATGTTGGCTGACTTAAAATAAGCAGTGTTTGATTTAGGCCCTTCTAAGGCTCCTAGGCCTGATGGTTTGCCAGGTTTATTTTATCAAAAATTCTGGGAAGAGATTAAATGGGACTTGCTAAGGGTTGTTCAACATTTATTTTCCTCGGGATATATTCTTAGTTAATTTAATGATACTAATGTGGTTTTAATCTCAAAAAATCCTAACCCTGAAAATTTGTCTATGTTTAGACCTATTAGCCTTATTAAATTTTTTTATAAAAATCATTTAAAAATTTTTGTCTTCTAGCCTCAAGCCATTTATTGGATGCATTATTGAGCCGCAGCAAAGTGCTTTTATTCCTGTGAGGTTGATCCAAGATAATATTATTGTAGCCCAAGATATGTTTGCTTTTTCTTAGGAGAACAAGGAGAGGTAAGGATTATGATTTTGCTCTTAAGTTAGATATGAACAAGGCATATGATAGAGTTGAATGGGAGTTCTTAAGGTCCCTTTTAGCTTTTGGTTTTAATTTCAAATGGGTTGGTTTGGTCATGGGAATTGTATCCTCTGTTTCTTTTAGGATTCTTATCAATGGGGATAATAATTCTTCTTTCTGTCCCTCTCGGGGCCTAAGGCAAGGGGATACCCTATCCCCTTTCCTTTTTATTATCGTGGCAAATAGTTTGTCTCTCCTAATTTCTAATGCTATGAGGGACCAAAGTCTTATTGGGATTAAGGTTAGTCCTCATTGACCTCCTATCTCTCACATGCTTTTTGCTGATGATTCTCTCTTTTTCTTTAAAGGGAATGAGGCTGAAACTGGGGTTCTTTTGGAGTGTTTAGTGAGATATTATGAAGTACCAAGGCAACTTATTAACTTGTCTAAGTCTGGGATCATTTGTAGTAGTAACATGCCTTTGTCTCAGAAGTTGATTGTGTCTCAGAAGTTGAATATACCAATTTTAGATAATCCCGGGAAGTATTTAGGTCTTCCATCTATTTGGGGTAGATCCAAGAAAACCACCCTTGTTTGGCTTAAGGGGAGGATAGTTCATAAGATGGAAGGATGGAAAGAAAACTTCCTAAGTCAAGTTGGGAAAGAGGTCCTCATTAAGGTTGTTCTTGAGTCATCCCCTTATTATGTTATGTCTATCTTTCAATTTCCTAAGGGGTTTTGTTCTGATTTGTCATCACAGATTGCTAAATTTTGGTGGAGGAATAATATAGATGGGAAGGGTATTCATTAGAAGGACTGGGAGGGGATTTTGAGGTCTAAGATGGATGGGGGTTTGTGTTTTAGAGATTTTTATCGGCAAAATCAAGCCCTCTTGGCTAAACAGGCTTGGCGGCTCATTTCTAATCCTAGGTCAGTGTGGGGTCAAACTCTCAAAGGCCCGTATTTCAACAATTGTACTTTCAGGGAAGTGTCTAATGTTGGTAAGGGATCTTGGATTTGGAATAGTTTGTTATTTTTTAGGGAGCTTCTGAAAGATCAAGTGATTTTTCAGGTGGGGAATGGGGTGGATATTCGCATTTGGGGGGAGAAGTGGGTTAACAATTCTCTTCTTCCCATGTCTTCTTTTTTCGCCCATGTCTCTTTGGTGAGTGACTTTATTTGCCCTAGTTTTTTTTTCTTGGAATTATGCCCTTATTTTATCTCTGTTTCCTCTTCACAGTGTCTCATCTATTTTATCTATTCCTTTAATTTCCCCTCAGGATAGGGATGCCCTTGTTTGGATGCACACTCTTGATGGCTCTCCCTCTGTCTCTACCGCTTACCATGTCACACCTAATAGGTTATCTCATAGAGTGGTTCCTACTTCTTCCTTTTACCCCCACCCAGATTTATGGAAAATGATTTGGGATATTAAATCCCCCCCTAAGGTTCTGAATTTCATCTGGAGATGTTGTAATGAGAGTTTGGCTGTCAATTTTTACCTTTGGAGAAAAAAGCTCAGGGTTGACCCATTATGTAGTATTTGTGGTAAAGAAAAGGAGACCATTGAACACCTTCTGACTAGATGTTCCTGGGTTCAGTTGATCTGGGAGAGATCTCCTTTTCTTAGCTCCCTTGTGGTAGATCCGGGGGATAGGATTGAAGACTGGTTTTATAGATCTCTTTGTAGGATTTCTCTTGGGTTTAATTCTGATTTGGATCTAAAATCCCTATTTGCGTGCACATGTTGGGAGATTTGGAAGACTAGAAATGAAGAAATTTTTAAGAAGAAAGATATTCATTTTTCATTGGTTTTATCTAAGGCTTGGTCCTTATCTGTTAACTACAGTAAAAGTTATAAGGAGTTTAGTTAGTTTCCCAGACTAAATCCTCCCTTACCCACCGTGAGGGTAAGGAGTTGGCAACCTCCTCCTCACAATTGGATTAAGTTTAATTGTGATGGTTATTTTTTTAAAAATCAGAGTTTAGGTTCTTGTGGATTTATTGTTAGAAATTCAACCGGTGTTTTGTTGGACGTTTCAGCTAAATTTTGCCCTAATGCTTTGTTAGTTCTTGAGATGGAGGCTTTGGTAGTTTCATCAGCAGCAAATTTTATTAAAGATAATGGACTCGATCAGATTATTGTTGAATCTGACTCAAATATCCTGATGCAATTCATGCAGAAAGAGTCTAAGCCTAGGTGGGATTTAAAGAAAAGGAAGAAACAAATTTTATCTCTTACCAGCCACTGCAGGGAGATCTACTTCTTGCATGTTCCTAGATTAGCTAATAATGTTGTTGATTGGGTTGTGAAAGCTTGCTCAACCTTTGTTCTGCCAAATGATTGGGTGGATCACCCTCCTGCTGCCTTGAAGTGTTTTTTGAGTGAAGATTTTCCACCGGAGGGGGTGGGATGGTTTTTCTGGCTTTGTGTTGATTGGATATCCATTATCGGAAGTTAGATGGCATTGTTTAGCCCTTGAAATTGTCTGGATCTAGTTGGGTTTTGTTTCTTATTATGTATTTTTTCCCTCTCTCTCTCTCTCTGATTTTTAGAGAGACGGTATGTTTGATGGTGTTGTTTTTTGGGTTGTTTTAGGGTTAATCTTTGGTATTGCTGCTGTTTTGGAGGGGTACGTGTAAGCTGAAGTTTGTTTTGGCATTACATGGTTTATTCCTTTTGTTTGGTGTGTTGGAATGTGTAAGCCTTTATGTTCCATTTATATAATCAGCTGGGCTGACGATTAAAAAATAAAAAAGGAGAAAAATAAGTGAAATTTTATCAAATTGGTCTTGTATGCAATTATTTTTATGACCCATTTTTGTCTTTTTGATGTTGTTTTAATGTTGGGAGATGGATGGCTGTGAATCACTGGAGCTGGGTAACTGCATAACCACGTGAAACCTATAGCATACAACATTGGAATGGGACCACATCACATTTTCTCATTAATGGCTTTTATTTATGTTTTCTCAGTTTTGGTGGACTACATCATCCATATTATTAGTATGGAACATGTGAAAGACATGTATTTTTCAGATTTTTTTAATAAATGTATGTTTATTACAATAATTAATTTAAGTACATTTAGGCGCTGTTTAATCACAATCAAATTCCAAATTATATAAAGTTTGAAAACTGCTAAAATTTCAATTTTAAGGTTGTTTGATTGCCTAAATTTGTCTTGAAATTTGTTTTTCATGCACAACACATTTTAATCACAATTTACAAAAATAAGGGCATGTTTGGTTTGCAATTATAATTCTGTTTTGTGTATTTAAATACAATTATGATAAAAATTTGTGTTTGACAACCTATTTTTAAACACTGAGGGCCCATTTGGTTTTGTATTAAAAAAACTAGATTTAAATGTTTTTTTTTAAATACAGTTTTAAAATTCTAGTTTTTGTGTTTATAATTATTTGTGCGCGTTTGATTAACTTGGTTTTAAATACAGTTTTTTGAAAATGTAACAAAATTGACAAACATGTATATTTATATTATACATATGTGTGTGTGTGTGTGTGTGTGTGTGTGTGTGTGTGTGTGTGTATTATGATATATATGTATATTTTATATTATTCCATACATTAATAATACATGTATAAAACTATATATTAGTATCATGTATCTATTGATAATATTATGTAACATATGGATCTTAGTATATTATATAATTTAATAATATAAATATATGTAATTTCATGTACATGTACGTATATTCTTTTTTTTTTTTAAGAATTACACATATATTATTGTATTATGTATGTATATTATATATTAAGGTTAAAATGCATTAAAATATTAAAATTGAATATTTTTTAGTTGAAAAATAAAAAACAGAATTTATAAAACACAATTTTCCTGTTTTCTAAAAAACTTGATTATAACAGAAATATTATAATTCCGTGTTTAAAAATAGGTTGCCAAACGTAATTTTTTTATCAGAATTGTATTTAAACACAAAAAACATAATTATAATTTCAAACCAAACGGGCCCTGAATTGTAATTTTTCTGTGTTATAATCATGTTTTTCAGAAAATAGCAAAACGGTGTTTTATAACTTCTGTTTTTTATTTTTCAACTCACAATTCTTCATTCTTCATATTTTAATGCATTTATACCTTAATATATAATATACATACGTAATACATTAATATGTGTGTATTCTTATAAATAAATAAATGTATATGTACACGCACACAAAATTATAGATATTAATATTATTAAATTATATAATATACTAAGATCCATATGTTAAATAATATTATCAACGGATAGATGATATTTATATATAGTTTTATACATGTATTATTAATCTATTGAATAATATAAAATATACATATAGTACATATTCATTAAAAAATATTATCAATTCATGTATGTATATAATTTTATTGTGAGTTATACATGCACTATATATATATATATATATATATAAACTCGCCAACATACCTCATTAAATATACATAAAAATACATGATATTAAATGTACATGTATATAATTTATGATGTATGTATGTATGTATGTATCATGTATGAATGAAAGTTGTATGTATACGTATATATATATATATATATATATATATATACCCACACACATATATGTATAATATAAATATAAATGTTTGCCAATTTTTTCAAGCTTTCAAAAAACTGTATTTAAAATAAATTTACCAAACGCGCACCAATAATTATAAACACAAAAAACTTAATTTTAAAATTGTATTTAAAAACAACATTTAAATATTGTTTTCTGAATACAGAACCAAACGGGTCCAACTTTTTAACTGATGTTTTTAAAGATCATTTGTAAAAACTAAAAGAATGTTCTATATAAAATAAAAAGTGTTTTTTACAAAATTATTTTTTTAACTGTTAAAAATATGTCGTTTAAATAAAAAATTGTACGTTATATTTAAAGACTGTTAATGCTTTTTATAAAATAATTTTAAATAAAATGTACAATTTTTAAATAGAATTTTAATTGATAAAATATTTTATTTTTTCTGAAAAAATTTGTTTTTTTACATTATATAAAACATTGTTTTACTTATTAGGAATAAATTTTAATGACCACAATTAATTTTTTTCTAACACAGTTGTAATGTTTTTTTAAACATTTATAAAAGTTAAAACAGTTTTTATACAAAAAATTATTTTTTATGAAAACAGTTTTCTATAATAAACAATATTTTTATAATCAAGACTGTTTTTAAATTTTATAGAAGTTTTTTTAATAAATAAATAAACTGTTTTTATACATATACATATATGGGGTTTTCATATGAGGTTTTCTTCCTTTTTTTCTTACACTAAAAGTAAGTGACGGATGACTCTCGCATGAGTGAAAAGAATAATTAGGTTTGAGGGTGATATAGTCATTTAATGTAGAGGTGGAGTGCGGGAAGATTCTAATGGAGTTGGAATAGTGCGACTCTATTAGCATGGAATAGGTGAAATACATGTAGTTTTTAGATTTTTTTAAAAAATTTATGTTTATTACAATAATTAATATAAGTACATTTAGGCTCCGTTTAATAATAACCAAATTCCAAATTTAAATTTAAAAAGTTAGAAAATTGTGAAAAATTTTAACTTTAAAGTTGTATGATTGCCTAAATTTGTTTTGAAATTTATTTTTCATGCAAAACACGTAACAACCCACATTTTTCTCATGCTAAGACTGACCAGGCACGATACGTCGAAGATGGAGTTTGTCGATCAATTAATATCATTCTCAGCACCACGTAATATAAATATTGTTATTGTAAAGGTCGATAGTTAAACTATATGAATATTTTCCTGGAAATAATTAAACTAAAACCAACACCAACTAAATAATAAATCCAACAGTAAGTAAATACCACAACTCCAGCATAATGTAATTAAATAAATAAATCTCGGGTTTATGCCCTTACAAATGTTTCCAAATAAAATAATTGAACTCTGGCAAAAAAACACCTAAACTAGAGTCAATAATCTGGAAGGCTGCTAAGCACAAGAGATCGCAAGGTTGGTACAGCAACAATCCCGTTATCCCTATCTAAAAATAACCTGGGGGGGGGGGGGGGGGGGGGGGGCATTTAAATTTGGGTCAGAGCCCGAGGTGTGCAAGAATTAGCATAATTAATTTATGATGCAATAGTACAGTCGATGCACAATAAATATTCCACCATCGTCACTCACATGCATTTAATACCTCACGCCTCATCTAAGTGTAATATTATTTGCATCCCCTTAAATCCCAAATAATAATTATGACGACGTCTCCAATTAATAAAAATGGCTAAGCGATTTAACTGTACCGACTACATTTAATAATTAATACTCGTAATATCCCAGCCTTATAATTTTCACAAAAGAATCATAAACATCTATCATGCATTGAAATCATGATTGTAATTTATGGCCACATTCTTAGACATTTCAGTTTATTTCATATAAAGTCCGGGTAATTATATATATGTCCTTATATATATGACACACAAGGGCATCTACCGTTGGTGTCTAATTCGTGCTCTATCGACAAGTCTTGAGGAATCCTTTATCCTAAGCGGACATCACAAAATACACATAAGTTAGAGGCGGTCCCTACGCAGGACATCTGCACACAGTCCATGCCCAAAGGTGACACAGGAACGGTCAGTGCCAACATCTATCTCTCGTAGGTGACTCCTCCACATAAAACCTATATGATCTACACATCGTCAAGCTCACCTGTGCCGACATCTAGTACACGGTCCGAGCCGATAGGACAGTTCACTGGTATGTCCACACAAACACACAATAGTACATATTATTATCCCGTATAACATAGATAGGTAAATGCTTTATAATTACCGTAAAAAGCCCAACCAAGGTCCACAACGTCTTTTTTCATTTATTAATAATTTACTATTTAGTATATTATTAATTTCATCCGTAGAGTAATTATTGAACCAACTAGTAAATTGTAATTTCCTCTGTTTAATGCGGGCATCTCCATATTTTTAATAAATTATTTATTTTTTTCCCTAAACCCGGTTCCACTCACTCACTTGGACTCATAAAAATACTCACAACCAAAATCCCAAGACAAATACCCTCATGAATATTAATATTCCTCATTAATATTATTATTCCTAAAACTTCCATTTAAATTTCCCATAATTAAATTCCTCTTTTTTAAGTCATTTACTCTAAACCCAAATTTCAGCTAACCAGCCCGAAACAAAAAGGAATGAAGTGGGAAAAACACACACATGTCGCTCGAATGGGGTAGGGGATTGTTCGTGCGACATGGTATGTCGTTCGAACGACCTGTGTCATCGTTCGAACGACCTGTGTCGTCATTCGAACGACCCCTCGTCTCCTACCTCCTGCTGATTCTCCAAACCCTTCTTCCCAGATCTAATTTTTAACCCAGAAAACTCTTACCGCATTCCATTAACTGTTATACAAAACCCCAGAATATAATATGCATGCGAAACCTAATTCATCTATCCAAAAATTAACCGAGTGATAACTGTTTTTTTGTGTGTAGTCATTGTTGAAATCCAAGTTAGTCAAAACCTTAAAAATACCTACAAAATAATATCAAACTCAAGTGTAGAGGTAAGTAAGGGTATCAATCCACATCAAGGGGGTAAGCTAGAGACAAACTCAATTGTAATTCACTTTTTATTTTCTTTTTGGGCTTTAGCTTTTTCAAATATTAAAAGAAGTAGGTGAGGTGAGGTGAAATAACACTAAACTAAAATGAAAGATCAAATGAGAAACTAAAAAGTAACTAAAATGGAAAATAAAGTCTAACACAAAAATAAGAGATAAATGAGTTAAATAAATGTGAGATAGATCAAGAAGTGGGATTACTCCACAAATTTTAGCTGTTCTAACTAATTATTTTAATTAATTGAATTCTCCCAAATTAATATCAAACTTACTAATCAACTCTCGTTGCAATTGTAATTTTAATAGTAACCTTTTAGAAAATTAAGTTTAACACCCCACAACTCTAGAAAATAGATCTACACTCCTTCAATTAATCACCCGCTAGGATCGATCGATTAAAATTCATGTAAATCTTAGAAAATAAATTTAGAGTTGAAATTCAAGTAATAATACCCCACTTAAGAAACCCCTATCTCTAATTCGAATCTAAAATGGGTATTATAACTACAATTTCGATTTTCTCTCGAAAATCATTTACCCTCTCTCGAGGCGTAAATTTAAGGGTGAGGGACTAAAATTAACAATCAAAGGGAATTTTTAAGTAATCAAACTAATTAAACTGAAATAACATCAAATAAGGGTTTCCCGCCACCCCTTGAAAGGGGATTTAGCCTAACATAATATCAAACATGATAATCAAATAATCAAAGGCTAATAAAATAAAGTAGAAGAGAAGAACAATCAAACCAAATCTCTTTGAGTGAAAATGGACTCCAATCCTTGAATTTGCAATTTACATCCCTCCAATTTGTGTGATCAAACCAAAATTACATCAACAATTACACTCAAAAATGGATTCTCACTAATCTAAAAAAAAGTAAAATAAAAATAAATTCTAACCTAAAAAAAACAAAACTAAAAAAGGTGTTTCTCTCTCTACAATTCTCTCTACTAATTCCTATCTAAAGCCCTCCCTTTCAAATTGAGTCTTCCATTCTTTAATGTAAATGTAAATATCTTTAATGTTGAGAGTATTAAAAAAAAAAAGAGAAGAAAAAGAAAAAGAAAAAAAAGAAGAAAAATTGAAAAATAGCAAAAAAAAAGAGAAAAAGAGAAAAAGAAAAAAGAGAGAAAAGAAAAGAAAGAGAGTTTGTAGTTAGTAGTTTAGTCCTTGTTAAAAAAAGACATTTGTTCTTCAAGTATAGAACACTCTTCTATCGCATCCATCTTTTATACATCACACATCCATCACTCATCATTTCACACATCCATCTTATCCTACCTCACCTCATCCCACATACTCCATTTCATTTCCCCCTCACCCATAATCATCCACATATTTCCCCTAGGTGTTCGGGCAAATGAAAATCAACGTGGTGAATAACTCGACGTTCTCACTGTAGTGATTAGCATTCTTTCATGAGATTATTTTCTTTATTAATGATTCATTATTTCTTATATGTGTGTGAGACGTTTGAACTTGATTACATTTACTCACCTCCTCACAAACAGGAGCGATACACTAACCCTAATCTCAAGAGTTCGTTTGAGAGAGATATATCCAGTGAGATTTGAAGTTGAAGCGTTGATTTCGATAAGGCAATCTAGGAATTACTCTGGTGATACTCGACCCATTTTGACTGATTCACATCACACACGTTGAGTTCTAGGAAGGATGTGTCTTGAGTATTTACTTAGCTTAACTTTTTATGCACTTCTAGCTTGTATTTCTCAAAATATTTCTCATGTGATGGATTGTGCGATTGTGCGATTATTCAATATTTAATAAGAGATTGACTGCCTTCCAATAAATTTTTGCAAATAAGAATTTTGTGGTTATATTCCCTGCAAACCCTCACGAGACACAACTCGTCCTGTAGGGCAACCTATAGGTTTAAAGGATTGTTGCACAAGCTAAGTACAATCGCAAGTGCCCGCAAAAGTGGTACACTTTTGGTTTCTTATCTTTCTCTTTCTCTCTATCTTACTACTCAAGGACTATCAACGCTCTTTTTGGGGGTGGTGTGATAAGCACCCAAAAGTGTACATTTTATACCCCGAATAGACGTATTTTAGTTGCTAATTCTCGGCAATATGGGTCTTATGTGCTTAAATATTTATCTTGTAGGTCAGATGTCCGTTTGTGGTGTCAAAAGATATATATCAAGGCAAATGCGCATTGAATGAAGCTAAATTCCCTCGCCCGTAACCTTACCCGAGCCTAAACCTAGCATAAATCTACCCCAAACCCTGTGTGTGTTTTGATTGTCCCTTTTTAATATTTTTTAGATTTTTAGTTTGAGTCGTTTTATTTTTAGTATTTATTTAGTATTTTCTAGGTTTTGTTTTCTATTTTTCTATTTTATCTTTATTAGTATAATTTTATTTTATTTTGATTTTTATTAGTTTTTAGTTTTTATTAGGATTAGATTTTTTAGGATTTCATTTATTTTTTAGTTTTATTTGATTTTACATTTATTTAGGATTTTAGTTTTAGTTTTATTAGATTTTATTCTTATTTTCTTATTTCTTTTTAGTTTCATTTTTAATTGAGTCTTTATTTTATAATTACAAGTAGGATTTTTATTTTTTAGATTTTTATTTTTATTACTTTTTTTTATTGTTATTTTTTAGGTGTCCAAATAAAAGACACACATAAGCTCTCCTACACCTAAACCCACACACACCCATCCAAAGTATACACCACACACACACCTAAACTAAATCATTACCACACCCATTTTACCATACACCCTCGAACACCAAACACATTCCTTACCCATCTTCAACCTCCCACCAAACTCATCTTCTCTCTCCTCTTACCAACAACACAAACCTCCATTAACACACACATTTAACCCCTCTATCTCACTCCTCACCCATCACCACCACAAAACTTTAAACCAACCAACCCGGAGCCCAACTTGCACCCCCGGTTTGACCCCCACCGCGAACCCGTTGGAGCCTCTTACCGGTGACTTACCTGACCCACAACTCCGAAACCCCCTTTAACCCGGCGTCCCTCCAGCCCAACATCAACCCGCAATCGGGTATAACCCAAACTCCAACTGCCATTGCCCTCAACCTCCTCTCTCTCCAATCGCGACTCAGATCCAGTCCCCCAACCCTCCAGCCACAACCCACTCGCCCCACATCCCGTGTTTGGTATGGGAATTAGTTTGCCGGTGACAGGATCTGTTTCGGGTTGGTGGAATTTCGGCCATGGGCGCTGGAGAGGGAGGTGTGTCTCCATCGGACAGTGGGTTGTGGCGAAGACGGTACACGCAACTTCCCTGGAGGTCAAATCAGAAAAGAGGAAGAAGGTTGATATGGACACACTGATAGTGGGGTTTTCAAGAATGGACTTCAAAGGCCTCTTAGCCCCACATGATGACCCTCTCGTCATCACTACCAGGGTGCACGGATGCGAGGTGCCGAGTATCTTGGTAGACGGGGGTAGTTCTGCAGATGTGATGTTTTGGCCATGCTTCAAAGCCTTGGGTCTCAGCCGTGCTAGACTCGTCCCCTACCGTCATCCATTGATTGGGTTCAGTGGGGAAAAGGTTCACCCCCTTGGGGTATATGAGGCCGATGTGAGGATGGGGGACGAGTGGCCGAGATGGCTCACCAAGAAGGTCAGTTTCTTTGTGATGGATGAACAAGTGTTTTCGGCCTACAACATCATACTGGGGCGTGTGGCCCTCAAGGGGTTTGAAGCCATGCCGTCTACAGTCCATCAGATGATCAAATTTCCAACCCCTTATGGGGTGGGTGAAGTTCAGGGAGACCAGACGACAGCGAGAGAATGTTACTACAACTCCGCTGAAGAAAGGGAGGCACACAAGAGGGTTACAACCACTTATAATATTGATACCCTAGACCCCAGAGATGAAACGAAGCTGAAGAAAGGAGAGGCTGCGGAAGAGGTAGAATCCATCATCCTCGATGAGGATGATACAGAAAAAACCTTCCAAGTTGGCAAGTCTCTGAAGCCCCATATCAAGGAAGACCTCATTAAGCTGTTGAGGAGAAGACGAAGCGTCTTTGCATGGAGCCATGTAGATATGCCGGGGATTGACCCTGAAATCATGTGCCACAAACTCAATGTGGTAGAGGGAGTGAAGCCGGTGAAGCAGAAGAGGAGAGTTTACTCGAGGGAAAAATATGAGGTCATCAGGGACGAGGTCAAAAAATTAGAAGACGCTGAATTTATCAAAGAGGTCATCTACCCTGAATGGTTGTCCAATGCAGTCATTGTCCCAAAAGCCAACGGCAAGTGGAGAATGTGCGTGGACTTCACAGACCTCAACAAGCACTGTCCCAAAGACATCTTCCCTCTCCCCCGCATTGACCAGATGGTAGACGCTACCGCAGGCCATGAGCTCATGAATTTTATGGATGCCTATTCAGGGTACAACCAGATCTTCATGAACCCTGAAGACTCGGAGAGGACCGCCTTCATCACGGACAAGGGGACATACTGTTACAGGGTCATGCCCTTTGGCTTAAAAAATGCGGGGGCAACGTACCAGCGCCTCGTAAACAAAATGTTTGAAGACCAAATTGGGAAGTCTATGGAGGTCTACGTAGACGACATGCTGACTAAGAGTCTGAAGGCAAAGGATCATGTGGCAGACCTGGAGAGGACCTTTAATACGATGGACAAATACAAGATGAAGCTTAATCCGGCCAAGTGTGTCTTCGGGGTCGGAGCAGGGAAGTTCTTGGTGTTCATTGTCAATCAAAGAGGCATCGAGGCCAACCCTGAAAAGATAAAGGCCCTTGTTGAAATGAAGACCCCCAAGTCCATTAAATACGTTCATAGGCTCACAGGGAGAGTTACTGCCTTGAACAGGTTCGTGTTTAGGGCCACAGACAAGTGCTTGCCATTCTTCAAGACCCTTAGGAAGGCCTTCGAATGGAGTGAAGAGTGTGATGAGGCTTTCAGGGACCTAAAGTCGTACTTAGGGTCTCCCTTGCTGCTATCACGACCCGTCCAGGGTGAACGACTTTATGTGTACTTCGCCGTCTCAGAGTCGGCCATCAGTGCAGCCATTGTGAGAGACGAAGATGGGATACAGAAGCCTGTTTATTTTAACAGTAAGGCACTCCAGGGGGCAGAGGAAAGATACCCAAGGATGGAGAAGCTGGCCTACGCCTTGATCCATGCCTCGAGGAAGATGAAGCCGTACTTCCAGTCCCATACAATGGTCATCCTCACCGACTCTCCTCTTAGGTAGGTCCTACACAAGCCAGAAAAATCAGGTAGGTTGATGGCCTGGGCTATAGAGCTGGGGGAGTTTGACATTGTGTATCAGCCTAGGACTGCCATTAAGGGGCAGGCATTAGCAGACTTCGTGGATGAGTTCACTTGGGAAGATGATGAGGCCGAGGGTGAGACCCTCGGGAAGACGGATATAGAAGACAAACCCGCCGACACACCCGCAGATAGGGCCGAGACAAGCACTGCTAGAAAGAAAGAGACTGAAAACGAAGAGGGAAGATACATCTTTAGACAGGGGTCCCTCTCTGAGGGAAATTTTTCAGAGGGAAAGACTCTGTGGAGCCTCTTCGTTGGTGGGTCCTCCTGTGACAGCGAAAGTGGAGCTGGACTGATACTATCAGCACCCGATGGCATAGACATCGAGTACGCACTGAGGTTCAATTTCAGAGCCTCCAACAACGAGGCTGAATACGAGGCCTTAGTAGCAGGCCTCTCCTTAGCTAAGTCTCTTAGTGTCTGCCAGATTTTGGTCCATAGTGATTCAAGGCTAGTGGTGAATCAGATACTAGGGGCCTACGAGGCTAAGGACGAGAGGATGGCTAGATACCTCGAGAAGGTGAGGTCACTACTGAAAGGCTTCAGATAAGTAAAATTAAAGAGGATACCTAGGATTGACAACGGTCGTGCTGATTCCCTTGCGAGATTGGCCTTGGCAACTAGGACAGACATCAGGAGGACGGTCCCAGTGGAAATTTTACTTCAGCCAACTATTGAAGACCCCGAGGGAACACTTGGCAATTGCCTAAATGTTTCTCGAGAAGCCTCATGGATGGACCCTCTGATCAGATACATTAAAGAGGGTGAGATGCCAGAAGCAAGGCAAGAAAGGAAGAAGCTGAGATACAGGGCAGCCAAATTCACTATCATCGGGGACACGCTGTACAAAAAGGGGTTTCTTCTCCCCTTACTTAAGTGTGTGCATCCCTCAGAAGTCCCTCCCATCTTGCAAGATGTGCACAAAGGGTCATGCTCAAGCCACATCGGGGGTAGATCCTTAGCGAAGAGGGTGATTACCCAGGGATACTGGTGGCCGACCTTGGGGAAAGACGCAGTGGCATACGTATAAAAGTGCGACAAATGTCAAAGATTTGCCACCATCCCTCACTAGCCCCATCAGCCTCTTACTTCCATTACATCCCCATGGCCATTTACGGTGTGGGGGATCGACCTAGTAGGACCCTTGCCCAGGGCCATCAATAACTATCGATTCCTCATCGTAGCCATTGACTATTTTTTGAAATGGGTGGAAGCGGAGCCTATGGTGACGATCACAGAGCAGAAGACCTTCCAGTTCATCTGGAAAAATATTATATGCAGATATGGTCTCCCCAACACCCTCATATCGGATAATGGGACTCAGTTCAAGAATGCCTCTCTACAAAAGTACTGTGAAAGGGTGAGTATTAAGCAATTTTTCTCCACACCTGGCCGACCTCAGGCCAATGGGCAAACAGAAGTTACAAACAGGACAATCCTAGATGGAATCAAGAAGAGGCTCGAGGAGGCAAAAGGAAGATGGGTCGAGGAGTTATATGCCGTGCTATGGGCATACAGGACAACAATGAGGACCTCTACCGGAGAGACCCCATTCATGCTAGCTTATGGATCAGAAGCCGTCATCCCCACCGAGATTGAGTTTCCTACGCATAGAGTCCGGGTGTACGACCCCCAGAAAAATGCGGAGGAGAGGAGACTCGACTTGGACCTGATTGAGGAAAGAAGGGAGGACGCTGAGATAAGGCAGGCCGCCTACCAGCAGAGGACCGCAAGGTTCTACAATCAGAGGGTGAAACAGAGGCCTATCGCAGTGGGGGACTTGGTCCTCAAGAAGACTTGGCAAAAGACCAACAAGCTCCATCCTAATTGGCATGGCCCATATAGGTTCATCGATGAAGTCTTCCCTGGGACCTACAGACTAGAAAACCTAGAGGGGGAGCCTTTTTCCAACCCCTGGAATGCAGATCATTTGAAGAAATACTATCAAAAGTGTTGTAAGGTCTTGATAGACCATAACTGTAATGAGAGTTGCTCCAATAGAACACTTTGGAAATTTAATGAGAAATATCAGTGCTTCCCTCATCCTCCGGTTGTCAGCTCTAGCACGCATGGAAACATCTACAGAGAACCACCCTCGGCTATAATGAGGGCCAGTGGAGGGGACGACCCCACCACTGTCCTCAAGAAAGACGAGGGTAGACTTTGTTAAAAACCATTAATTTGGTAAGTTGAACCCTCGGCTATAATGAGGGCCAGTGGAGGGGACGACCCCACCACTTTCCTCAAGAAAGACGAGGGTAGACTTTGCTAAAAACCATTAATTTGGTAAGTTGAACCCTCGGCTATAATGAGGGCCAGTGGAGGGGACGACCCCACCACTGTCCTCAAGAAAGACGAGGGTAGACTTTGTTAAAAACCATTAATTTGGTAAGTTGAACCCTCGGCTATAATGAGGGCCAGTGGAGGGGACAACCCCACCACTGTCCTCAAGAAAGACGAGGGTAGACTTTGTTAAAAACCATTAATTTGGTAAGTTGAACCCTCGGCTATAATGAGGGCCTGTGGAGGGGACGACCCCACCACTGTCCTCAAGAAAGACGAGGGTAGACTTTGTTAAAAACCATTAATTTGGTAAGTTGAACCCTCGGCTATAATGAGGGCCAGTGGAGGGGATGACCCCACCACTGTCCTCAAGAAAGACGAGGGTAGACTTTGTTAAAAACCATTAATTTGGTAAGTTGAACCCTCGACTATAATGAGGGCCAGTGGAGGGGACGACCCCACCACTGTCCTCAAGAAAGACGAGGGTAGACTTTGTTAAAAACCATCAATTTGGTAAGTTGAACCCTCGGCTATAATAAGGGCCAGTGGAGGGGATGACCCCACCACTGTCCTCAAGAAAGACGAGGGTAGACTTTGTTAAAGACCATTAATTTGGTAAGTTGAACCCTCGGCTATAATGAGGGCCAGTGGAGGGGACGACCCCACCACTGTCCTCAAGAAAAGACGAGGATAGACTTTATTAAAAATCATTAATTTGGTAAGTTGAACCCTCGGCTATAATGAGGGCCAGTGGAGGGGACGACCCCACCACTGTCGTCAAGAAAGACGAGGGTAGACTTTGTTAAAATCATGTTTGGTAATTTAATCCCTCGACTATAATGAGGGCCAGTGGAGGGGACGACCCCACCACTGTCCTCAAAAAAGACGAGGGAAAGGTTAGTTGCTAACAAAAAATAGCAAATCATGCAAGAAGATGATATAGAAGACAGTAAAGGAGACGATATGATATTAATGAAAGTGAGATACAAGATATCCAAGTGTTTTACAAAAAAGAGTACAAAAATAATAGGTACATTATGAGGGTGTGGGCTACAGACAGCCACCCTAAGGGACAATGTCAGAGGGCAGAGCCTCAACATCTACAGGAGTGATCTCCTCAATAACCAGAACTAAATGATCTTCAGAAGTGCTGACCCCCTCGACTTGAACTTGGGATTCCACTTGGTTGAGAGCCTCGAAAATTAGGGGATCATCCAGTTGAACACCCTCTAGTGAAGGACGAACCGAGGACACGACGTCGCCAAACCTGAGGACGACCCATCGGCAGGAAGTCCTGATTCCTCTTTCCAAATATTCAAGGCCGAAGCCCTGAAACTCATCAGAAACCTTGTAAGCCTCAACAGCATCGGCCTCGGCTTTCATAATGGCTGCTTCAAGGTCAGCTTTGTACTTGGCCTCCATGTTGGTCAAGGCCTCGTCCTTTTCCTTGAGAAGAAAGTCCCTGGCCTTAATGTCCTCGTCCCTGGCCTTAATGTCCTCATCGTGCTGCCTTGTCAGCTCGTCCAGGATCCTTGCATGCTCAGTCCTGCTACTTTCCAACTCGGCCCTTGCAGTGTCAAGCTCAGACTGAAGATCTGCCTCATGTTGGATAGCCCTCTCAGGTTCATGGAACTTCTGTTGGTTCTCAGCTATCCACTTGGTGGCTGAGGTGAAGGCACAAACAGACTGCGCAAAAAATAAACAGATGTCAAGAGGGGCCGAGGAAACAGTTGGTGAAAGAATGAAATTTAAGATGTGGGTCAGAACCAATACCTGTGCAAGGGAGTGCAGACCATAGTCGCACACTTTGGCTGGAGGCATCTTTGATAAGATGTCGTAGTCAGTAGCCGAGGGTGCAGAGAACATTGAGACCTTGGCTGCCCTCAAATTTGCAATGAGTGACGAGGGATCGGCCCTCAGATGCGCCAGGTTTTAAGACTAGAAGGCCCCCATACTGGACGAAGAGGTCGTCCCCTTAGAGGCTTCGACCCTGGCCCTCGTCCGAAAATCAGGCCGAGGGTCAACAGGGGCCTCAGGCTCCTTCCTTTTATTACTATCGGCGGTCAGCTCCACCACCGTCGGCCCGGCGGCCCTCGTCTTCTTCGGAGCTTGCTGAGGCTCCTTTCCTTTCTTCTTTGCCAATCCTGACAATAAGCTGGGAGCAGTCATTTCCCAAAGATAGTCTGATATACCTGCAGGACGACCTGATAAGAGGACGACACGTCAGAAAAATGCAGAAATAAAGAGGAAACACTTCAAAAATAAATAAAGAATGAAAAACGTTCAGTATAACTCACATAGTTCTGTCAGAGGGCCGACCCTGAGACCAGCTTCTTTGAGGAACCGAGGGGTCATCAGGTCTTCAAATTTTGGAAGTTCACCCTCTCTCGCTCGTCCTCTCAGGTAATCAATAATGTCCTTCTCCTCCAGGCTAAGTCCAGGGTCTGATCTGGCCTTCATGGAGGGGTTAGACCATTTCCTGGGGACCCTCGGACCATCGGCGACGGGCTCCCACTCCCCAGAGATAAAGAAAAACCTCTTTTTCCAATCATGGTTGGAAGTTTGTGCCACATGTAGGAGTTTCTTCTCAGACCTCCTTGCCCCCAGGTGATAATATCCAGGCTGTTTGGACGAGGAGGTGATGTTGTAGCAGCCCAAAAATAGGTCAGCCGAGGGCTCGTCGGTGAAGGCATTCTTCCACAAGGAAATATAGCCCAGGATCGTCCTCCAAGAGTTGGGTGGAAGTTGAGAGGGGGAAACACCGTGGGCAGATAGAATATCTATGATGGCAGTATGCAGAGGGAAACTTACTCCGACCTTGAACATTTGTTCGTAAACTGCCACCTCTCCCTCTCCACAATCAAAAACCCTCTCAGAGTCAGAGGGAACCCTCATAGTTATGCTGGGGGGCACTCCATAGGTATGCCTCCATATCAGGAGGTCGCGATCCCTAACAGAGGAGATAAAAGACGAGGCATGGGAGGTATCATCTTCGTCATCTGTATCATCGTCCTCGTCCTCAGTCCCCTCCCCCTCGGCCTCGACATCTGCCGGAGGGCCCTAGGGAAAAGCCACCTGGAAGGCATGGGGAGACAGGGTTGTCATAGGGACAGTCTCGGAGGGGACCGTACCCTCGGCCTGGGATTAGGTCATACGTCTCCCTCCTACCAGAAGTTTCAGCACCAGTTGGCGAGGATTCTCTCTCGTCCATCTCACTTGGTTTGGGAATCTCGGCTGGACGAGATGATGACCCACAAGACTCAGACGGTTCAAATGGTTTTATGGTGGCAAGAGGAATGGGGAAGATGGGGCGTACCCAATTAGGGTCGTCCCCTCGTCTTTTCTCTTCCTCTTCCTCTATTCGTCTAATCTCGGCAAAGAGCTTCTCTCTCAAGGATGGGAACTCAGTACTAAGCTATAAAGCCTCCTAAGCATTAAAGGGAAGATTCTACACTTGGAGAAATCACACTAAACTTAGCTAACTTAGCTACAAACAAATGGGAAATTGACCAGGTTGGAATTTTGGATCAAAACAAAGGAACTCAATGGTTTCTGTCAAGAACACCCAAGAACCAGTTACCGGAGAAGACGCCGGAAAAGGTTATGGCACAACTTAAAGAAAATGCAGCCCCACGACCCTAAAAAGTAAATAAAAACGAAGGCAAAAGAGAGTAGCTGATAAAGAGAGCAAAAACATTGCTAAGACTTGAGGAATTGAAGGCTGCAAATGTCGATGAAGGCTGATCAAATTATAGAGAGAGAGAGAATGCTTAGGCACGAAGAAGAAGAAGGAAGAGATAGAGTTTGAAAATCTCTTTAATACTTTGGTAATAAGTGGACCCATTTACCAAGAAAGGTATAATTAGGGCACAAGGCCCCAAGCGCAGTATGTAGCCGCCATGCCTTGGAAACTGGAACAGCAATGAGTACCTGCCTAGGTGTCACTCACCTAACTGATCATACATGCATCTCATTTAAAACATTATCCCTCAGCTATCTCAACAGCACCCTATGGCTAAGGGCTGGGGGGTGATTGATATACCCGTTTAAATCCTCGGCCTGGCTGACGATAACCTCCAAACGGACGACCTTACGAGGGGCCGACCCCTCCTACAGGCTCCATACGACCTCTCAGAGGGGCTGACCCTTCACCAGGTTCCAGACGACCCTACGAGGGGCCGACCCTTCACCAGGTTCCAGATGACCCTATGAGGGGCCGACCCTTCACCAGGCTCTTGCCGACCCTACGAGGGTACGACAGTACGAGGTAAGAATTGGGCCAGGCTCACTACTGGAAGAAACTTTGCCCTCGACCTCGGCTCATAGGCCAAGGGTGACATCATGACAGCGCGTGGTTTGGGAGACGCATGGAACAGTGCGCGTGAGGCTCACATGGCATGTGAAAGACCGTTATAACCAAATCACACCCTCATGTGAGGGAATATTATGTCATCATTTGGCATCCACAGGTGTCAACAGGGGATTGGCTAGATCATCATTCACATGCACCATGCATACTTGGGGGGTACACTACACCCCCCAAGACCTATATATACTTGTCACCTACAACCCTACAGGGGATCGATCAATTAACTGTAGCCCTAGCTAAAACTCTGCTTGTACACACAGTAGAGAGAGAGAGAGGGTTATGTGCATTGTATCTAAGGCCATTAGTTCCCATACTTAGTGGATCACACACTCACAGTGGATGTAGGCCAAATTGGCTGAACCACTATACATCATTGTCTTATTTCCTCTTATACTCATCCCCTTCTACATACTTATACACTTATTCATCTCCATGGCTGCTACTGCTTGAACTCACTATCACCTATCCGGTGGTGCAAAATCTTAGCATCATCAACATATATTAATCGTAATGTCCTTTACATAATTTGTCATAATATTCTCACTTTATTTATCAAAACCATAGGGAATCTATCCTAATTTTAAGGCTTCAATACCTAAATTTCTAGGACCATTTGTACATTAAATTCACTCCTCTACATGTAATAATCATCATCATCAAATTTATCACCTTCAAACCTAGATTCCAGAAATTTAACGAGGACATTACATGCATCAAGAAATAGGATTGAAACATAAATTAAGAAAGAGAATTCTTTCCTTAAAATTTGTGGATGCAAGCGTCTTCAAAGCCCCTTGAACTTCCCTTTGTTCCTGCCCCTTTTCTCCTCTTATAGCCATTCTCCAATTCTCTCCCATTAACTGTTGTTTTAGGTTTTGTGGAATTATAGTGGGGGAGTGGTTTACCCCCACCTAAACACTAAATAAAACTCTAATCCCAAGTTGGGCCTAAAACCCACCTTTTGGACCCCCAAATGGACCCGAATCCATAATTAAATTAGCCCCAAAACTCCCCAACTCATATACCTATGACTCGGGCCCATTTCTAAATATTTAAAACACTAAACCGAGTCGTTAACGCTTTCCAAAACGTGTTACAGTGATTTCTATTTCACTTAAACATTTTATTATGTTAAAACGACACGCGCTCATAAATTTAATTGTGTTATTTATTTTCCACTTGCAAGCCCATTATGTCGGATTGAGTTTTCTATTTATAAAAATATGAATAAATGTTTATTTAAATTAGAACTTTACGTGCTTAAATTTTAAATCATTTGAATTAAATTTACTCTCAAAATAAATTCGAAATCATTAAATTCATTTATGTCGTAATATTTTACTCTAAAAATTACGGGGTATTACACAACACCCCTTAATCACAATGTGGCATCTTTGGTTGATAACCAATTCTTTGGGGGAGGTATTTATTTGACACATTTGGGTGCAAAATCACTCATTTTTTTTAAAACTCTATATATTTGGTAAATATATTAATATGTATAGTTCGTAATTTTGAAAATATATATTTCATATATGTATATGTTTCGTATATTTCATATATGTATATGTTTCGTATATTTCATATATTTTGTATATTTCACATCTTTCGTATATTTTTTTAAAAATTTCACATATTTCATTTATTTTTTAAAATATTTCATATATTCTGCATATTTCATATATTTTTTTCGTATATATATATGTATATATATATATACAGAGAGAGAGAGAGAGAGAGAGATAGGCTCCTTCCTGTAAGGACTCGTTATGGTGCAGACCCCGATACATACCGTTTTTTTTAAATAGTAAAAAAATTGATGAAACTTCATGGATACGATATCCACGGTAAGAAGATCATCTCCAATTTTTTTCATCAAAAAATTTATTAAAAAAACAGTTTGACATGAGGTGATATGTAAAAAAAGGGTATAAATTTGCATTTTCAACCGTTCAAATGTTGACGATCATCTCACCCACCTTTTGATTGAATTTTTTTTATGAAACTTTACGGATATGATCTCGAGAGTGAGAAGATCATATTCATGATTTCATTGAAAAAATCAATCAATAAAGTGGTTGGCGCTGACAGAATATTTCAACGGTTGAAAGTTAATATTTATACTATTTGTTTACATATCACCTCATCTCAACGGTTTTTATATTGAATTTTTTGATGAAACAAATTGGAGAGGATCTTCTAACTTTAGACATCATATCCATGAAGTTTCATCAAAAAAATCATTTTTTTACTATTTTAAAAAAATAGTATGTACCCGGGTCTGCACCATAAAGAGTCCTTACAGGAGACTTTCAATAAAAGTTAGCGCGCAGGTTAGAGACACGTACATCCTAATGAATATAAGCAACGAGAAGGATGACTGACAGCAATGATGTCTTATAAAGGCTACGGCACGAGTAGCCTCGATCCCGAAACATTAAATCTACAACGTTAACAACAATTCCAAAGAGAATAAATGTAGAATAAACCATAACTATAAATATACCTCAAGCATTTTATATTAGTTTTATATTTATCCCACCTCTCAATCCAGATATAACATGCATCTCAATTCCCAATCACAAGTGAATACCATAATTAAGTTTTATCATTCATAATTTATTTCAACTAAAGGATTCATAATGGTCATTACTCTACACAATTCCAAGAGTATAAAAATTGATAAGACAATCAAAAAGTCTAAAAGCATGAACTATAACATAAACCATAGATATAGGTTCTTACTAAATCGGTCATATTTACGAAGGTATAACCATATTTCCCCCAGCGATCATTCGCGCGTACAAGGTATAGTCTTAGGTCATCCCAAACCTAAGGCCTTAACATGAGGAATTGAAGAATCGTTGTGTCTTCCCAACACTCATATAGTCTACCATACCCAAGACTATATGATGAAATATCCCCGTCCATACATCTTGGATGGGGGTACCTAGACGCGTGACACATGAGTTATATGACCAAGGCTTACTCGTCTACTCACCAACGTTCCATTGTGGTCCGCGTCGTACGTAACCCCATAACGGAATCCCCCCTTTGGTATGATCTCCATGAGTATACACACGATACAAATTTTACATATGTAGCATAATGAAAGAAATTCTCTTAACACATGAAGGTCTAAACAAAATATAGGAATTATAAACTTTTAATATCATTACTATGTTTGGTAATAATGATTTTATCACATACATAAACCTATGAACCACTATAATAAAATGATATACATGAGTTAAAATAATCCTAAGGCCAACCTAAACTAGTTCCCTAACCCCAAATGTCCAAACCATTAACCCGAAAGCCAAATTGTCAATTAATTGTTACCACCGGTCAATCGGTCATCGATCTACCGGTCGACCGCTCGCTTCAGATATGCCAAAAATTCCACTACGGACTTCATCTAACCTTCAATAAAACTCAACCCATAACTCCATTAATGGCCCTAAAACCTCCATCTATGATTCATATAAAATCTAAACAATATAAACACGAATAAAACATAATTTAAAGATGGTTATAACATCAAAAATACCAATTTCAATTCATGGTTTAATTATAAAACATAGTTCTCCAACAATAACCCTACAAATTCAATCTTAATCAATTTAAATTCCAATCTCCACGTATTAATACATGTAAACAAGGGATTTATGAATGATTTGCTCTAAAAGTCACTTTCGATATATGATCTAACAATTCCAACTCACATTTATATATAAATTATCCAAATCAATACAAATTGAAACTAATGTATATTTAATTAGTTAAGTTATGAATTTAATCAAATTAATTCATATAAATTGAACCTAAATCACAATTAGGGTTTAGAGCTACATAAATAGGCATATTCTAAATCAAGGTCAATCATACAAATATTCAAATTATACCTGCCTCAAAATTTGATGAAAAATAGGGTCTAAAATCTTCTAGAATTCTCTCATCGTCTTTGAGTCTTCTTAACTCTATGTTGTAAGATCCCCAAATTATGTTTAAGTGTTAAATGACCCCCTCCTCCAATGACACACTAAACCTCTTAAAAACGAAATTCGACTTGGGAGAGAATAAGCTCTTAAGTAACTTGCCCATATTAACCCTTGACTATTCTAAAAATTCATCAATACAATATACTAACCCCGTTGGCCCAAAGTACCTTATTTTAAGTTAAGAAACCTTATTTTAATTGTTACAAAACACTACACCAAATCCTGCAAATGGTCACGGCCTGGGGGTCATGAGCCATATTTGTGACCCGCTGGTCACGGCCTAAAGTCGTGACCATATCAAACATTAGCGTGACCAGTTCCATGACCCAATGTGGTCATGGATCCTCTTACAGGTGGTGAAGGCCCAAGTTTGTGACCACTATGGGTCACGGATCGTAGCCCTGACACGTGTGCCAAATTCGTGCCAAAGTTCCCTCCAAGTGTGGTTGCGGATGGGGTCACGGTCTAAGTCTGTGACCACAAACCGAAATACACACTAAACTGGTCACAAATTGGGGTCCTGACTATCCCAATTTAGGAGTCACGGCTTTGGGCCATGACCATCTTCTTGTTTCCAAACTGAACTGTTAAATTTTAAAGGGGTCACGACATGTGGTCATGGTATTTATACTAAAAACCCAGATTAGTTTTCATTTTCACTCAAAAATTTTAGAACTCTTAAACCCTCTTTCTCTCTTAGGCTATTTGGACTACCTTTATCTCTTAATCTCAAGTTTTTCACTCAAAAATCTATCTCAATCTCAAAGGTAACACTTAAGCCCTAGTATTTTGTATTCGGGTATTTATGCATTTGTATATATGTGTGTAGTTCTATATGTATGTGTGTATTTCTAAATATATGTATATATGTGTGTGTATGTATGTGTGAATATGTGTATTGTGTATGTATGTGTGTATACTGTATATGTATGTGTGTGTGTTGTGTATGTATGTTTGTATACTGTGTATGTGTGTGTGTATTGTGTACTATGTGTGTATGTAAGAGATAGATTTTAAAAATAAAAAATAAAAAATAAGTATATATAATTATTTGGGTAAAAATTAAAATAAATACAAAAGTAGGTATACACACACATTGTATATATTGCGTGTGTTTGTGTATTTCTGTGTGTGTACTATGTGTGTGCATGTGTGTCCGTAAGGGGAAAATCTTGTTAAAAATATAAAAGTAGGTATATATAACTACTTGGTTTATTAGAATTTTATATGTGTGTGGTTTGATATGCTATTAGTTTTTGTGGATAATTGTTAACAAAATATTGTACGTACAGTGTGTGTGTGTTTTATGAGAGTTGTCATTTTGAATCTTAGCATAGAAATAAAGAAACCATAATCGTCTTCAATCTATCCACATAATCATGGAACAAATCATATGGTTCAATTTTGCGTCTTATACGACGAGTTATTGTTTGTCTTTCACATCGGTGAAATCCAACATGCACGAGATTCAAGACCTCGTACATAATAACTAATAAATTGAAATAGCACTGGATGAAGATAAGGGTAGTGATTATTCAAAACCTCAATCAAAATAAACTAACTAGTTAATGATTTATTAGAGCCATTATTTATAGGAATCATATTGATGCCCTCGTTCATTTTTTTTAAAGAAAAATGTGTCACGGTGATAATCAATGGCAACGAGAGTATGACATGTTACAATTGTACCTCACTCGTGCATCTTTCATTAATGAGCCTCATTTTGAGGGTCTCGAGTTTATTGGTATGGGAATAGGAAGATCGAATAATTTAATTACCTTATAAATCGCGGAGTTGATCTCCAACAAGAGTACTTGTTCAGTCATAATATGTTTTCCCTACCAGAATACTAGGATGAAACTGTACAATATATATTTTGCGTACATATTTCAGATAGAGCACTGAACTTGCTTGCGCTATTAGTGAAGGAAAAATAAATTGACTCATTATGGATTACGTACAAAGAGCATTAACGAAGACGGTGATGTCTCGCTACATATACACCTCAAACTCAATCTTGCCAATATGATGAAGAGGATGAGATTTCGAGTTCATGTCGATGACATATATGCATCTATTATAGATACACCTCATCCTAATTGTCCACGTGCAAAACTCCATAGGTTTTTAAAAATAAATTTTGACTGGATGGAGATCATACACATTGAACTCTTATTAAAGTCTTACCATGAAAAGGTAGATTATAATATATGGTAAAAAAATATTTTGTTAGTTATAATTTCATATTGAACTTTGAAATTATGCATCTATTATAGATACACGTTGAGCTTTTATTATTTTTGTAGATAATGTCAGGCGACAATGGACACAACGTTCCAACTGACGAGTTGACACCACCCCAAGGAGAATTCTCATCACCAATTGGTGAGCAATACTCAACTCCACCAATGGTTCACTCCATTACTCTGAGTTTCACTAGGCAAGGTGCTCCCATTTATTCAATAGACACATCCAACGCTTATGAAACTGTGAGGTCAGTTAAGAAGAAGCCCATTGGGTTCTATCTATTGGGAAATAACCCCATACGGGATAAGAATCATGTTCAACAGTTTAAACCCCAGTGTCTGTCCTTGGGAAAAATGAATGTGGGAGTGGGAGGAGCTGACAATTGGAACCTCATAGATCATGCTATTAAAGATGAAATCTACGACGAACTCAACAAGCGGTTTTCATTTTCTGCCAACTCAAAAAATGAGAACATATCGAAGAAACCTTAGGCAAAAGCATTTCCCTAAGGGGGGCATCGAGCTTTGATATTTTGGTGCTCAAAGATAAAGTTCCTTCGAACGTTGAGATATCAGTCGGTCAATGGAATGATTTTCTGGAAAATGAGGTGAAGGACTTGAAAATGCTGCAAAAGGAGAAAAATAAGTCGAATAGGACCAAAAAATTGATTTCCCCTAGCTTGGATAAAATCTTATGAAGATTTGAAGAACGATTGGTCGAGAAAGTTAGAAGGTAGCCCATATGAAGGAAAAATACCAAATCGGGCCAACTTGCACATGCGTGAAAGATGGGACAAGGATCATAAATTACCTGCTCACTTGGCTAAGACTCTAAAATTTATAGAGTCTATCAGTAGACAATCATCTTCAAGCCTGTTTGACGATCTTGACAGTGATGCCATCGCACAGACCTTGGGGAAGGAAAAAAGAAGGAGGACGAGAGGTTCGGGGTCGCATATGTCGAAAATAAAATCCAACCACACCACACCTCTCATGGAAGATATTTCTTCTGTTACTAAGCATTTCTCATCCAATAATGAACGTCATTCTAGGACCGAAGGGGATGTAATGGGGCATCGAAATGAATTGGGAGGCGTGAATGATAAACTTGCGCAAATTATGTCCCGTTTAACCAATCGTAAGACCCTTTAGCCTCCAATGCATCCCGATTTCCCTTTACCTCCTCGAAATTTCTCTCCTTCTCCATTCGCCTCACAGATCCCGATTCCTTCTTTAACATTCCCCTTCTCAATGTCTCAGCATTTCACAAGTCTTAGATCATCGTTAACAACCTACGGGGACTATGGTGAGAAATACTATATGAAGGACCTGAGTAGTAAAAATATCATTGGGTTGTACACTCTCATCTCCACAAGTAGGAACTTTAGTACATAGTTGGCATTTATAGGAGGGTGAGTGTCAGATCATGGTTGATAAAATATATAGCGGTTTTGAGGATGTACCCGTGCACATCGACGGTGGAGAAGGGAATGGGATGTAGAATTATTTAAACTCTTTTATCATTTGTCCACTTTATGGTTTGATGAAGATGTAGTAATATTTTTTTATGTTGTAATAATATCACTAGACAAATTTATTTAATTTGAGTTTAAGTGGTTGTGTAGTATCGTTGATTGGTGTGTTCTTGTCTTTAAGTTATTGCATAGTTTCATTGATTGGTGCGTTATTGACACTATATGCTTTACTTTGATTTACAAATTATATTCCTTCGATTTGAAGATTATCATGTTAACACAGTTATGCAAAATGATATTTATGCAACATGATATTTATTTTATCTTGTTAACACAAGACTGCAATTTGAAGATTATTAAATAGATTTTCCACAAGACAAAGAGTGGACTGTGGCTACTGAACGAATAACTAATAGTTATGTTGAAGGCGTTCAAGAATTTACTAGCTACACTTTTAAGAACCTTAAAAGTGAGAAGATTTTGTGTCCGTACACCCATTGTATGAACGAAAAATATAAATCTTTAGAAGATGTTCAGTTACATTTAATAAAGTGGGAAATTTGTCAAGATTATAAAAAAAGGGCATACTATGGTGAAAAGCATGTACCTTATGTTCCTGAAGAATTATCGGTAATCGAACGCATAGAAAAACAATAATGAGTGGAAGTGGTAAATGATTCGCCAACACATTATCCATTGACCGACCTAATTGACGATGCTTACGGAGTCCACCATGACCAAAATCACCAACCTATGGATACAAATAATGCGCATAACAAACAATTTGATACTGAACTACCAAGAGATCGGGAATACATATGATTGACAGCCGATGTAGCTAGACCGTTGTATAAATATTGCGATGAAGATCACTCGATATTATATGCAATGATTGGGTTACATAATTTGAAGAGTCAATTTGGTTTGTCTGGGATCAGCGTAACCAGAATTCTTAAATGGGTTAAAGATATTCTCCTAAAACATAGCATGTTACCAGACAATTATCCAACCATGGAGAAGAGCTTGATGGGTTTAGGTTTGAAATACAAATCTATTCATGCATGCAAGTATGATTGCATATTGTACCGCAAGGAGCACCAAGAGAATGATGAATGTCACGTATGCAAGGAGCCTAGTTATGTAGTTTGTGAGAATGGAAAGGATAAAGATGCAAAAAATCGCAACTGCTCGCAAGTCCCACAAAAGGTTTTGAAGTATTTTCCACTGGGGCCACAGTTAAAATGGTTTTTTATTGTACCATGGATAAGGGAGGCCATGACATGGCACACTCGATGCGAGGTGGGTGGGAATTCGATGCGTCATCCAGTTAATTCACCCATCTGGTTAATTTCAAAGGCACAACACCATGAATTTGCAAAGGAACCGCACAACGTTTGTCTTGCAATCTTAATCGATGGGTTTAACCTTTTTAGTAATCTAAGTCAGAGTTATTGGCCAGTTCTCTTGGTGCCCATACGTCTCCCTCCGACACTATGCATGAGTAAGGAGTTAACATTGTTGTCTTCGTTGATACCTGGGCCGAAGGCTTCCAGTGATGATATTGATATATTTTTAGCACCATAAATCGAAGAACATAAAGAGTTGTGGGATAAAGGGGTGACGACGTTAGATTCTCATAAGGCTGAAGAGTTCACACTTAAAGTAATGGTGAGGTGGGCGATCCACGACCTTCCAGCTTATGGGACCTTATCCGATTGTAATGTTCATGGTTATTATGGATGTCCCATATGTGGGGAGCAAACTGAAACCTGTTGGCTAAAACATATATTAAGAAGAGTTACACGGGTCATTATATATTTCTGCTGACCAATTGTAAGAACAAACTTCTAATTTAGTCAATTAGTTTGTAATTGGCTTAATTCCAGACAAAATAATTTGAGTCTAGGCTAGTTTTAACATTGAGAATAATTGAAGCCTACGACAATTCAAGATTGAAGAATTTGCAATTAAAAGCTTTAAAGAAGAAATCAAGTCAAGTTGCATTCTTCATACTCAGTTTATTCTAAGACCAGTCAGGCATAAATACTTAAGAGAATTGATGTGATTTGAAATTTTGATTAAATGATGGATGAGTTAAAGGTTTTTAAATATTTGGAATTAAATTTATTATATGTGAAAACATTTTTAAATATTTCAGAGTTAATATATTTATTGAAATTCGAGGAATTATTTTAAAAGAAAAAATCGCATTTTTTAAACTGTTGCTCAAACGACAGTGTATGTCATTCTAAAGCCATGCACATGTCACTCAAATGCCCTTCCACCTCAATTTTCATGTTTCAGTTATCTATTAAATTAAGTCCCAAAACAACTGACACGCACGTCCTGACCTAATTTCCATAACTGTCATATTTTTCACTCACGACAATTTTAATAAATTCATAACCACATATTACTTTACTCACTAAGTAATATTAAATATAATTCACATCAATAATACTAACCCTTATCTCGCTAGTTAATACTTATTTTAATCGTGATTAATTATCAATTAATTTCCCATATTTAATTTTAATTAATCCAACATTTAAAAAAAATTTAAAAATTTGGGGTGTTGCTTACTTCGCCCTAATAACGGAATTTTATCCCAAATTTCAAAAAATAAAAGTTTACCTGGTAAGAACAACTCTGGATATTTTTTTCGCATCTCATCCTCGCTCTCCCAAGTAGACTCCTTAGCATTATGATGCCCCCACTAGACACGCACAAGTGGAACTACCTTTGACCTCAATCTCCTCTCGCTATGGTCTAAGATATCCATTGGTCACTCCTCATACGAACTATGAGGCTGTAAGTCAATCTCCTCTAGCGCAATGTGAGTGTGAGACAACTCATCACAGAGATACCGTCTCCATGAAGAAATGCGAAACACATCATGAATACGGTGCAAGTGCTACGGCAACCCAAGTCTATACACTACTGATCCAATCCTTTCGATGATAGGAAATTACCTCACGTATCTCGGTGCCAATTTCTCTTTCTTTTGGAACCTCATAATCCCCTTTATAGGAGATACTCGTAGTAGCACCTGGTCCCCCACATTAAACTCTCGAAAGAATCTCTTAGCATCGGCATAGCCTTTCTGTCAATCCTTGGCTATCCGTATGCGATTTCAAATCATATCAATCCTGGATGACGTATCTTGAATCACCTCTGGCCCGAGTAGCTTATTGTCCCCCACCTCTAGCCAACAAGAAGGATAAAGACAAGCTCTACCATATAATGACTCAAATGGAACCATGCCAATAGTGAATTGATAAGAGTTATTATACGTACACTCGACTAGTGCAAGGTACTACTCCCAATCTCCCCTAAAATCAAGAACACACATATGCAACATATCCTCCAGCATTTGAATAGTCCGCTCAGTCTTCCCATCTATGTGCAGGTGATAGGTCGTACTTAATCCTAACTCCGTACCCATGATCTCCGTAGAACACTGTCAAAATTGAGTCATGAAGATTTTTGTCCTTATCATACACGACATTAAGTGTCCCCCAAATTAATCACGCTACCTCAGCGATGTTGTTTTGCTGTTTCCACTATATCTCTACTAACGACATCCTTCAGTCCAACGGTCCTCCCCTATCATCCTATCTAGTGACTAATTTGCTTTCGTCACTATAATATAAAATGTTCCATTATTTAATCTATCCATTCACCTTGGTTCCTTCACAACGCTTTGCGATTTCTCTCCCTTTTTGTCACTATTATGAGCCTCTCTACTCAGGACTAACCTATTTCCTCTACTAGGGAAAACCCTAACACCCCCATGTGTCAACTCCCTTTTTTATCTGCTCTTGTTACACATATATTTCCACATCTTTCTAAAGTTTGGAACATTACGTTGTACCCAATACCCTTTCACCAATGATACACTTTAGTCCAACTATCTCTACTCCACCATTCAAACAAGTGATGATTCCGTTCATGGAAGATGTCTGCAATCATACCCAACTATTCACGTCAAACCTTTACTCCTTCAGTTGGTTCTGACGTAACTCCCAGCATATTACCCTTCTGCACATTGTAGCTCATGATTATTCCTTTAAATTTTAGATGACATTCCTTGCACTTTTCAGCACTATAATCACTCCTTTCCCTCTATTCTTTGGTTTCAGGCGACTCACCTCGCTCTCAATTCCATTACGTTCTCTTTATCTCATTTTATCTCAGTATCTAATTTTCTCGCGTGTCTATGTTTATTTGATAAATTTCCACATTTACTCCTCGGGAGTGATATTGTAAATCTCAACTAACTAGGTAGCCCATACACCCTATGTCCCTTGCATTGCTGCACAATATCACCAAGCGTAATAGACTTGTGTTAAATTAATATTTGCATACTTAGCATGACCATACAATAAGGTTATACTCGATTACCCTACTAATCGCAACTTAGTTATTCTCTAGATTGCCTTACCAATATACTCGTAGTGTAGACATTCTACACTGGTTTTCACACCCGCATTATTCGGCTCTATCGGCCTTAAATGGTAATATAACTATCACCTCCCAGTTATAATCATATATACGTACAATAACTAGGGTACTAAACTCATATACTAAAGAACAAACTTCCCTTAACTCCCAACGTTCGCTAGGTTCATGCGTGGTATGTCTCGCAAAGCGAAATCCAAACAACGAACTCCCCGATACATTACTTTCTAACATTATGAGTCATAGATATCCATTAAATCCTTAGTCCATAGCGCGTACCCTCAAATTCTTGAATCTTGAACTAATAGTATACTCGTCCACTTTTATGTTACAAAGACCACATATATCAAAATTCTCTTGCTATCACAAGTTTCGTAGCGCAAATAAATCACGAGTTATATCTCTCCACTCGATAAAGGCCAGTATACCCTGAATCACATCAGTAAACATCCCTACTCACCGGGATAAAATATAACTAGATAACATACACACTAAAGTCCGCTACACACTATTTTATAACATATACACACATGTAGATGGGCTCAACCCTCTTTCAATGATACCTCGCAAAAACAATATAATTTTCCCCGAAATAACGATTACATAAAAACAATATATGTTCTCCTCTTATAACACTCAAATGAGCAAAAATCATTACATAATATAAAATTTTCTCTTAGTGTTCACACCTTCTCCTCCCCGCAGGTGATATAAAAAGTCTAGCTACCCAACGATAATTGCATATATGAAAAGGCTAATACTTCCAGCGCATCCACTAAACTCAAACTCGATTAACACTCGAGTTTTAGTGTTAACAATCATATATTGTGATGCACCCATGTCACCCCATCCTAATCCCATTCTCATAGGTATGAAACAAAGATTTTTATCTCCATTTGTAATCTACCTTGCCTGGTCAATAGGTCCTCAGGCATCACTCTCGTAGCGAAACTGACCCGTGACTTACTACAATAGTTGTATATTTAGGAACTAATCCTGTAGTTTGCCCTACTTTTATTAGGGAAAATCCTTCTTGATGTGGTCCCTCTCTCCACGACTGTAATAAGTGTCAGAGAGACTCTCGTTCCACTAGCCCTGGCCCTGCTGGCCTCCCCCATTATTTCCTTGGTTCAAATGACCCTGAGGAATGGATACTACTACTGCTGAGGACTCCGTTGATCTTTCCTAAACGCATCCTTCTCAGGGTGGTAACTATGGATCTAAATCTCTTAGTCTGATTCTCCTGCCGGAAATCTTGCTCCTCCTGCTATTGTGCACCACTGCCATCGTTTTCATCTATTTTTCCAGTCTGACTGGTC
The DNA here is from genome assembly GCA_949130495.1 of Sambucus nigra. NCBI lineage: Eukaryota > Viridiplantae > Streptophyta > Magnoliopsida > Dipsacales > Adoxaceae > Sambucus > Sambucus nigra. Next base: position 99,206,789 of record OX422224.1, read on the forward strand.
TCACTTTCTCAATGTGGACATGTTTCGTATAGGTGACCCTACTTTCCAGAGATAGGACACCTTTCATGTGCCATTCCCCTATCTTTGGCCCCATGACCATGTCAGTGTGACCTTCTCCCGGACCTAGTAGTCTTCTCCCTGATCGCTACCCCCTTTTTCCATTTGGCTCTACTGGCCCGATAGAACTTGTTGCTGACCTTGACAGCCCGGACTAAATCTACCTTCACTTGGTAGGAATTTAAATGATCGACAGCATTTAAAAGGGTCCCTGACTGGGTATACCCTCTTATGATGCCTCACTGGTACCGTTAAATTAAGTTTTGCTCCTTGTTTAAATTCTCCAATCCTCTTGGCTCCCTTCTCCTGTAAGCATTGATGTACCCTCGTACACTTACGACTTTGATGGCATCGGCACTAGTCACTTTAGCCATATCTCCCAATCATGCTTGTGTATTCTACCCATGAGTCCATTTTCAACTTACGAACCCTTTTTATTCTCCGTATCCCCTTCTTCGGGTAGGAAGTTCGCTAAACAAATTATCTTTCTTTCACGGTCGGTCTTTACTTGACTTACTTGTGATAAGTTTGTAATTCCACTCTCATCTCTTTCTTAAAAGTAGATGGAAGATCTTATGGCCAAACCGCACCCAATCTCTCATTTAATTCAATATATATTTCTTTATACATGGTGACTGGATATCACCGCTCTATGCTACTCCTATGAGCTAAAAATTTCGCCCAAAATTTAATTCTGAGTGTCACCGCACTCCACCCTACACCATTGCCTTTGGATTCTCTCCTTCCATTGGCCCATCACACTTGATCTCTTCCTCAAATACTTATAGGTGGTTCTTCAAAAGAGTTCCCCCGACTCTCTCCTTTGTCGACTACTCTGGGTGAGTTTGAATTTGCACTACTGTTATCTACGACAGTGTTTGAGAATTCATTTCTCCCTAGTGCTTGTCCATTTTATCATGTTCCTAGACAATAATTTCGGTGAATCCTATCGCGATCACCATTCTCTGCATACTTCATAACTTTTATTGCTCCTCTTCTCCTGTAGTCCTTCTAATGACCCCCATTAGTCGTCCCATGTTACTAGGTGTACGAAGCCCAGTGGAACTCGCATATGATTGGGTTAACTATACTAAATCGCAAAAGAGCGTAAATTGCATATGTAGAGGAATACAAAAATCCTATAGTAAGGCTTTACATCAAAGAACGCTAAGTTAAAACGTAATAAGTCGCACAGATCCGAAAGACTCTGGAACCTGATGCTCTGATACCATCTGTGAGACCCCGCTAAATTAAATACCGTGTGATCAGTCCTTTATTTAATGAAATCAAAGTATCTAGTTGGTTCATTCTTAGCATCACTGTAGAGAAACGATTACTTTAATAATCACCTAATAATTAATTAAGCTAGTGTCAAAAACTTGTAATCCTGAAACTAATATTTAACCAATTAAACCATTCACCACGTTCACCATTCACATATGTAATGTCATAATAAATGAGAAATTATATGACATGAATAATTATGACTGGAATAAAGGTTCCAATTAGTTATCTCGAATACAATTAACTGTAATAAAAACTTAATCTGACTAAGCAGAAATACTAAATAAAATGTCTCTAGTATGAATAGAAATAACTAAAACTGGGCAACATGTCCTAACTGAATTAGTAGCTCAAAGGTCCGAATCAAACGGAATAGAGGGGTCTAAAGAGAAAAGGCCTGCAACCTCCACAATAGCTGTAGCACGTCAAAACATCCAATAGCCTACGTCGGGCGTCCCTGTGGCTAGACACCTAAAATAATTTGCACAAGAGAAAATAAATTTCAAGAAACGGGTCAAATCCCGAGTGAAAATATTTTAAAATAGTTTTGCAAGTATTTAAAAATGCTCTAAAGCAATTATTATATACGGGTTAGCTTTTCAGACTCGCACTTGAGATTTTCACCTCTCATCCAATGTGAATGCCTAACGTACCTCTAAATCCTTCTAGTTACTGTTACCACAACTACTTAGTTTTAAATCGTAAGTCTATTACTCATAAATCATAGTGTACATCCGTATTTCCCACGTAATACATTTATTAAATATATTTCCATTTATCTTTGAGTTGGACAAGGCTCTTTCAAATTTTGGGATTATGTGTTCGCGTACTTAATTTGAATTAGATTTAACTATTTTTCTCGTCTATTTATTTCATCTAGTAGATAAATCACAAGTATATATATTTTCACACTCTATAATATATATACAAGAGGGCACCTTCCCAAATTCAGTCATGGTGCATGCATACTCTTCTATCATGTCCTGGTACATCTCAAACTGTATAAAGGACTATTTGTTCGATAATTCCCTCGAACCATAAATACAAATCACACATATTGGAGGCGAGCATAATCCCCAGCCAAATGGATCACGCACATACCTACACTCCCATTCAACCGACGAACTATCATTATCTCAGATAGTACGTTTACATGGTCCTATGCTCGGGGTACAAGTCTAAAATCCTCCCAATGGGCTCATTAGGATAATACCATCCACTACGCAAAACCTCCCCCCAATAGCAAGCAGCGTAGGTATGTCATACACATAAGAAATCATATGATAGGTATTCACACCACCTATATATTTATAATAACAATAGGGCATAGGCACCTCCCATGTCACAAGTTCCATACGTAGTATATTTATACCCCGAATATCCCACATATTAATGTAGTATAACATTACCTCACAAAGTACATTCCTGAGCATTTCTCACCACTCATAGTATATCCATTATTCTCTATATAATATCACTACGTCAACCCACTAGATCCTACTAGTCAAAGTCAAAGTTTCCCTCAAATTTCTGTGAGTCGAATCATTCTCCAAATTAGGCATTTTCCTCGATAAATCCTAATTATGTTTAGCCCTTAATTCACCCTCTTAGGACTAAGCCCGAAATCCCACCTAGGCCTATTGGTGTCTCAACATATCCCCATTATGTTAAAAATAAATCCAACACTTTAATCCCGAACGTTTCCCCAAAGATTCTAAATAAATGACAGAATTTGGTCAAAATTGGGCTGCCGAATCCATTCGCCCTTGTCCGAATCGATTCGCTCCCTAGTCTGAATCCATTCGCTCTGGTCCGAATCCATTCACCCCTACAGTTATCGAAAATATGCATATTTCTAACTACAGTTTGCATCAATTTCAACCATCAAAACCTTCACCGAAGGATACCAAACTCCCAATTAATTGCCTCGAACAATGTATCAATATAAATGAATGATTCCTAACATCTAAGAATCATAAAACCATCAAGAAGCATCAATTAATCAATTAAATTCAAATTAAATTCTGGAAATCCTTGATTTAACACTTTCATTCAAGAACTAATATAAAACCCAAATTTCTTCATCAAATTTCAACATAATTTTGTGGGTTTAATTCTACATACATGGAGGAATCAATCTTAGTTAATTTTCAATTTCAAGAATTCAAGATACATCATCATAATTCACCCTATTTACATGCAAATAATGTGTGTTTCAATTCTATACTAACATGGATATTTTACGTGCCTTAAGTTGTAACATTTAAACACTTGACTCTTAGAATGAAGGTCTGATACGTTGAAGAAGGTGGATGGATTTGTGTTCCTTTCTTTCCAATCTACAATTCAGTGGTCTTGGTGGTGGAACCGGTGTAGAGGTGGTGGTTTTAGCCTTAGAACTTATCTCCTCTCCCTCCTTAGGCCTGTATGTACCCTCTCTCTATATCTCACGTAACTAGCCCTAACCTCCCTTTCTCTAATAAGATATAATAACTTAGAAATTCGTAGGTACTATTCGCCCAAAAATAAAATTGACCAAAATGCCCTCCCGAGATGTCGATTTGGCATAAAATTGCCCCGAGACCTAAATTAAACCCCCGGATAGAATTTTTTGACTATCTCGACCCTTACAGACACTTTGGCGCACTCGAAATGACCATTCGGATGACTTAAAAATAAATTACCTTTTATCCCATTAAATTAGGTCCCAACACGACTGACGAGCGCGTCCCGACTTAATTTTCATAACTGTCGTATTTTTCACCCGCAACAATTTTAATAAATTCATGACCACATATTACTTTACTCACTAAGTAATATTCAATATATTCACTAAGTAATATTAATTTTATTCACTAAGTAATTCACATCAATTAATACTAACCTTTATCTCGCTAGTTAATATTTATTTTAATCTGAATTAATTATTAATTAATTTTCCATATTTAATTTTAATTAATTCATCATTTAAAAATTATTAAAAATACGGGGTGTTAGATATATATCCTAATATTTTGAACATAATACATGAAACAATATAATTTTAATTTGCTAAATATGAAATCTCTGCTTTTTTCCCCAAAAAATGCATCCCTCCAGATTTACAAAACATAAGGAGTTTGACATTAATGCCAATATTCCTCTAAATTTATTGAGGACGGTCAATTTCAACAAACTGAACCACATATGGATACTGTAATTTTTCTAACAAAGTTAACTTATTTTTTAATGTGGTTCTGCATATAAAGGGTACAAAGTTATTGTTGGAGCTATAACCATAAAAAAAAAGTATAAACACATTATCAACCAATCCTTCCCAACAAATAATAATAATAATAATAATAATAATAATAATAGTTTTTTGGGTTTAGTCCCATCTCCTAATATTTGTTAGGATCCCATCTCATGTGTTTTTAAAATTCTAGTAAGTCCCATTACCACCCAAAACTGTCCATAACCACTCCGTAACCGTTACTCTCTCTTTCCGCCGATAATGACACTTGTCCCATAGTGGTTATAATAGTACTACTACTACTACTACTACTACTACTACTACTACTAATAATAATAATAATAATAATAATAATAATAATAATAATAATAATAATAATAGAAGTGACACTTGATCAAATAGAGGACATATGACGTTGATGAATACATATAAGTGACAAACAATTTATTGATGTGAAGTCCAAGATCAAATGAAAATTGAGACATATGTATGTACTAAAGTAGTTTATATGAAAAAATTAATTGCAACTGAATCCCAACCGATAAATTCTTTTTCACAGGAATGATATGCATTTCTTTTATCATCACTATGAAAATTTTCATATTTCAGCATTAATATCTGTCAATGACACAATTTAACATGATGGGAGGGGATTGATAGGTAAATTACTCTCGATGAAGATTGATTGAAAACCAGAGGAATCTCCCAAATAAATACTCTGCAGAAAATACATTTAGTTAATACTTTCTTCCAACAAAACAAATGACAAAATATATGAGGAAGTCTATTTTTAAAAATTCAGATGTAGGAAAATGTTGAGGTTGAATTTTCCAAATATAAATGTGTGAAAGTAACCTTTAAATCTTCCATTTTAATGTATATACTCATTGTGTAGATGGCAGTTGAAGGTTGAAGGAGCATAGCATATAGGGAGCCAAAAGTTTGTTTTTGGGTGGTATTCATGGGAATGGCGGGAGTTTATTAAAACGAGTATACAACTCCTACGGCCTCTAAATTATATAAGTTTGGCTAATTTATTCTCTAAACTAATATTTTAATTAATTTAGTTTCTAACTAATAATTTGATCAATTTAGTCCTTAATATTTAGCCAATTTAATTCATAAAGTAATTATTTTATTAATTTTTTTCATAAAGTAATAATTTTATTAATTTTTTTCATAAACTAATAATTTTATTAATTTTTTTCATAAACTAACAAGTTTATTAATTTTTTTCATAAACTAATAATTTATTCAATTTAGTCCCTAAAATACCTTAAAACTGCTTTTTTCTTTTCAAAATTAAAAAATTACTCTTTTTTAAATAGGATAAAAGATTATTTAAATATTTTTTTTAATTAAATAAAAATAGTTTTTAAATCAAGAGAAAAAAAGTTTTTTTAAATGGAATAAAAAAAAAGTTTTTTTAAGTTTAAAACTGTTTAATTTTTTCAAAGTTGAACAATTACTCTATTATTTAACAAGAGTTAAACCCTCTTAAATGTACCCCAAATAATAAAAAAAATGCGAGATTTTTTTATGTAGGATAAAAACAGTCGTTTTTAATAGAGTAAAAAATAATTTTTTCCTATTTGAAAAAAGATTTTAAATTTGAAACAGAACAATTTTCATCATATTTAAAAAAACTCACATATTTTTTATTATTTGCGGTACATTTAAGAGGTTTTAACTCTTTTTAGAAAATAATGTAATTCTTCAACTTTAAAAAAATAAAAGTAGTTTTAAACTTTAAAAACAGTTTTTTATTCCATTTTTTACAGATAAAGTTTAAAAACAATTAAAAGCAGTCATTTTTTTTACAGATAAACTTAAAAAAATAGTTTTTGTTCCAATTTTGACAGATAAACATAAAAAAATGATTTTTTTTTAAAAATAATCAAAAATTACAATTTGTTACTGATAAACTTTGAAAAACACTTTTTATCCAATTTTTAGAACACGTTTTTATTTAAAAACTCAATTTTTAAAATTATTTCGGGTACATTTTAAAATTTGACTGTTTAAAAAATTCTATTTTTTTTATTTTGAAAAAACTCAGAAATTTTGAAGTTTTTAACAACTCGGAATTTTTTACTTTTAAAAAACACAGTTTAAAACTATTTTAAAATATATTTAAACGGTTTCAAATTTTTTGGGAAAAAATGGTTATACTTTTGTTTTTTAAAAAGCTTCTTTTATCCCTTTTTTTAAACATTAAATTGGCCAAAATATTACTTTAGGGGCTAAATTGGCAAAATTTGTATAGTTTATGGGCCATAGTGATTGTTTACTGTATTAAAACCCAATTTAAGTTTATTTTGTAACATTAATGGATATTGATAAAACACCCGGCCTATTTTAACTACGGGAGATCAGTCACTTATTAAAATAAATGGGAATCTCATTTGGTTCATTTTTGGCATCACTGTCGAAATTATTTTAATTTACTAACCACCTAAATCAAATTAAGTCGGTACCAAAATTTATCTTGCATTAATATAACAACATGCGAAAAATAAATACATTAACCAAACCATCCACACAATTATAATAGTTTTAATTAATCATATGATAACTAGATGAATAAATAATACCGTATAAATTATCGGTTCCCAAAATAAAATCAAACAATAAATCTAAAGGTAATAAAACGGAATCCAAAATATAGTATGATAAATAACTGAACAATTGTGTCAACTGGAGGGGCAACATGCCCAAATGAAATACTGAATAGTAAATCCTAGTCTAGGAATGCATAACTGAAGCGTATAGGAAAACTCGTGTAAGCCTCCACAAATGCTGCAGCTACGCATCATTGGAATGAGTCATCAAGCTTGACGTCCCTGTGGTTGGACACCTAAAATATTTTAATGCGGGTCAAGCCCAAAACCATTTGAAAAATATTTAGCAAGTGTTAAAATGTAGTAAGCGTAGTTATTAGATATACGTGTTAGTTTCACGCACTCTCTCTTGAGTTCCTCAACTCTTCACTAAAGTGTAAACCTAATGCCTCCTAATAACCCTCCTAGTTATGCTACCAAGCCTAACTACACATAAGCATGTATCTAACCTCATTAAGTTTGGCTCCCCCGTAGTGCCCATACAGTACTCTACCGCATTAAAATCTCTCGCATGCTATCGCTAAACCATTTCATTAAGTTCCTCATACCTAAGTTATCTCTAGATATACAATATCTATATCTTCTACCGTCGCACAAAAATAGATAAGTCACATAAGTATATATATATATAGATCACACTAATTATATATATACTACTACGGCATCCCGGAACGGCCACCGGGATGAATGCATACTATGCTATCAAGTCAATGTACCTCTTGTAATATATCAAGGACTATCAATTCAGAATGTCACCTCAAACCCTAAATCAAACAAGACATAATGGAGGCGAACATATTATTAAGCCTTTGGGATGTGCACATACCTAATGTACCCAAATGACCTTCCAGTCCCACTAATACACAACACGCAGTGAGCCGCACTAAGTTCTATGTTCTGGGGTACCAATCCAGACCTCACTGGAATTGTCAATGTAGGATCGCCCTCTGCTCGGAACCTCCCGTGATAGTAGGCAGCATAGGTATATTCACACACATAACCAATCACATAATAGGCATGCAAACAACCTATGTGTGTATATATATATATATATATATATATATATATGGACATACATATATATATTCAGTAGGTATACACACAACCCATCATATAAACCCGTATGTAAGGACATAATTTTATAAATGTCTGGGGTAGAATCTAGGAACTTTCTATTTTCTCCTAGATCACAGTTTGTATGTCTGATACCGCTACATTCGGCACGTCAACACGATCATCCTGGATGGACTTTATCAGAATTCAATGCATCCAGCATCTTCACGTGCATCATGCTACATGCGACGTGCTGCTCAACTCATTCCCACTACTCCACTACGCTTTATTGGTAAAGTGGTTTATTGGAGCTTTAAATATTTGCATAAGTATTTTGGAAATTTTTTGAAAATTATTTTTGAAGTCTGGATTAATTTTTTATCAAAAGCAGAATTTTTTCTAAGTGTAGAAGCGAAGTGCCTTGAATGACGAGCTCGCTCAAACGACTTTGAATGTCATTCATTTGAGATAGGCATGTCGCGCGATCTTGTTTGAACAACATTTGTCCTTCGTTCGAGCGACATGGCTATCTCCTTCGAATGAGCCACCGCCTCGATTTTTGTATAAATATCCGTTCTCCTTCTACACGTTTTTTAAGTCTTTCTGCAATCTCAAAATTCAGCGAAAACTGTCCAGAATAAGACTTCATCTTTCTAAGGTTTTCTAAACCTTTTTGATTCACAAAACAATTCCCATATATGTGTGTGAGTCTTTAAACCTTCAAGAGGATCTTTTACTCATCTGGAGTAATTTGTAAGGAAACCGCTCTCTTCTTCATTGTTACCCTTCTGAAAAAGGATGGTTCCCGCCATCGACAACAGAACCGACACCCGAGGATATTTCTGTGTCACATATTTTCATTGTAATCCATGTAAGCCGTTCTCTTACAAAATTATAGTGAAAATAAAAGATTTTTCACCTTTGGGGGATTTTTCCTCCTTTGTGTGTGTTTCAATGTTCTTGCTTGATTTTATCATCATTAATCACACCTAGATGCATGTTTAGGACTTAATTGATAAAAACTCAGTTTAATTAAATAACTTACTTATTTGAATGCAAGCGCACTCTTATCAAATTGGTATCAGAGCCAGTTACACCACTTTACCGTGTATTTTTCGCAAAATTTTTGTAAGATATCAATTTTCTGAAAATTTGATTTTTTTTGATAACGAGTTTGTTCATAATGGAGAAGTTATTTAATAAAATGCCAGTTTTTGACGGGGCAAAGTATGCATATTGGAAAGCTCGCATGAGATCTGCATTAAAAGCAATTGATGAACGTGTCTAGATTTTGGTTAAAAGAGGGTGGACTCCTCCCTCTGTCAATCTTGAAAACGTGACCAATTTAAAACATGTTACTACATGGACTGATTACAGATAAAAATGAAGGTATGAAGATGATGATTGAAGATGAAATGGTTATCACATCAAACACATAAGAGACAAAGTTTTTAAAGTGGTTCGGCTATGAATAAAGCCAACGTCCACTGTTATTTTATTCCCAGGGGTTTACAATAGCACAATATGGTGTAGAGAGAGAAAGATGTATATCTTTTGTATGGTGTCTCTTAGTTGTTTCAGATCGATCCCCTCTATGATGGAGTTATAATGTATTTATAGCCTTGAGGTTGTCAATATGAAAAGGTGATGTGTTGTCATCTAGTAGACATCTGTTGATACAGTAGAAATGTACAGTAAGTCTCATTAAATGCATTGTTATCTTCATTAATAAACATTAAATGCATAGTTATCCTTTGATTTGTCTGGATAGAGTTGCTCTACATGCCATGAGTTTCTATGCACGCAAAGTTGCTCGTTGCTCTGCACACTTGCTCGTTACTCTGCACACTTGCTTATTGCTCTGCACACTTTGAGTTGCTTGGTATGCCATGTGTTGGTTGGTATGCCGACCAACTCTCCTAGGGTGCCGACCAAGTATAAATATTACCACATAGGATGACAGGTGTCTTTTCTGACTGGTCCTCATAGATGGAGAATTTTTGCGTCAACAGAAGCCCCCAATGCTCCATGCTTGATGTTTCACTGAAAGGATGGAGTATTTATTCTGTAGTGTTGCTCGATGCTCGTGAAATTCTTGATTTGCCTTCTTGATTTGTTCAACATAAAGTGAACTAACTCCAGGATGACATATGATGCAGGCTGATCGATGGTTGCTAATATCTCTTTTTTTCGGAACTCTGTTCGTCAAGCGAACGTGTGCTATGTATCACCCCTGGGAATTTGGATGCAGCCATGCCATAGTATGAAACTTTTAGCTTGACATAATCTTCAAGTATGTTGATTGGTTTGCTAGCCGACCAACTGCCTCCTGTGCCGAGCAACTGAGTGCTAACTTCATGTGCTTGATTTTTCTAATTTATGCTCCTCTGAATACTTTGTCGAGTAACATACTAGCTTTTGAACCCAACTCTTCAATCTGACTAGTACCAAGCTAGTGGTGGACTTCGAAACATTTTCATAGAACTTCTTCTTCAAAATTGGTCAGGACAGTAGTAGTAAAGATCTCAGTGATGTAGATGCTGAATATGACTCCTGAATGTGCATAATAACTCCTGAATATGCCTCTTGAACTTCAATATGCCTCACAAACAATATGCCTCCTAAACTTTAATATCAAAACTAATTCTTGAGCAAGAAAAATAACTCCTGAATGATGATTGGTCGAGGCCCCGACCGTGTAAGTATGTGGAGTTGAATTTGATGCTCGACTACATGATGTTATGAGAATGTGCCACCGAATGAATAACTAAATCTGTAATAGAAGCCCCCATGTGTGGAATATGAACTTTGAATGTTTTCATGGCCTTGAAGTATGTTGGTCTTGCTAGAAAAATAAGGCCGAAGAAATGTTCCCTAAGATCTTTGCATGTTTGCATTTTCATTTTCTTGGAAATACTTTGTAAGATTCTTTCCTTGTTGTTTGCTGATGAATATATATATATGTATATATCTGTAGAAGGACAAATTATCCATTTTTGCATAGATAATGGAACTTGCTCCACATGTTATTTAATTATAGTGACTTGTCACTCTTTGGGCCTAAGCAATGGAATGATTTTCATCCCATGTTCCTGCTTAGTTGTAGTAATCTCATTAAGATTACCTTGTTGACTAGATAGTGGATGCCCCGGGTGGTCATCCATCTTCTTTCCTAGTTTGGTACCAACAAACCGGAGTTGGTAGTTAATGAATTACCGACCAACCGGAGTTGGTGGTAATTGAGTTCCCGACGAACCGGAGTTGGAGGAAATTGAGTTCCCGACCAATCGAAGTTGGTGGTAATTGAGTTCCCGACCAACCGTAGTTGGTGGTAATTGAGTATATATAGAGAAAAGAATTTTCCTGAATAACAGTTCCTTGGGGATAAAATATAATAAATACTGGAGACCTCCTTGGAGCTGAATATATGATTATAAATGTTTTGTCAAGCTCCATGCTAAGATAAAGAATGATTCAGAGTAATAAGAAAGTATCTCGCTGATCTGTCGAGCCAAAATATTATACTGCCGAATAAGAGTAATATTTTCCAAAATATAAGAAAATGGACGAGTACTTTGTCGGGCCTGAATTTAAATAAGATTTACCCCGACCAACTATCCGTTGGGGGTGAAATATAACAAATGTTGTAGTTATCCTCGGAGCTGAATAAGTATCTTGCCGGGGAAAATTTTTTCATAATGCCGAGCAAGAATAATATTTTCCAGAACATAAGAATATGGCCGAGAACATTGTCGGGCCTGAATATAAATAAGAATGACCCAGACCAACTGTCCGTTGGGGGTGAAATATAATAAATGTTGTAGATCTCTTCGGAACTGAATAAGTATCTCGTCAAGCTCCATGCTGAGATGAGTATAGGATATGAATCCGAATGGATATATAAAATAATTTGTGCTTGAGAAAATTTCATAGCAATAATACAATCATAGTGCCTCGCTGATGTAAAATTTCATAATGGTGAGCAATGATAATATTTTCCAGAAGTTTAAGATTATTTCGGAGCATTCGTTGGTACTGAATCTTATACATGTAAAAATTAATAACTTACCCTACCATATGTATAGGTTTAAATTGATTAGTCATGAGAATAATTTAGTCAACTAGTCAATATATATGATATGTATATGCTCGGGAAATAACAATATCAAAAATATGAAATAATATATGTTTGACTGATCTGTCGAGGCAAAATTGCCTGATGTCAAGCAATAACAGTTTTCAGAAGTTAAAGATTGTGGTTGAGCTTTCGTTGGGATTGAATCATGTCCCTATGGAATTTTAATAAGTTGCTCGAACTCCCGTTGAGACTAGTTCAGATAGTTAGTCATGAGAATAATTATCCAGCCAAACAATATATGATGTTTATCAGCATAAGGCAATAAAAGTTTTAAAATATGAAATAATATATTTTGTGCCAAACGTGTATCATGTGAGCAGATTTTTTATCAAATAGATGCCATAAGTAAGGCTTATAATATTTAATCTAGAGTTTTTTATAAAATTATTTAAGCTCCATCAACTATTCAGATATAAGTTTGATTTCAAATATATTTTATTTCACGTGAAGCTGTGAAATATGGAGGTTGGGTATAAGAACTCAACTTTAAACAATCAATTTGAACAAAGTCAGAATGGTGTAGTAAAACTCGAAAATAAAAATATGTGGCACTGTACAAAATACCCATTTTATAAGTTGGTGTAATAAGACAAAAGTCCTTCTTAAATGGAAAAACTTTATTTTGATGAAGTTAAATAAATTTGGGTCCCAAACGTAAAGTTTTAAACCCATCACCCTTTTAAGGAAATCTTTTTTTTTCTCTCTTTGCTACCAACCAACATTAGATGTTGACGACCAGGAGTAGGCTCATTGGTCACCGACCAACATTAGACATCACCAACCAAAAACAGATGGTCTCCGACCAACAATTTCTTCAATGCCCGAAGAAGTTGTCACTCCCGACCAGTGATGGGAGGTCTGGTAAAATTGATAAATGTGCAATACTCGTCGTCGACGAGCAATTCAATTTCATCGTCCAGTTATTGGTTCCTCCGACCTGCAGTATGAGTCTGCGACCAAGAGCAATTGTTTCCACATAACGTTGTTGTTTGTATCATAGTTATTGTCGACTCATAAAAGTTATGTTGACTACAGTTAAAACCCATCTTCGGTACTGCAAACCATATCTCCGAACAACAATGACAACACCTAGTATCGTAATTCCTATCCCCGACCAGCAATCAATGAAAACTGACCTGGTATCTCAAATCATGTTGCCGATCAACAATGAACACCCTTGATATTGAAATTCATGTTGCCGACCAACACCTACCTATGTAATTCTTAATTTCTGAGGACGCTGACACATAATCATGTCCCCGACCAACAATAAGATATGTGGGTGATCTCCCTTTTATCGTAGCTATAATATAGTGGTCGTCGACCAAGTGTATATACTTTTGACCAGCAATAGGATCTTCCAGTCAAGCAATAATGATCCCACTATATTGTCGACTAACAAAAAAAAGCCTCCAACCTACAGTAGAGGTCTCCAATATACAATAATATATTAGCGTTAAATGATCACCAACCATGAGGAGTTACATGATGGGCGTGATTTATATAGAACTATAATTCTGTCGATGAAGCGTTAACCAACCAAGTATTCTGATGAGTTAATTCTTGAGCCCTTGATCGACTTCTACACAACGATTGGAAAAATGAATGGACTCCATAAAAATCCTCGTTTCCTTACGTTTAATTGCTGGCCTCAAAATCTGCTACTAACCCTTCATATATGATAGTCCGAGAGAAAATTGGGGAAAATATATCACCGGTGGGATCTGTCGTCTCTGTATGATTTTGAAGAAGTCAAACGGTTTTAAAAAATTTTAATAAAGAAAATTTTGAATAAACGGACTCCATTTCGTTATTTTTATTGCTGTAGAACGCTGACACCCAAAGGGATGATATCCGATTTATTGCTGAAAGATCAAGATCTGGGATCTTTAATTTCATATTTTTCCTTCTCAAAACTAAAATTCCTCATTTTCGGTTCCTCACAATCGTTAGAAAATCATATGATGTATTAGCAGAACTATTTGAATATTTTTCTTTAGGTCAGAAAATGTAATACAGGGGATCATATGGGTCTCAGTAAAATTGATGCAAATCAGTAACATGTTTACCCAACAAATTTTTAAGAGACTATGTAATTTATAAATATCTTGTAAATGAAATGTCTAAGAAGAGTGGCAGGTATGTTTGTATAAACTATGTCAATATCTTTAATGAGATAATATTTATCCTTTCTCAAAATTCTAAGATACATGAATCAAATAATCAAGATTTGATGGCAGATATACACACGAATCAAACTTATGCAGGAGAGACTTATTGATGTTTGTTTCATGTCAATCAATATGAGGGATCACATTCAAAGTATCCTATATTTATATATCTATATATAAGCATGTCTGTATAAAATATATATGTGTAGAATTTTCTTAACATTTGCGATTATGACTATGCATATTCATGAATATAAATTGATCTAATAATTTATGAATATAAAAGCCTGATTTGCAATATTTTGCAGAATTCGTAAATAAATATGGGACAACTAAATTATGTATATAAACATAAAAATCATGACTAAATCAAAAGATGTATGTATAATTGATTATATGTAGAGAAAATAAAAACTTTGCTTTTGATGGAGAACAATGCTTGTAACACGTTCCCACACACGATGCCAATCTGTTGATGACTAGAAATAACATCCATGTTATCTTATCGGCATCAAAAACAGATAAAAATGAAGGTATGAAGATGATGATTAAAGATGAAATGGTGATCACATCAAACACATAAGAGACAACGGTTTTTAAACTGGTTCGTCTATGAATAAAGCCTACGTCTTCCCAAGGGTTTACAATAGCACAATATGGTGTAGAGAGAGAAAGATGTATATCTTGTGTATGGTGTCTCTTAGTTGTTTCAGATCGATCCCCTGTATGATGGGGTTACAATGTATTTATAGCCTTGAGGTTGTCAATATGAAAAGGCGATGTGTTGTCATCTAGTAGACATCTGCTGATACAATATAAATGTATAGTAAGGCTCATTAAATGCGTTGTTATCTTCATCAATGCACATTAAATGCATAGTAATCCTTTGATCTGTCTGGATAAAGTTTCTCAGCATGCAAAGTTGATCGTTGCTCTTCACACTTGGTCGTTGCTCTGCACACTTTGAGTTTCTTGGTATGCCATGTGTTGGTTGGTATGTCGATCAACTCTCCTCGGGTGCCGACCAAGTATAAATATTGCCATATAGGATGACATGTGTCCTTTTCTGACTGGTCCTCACAGATGGAGAATTTTTGCGTCAACAATCATCTTTTAATTCTAGGGGTTTAAGTGCTATTTGTGGGTCTGTCACTCCTGATGAGTTCAAACGCATAATGACGTGCACCACGTCAAAAGAGGCATGAGATGTTTTGTAACTTACCCATGAAGGTACTAATGCTGTGAAAGAATCTAAACTGCAAAATTTAGCAACTCAATTCGAAACAATCACCATGCTTTAATCTGAATGTTTTAATGAATTTTATGCCAGATTGTTTGATATTGTTAACACTATCTTTAATCTTGGTGAACATAATCCTAATGCTAGAGTTGTTAAAAAGATTCTTAGATCACTGCCTATGCATTTTATCCCTAAAGCCACTGAGTTAAATTCTATGGGTAATTTAAATACACTTAAATTGGAGGAACTTGTAGGAGACTTGCAAATGTTTTAAATTGATATGTTTCCTAAATCTATCAAGTCTAAAGATAAGGGAATTATACTTAATGCTCAGGAGAGAAAGAGTGAGGGGGTCGGCAAGAAAGAGGGGAGAGTCATCTAGACAAAGAGAGACAGATACCTCAGATTCTGAGTGTGATTTTGACTTAGATGATTTGGCCCTATTTGCAAAAAAATCAAGAGAATTCTCAAATTCAAGAAAAATGGTAATTTTAAAGATAAAAAGAAATTTGAGAAAAAAAAGTTTGAAAAGAAAAATGAAAAAGGTTTTAAAGATCCTCCTAAAAGGGAAAGTAAGAGATGCTTTGAGTGCGACGGTAGGGGTCATAGAGCTTTTGAGTGTGCTACTAGGCTGAATAGAGAAAAGGGCAAAGTTGTCCTTAATCTTATCCTTAGTGATGACAGTGAGGTCGAGTCGATGGATTCTGGAGATGAGTCACTGCATGAGTGTAACTTCACCGCATTCATGGCTAGGCATGTGATTACTTCTAGTTCTCCTCACGACGATGAGGATGCTGCTTCACAGGGACACCTCGACAGTGAGAGTGATGTGAGTGAGGGGGAGGATGACACAAGTGAGAGCGAGTGTGATATTCAACGTGCCTACGCTGAGTTATATTCTGAGTCATTTAAAACTAAAAAGTGTAACAAAGAGTTAGTTCTTAGGATCACCGCTTTAGAGGAAGATTTAAAAAAAGCGGGAGAGAGAGTCCTCCACCTGCACTACCTTAAGAGAGAGAGAGTCTACATGTGTTAAGAAAGAGAGTTTGTTTTGAGAAAGAAAGAGGGGACTTGACTAAATAAGTGGCTAGTCTTACGAACGAGCTCTGTTCCTCCGTGGAGACTCATAAGAAACTTGAAGCCCTTGTAGCCCTGCTTACTCATGATCTGTAGAGAGCATGGGAAGTCAAGGTACAAATCGAGGACATATCTGGGAATATGGGGAAAATGCTTCTCGGCCCTGCTTTAGGTTTTGGTCACAGGCAAGGAATTGGTTATGACGATGCTTTCACGTCCTAAATTACACCTGGACCAGTTCCTGAGTCTACTTTGACTCCTTATGGCCATTGTCAAAAACCTCGCAAGAGAGTTAGACCAAGAAAAGCAAACCAAGGTCCGCCTAAGACTATATTCTTTTGTACTTATTGAAAAAGAAAAGGCCACCTCGGGAGTTTTTCTATAGTGTGGGTCGGACACGACGTACTTTTGCTCCACCACAGCATACTGATGATTTTACCAGTCTGAGAGAGCGAGTTCAGTTTTTATCTGCCACATCGCAGAGTTTTATGGAGGAATTTTGACGGATGTCTTTGCCGTCAGTAAATGCTTCTCACATTCCGGCTAAAACCAATAACAACAAAGGTAAATAAAAGGTCACCACTTCTTGGGTACCTAAGAAAGATAAAAAGGCCTTTGTTGTTCATGTCTCTCTCAAAGCACATAATAACTCTCAGTGGTATTTTGATAGTGGGTGCTCCAGACATCTGGCAAGTGATGCCTCATTTTTTACGTGTCTTGAGGATTATCAGGATGGAAGAGTCACCTTTGGAGATGGGAGAAAGTCTAGCATTAGAGGACGTGTTACTGTAGAGCTACCAGGATTTCCTAAGCTAGAGAATGTTTTGTACGTTAAAGGTTTGAAAGCAAACCTTCTCCGTATTAGCCAGCTGTGTGACGCTGACTTTGCCGTAAAGTTTGACCGGGACGCATGTAATGTCTATAATTAAGCCGATAAACTTTTAGTGCGAGGGGTAAGGACAAAGGATAATTGCTATGGGACTGAGCCCACATCCTCACTTGTCTGCAACAGCGCCACGATCAGTCCTATGGATATGTGGCACTAACGTCTAGGTCACGTGAATGTTAGAGATCTAACTCGTTTAGCTAAAAAGGACCTAGTACGTGTCTTACCATCACTTGGAAAGCCAACTTCGACGGTTTGTGGACCCTGTCAGTTGGGAAAAAAAATTCGTAGCCCCCATAGGAAGTTGTATTCCATTACCAGCTCTCGTATACTTGAGCTTATTCACATGGATCTTATGGGTCCTACTCGTACTGAGATTCTGGGTGGTAAGAGGTATATCCTCGTGATGGTGGAAGATTTCTCCAAATACTCGATTATAGGTTTTCTGAGGGAGAAATCCGATGCTGTGAAGTTCTTAATGACCAAGTGCCGTGTCCTGCAAAATCAACACGGATTCACTATTAACAGGATATGTAGTGACAACTGCACTGAATTTAAGAAAGCAAAGGTAGATCTTTACTGTGATAGCATTGGGATCAAATATAAGTTTTCTACTGTGAAGAGTCCTCAACAAAATTGGATTATTGATAGAAAGAATAGGATGATCGAGGAAATGGCTAGATCTATGCTTCTATGTCGTAAGGTTTCTATGAGATTTTAGGCAGAGGCAGTGTCTACTGCATGCCACATGGTGAATAGGGTTTACTTGCATCCACACACTCTTAAGATGCCTTATGAATTGTGGACTGACATGAAACCCAACCTTATATATTTCCATGTTTTTGGGAGTAAATGCTACATCCTACGGGATAGAGAGCAATTAGGAAAGATTGACTCCTAAAGCGACGAGGGAATACTGTTAGGATATTCATCGAAAAGTAGAGCGTACCGAGTTTTTAACCTGAAGAGCTCTAAGGTTATGGAGTTAATAAATGTCACCATGTAAGATGACGAACCTTCGGCATTTATTGATTCTAGCCTTCAGTGTGAGGATGGGGATGTTTCTGGCAGTAATCTACTTGTACCTCACCCACACTCTGTGGACCCTACTCCTGTTTTAGGGGACACACCTGCTTGGGTTCGCAAGAGTCATGACCCTTCTGCCATTGTTAGTGATCCCACTCTAGGGGTTAAGACTCGTGCTCAGCTAGAGAATGTTGTTATCCATTTATGCTACACGTCCAAAGTCGAGCCCAAGAACCATAAAGAAGCACTCAAGGATGAACATTTGATATCTTCTATTTAGGATGAGTTGCTTCAGTTTAAAAATAATAATGTCTGGAAACTTGTCCCCTGACCTAGTGAGACTAATGTGATAGGCACCAGATGGATTTTCAAGAATAAAATGGATGAAAATGGTACCATAATCAGAAACATGGCTAGGTTGGTCGCTCAAGGCTACACACATATAGAGGGTGCAGAATTTGGAGAGACATTTGCTCCTGTTGCGAGGCTTGAGTCCGTCCGCTTACTACTCGCCATCGCATGTCATCTACGCTTCAAGTTATATCAGATGGATGTCAAGAGTGCATTTCTGAATGGCATTCTACAGGAGGAGGTTAACGTGGAACAAACAAAAAGGTTTGAAGACCCTAAGTACTCGGAGCATGTATACAATCTGAGGAAAGCCTTGTATGGTTTGAAGCAAGCACCCCGTGCTTGGTACGAGAGGGTTACTTCCTATCTCTTAGCCCGTGGCTTCAAGAGAGGAGGAGTTGATATGACGCTGTTCATCAGGAGAGATGATGGTGCTATTTTAGTTGCCCAAGTCTATGTGGATGACATAATCTTTGGATCTATATGCTCCCAACATTCTCATCACTTTGAGGAGGCGATGAAAAGTGAGTTTAAGATGAGCATGGTTTGTGAGCTTACTTTATTCCTTGGTCTCCAGGTTCGTCAGCTAGAGGATGGGATATTCATCTCCCAATCTAAGTATGCTAGAGACCTAGTGAAGAAATTTGGGTTAGACTCCGCTAACCACACACGTACACCTATGAGTACCACTACCAAGATTAGTAAGGACAATTCAGGCAAGGACATTGAGCAAACCTTGTATCGGAGTATGATATGTAGTCTTCTCTACTTGACTGCCAGTTGTCCCAACATCGCCTTTAGTGTTGGAGTCTGTGCGCAATATCAGGCATCCCCGAAAGAGTCACATTTACTTGCTCTAAAATGTATTATTAAATACGTGAGTGGGACTCTCTCATACGGTATTTAGTATTCCTTTGATACCGATGATCGTTTGTACGCCCATTCGGATGCCTATTGGGCCAAGGATATAGATGGTTGTAGGAGCACTTCTGGTGGGTGTTTCTATTTTGGTTCTGCTCTTGTATCCTGGCTGAGCAAGAAGCAAAACTCCATCTCTTTGTCCACTACGGAGGCTAAGTACATCGCCGCTGGTAGTTGTTGCACGCAACTCTTGTGGATGAAGCAAATATTGGAGGATTATGGGATCTCATACGACACCTGACTATTTCTTATGATAACACGAGTGCGATACACATATCCCGTAATGCAGTCCAACATTCGCGCAGAAAGCAAATCAGGATACGCGGGCACTTTATACGTCAGTTAGTTGAGGAGAAAATCGTATCCCTGAGTTTCGTACCTACCGACCGTCAGTTAGCCGATATTTTCACGAAACCTTTAGATGCCCTTAAATTTGAGAGTCTTAGGAAGTCTTTGCTGATTTTCACAGTTAACTGAGGGGTTGGTATGTGTCTAGGATAGGATGCGTTTTCATGTTCATATCATATGCTTCCTATTGCTAGTTTGTTTTATATGTATTATTGTTTTGTTGTATAGCTATTTATTTATTCTTTTGAAAAATACAAAAATATTTTAGTTTTATAAAAAATTTAGAAAAGTACAAAAAGATTTTTGTATTTTATTTGCACCTTTAATGGATGAGCATTTAAGATAGCCGAGTCACAATTTCACGCCATTTTTCTTGTGACTGTTGGATAGTGATTTGAGACACTACATCATTTCATCCATGTGCTTTACATTGTTTGGAGTCTTTCAGATGTGATTAGTGATATCTTTCTACATGTTTGACTCATATCTCCTTTATTGCACACATGCACGACTTTATTTTATTATTGTACTTGTCTATCACATATTGGCTAGAGTGTTTCAATCTCAATTTTGTCTATACAACTGACCATATGCGATACAACTTGACACGATTGGAATGCATGTAAAAACCGATTTGGTGAGACTGTGTGTTTACTTAAAAATGGGGAAGGGCTGCGAAAGGTTCATTTCGCCTTTGCAATTTTAAGCCACCGTTAAAAAGGACCTAAAAATTGAGGAATTCTATTGTCCGGGGTCCAAAGAGGTTAAAAGAGCCCGAAAAAATTTAAAGGCCATAAAAATCAATATATGCCAAATATGGGCCATTAGGTTTCACCATCAATTCTCCAAAGTTTGAGAATTTAGAACACCTCTATTAAAAATATAAATCTGAGGGAGTCTTGGTTGGAGAATATAAACGGGTTTGCAGTTCCTTGAAAGTCTTGAAAAAGCATAAAATAGTTTTAGACGTTATTGGTGTGGAAATCACTTTGAGCTTTGATTGGTTGATTTGATTGAGCCAATGTCTCATATTACCACGTTTTTACACCAAGGGAAGATTTTGAGTTCATTCGTTAGGAGTATCCAATATTCATTTTCCACATATGTCATGTTTGTATGGATTGATTTTCCTATCGAATTTGATCACGCACCTACATTTACGCTATCATCGACTTGGTTATTTTTGTGTTATTTCATGGTGTGATTCTTTATTGTATGTTATGTGTAAAAAATTTTGAAAAATACAAAAAGAGCGGTTTATTCATGTGTGTCATTCTCCATGTGCATTCATTCATGCTTCTCATATCGGTCTATTTGGGGACATCATAAAAAGGGGGAGAAGTGTGTTGGTGTTTGGTTGATTTATGAATGATTTGTTTAAGCTTACTTGATCATCAATTTTTGCATGTCATTATATTTCAAACTATTGCTTGTCATGGGTATTTGCTTTATCTCATGTGTGTAGGTACAATATTGTTCATTATTGGATTGCACACCCTGATGAGAAAAGCTTTGAAGTTTCTGAAGAGCTGAAGATTTGAAAGACATGTCATTTAGTATTATCAGTTTGAGGGTTTAATGGGAATATTATCTTGTATGTCATTTGAATGCATAATTCGGATTTTTTATGTATGTACCGGCATAGACATAGGGGGAGATTTGTAAGGACATAATTTTATAAATGTCCGGGGTAGAATCTAGTAACTTTCTATTTTCTCCTAGATCACATTTGGTATGTCTGATACCGCTACATTCGGCACGTCAACACGATCATCCTGGATGGACTTTATCCGAATTCAATGCATCCAGTATCTTCTCGTGCATCATGCTACATGCGACGTGCTGCTCAACTCATTCCCACTACTCCGTTATCTGTAAAGTGGTTTATTGGAGCTTTAAATATTTGCATAAATATTTGGGAAATTTTTTGAAAATTATTTTTGAAGTCTGGATTAATTTTTTATCAAAACCAAAATTTTTTCTAAGTGTAGAAGCGAAGTGCCTTGAACGACGAGCTCGTTCAAATGACTTTGAATGTTGTTCACGCGAGATAGGCCATGTCGTGCAATCTCGTTCGAACGACATGTGTCCTTCGTTCGAGCGACATGGCTATCTCCTTCGAATGAGCCACCGCCTCAATTTTCGTACAAATATCCGTTCTCCTTCTACACATTTTTTAAGTCTTTCTGTAATCTCAAAATTCTGTGAAAACTGTCTAGAATAAGACTTCATCTTTTTAAGGTTTTCTAAACCTTTTTGATTCACAAAACCATTCCCATATACGTGTGTGAGTTGTTAAACCTTCAAGAGGATCTTTTACTCATCTGGAGTAATTTGTGAGGAAGCCGCTCTCTTCTTCATTGCCGCCCTTCTGAAAAGGGATAGTTCCAGCCATCGACAATAGAACCGACACTCGAGGATATTTCTGTGTCACATATTTTCATTGTAATCCGTGTAAGCCGTTCTCTTACAAAATTATAGTGAAAATAAAATATTTTTCCCCTTTGGTGGATTTTTCCTCATTTGTGTGTGTTTCAATGTTCTTGCTTGATTTTATCATCATCAATCACACCTAGATGCATGTTTAGGACTTAATTGATAAAAACTGAGTTTAATTAAATAACTTCCTTATTTGAACGCAAGCGCACTCTTCTCACCGTACGTACTATTTATCTCTCTCCAATACTCAACGTATAATAATTTTCAAACAATTTTTTATCCGTGTTTTTCGAGTATCACTCACTACCCAAAGGGTCCCAACTATGCCTTAAAGTATTTCAGTACTTCATACAACCCTATAACACTGGTCTAAGTCTTCGGTTCACTTATGCTCCCAGTTTCCCGTTCTTAATTCTCATAATTGATTAAGTTTCATACTACGCTCAATCAGACCTAGTCTTGATCCCCTCATTCTGGCCTAAGCCCAAGTCTCTGCCATAGGGCTAATAGATCTCACTAAGTCCTTACCTATACTTTAACAATTACTCAAAATTTATTTCTTTTATTTATTGTGAAAATAGGGCATAAATAAGGGAAATGGAAAAAAATTGGGCAGCCGAATTGATTCGGCCTTAACCCGAATAGATTCACCAAACCGAATCGATTCGACCAAGGAACCGAATCAATTTGAGGCAAGCAGGTTGTCTTCCTATGTAAGGACATTTTTGTCCATTATCAATTTGTTATGTCGCACACCGTTACACCGTTGAAGAAATTAAAGATTCATACAGTCATCAACGGATCCGAATATCAAAAGAAGAAGAGGAATCAAAGTCTGACAGGTCGAACCGGTCTGCCCAGAATAAAAGAACCGATCCGCCTGCGGACCGGTCCTCCTCAGACCCGGACCGGTCCGCCTGCTGAAAGCCAGTATACCCCGGACTGCAAGTGAATCGAAGAAGCCTAAAATAAAAAGAACTGATCCGCCTCAGACTCGGACCGGTCCACCTAGGATAAACACAAACAGATCGTGCAGAGATCTTTTAGGCCCAGGACTTCTTTTATAAACCCACTATGGAAAGTGGTTTTCCAAGACTTACATACACGATTTTCAAAGCGACAAAAACTCTAAGTCTTCACCTATTGAGTACCAAGACTCTAGGTTTTTTGATTCACACAAATTTCCAAACACTTGTGAATCACTCTGCAACCCAGGAACGCACTTTTGCTGTTCATAACATTGTGGAGAAGACCGTTCTTCTTCTTTATTGCATCCCTACTGTAAAAGGATAACTCCAGCCGCCGACTACAGAATTCGACACCTGAGGCTAATTCTTAGTCACTTGTAGTTTCATTGTAATTCGAAATTGTACAGTTACAATATTATAATGAAAATAAATGGTTTTGCCCCTTTGGTGGATATTTCCTCACAAGCATGTGTTTGAATGTTCTTCCTTAGTTCATTATCTTATTCATTCAAATATTGTTGCATGTTTAGGGTTTTTTTGAGTTAAAAGGTGTTTAATATATAATTGTCCCATTTGAACGCAAGAACATACGTTCTCAAATTGGTATCAGAGCAGGTTACGCTAATCTATCGCGTATTCCTATTTTCCGCAAAATTTTTCTAAGCTATCAATTTTCTGAAAAAATTGATTTTTGAAAAAGTGCGTGTTCAAATGGAAAAGTTATATAATAAAATGGCAGTTTTTGACGGGACAAACTATGCCTATTGGAAAGCCCGTATGAGGTATGCATTAAAAGCCATTGATGAGCGTGTCTGGATTTTGGTTGAAAGAGGGTGGTCACCTCCCTCCGTGACTGTTGATAATGTGATCAACTTGAAACCTGTCACTTCTTGGACTGAAGAAGAATTTAAATGGTCATCTTTTAATTCTAAGGGTCTAAGTGCTATTTCTGGGTCTGTCACACCTGATGAGTTCAAACGAATAATGATGTGCACCACGTCAAAAGAGGCATGGGATGTTTTACAACTCACCCATGAAGGAACAAATGCTGTGAAAGAGTCTAAATTGCAAAATTTAACAACTCAATTTGAAACCATCACCATACATGAATCTGAATGCTTTGATGAATTTTATGCTAGACTTTCTGACATTGTGAATACTAGCTTTAATCTTGGTGAACATATTCCTAATGCTAGAGTTGTTAAAAAGATTCTTCGTTCTTTGCCTAAGCGTTTTACCCCTAAAGTCATTGTGCTAAATTCAATGGGTAATTTAAATACTCTAAAATTGGAAGAACTTGTAGGGGATTTGCAAACATATGAAATTGATATGTTCCCTAAAACTGCTAAATCTAAAGATAAGGGAATTGCACTTAATGCCCAAGAGAGAAGGAGTGAGGGGTCGGCTAGAAAGAGGGTAGAGTCATCTAGAAAGAGAGAGACTGACATGTCAGATTCTGAGTGTGATTTTGACTTAGATGATTTGGCTCTTTTTGCAAAAAATTTCAAGAGGATTCTCAAATTTAAGAAAAATGGCAATTTTAAATATAAAAAGAAATTTGAGAAAAATAAGTTTAAAAAGAAAAATGAAAAAGTTTTTAACGATCCTCCTAAGAAAGATAGTGAGAGATGCTTTGAGTGCGATGGTAGGGGTCATAGAGACTTTGAGTGTGCCACTCGTCTTAACAGAGAGAAAGGGAAAGTTGTCCTTAATGCTACCCTTAGCGACGACAGTGAGGTCGAGACGGTGGATTCAGGAGATGAGTCACCGCATGAGTGTAACTTCACCGCATTCATGGCCAGTCAAGTGAGCACTCCTAGTTCTCTTCACGACGATGAGGATGATGCCTCACAGGGACACCTCGATAGTGAGATCGATGTGAGTGAAGGGGAGGATGACTCAAGTGAGAGCGAGAGTGATATTCAACGCGCCTACACTGAGTTATATTCTGAGTCTTTTAAAACTAAAAAATGTAACAAAGCGCTAGTTCTTAAGATCACCGGCTTAGATGAAGATTTAAGAAAGTCAAGAGAGAGAGAGAGTTCCTCCTTCACCGCCCTGAGAGAGAGAGAATCTGCCGGTGTCGAGAAAGAGAGTTTGTTTAGAGAGAGAGAGAGTGTTTTAGAGAAATAGAGAGGGGAATTGACTAAACAAGTGGCTAGTCTTACGAGTCAGCTCCATTCCTCTGTGGAGACTCAGAAGAAACTTGAAGCCCTGGTTGCCCAATTGACTCATGATCTTGAGAAAGCACGAGAAGTCAAGGTACAAATCGAGGACAAATCTGGGAAGATGGGAAAGATGCTCCTCGGCCCTGCTTTAGGTTTTGGTGATCGGCAAGGAATTGGTTATGATGGTGCCTCCACGTCCCAAATAGCCCCTGGACCAGTTCATGAGTTTACTACTACTCCTTATGGTCATTGTCAAAAACCTCGAAGGAGAGTTCGACCAAGAAAAGCAAACCAAGGTCCGCCTTTGACTATGATCTTCTGTACTTATTGCAAAAGAAAAGGCCACCTCAGGGAGTTTTGCTATAGCATGGGTCGGACACGACGTACTACTGATGAGTTTTCTAGTCTGAGAGAGTGAGTTGAGTTCTTAGCTGCCACATCTCAGAGTTTGATGGAAGAATTCCGATGGATGTCTTTGCCGTTAGTGAATGCTTCTCACATTCCAGCTAAAACCAACAACAACAAAGGCAAACAAAAGGTCACCACCTCTTGGGTACCTAAGAAAGATAAAAAGGCCTTTGTTTTTCATGTTGCTCTCAAAGTACATAATACCTCACAGTGGTATTTTGATAGTGGGTGCTCCAGACATATGACAGGTGATGCTTCATTTTTTACGACTCTTGAGGATTATCAGGATGGCAGAGTCAACTTTGGAGATGGGAGCAAGTCTAGCATTATAGGACGTGATACTATCGAGTTACCTGGGTTCCCTAAGCTAAAAAATGTTTTGTACGTCAAAGGTTTGAAAGCAAACCTTCTCAGCATTAGCCAGCTGTGCGACACTGACTTTGTAGTAAAGTCTGACCGGGACGCGTGTAAAGTCTACAATCAAGCCGGTAAACTTTTTATGCAAGGGGTGAGGACCGAGGATAATTTCTATGGGACTGAACCCACAGCCTCACTTGTCTGCAACAGTGCCACGATCACTCCTATGGATCTGTGGCACCAACTTCTAGGAAACATGAGCGTTAGAGATCTCAACCGCTTAGCTAAAAAGGACCTAGTACGTGGCTTACCATCTCTTGGAAAGTTAACTTCGACCGTTTGTGGACCCTGTCACATGGGAAAACAAATCCGTAGTCCCCATAGGAAGTTGCATTCCATTACTACCTCTTGTGTTCTTGAGTTGATTCACATGGATCTTATGGGTCCCACTCGCACTGAGAGTCTAGGTGGTAAGAGGTATATCCTCGTGATGGTAGATGATTTCTCCAGGTACTCCATTGTAGGTTTTCTGAGAGAGAAATCTAATGCTGTAGAATTTTTAACAACCAAGTGTCGTGTCCTGCAAAATCAACACGATGTCACTATTAATAGGATGCATAGTGACAATGGCACTGAATTCACAGAAGCAAAGGTAGATCTTTACTGTGATAGCCTCGGGATCAAACATGAGTTTTCTGCTGTGAGAACTCCTCAGCAAAATGGGATTGTTGAGAGAAAGAATAGAACGATCCAAGAAATGGCTAGATCTATGCTTCTATGTCGTAAAGTTTCTAGGAGATTTTGGGCATAGACAGCCACACGGTGAATAGGGTTTATTTGCGTCCACACACACTTCGGACTCCTTATGAGTTGTGGACTGGCAAGAAGACCAACCTAGCATATTTTCGTGTTTTTGGGAGTAAATGTTATATCCTATGGGATAGAGAGCAATTAGGAAAGTTAGAATCCCAGAGCGACGAGGGAATATTTCTAGGATATTCATCAAATAGCAGAGCGTATCGAGTTTTTAACCTGAAGAGCTCTAAGGTTATGGAATCAATAAACGTCACCGTGCAAGATGACGAACCTCCGATGGTTATTGATCCTAACGTTCAGTGTGAGGATGAGGATTGTTCTGACAGTGATTTACCTGTTCCTCTCTCACACTCTGTGGACCCTACTCTTGTGCTAGGGGACACACCTGCTTGGGTTCGCAAGAGTCATGACCCGTCTGCCATTGTTGACGATCCCACTCTAGGGGTCAAGACTCGTGCTCAGCTAGAGAATGTTGTTAGCCATCTTTTCTTCACGTCCAAAGTCGAGCCCAAGAACCATAAAGAAGCACTCAAGGATGAACACTGGATATCTGCTATGCAGGATGAGTTGCTTCAGTTTAAAAAGAACAATGTCTGGGAACTAGTCCCCCGACCTAGTGAGACTAATGTGATAGGTAACCGGTGGATTTTTAAGAAAAAAATGGATGAAAATGGTACCATAATCAGAAATAAGGCTAGGTTGGTCGCTCAAGTCTACACACAGATAGAGGGTGTAGACTTTGGGGAGACATTTGCTCCTATTGCGAGGCTTGAGTTCGTCCATCTTCTATTCTCCATCGCATGTCATATGTGCTTCAAGTTATATCAGATGGATGTCAAGAGTTCTTTTCTGAATGGCATTCTATAGGAGGAGGTATAGGTGGAACAACCAAAAGGGTTTGAAGACCCTCAACACCCGGAGCACGTCTACTATCTGAGGAAAGCCTTGTATGGTTTGAAGCAAGCACCCCGTGCTTGGTACGAGAGGCTTACGTCCTATCTCTTAGCTCGTGGCTTCAAGAGAGGGGGAGTAGATATGACGTTGTTCGTCAGGAGAGATGATGGTGCTATTTTGGTTGCCCAAGTCTATGTGGATGACATAGTCTTTGGATCCACATGCTCCCAGCATGCTCACCACTTTGAGGAGGATATGAAAAGTGAGTTTGAGATGAGCATGGTTGGTGAGCTTATATTTTTCCTTGGTCTCTAGGTTCGTCAGCTAGAGGATGGGATGTTCATCTCCCAATCCAAGTATGCTAGAGACCTAGTGAAGAAATTTGGTTTAGACTCCGCTAAGCATGCACTTACACCTATGAGTACCACTACCAAGCTTAGTAAGGACACTTCAGGCGAGGACGTAGAGCAAACCTTATATCGGAGTATGATCGGTAGTCTTCTCTACTTGACTGACAGTTGTCCCGACATCGCCTTTAGTGTTGGAGTCTGTGCGCGATATCAGGCGTCCCCGAAAGAGTCACATTTACTTGCTCTAAAACGTATTATTAAATACGTTAGTGGGACTCTTTCATATGGTATTGGTATGCATTTGATACCAATAATCGTTTGTCCGCCTATTCGGATGCCGATTGGACCGGGGATGTAGATGGTTGTAGGAGCACCTTTGGTGGGTGTTTCTATTTTGGTTCTGATCTTCTCTCCTGGTTGAGCAAGAAGCAAAATTCCATCTCTTTGTCCACTACGAAGGCTGAGTACATAGCCGCCAGAGGTAGTTGCACACAACTCTTGTGGATGAAGCAAATGCTGGAGGATTATGGGATTTCACAGGACACCATGATCATTTCCTGTGATAACATGAGCGCGATACACATATCCCGCAATCTAGTTCAGTATTCGTGCACCAAGCACATCAGGATACGTGAGCACTTTATTTGTCTGTTAGTTGAGGAGAACACTGTATCCCTGAGTTTTGTTCCTACCGACCATCAGTTAGCCGACATTTTCACGAAACCTTTAGATGCCCTTAGATTTGAGAGTCTTAGGAAGTCTTTGGGGATTTGCACAGTTGACTGAGGGGTTGGTCTATGTCTAGAATAGGATGTTTCTTCATGTTCATATCATATGCTTCCTATTGCTAGTCTGTTTTATATGTGCCATTGCTTGTTGTACAACTATTTATTCATTCTTTTTTCTTTTTATATTTCTTTTGAAAAATACAAAAAGATTTTATTTTTACTAAATTTTTTGAAAAATCCAAAAAGATTTTTGTTTTTGCTCCTTTTATGGATGAGCATTTAATATACCCAAGTCACAACTTCTTTCCATCTATCCATGTGACTATTTGATAGAGATTTGAGCGGCTACATCATTTCATCCATGTGCTTTACATTGTTTGGAGTCTTTGAGATGTAATTAGTGATATCTTCCTACATGTTTGACTCCTATATCCTTTATTGCACACATGCACGGCTATATTTGATAATTGCACTTGTCTATCTCATGTTGGATTGAATGTTTCCATCTCAATCCTGTCTATACAATGTACAATATGCGATAAAACTTGACAAGATTGGAATGCATGTAAAAACCGTTTTGGTGAGACTGTGTGTTTTTATATAACGGGGAGGGGCTGAGAAAGGTTATCATCTATCCTTTGCACAAAAGCCACCATTAAAAAGGACCTAAAAAATGGAGGAATTTTAATATGCGAGGTCCAAAGAGGTTAAAAGAGCCCAAAAAAAATTTACAGGCAATAAAAAGCACTTCATGCCAAATATGGGCCACTTAGGTTTCATCATCAATTCTCCAAAGTTTGAGAATTTAGAATGCCTCAGTTCAAAATTATATCTGAGGGAGTTTGGTTGGAGAATCGTTAAATGGGTTTGCACTTCCTTGAAAGTCCTGAAAAAGCATAAAATCGTTTTGGACATTATTGGTGTGAAAATCACTTTGAGCTTTGATTTGTTGATTTGATTGAGTCAATATCTTATATTGTCATTCTTTTACACCAAAGGACGCATTTGAGTTCATTCTCTAGGAGTATCCAATATTCATCGTGCACATATGTCATGTTTATATGCATTGATTTTCCTATCGAATTTGATCACACCACTTCATTTACGCTATCATCGACATGGTTGTTTTTGTAATCATTCATGGTGTGATTTTATCCTAGTGACACTCCACACTTGATTATTTGATTTATTTCTCTCATTTGTCTATTTGGGGACATCATAAAAAGGGGGAGAATGAATTATCTTATTATGGGGGAGATTTGAAAGTTTGAGTTTTCTCATAAATTGGTATATATGTCTATCTCATTTCAAACTCGATACGTCACTTGGTATTTTGTCTTTTCTCATGTGTGTAGGGTACTACATGGATTATCAGTGGATTGCACTCCTTGATGAGAAAAGTGTTGAGATTCCTTAAGAGTCGAAGAGCAAACTTTGAAGTCTTATTCAATTGTATCTTTCCAGTTTTGGGTTCATGGAAGGGTAGATTTGTATAGGCATCTTTAGTTGTTTGATAATTCGGATGTTTGTTTTTATGATGTACCGGCATAAACATAGGGGGAGATTTGTAAGGACATTTTTTTCCATTATCAATTTGTTATGTCACACGCCGTTACATCGTTGAAGAAATTCAAGATTCATACAGTCATCAACGGATCCGAATATCAAAAGTAGAAGAGGAATCAAAGTCTGACAGGTCGGACCTGTCCACCCAGAATAAAAGAACCGATCTGCCTGCGGACCGGTCCGCCACAGACCCGGACCAGTCCGCCTGCTGAAAGCCAGTATACCCCGGACCACAAGCGAACCGAAGAAGCCTAAAATAAAAAGAACCGATCCGCCTACCCGGACCGGTCCGCCTCAGACCCGAACCGATCCGCCTGGGATAAACACAAATAGATCGTGCAGAGATCTTTTAGGCCCAGGACTTCTTTTATAAACCCACTACGGAAAGTGGTTTTCCAAGACTTACATACACGATTTTCAGAGCAACAAAAACTCTAAGTCTTCACATATTGAGTACCAAGACTCTAGGTTTTTTTATTCACACAAATTTCCAAACACTTGTGAATCACTTTGCAACCCAGGAACGCACTTTTGCTGTTCATAGCATTGTGGAGAAGACCGTTCTTCTTCTTCATTGCAACCCTACTAGAAAGGGATAACTCCAGCCGCCGACTACAGAATCTGACACCTGAGGGTAATTCTTAGTCACTTGTATTTTCATTGTAATCCAAAATTGTACAGTTACAATATTATAATGAAAATAAATGGTTTTGCCCCTTTGGGGGATTTTTCCTCACAAGCATGTGTTTTAATGTTCTTGCTTAGTTCATTATCTTATTCATTCACATATTGTTGCATGTTTAAGGTTTGTTTGAGTTAAAAGGTGTTTAATATATAATTGTCCCATTTGAACGCAAGCACATACGTTCTCATCCTCATTACACTGTTACGAGTTTCTTCCATTATTATCAAACCCAACCTCCATGGATCGTATCCGAATTCCCATACAAATCAACCCATCATCAAATATAATTATATTAACAGTTTCTAATGAATTTCCATTACTAAAGCATCATTAAATTCCATGTTTAACAAGATTTGATCATGATGTGTGTATACAAACCCTAGTTTCACTTTCTCATGAATGTTCTTCATAAAACCCAAAGCTTAATCCCTCGTAATATCGCAAATGTTAGATTTTGTATCATCAAACTCAGAATTCAAGTCTCTAATATGAATCCCAATTGTTAACATGAATCAAGCCCCATTATTAAATCACAAAATCATGTATTCATTATAGATTACATATAATTCTACCATATATAGTATAACTATTAAAGAACATGAAACATTAATATTTGCCTCTTGTGAAGGTGGTCTGATTTCGTTTTCAGATTATGAAGTTGTCTCCCTCCCCTTCTCATCCACACTTCGATGGTAATGACTGTGCAAGAATGGTGTCGAATGCTCCAAGAATCCTCTATTCTTCCTCTCTTATGGCCTTTATTATTTTTATTTTATTCTAACCCTAGCCTCCTCAAAATATATAGGGATATAAAACTTAGAAATTCGTATCTCATCCAACCCTAGTCTCCCAAATGACTAAATTGCCCTTACGGGGTGTCGGATGGTCTAAAATTGCCCCGGGATCGAATCAGCTCTCCCGGACACACTATTCTGACTATTTTGACCCATACGAAATCAACCGTTACCTCAAAATCATTGTCCGAGTCACTCTACATAACTTTTCTATCTCGACCTCATATAGTCTACACTCGACTCCCGGTTGAGATATAACACTATCACACTATCACTCGATATGATAAAAAATAATTATTTACTATTCACTTAGTAATTATATTCCATAAATATGAATCTTTGTCTCTCCCGTTTAATATCTTAATAAACACCGTATATTTAATTAAATTAAATTACGTCATGCATGTTATTTAAAATAACATAATTAATTAAATTTTAAATACTAAAAAATTCGAGGTGTTACATACTTCACCCTTACAAAGGAATTTCGCCCTTGAAATTTAAACATACCTGCAATGAATAACTCTCGATAATTCTCATGCATGTCACCCTCCCTCTTCCACGTCAACTCGTCAACATTTTGGTTCCCCCACTGAACTCGAACAAAGGGTACCACCTTAGACTGCAGCTAACGCTCACTACGATCAAGTATCGCCATGGGTCTCTCCTCATAAGAGATATCTGGATGTAAGTCTATCTCATCCAATGGAACTTTCCAAAAATCCCTCTCGCTCCACTGGTACCTCTTCAACGATTACACATGGAACACGTCGTGAATCCGTTGTAAGTGGTCCGATAATCCAAGCCTATATGGTACTGGCCCCACCCTCTCGATAATCGAAAATGGTGCAACATATCTCGGTGCTATCTTCCCCTTCTAGACAAACCTCATAAACCCCTTTATTGGAGACACGGATACCAAAACTTGGTGACCAACCTCTAGCTCTATGTGCCTCCTATTTGCATTGGCATAACTCTTTTACCTGTCTCGAGCAATACCGATGCACCCTCAAATCAGCTCAATCTTAGCGGTGGTGTCCTGAATCATCTCTGGACCTAATATCTTATCGTCCCCCATCTCTAACCATCAAGCGGGCGAACGACAACGTCGACCATACAGCGACTCAAATGGTGCCATGCCAATGGTGAACTTATAGGAGTTATTATACATAAACTCCACTAATGGAATATACTTCTTCTATCCTCCTTCTAAGTCAAGTATGCACATCCTCAGCTTATCCTCAAGAATATGATTAACTCGCTCCGTCTTCCCATCTGTCTGTGGGTGATACGTCGTACTGAATCATAAATCTATGCCCAAAGCCTCCTAAAAGCTCTTCCAGAAGTGGGACACAAAAATATTATCCCAATCCGACACAATATTAATCGGGACACCGTGCAACCGCACTATCTCGGCAGTAAATAATAGCTCATACTGCATCATCTCAAAATCCATACGAATCGGTAGAAAATGGGCCACCTTAGTGAATCAATACACTATCAACCATATGGAGTTGTGACCTCGCAGCAATATTGATAGCCTAATAATGAAATCCATGGATACACTCTCCTACTTCTATATTGGAATATCGAGTGGTTGCAGCATATCCATTGAGATCTGGTGGTCTACCGTCACTAGCTGGCTAGTAGCAAACTTCGAGACAAATTAAGTTATGTCCCGCTTCATCCCCCACCACTAATACTGCCTATCCATATCCTGGTACATCTTTTCCTCACCGGGATATACCAAAAACCTCGACATGGGAGACTATGACATCACTGCATGTCTTAAATCCTCATCTCTGAATACACGAGTCTCCCATTAAAGCATAAGCCGCCTTAGAACTAATCGAATAAGACATCGCCCCATTAGAAAATAATTCGTGAACTTTGTCCTGGCAATACTGATTCCCTACCTATGCTTTCACCACCCTTATAACCATCTCGAGTATGACAACTAGTACGGGCATACAAAATCTGGTAACCTCATCATCATGGCGAATTTCTCTCCATTTCGCCTTCCAAACTCCTCTATCTCCCCATTAGGCTATCGGCTCAATGCGTCTGCCACCATGTAAACCTTCCCAGGATGATACTGAATATCAAACTAGAAATCCTTCATAAACTCTAACCATCTCCTCTGCCTCATGTTCAGATCCTTCTGCATGAATAAATACTGAAGTAATTTATGGTCCTTAAATAAGGTAAACTGCTCCCCCAAAAGATAATGCCTCCAGATCCTCAAGGTAAGCAAAATAACTACTAACTCTAAGTCATGCATGGGGTAATTCCTCTCGTGGCGATTAAGCTTATGAGACACATAAGCTATAGCCCTATCCTTATGTTGAAATACACCCCTAAATCCCTGCAAGGATGCATTCACGTAAACAAGGTACTCCACTCCTCCCCTAGGCAGGGCAAGAACAGGTGATAAGGTTAATTTGTCGTTTGGCTCATCAAAAGATAACTAACACTGGTTGTCCCAAAAAAATGGAACCCCCTTACGAGTTAGATTCGCCAATGAACCCGCAATCTTTAATAAACACTTAATGAATCACTGATAGTATCAGTCCATCCCTAGAAAACTGTGAACCTTAATCGGTGTCGTGGGTTGTCCCCACTCCCTCACCATCAATACTTTACTCGAATTGCCACCATACCCCTATCAGACGCAATGTGGCCCAGAAAATGCACCTCCCGAAGATAAAACCCACACTTCTCAATTTTAGTATACAACTGGTGATATCGTAGTGTCTATAAAACCATATGTAGATTCTTGGTATGCTCATCCTCAAAATGAGAGTAAACAAGAATATCATCGATGAACACGATCATAAACTGGACAAAGAACTCTCTAAAAACCAGATTCATGAGATCCAAGAACACCGTTGGCGAATTGGTGAGCCCAAATGTCATCACCCTAAACTCATATGACCATACCGTTTCAAAAAAGCAGTCTTAGAAATTTCCTTCTCTCTTATGTGTAATTGATAATAACCCAAACTCAAATCTATCTTATAGAAGTATGTTCCTCCCCTCAGTTGGTCTAACAAATCATCGATCCAATGCAGTGAATAATTATTCCGAATAGTGATTTTATTCAACTCCCTATAATCGAAACATAATCTAAATGATCCATCCCTCTTATTGAGAAATAACACCTGCACACCCCACAATGATGTACTTCGTCTAATGAAACCCTTCCCCAGAAGATTCTTAATCTTCTCCCTCAACTCTCTCATCTATGAAGGGGCCATGCAATAAGGTGATCGGGTGATCGACCTCATACCCGATGCTAGATCAATAATGAACTCAATTTCCTATCTAGGCGATAGACTGGGTATCTACTTGAACATGTCCTCGGATTCCCTCACCACTAGAATCGAGCCTAAATAGATAACCAACTCCTATGAGGTCTCATCCACAATGTAATACAGATTATTGATTGACCCTCCCTTACGAAGAGGCATCGCCACAACGAACATTTCTTGCCTTAGAATAGAGAACACAATGGTCCCCTCGAAGTAATCCACTATCACCCAGTATCCAGTTAACCAATTCATACCCAAAATGATGTCATTTCCCTCCATATCTAACACGAGAAGGTCGGCAGCTAAACATGATCCCCCCACATCAATATCTACACCCCTACAGATCGAGTGTATAAGCGATCCACTACAAAAAGGTGACTTTACACACATAATAAGACTATCGGCTATCTCTAATAAAATGGATGCACATTAAACTATGGTGGCTATAAATGAGTGTGATGCCCTCGTATCAAATAAAATCCTACTCTCAAGCTTGCGAATAGGAAATGTACCCTTTGTCCTAATGTTGGCAGTCTCTCCTCTTGTGGCCCATCTATCCACAAGTAAAATAACGTCCTAAGAAGTACTTCTGCCTTTGGCTCTGATAGCCCTATCGAGGTTGCCCCGGCTGACCTTGGCCCTGGCAGCCCTGAGGAACATGTTGTTGTTGTTGCTACTTAGGAACCTATTATCCTAGCCTAAAATCTCTCTTAAGTTAGTAACCCCCCAATCTAAATCTCGTGGCAAAATCCCCCTATCGACAATCCTTCCCCTATTGTTTTCTCATCTACTATTGTGGTGCTCCACTAATACCATTACCACATGCCTTGCCCGTATAGCTAGGCTCACTCCCTCTCGTGCTTCCCTTCAGACTAAATTGATGATCCTGGAAATGCATAAGTGCGGCATTGACGACAACCGTATATGTCCTCAAGGCAGGAATACCTATCAAGTGTTGTCTGATTCTCCAGGCTAGCCCATCCATAAATCTTTACTTCTTCGTCTCTTCACGATTCATCTCGTCTGGCAAAAAATTAGCCAAATGTGTGAACTCCTCCTCACACATAACTAGAGAACGATCTCCCTAGACCACCTAATTGAACCTCTTATGCTTCTCTGTCTCAATATTTGGTGGAAAGTATTTGCGGTCAAACCGCACCTAGAACTCAACGATGGGCATAATATCCCTCTCCTCAGCTATGGTAACAGATTTCCACCACTGTAAAGCTACCTCGATAAGTCTAAAGGTGGAAAACATCTTCTTATACACATCGCTATACTCAACCATGCACAGGTGGCGCTGAATATCGTTCTTACACTAGCAAGCCAAAATCACTTCAGAACTGCCCTAAAACTCGGGTGATTGGCCCTTTGAAAATGCCTCCCTCACTCTCGGCCAATATGAAGGCCCCGAGTGGTCCTGGACAACCCGTGGCACTAGCTGCTGTGCTGGATGGGCCCGAGAAAAGTGGAGTGCCATGGAGGTGATAGCAACATTAATGACCTATGCCATAACAGCGGCCACCTCTCCAGCCATAACTGTCCCCTGCGGTAGCTGTGGTTGCGGTGGATATGGCTCCTGTTGAGCCTCTCTCTCATAGGCTCTCTACGCTACCCTCGTCGCTCATCCTCTCCTGGGTGGCATATGAAATCAGATCAAATTGTTTGAGTTCACAGTTAATACAAATATAATAGTAGAAGAACGTAATCTCAAATACGTAATCATGAATGCAATAATCCTAATAGTAGGACTCTATGACAAAGAACGCTACGCTGAAATCATACTAAGTTGTACAGATCCTACGGATAATAGAAGCTTGTGCTTTGATACCATATGTGACACCCCACCTATTTTAACCACGAGTGATCAGTCATTTATCAAAATAAATAGGAATCTCATTTTGTTCATTCTTAGCATCACTGTTGAAAACTTTTTAAATTACTAACCACACATGTTAAATTAAGCCGGTGCCAAATTTTATCTTACATTAATATAACAACATGCGGAAAATAAATACATTAACCAAACCATCCACACAATTATAATAGTTTGAATCAATCATATGATAACTAGATGAATAAATAATACAAAACAAACCATAAGTTCCCAAAACAAAATCCAATAATAAATCTAAAGGAAATAAAACGTAATCCAAAACATAGTTTAATAAATAATTGAACAACTATATCAACTGAAGGGGAAAAATGACCAAATGAAATACTGAATAGTAAATCCTAGTTAAGGAATGAATAACTGAAGTGTCTAAGAAAACTCCGGCAAGCCTCCACAAATGCTGCAACTACGCATCCCTAGAATGAGTCATCAAGCTTGGAGTCCCTATGGCCAGATACCTAAATTATTTTGGAAAAATATTTTGACACAGGTCAGAACCCAAAACTATTTGAAAAATATTTAGCAAGTGTTAAAATGCAGTAAGAGCACTTATTAGATATACATGTTAGTTTCACGCACTCTCCCATGAGTTCCTCACCTCTCAACTAAAGTGCATACCTAACGTCTCCTAATAACACTCCTACTTATGCTACCCGACCTAACTAGACATAAATATGTATCTAACCTCATTAAGTTTGTCTCCCCCATATCGCCGATACAATACGCTATTGTATTAAAATTTATCATATTTTATCGCTAAACCATTTCATTAAGGTCCTCATACCTAAGTTATCCTTACATATACACTATATATTCTTCTACCATCACACAAAAGTAGATAAGTCACATAAGTTTATATATATCATGCTATTTATATATATATACTACTACTACGACATCTTCGGAACGGCCAACGTGATGCACGCATACTCTACTATCAAGCCCATGTAACTCTTGTACTATATCAAGGACTATCAATTCTGAATGTCACCTCGAATCCTAAATCAAACAACACACAATGGAGGTGAACATAGTTCTAAACCCTTGCGATACACATATACCTAATGTAACAAAATGACTTGCCAGTCCCACTAATACACAACACATAGTGAGCCGCCCTAACTTCTATGTTTTGGTCCACCAATCCTGACCTCTCTAGAATCACCAAGGTGGGATTTCCCTCTTCTCGGAACCTCCCGTGATAGCAGGCAGCGTAGGTATGTTAAAAAAAATAACTAATCATATAATAAGTATTTACACAACTTATATATATACATATATTCAATAGGTATGCACATAACCCATCATATAAACCCACACGTAGTATTTATCTCTCTCGAATACTCAACGCACTAATAATTTCCACACAATGTTTTATCCGTGTTTTTCGAGTATCACTCTCTACCCAATGGGTCCCAACTTTCCCTTAAGGTATTATAGTAGTTCATATATCCCCATACTATTGGTCTATGTCTTATGTTCACTCATACTCCCTATTACCCGTTGTTACTTCTCTTAATTTATTAAGTTTCATATTATACCCGATCAGACCTAGTCTTGATGCCCTCGTTTCGGTC
Source organism: Sambucus nigra (assembly GCA_949130495.1). Taxonomy (NCBI): domain Eukaryota; kingdom Viridiplantae; phylum Streptophyta; class Magnoliopsida; order Dipsacales; family Adoxaceae; genus Sambucus; species Sambucus nigra. Next base: position 99,246,149 of record OX422224.1, read on the forward strand.
CATGCCCTAGTACATACCATAGGTCTATTGGATCTCACTATGTTCGTACCTATAGTTTAAGAATAATTCAAAAATTTCTAGTTTATTTATTTATGAAATAGGGCATAAATAAGGTAATTGGAAAAAATATGGGCAGCCGAATCGATTCGGCCTTAACCCGAATCGATTCTCAAAACCGAATTGATTCGGCCAAGGAACCGAATCGATTTGTGATGAGCAGGACGTCTTCCTCATTGAACTGTTACGAGTTTCTTCCATTATTATCAAACCCAACCTCTATGGATCATAACCAGACTTCCATATAATTCAACCTATCATCAAATATAAGTATATCAAATGTTTCTAATGAATTTCCATTACTAAAGCATCATTAAATTCCATGTTTAACTAGAATTGATCATGATTTGTCTATACAAACCCTAGTTTCACTTTTTCATGCATGTTCTTCATAAAACCAAGAACTTAATCCCTCATAACATCCCAAAAGTAATATTTTGTATCATCAAACTCAAAATTCAAGTCTCTAATATGAATCCCAATTGCTAATATGAATTAAGCCCATTATTTTATCTCAAAATTGTGTATTCATGCTAGATTACATCAAATTCTATCATGGATATTATAATTATTCAAGAATATGTGAGATTAACACTTGACACTTGTGAAGGTGGTCTCATCTCATTTTCTGACGATGAAGGTGTCTTCCTCCCCTTCCGACCCATAGTCTGATGGTAATGGCGATGCAAGAATGGTGTCGAATGCACCAAGAATCCTCTATTATTCCTTTCGTATGGATTTTATTGGTTTTATTTTGTCCTAACCCTAGCCTCCTCAAAATATGTACTGATATAACACTTAGAAATTCGTATCTCCTCCAACCCTAGTCTCCCAAATGACCAAACTGCCCTTACGGGGTATCAGGTTAGTCTAAAATCACCCCACGATCCAATTAGCACTCTCGGACACACTATTCTGACTATTTTGACCCATACGAAATCATCCATGAGCTCAAAATCACTATTCGAGTAACTCTACGTAACTTTTCTATCTCGACCTCATATATTCTACACTTGACTCCCGATTGAGATATAACAATGTCACATCACTATAACTTGTTACGATGTATAATAATTATTTATTATTCACTTAGTAATTATATTCCATAGATATTACTAAGCATCTCTCCCAATTAATATTTTAATAAACACCTAATATTTAATTCAATTAAATTACATCATGCACGTAATTTAAAATAACCGAATTAATTAAATTTCAAATACTCAAAAATACGGGTTGTTACAATTGATACCTCTAATACCGTTGTATTAGATTAGATGTATAGTAAGGATAAGGATAAGGATATATCTTTAATATATATATATATATATATATATATATATATATATATATATATATAGCTAGTACATCAAGGAATTGCACGTGGACGTAATAAATCTTCTCTCTCTCATCTTCCACATAATTGCATTTACTTTATTGCTTTTACTCGCTGATTTGCAGCCCTAATAATTATCACCACCTCTTAAAGATATCTTCCTATGTCTCTTCACTTTATCATGCCAATATCTCCCCCTCTCTCTCATTTAGAAGACTTTTGACCTTCTGGAGAATGCCGGAATCGAAGGGAGATTTTGTGTCATGGAGTATTTGGTGTGATTTTGGGTGAAAAATGTGGATGTCGATTTTGGATTTTGGAGTCTAGGTCATGAGAAATTTTTTTCTCTTGAGATGGGGGGAAATCGTTCGCCATTACGCGGTTCGACCATGAATGGCCTACGTCCACGGGGCTGCAGTTGTGTTTCATTAGAATAATGAGAGAGTTTACATGAATGTGTTTCTCTAGCCTTAGAGCCCCCCTTTTACAATGATGGATGTCCCCTTTATATAGACTTAGGGGTTACAAATGGATAAGTCCTATCCTTGTAGAGCTTGATTTACATAAGATACCGCTCCTCGATCTTCTAGTTTATTAAGGACTCTAGTCATCCTTATCTTGTTGGAAAGTCTGTTGCTCGCCAAATCCCTATATCACTAAGTTATACCAACAGCACTACATTCTACTATACCAACACGCTTGGTGCCAGTTTTGAACCAAACTAATTTTTCTATTTATTTTGGTTTCAGCTCTAATTTCTCTAAAAGGTTTCAATTTATGCTTCTTCTAATTTCAATTTTTATACCTACGACACTAATTTTTCATTTTATGCTCCTTTGCTTAAATTGAAACCAATAGCACTATTTTTCAAACATCACTATTTTTCTAACAATATCACTTCTTGTCTCAGTTTTTATACTAACAAACAACACTATAGCTAAATCTTTCAGCATAAGAACAGGACAAAAAATGGTATAAGCAAAAAACATGGTGAGGTGATAAAATAGCATAACATTACACCAACTTGGATGTAGTTTACAACAGTTCATTCTATCCCCTACCAATTTGGATGGTAGCTAAACCTATATTCACCTAGCTGCAATTTAGAAACACAAAATAACTCTGAACAAATTAAAAGACATAATTAAGTCACATCTATATTTCTAACATTTCATGAATGGTCCTCGCTATCTCCTTCGGCAGCGTCACTGTCAACACCCTATCCTCTAGAACAGAGTTAACATCATCAACGTCGGCATTCTTGGGGAGCCGAAACTGCCTCACAAAGCTGCCAAGCCTCCTCTCCACATCTCATCAGCATCATCTTATTCCTTGGTCCTCTTATGTTGCCATCTTCCACCTGCGCCTGGCCGCTGCCCTTAAATAAATTATTAACATTCCCAATATTGATTTAGGTAACATGCAAATTGGTGACATACACCCACATATGCCTAGTGTGCAACCGGAGACTATAGCTTCCTTTTGTTTCATGACTCCCAAATTGATTTCCAAAAATTTTAAACAGGTAAAGGGTGCTTTCATGTGCGTGTTTAGAGAGAAATATTTGTTAGCTAACAGGGAGATCAACACGAATGATGTGAACCACCAAGTTTAGTGAGATTCACAAAATTAATTCAATAAGAAAAGGGAGAATAAGAAGTTTTGACAATGAACAAAAACATAAACCCCTCCAAAACATATTGATTTAAAGTAACTGTTATGGTGTTAAAAATATATAGTATTAAATAAATAAATCAAAATCCCTAAAGTAATTAATTGTTAGTTCTTTATTAGTTATCAAGGTAAAAAAATTAACTGTTAGCCTCTATAGTGCAATAACAACTTCAAGATGCCAATAAATACCAACAAATAAAACATATGATTAAACAGATTAAGAAGCCAAAATCTTACCGCATGAGAATGCCGAGATCCTTTGATGGAGGAGCTGCACCCACATAGTCACCTTCACTCTTGATAACCTGAACGAAAAGGGAAAAAATGTCTAACATAGTGAGATCTAGCAGTGAGTTAACATTATTTTGTGAGATATCCAAAATAAAACAAAGGGTACCAGGAAACAATACACCAAAAAAATTCAAAAACAAATTCTGAGAGATCTAATCTTGTTGGAGCTCCTGGCAAAAGATGTGAATAAATCTCACCAAAACTCACCGAAGCCCCTTGGTGCCCGAGACACTGTACCATACTTGGCACACTCGGATGCTTCCCTTGCCGCTTTGCATCGCTGGCATTGCCAATCACACCAGCTCTCCTATCCCTATTTTCTCCATAAATGGCATCTCAATCCCATGCTCCTGCCTCGCAAGCCCCTTCCCCTACCCCTGTTTCCACCCCATCCTGGCCATCATCATTTATACAGCAGTTCAAAATATCGAAATGTAGAAAATGAGAGAGAACACAGCATACTTTTACAAAAAAAACTTGATTTAAACCTAAAAGAATGGCAAGAAGCACACAATCCTATCTTAACAGACCTCTAAAAGAACCACTAACATTCTCATAGTGTGGTTATGACTGAAGCCAGCACAATGCTCATGCTACAAAAAGTAAAACTGTATAAAAATAATAACACAAAAAAAAATATCGCAATGCAAACTCTATTACCTAAAATTAACACAAACTCATAACTCTTGACACAAAATTAACACAAAAATAAAAATATCGCAATGCAAATTGACAGAACTCTTGACAGAGAAAAAAAGAATGGTCTTGTTTAGTTAGTAAGGTGTGTTTGTGATGAAATTTGTCCTTATATGATCCTAAACTTGATAAAATAGTAAGAAAGTCAAATTTGTGCTTGCTAAATATAAACGAACAAAAATAATAATAAACATGTGCAATTGCAAAAAAGATCCCAAAATTCAAAGTTAATTGTATAGAAGTAGTGAAAGATCCCAAGATACAAAACCATATACATATGCAATTGACAAAAAGGCTCCAAAACATTGTATTTGTGATTCAAATATAAAAATTATCATAATGGTCAGCGAAAAACTCACTCGGGTACAACCTCAACTTCAACACTTCTTTATGTTATTTATCATAGTTAGGAATTTGTCAAATTTAACAATAAAAATTAGCCTAAAGTTTTGCCAATTACTGGATTAAGAAAGAATTCAGGACCCGAAACAAAAAAAATGAACAATTAAAAATAGTTTAGAAGAGAGTGAAACAGAGAACAAAAAAACATCTAAGAACTTAGGATCCAGAACAAAAAAATGAACAAATAAAAAATACTGACAGTCATTAAAATTGTCAAGATGCCCAACAATTTTCCAAGAGTTCACAAACCCATTATAATCTTTAAAAAATCCCTGTAAAAATAAAAGACAAACCCATTATATGTTCGTAAACAACATATCTGAATTGTGCATATGCACATAAGTACCATCTTTCCCAAGAACACTCATTCAAAATAAATATAAACATCTTTCATGGTTATATACATTGAAGAAAACACTCAAGCTCATGATGTGAACACACAAAAAAATTGCAATACACCTCACATAGAATTTTCAGCTACAGGTTACCAGAAAAATACAAAAATAAGATGAAATCATACCTTGAGAGATAACAGTAAGCAAAAAAGTACAAAAATAAGATGAAATCATACCTTGAACTCGAAATCTAAAAGCTTTTCTTTCGGGGAGAAGATTATCGACCTAATATTTTAAAAAATTACAATGGAAATCAATCTCAATGAAACACTTTTCATAAAAAAGAAACAAAATTATAAAAAATAAATGAAACCCTAACAAATACCAATCTTAGATTAAACAACACTCTTTTATTCGAGTTGTTCTCTTTCACAACAGAGTAAAAGAAAAGCAAGAGCTCAAACCAAATATTTATAGTAACAGAAACCCACAAAGCCCATTCTCATGGGTATTCAAGAAAATCCTAATTTGTAAACCAAATCATAAAAAAAAATGAACCCATGAGGTTCGTACCTGTGAGAGTATCCAAAGAATCACACCCATTCTCATGGTCTAAGAAAAAGTGTGAGGACACAGAAGTGTTTTTGAGAGAGAGAGAGAGAGATACAGAGGGAGAGAGGAAGAAAAATTAGAACTCAAGCGTGTTGTCCTCTGGGTGAGATTGAGAGGCTCGAGGTATAGAGAGGCTCGAGGATGCAAACGCAGCATGGGCAGTCAGGGTATTAAATCAAGAGAGGGATTACATGTTTTACACCTCACCGTAGTTAGTCCTCCAATTTGATCTCAGTCGCGAGTTAGCTTTGACAAACATAAGTTATAACCCCAAAGATTTCATCCTAACCGTTAGTTGGGGGAGACAAAAAAACCCTCCTCCTTTATTTTATATATATATATATATATATATATATATGCAATATACATGTATTGAGAGTATTTTGTTTCAATGTGCACATTAAATTATTTAATTTAATTTGAAAACTAAATTGGTTTCGATAAATATTAATTAGCATGTTTAGGATTATATTTATGATTTAAATTATTTACTTTCATGATATAAGTAAATAACAATGTGAATTATTATATTGTTGTTAGAGAGTTAAATAAATGGATTAAAATGGTTTAAGGGTGACGCGTACTGTACACACATGTCGGGCCCGGTTAGTGAGATGGTTGGACATTTTTAGTTTGATGACTCGGATAGTATTTTTTAGTGCACCAACGATTTAGAGTTGGTTAAAATAGTCCTGAATTGGTACCCAGGGTTGTAGTTGGGTTTCCCATATAGGGGGTATGATTATCTTTTCCCGAGTTCTGTACATTTTTACTTTCCTCGTACACTTTTACATCGAATATGTAACCGTTCAATCGATACTTTTTGTGGCTAAATGATCAAACCTTGATGTCGTACCACCCGTCTTTAAGAGCTCAGAATATAGATAAATTAATTAGATTAGTTGTAAAGTTTGAGTGCAATGTAACGTTATATAACGACCATTTTCATTACAATTACCTCTTGTGAAAACCACAGCCTAAATTCGATGTCTGATTGTACCATTGTTTTTCGTATTTTATTATTCTCACAGGTTTCATATTTTCTGCATATTACAAAATTAATCATGCATAAAATAATCTAAAATATTCTAAAATAATGTAAAACTTACTTTTTCCATTCTTCAACATCTTTATGTGTGTCAAATAGATAACGAGCTACTTGTTCATGTTGCAAACTCGTTAATTTCACTCATTTTCCCATCACATGACCACCATCATTGACGAACTCATTAGTGTCAGCAACGCTGGTCAAGTCAGGCATATATTCTCGAGTATAGATTGATAACTCCATGGTGATGTATTCCTCTACAATTGATCCTGCAATGTATAGCGTATTCTTGACGTAATCTTTAAAAACTTCCATCAATCTTTCAAATGGATACATCCACCGATATCTAACTAGACCATAAAAAAGTGCCTCGTTGCATAGGTGTACCAATAAGTGAACACTTATGTCAAAGAATGCTGGGGGAAAGTACTTCCCCAACACATAAATCGCTTCGGTCATCGCTAATTTTGCGGCCACTATGTGTTCTCGATTGACTACCTTCTCACACAAAAGTGAGAAACATAAACTAATTTACATAATAGCCCTCCGCAAATCCTTGTTCTTGGAGAAATAGTGCTTAACCAATAGAGGAATCAATTGCATGATCACATGCCAATCATGGGACTTACACTTATGTAAATCATGAGTAGCATAATTCACAATTCTTTGCAACGTGGACAAAAAATTATATGGTCCCTTCAAATTATATATTGTGTCTAAAAGCACCTTCATTTCCCCACTCGTCAAAGTAAACGCACCAGGGGGAATTATTGTCCTTCCCCCACAATCTTCTTTCAACCATAGTAGTGGTTTAAGTTTCAACGATTTAAGGTCTTTTCGTGCATTTTTTCCATCCTTTGAATGACTCCCCCCAAGGCAATTCCCCAAAATATGTTCAGCGAGGTTCTTCTCTGCATGCATCACATCCAATACATGGCGCACCGAGTTATTCTTCCAATAAGTCAAGTCAAATAAAATTGACCTCCTATACCTTGCCTTTCTTATCTCAGTTTCATTCCTAGTTGGGGTCTTCTTATGCTTGACATTCTTAAATTTGGGATTCTTACCTGGCATATTAGGGCCACATTCAGAAGATTTACTTTCAATTTCAGAACCTGAAAGTTGTCTCGGCAGTAGTCTATGTTCAACCACGTCCAATAAAAAATTAGAACCTTTCTCAAATCTGAAACTATGAGCCGGGGGTAAAAACCTCCTATGGCAATGGTATACATTTTTTGAGCTAGCGGATAGACGAAGAGATTCAGTCTCCTCTCCATAAATAGAACACCCCAATAACCATGTACTAGACAATCGGATAATGTCCCATAAGCTGGAAAATCATGATTTGCCCACATCAACATAGCTTTCAGCGTAAACTCTTCTTTTCTAAAAGAGTCAAATGATTTAATACCCTCTTCCCACAACTCATTTAATTCTTCTACCAAAGGATCCAGGTAGACGTCGATGTCATCACTTGGAGCCTTTATCCCAGGTATCAACAAAGACAGCATCGAAAATTTAGGTCTCACACACTGTGAAGGAGGGAGGTTGAGTGGGGCTAGGATCACTAGCCATACACTCTAATTGGTGCTTAAATTTCCAAATGGATTGAAACCATCAGTTGATATAGCTAAACGAATGTTGTGCTGTTCTCGAGCAAATTAGGGATACTCATAATTCATCCTCCTCCAAGCTATAGAATCAATAGCATGATGGATGAGATAACCCCTACTTCTGCCCTAGCATGTCAATCCATTGCCTTTGCTATCCATGGCACTGTGAAAAAATTCTTTAATCTAGGCCCAACGGGAAAATATATCAACACTTTTTAAGGCACTTTTGAGCTTGAGCTTGTGCCTTCCTTACCAGTAGACTGGACATATCTAGGTTCATCGCATATCGGACAACGATCGAGATTTTCATACTCCTTTCGGTATAGTATGCAGTCATACACACAAGCATGAATCGATTTATATTTCATTCCCAAACCTTTCAAACTGTTCTTCATAACATGATTGCTATTTGGAAGCATATTCTCCTTGAGTAGTAAGCCCTTCATCCAATTTAGAATTTCTATCATGTTATTGCCAGACAAATCGTACTGCATCTTCAAACTGTACAAACCAACCATGGCATGTAAAGTTGTTTGATCTTTCTCACAGCCAGAGTATAACGGTTGGGTTGCCTTAAATTATAAACTTTGGTAGTTATCTTCAAGGTTTATCGTGATATCTTCACGAGCACTTGAACCTTGTACATCATTAGTAACCTCATTCTCCTACGCTTCATAAAATTCCTACACATCATCAACTAAATCCTCTAACATATTATGATCTACGCCGTCCCCTTCTATATCTATCCTACTTGTTGAAGGTTGTTGTGAAGGTTGTTCGGGGAAAAAAGGAACTTTCAATTCACTATGAAAACTCCAAAATCGATAAATATCTTGCATACCCCATCTTAACAAATGTACTTCAACTGTTTTCCACTCAAACACCTTACCATTCTTACACCTAGCACACGGACACGAAAACTCTTCATCATTATGACATCTCTTTGCGTATTTCATAAATTCATTAGTACCTCTGCGAAACACATCCCCCATTCTATTAGTCTCACACATCCACTCTTTGTATTTCGAATATACCATCACAGCTACCACAACTAATCACCTATTAAAGGTAAGAAGCGTATATTCATGGATTAGTATAAACAAAACTTAGATTTATAGTATGTTTCATTTAATTATATCTTATTTATATTCAATTTTTAAATTTAAAATTCAAATTCAATGTATAATAGAAATTCCTATTTCCTCCATCTCCTCTAAAGGGTGAGTTGTCCTATCCCATTCAAGACCGCATGTTTTTGTAATTTACTTAACAACTCATGCACATTGTTACAATTTGAGAAAAATTCGACAGCATATCCTCGTAATTCTCCAAGTACAAGACGTAGATTAACAAGTGTGAGTGTTATTTTAATTGATCAATTGAAATAACAGTCACACTTGTCAATCTAGTATGTACCCAGAGAACATTAGGATACAACTGCAGAACTTCCTCCAAAACTAACAACTTTAAGCCACTAAGAATATTATTATACGAAAATTATTCAGTCCATAACTGTCCAAACGGGGAAATTCGAGAGATCTCATTACAGGGGTAATGACTCTCGAACGGGTATAAGGGCTATTGAATGCTTATGCATAAGGACTAGAAGGCTAGTATCTATGCGCACTATATGTAATTTCAAGTTTGTTTCATTTAATTATCATACTCTCTCTCTCTCTCTCTCTATATATATATATATATATATATATATATATATATATATATTATTCGTGATACAAAGTAGTTTAAAAAAAATTGAAAAATCCCACCCCCATATGGACAATAATCCAATGGTCATGCCACTTTTAAAATTAACCAACCGAACATCGCTCCACTATAATCCAACCTCAATGGCAAAAACAAATGTGTATCCCTTACTCCTTCTAATTCATCTACTCAATTAATTCTTTTCATCAATTAAACTAAAAATTAAAGTATACAATTATTCATTTACTAATTTACAATGAGGGGCAATCCTACTTGCATATGAAAGGGGCACTAAATATTAATTTACTAAAAAAATCAATAACCAATCAATCAATTATTTTTCAAGGGGCACTACAATATGAGGGGCAATATCAAATAAACCAATAAAAATTTAATCAAAAAACACACACACATGCACATTTACACACACTCAGGCCCCTGCCCCCTGCCCCACCCCCCCCCCCCCCCCACTGCCACTGCCACTGCCCACCACACACGTGCGCACACACACACACACACATACATACACACACACACATGCATATATACATACACACACACACGCACATATACACCCCCACCCCTCCCACCAACACTGCCCCTCCCCCCCCCCCACACACACACACGCATATATACACCACACACACACACACACACACACACATATATACAAATACGCACATATACACACACATATACATAAATGGAGGAGAAATAGAGAGAGAAAATGTACCAAAATCATAAAGAGAGAGAGAGAGTGTAGTCGCTTAGAGAGAGAGAGAAAAGGAACGAATAGAAATCGATGGGAAAAAAAGAAGAGGGAGGGTTTTTTGTTGGCAGAATTGTCAAGGACATGTCATGCTCCTTGACTGTGACAACTTTATAAGATTGTGATGGTCATTGACCGTGACAAGTTCGTGACAAGTCCTATTGTCACGGACTTGTCACGGTTAATGACCGTGACAAAAAGCACGTGTTTTTTTGTCACGATCAATGAGCGTGACAAGGTTGGCCGACATAAAGGTGACAATTTGGCCTTTTTGGTGTAGTGTCAGTTGAACTGCGACCTGTGGGAATATTGTGTGGGGGAGGGGGAAATACGCCTACATAATAGCATGACATGTGGTGAGCACCTCGGTCAAGATTGCGAGTAACGAACGTTCCAACATTATAAGGAAGAATAGAGTCCTTGATAAATTAGAAGACCGAGGAACAGTATCTTATTTAAATCAAACTCTACAAGGATAGGACTTATCCATTTGTAACCCCTAACTCTATATAAAGGGGGCACTCCTCATTGTAAAAGGGTCTCGAAGGCTAGAGAAACTCATTCATGTAAACTCTCCATTATTCTAATGAAACACAACTGCAGCCCCATGGACGCAAGTCATTCATGGTCGAACCACGTAAATCTTTGTCTCTCTCATATATTTTTTTATACATGCATAGTGGTCAATGGGCACCCCCTGCGGGTAGATTTTTGAACACCACAATATATATATATATGCTACATACATGCTTCATACATAACTTACTCACACTAACTATATATTCTATTTATACACATTCCCAGATACAATTAATACATATATACAACACCAATTATATCTAACCACCTACTACTACCCCAAACAGACCCATTGGCCCGACCTCCACTCACCTTACACCATCTATCTCACACCTTATATCTCCAACCATCTCCAACAACCATAACCCTGAATCACCCCAACTCTGAGTCAACCCACCACGTGAAACCCGACCGAGGAGGTGATTGACGCACCTTATACTGACATTTGCCCCAACAAGATTCAACAATAAAAACCCATGACCACAACCCAGTAGCAATATCCGTAAACCCACACATCCAAACCAGACCAAGACCCAGAACCCGTAACCACCATCTACAAAACCCATTTGCAAACTACTTTTCTATCTCATGCAAAAATCCTTACTATTTAGTCCCACACTAACACCCGAAAACCTTACAACACCCCAAATATAAAATATATTATATATGTGTGTGTTATGGGAGTCCGTACTCTAAACCATCTACCCATGTTTTCTTCACTTAACATATACACACAAACTCATATATACATGAGAGTGGTTCGAACAGAAAAAAAAGAGAGATCCATTCTGTAAATTAATTAACTAATTATGTAATTTTAAATTAATCAATACCCCATTAATTTGGTCCTTAATAAGTCAAAAAATAATTTGAATTAGGGGAGGTTAAAGCCGTCAAAAGTTTGGTGGTGGTTTCCTCTATTTTAGGCCCACTTTTATGTGAAGTGGGGTTATGGATAAAGGGTAATTTTTCCCTCATTCACCTATATAATCAACAACCTAATTCCATCATTAGCATCTCTGAAGCTTTCGAATTCCAAATAAAAAGATTTTTCCTTCATATTCTAGAGCACTTCTGAACCTTTCTGGATCACCAAAGAGTGGAAAAATATCATCACTTTTCATCTCTAAGCAAAAGATAAAGGAATATTCTTCATTATGTAATTTATAAGTAATTTATCTGTAAATGCTTGAAGATTAAATTTCTTGAAAAAATTTAGTAATTCTATTTTGTTCTAATCGTATAATAAATGTATAATTATGGGTTAATAAAAAAGCATGGACAAAATGTGGTATCAGAGCCCCAGTTTACGATCTCATGCTTTTCATTACCAATATTTCTTGCCATATGAACGATTTCAGTATGGTCGGAAAATAATAAGAAAAATAGTTTATACCCATTAAGTAAAAAAATAGTTTTCAATGACAATATTAATGTATAATTTGTCCCTACCTGTACCATTAATCTTTCATCACGTTTATGTCTCGTACTTGATATGAAAAACCCTAATAATAATTTTTTTATTATTACAAAAATGTTTTGAAATTATTCAAATAAAAAATGTCGATTATGGACAAAATAGTTTCTGCATTTTCAATGTCATTTTTTCCGCAATGAATAGGGCCTCAAAACCCCATTTTTTCCATTTTGGGTATTAGTCTAAAGGCCCATAACTATCTCCATAAAATTATTTTTACTATTACATGAATTTTTTTGAGTTTTTGGACTTATTTACTTCAATTATATGAAATTAACTCAATTTTCGCATTTTGGTAAAAATTAGGTATTACGTCATTTTCATCATTATATGGGAATTTTTTTAGGTTCTTAGTTTAATGTTCATATATGGTTGTGTTAGTTATAAAATACAGATTATAGTTTATACCAATGAATATTAAATGTATTGTTTAAGACTAATAAGTGAATATTCAATTTTACGTAGAATTAAAGGCTAAACACAAGATGAGATTTGTATGTGATAATTTCACCCATAGTCATTATAAAATTACTATGATGGTCATGACCTAAGTCCACGACCCACGGTGGTCGAGGATTTGCTCCGTGGCCAGTTCTAGGACATCGATGACCCAGTGTGGTCATGCTAAAGGTTAAGATGGTCATGGCCAAAGTACATGACCAACTGGTCATGACCCGGGGCCATGACCACCTGGTCGTGACCATTCATAGGATTTGGTGTGTTGCTTGTTATTTTCACAATGTTCATCATAAAATTAGATGAAATCTTAACATATGTTGTCATCTATACTTTATGACATTAGCCCTACTGGGAGGTAAACTATTGTATATATGTTTCTTAGTATGAGTCTTATTTTATTTGGGGGTGGTCTTCTGTCCGCTCTCTTATATTTTATATATGATTTTTAGACTTGTACATTTTTTTTTAATATCTCAAAGTGTCTTTGGAGGTTGAAATTTTTTTGATTGCCAAAATCTAGTAAGGGTTGGCCTATATCCCACTTAGACTGACCAAGTATCCAAGGAACATGCCACATTAGACTCCGAATGATCACTTGGCCATGTTCACCTTCATCATGTTGTATCTGAGGATCTCAAATTTTTTTGTCAAGTCTTGTAGGTAGCCATTTTATACTTGTTGACAAGCATGTTGTCTAAGTAGACTTTCATGATGTCTCCTAGTTGTTCCTTCAATATTTTAGTGACCAATCACTAATATGTAGCTCCAACATTCTTCACAACAAATGGCCTTACTTTGTATGTAGTACAAATTAAAAGTGGTGATGAATGAGGCTTTTCTTGATTGGGGTCGAACCAATATATTTAATGGTACCTCGAGTATGTATCCATAAAACTCATTCATTTTTGTCTAGTTGTGGTGTCGGGTAATTGGTCAATATTTTGCAATACAAAGTTGTCTCTGGGACATGCTTTGTTGAGGTCAATGAAGTCTATACATACTCTCCACTTTCCACTACTTTTCCTTACTACCCTAGGGTTTGATAGCCATTTAGTGAATTGAAATTCTTTAATGGTCCTTGCCTCCAGAAATTTTTGTACCTCTTCTTTCACGACCTTGGAATTTTATAGGGCTACTCGATGAGCCTTTTGCATGATCGATGGATATCCTTCGTCTACGTGAAGTTTATAACACGTGACTTTGAGAGTGATCCCAGACATATGACAAGACTTTCAACCAAACAAATATTTATTTTCCTTCAATAGATAAATCATTTATTTTCTTTCGTGGTAGATGAGTGAACCGATAATATGAATTTCTTCTTTAGGTGTGAATCTTCTAACACTACCTCTGACAAAGGTTCCATGTTCCTGTCCATGGGGGCTACCCTTATCTCTTATACCCCTGTTCGGCCAGACATAAGTTGCTATATTTATGGTGCATCTACATATTTTTTCTGTATATAGGTGACTTATTTTTTCCTTTTCCTCTCACATTTGGGCCTCATTGCGGTGATAAAACATTGTCTAGCAATGGACTCATTTCCTTTAATATCCATTAACCCATGGTATGTGATGCATTTCATCTCGTGGTAACTAGAAGGTATGACTTGTGTGGTATGTAACCATCCTTCTCGAAGGATAACTTTGTAAGGATAATTAATCTCCACAAGTAGGAATTTAATCAACTTCGAGATATTCCTAGTTCGGACGAGCATAACCACCCTTTCCAGTGGCATACTCATCTTTCTAGAAAAGTCGACCAATGGGATGGTAGCTTCTTTCAAATCCTCTATCATAAAATTAATTTTCCTGAATTTCTCCAAGTATATAACTTTCGAGGACCTTCTCTTATAAACTAGTAACTTATTCAAGTCTTATTTCACAATCCCGAAGCTGATTACTATTGCATTGTGATACAGAGTCCTAACTCCAATCCGTTCATGTTCAATGAAGACTATATTCTTATTGTAATTTATATCTTTCGAACCTCGACACTTTCCCGCTGGACTATTTCCAGGGTCAAATTAGAAGTCTTCCATTACTGCGGTGATCTTCATTAGTTCAATCCAAATAGAGTAACCTTGGATCTTCTTCGAACTTGAGTCACCATGGATGAAAGCATACTCATGACCTAATACATCTTCTAGGAAGTCATCTGGATTATGATCGACATCAATGATGGCTTTGGACCCCTATCCATGTAGACAATCAAATGGATGGCTTGGGCCAATTCTTCTAGATGGGACTTGAGAGCCTTTCACTTTTTCATTTTATTCCCAAGATCATTATGGTAAGTGCAATTGAGTGTGTTATTTATCTTTGTTAGGTTACCCCCCCCCCAACACACATTTTCGTTGGTGGTTTGAGGAAGTATTGATCTATGATTGTACTCAAGATCTTATAAATTGGCTGCCTGAACATCGTGTTAATATCTTGGAAAGCCTTGGCAAGATCTACCTTATTTCTATTCTATGACCCTTCGTTATTCTTTTTGTCCCCTCTCTTGGGGAGTTCTCTTTATTACCATTATTGGTCATCTTCGAGCGCCCATTCTCATTCGCAGAGTCGGCCACCACATCCTCCACCATTGCATACTTTGGTATGAGAGACATGAGGTCATCAATATTGTCCTCCTCCTTCTTAGTGACAGACTAATGTAACATAGATATGTTGGGCAACCCTATCTTAAACGAGGCCTCATCAACCTATTTGGAGCAATCCTCAACTTCTTTGTAAGTTTCCCAATACCACCTAGCATAATTCTGTAAGGTTTCCCGTGGATTTTTTCTCCAAACGAATAGAGAATCCATTCTTTTTGGATGGGCATTGTTAATGATGAACCGAGCAGTGAAGGGTTCAATGAGCTTCTTGACGTTGTTGACATAGCTATGTGGTAACTTATCAACCCATTTTTACTTGACATCCCCCAGACTAAAAGGGAATGTGCGCACATAAGAGTGCTATTTTGTTTCCATAATTTCATGGCATACCTGTACTGACTTACGTGATCAATGGGGTGTAACACACCATATTTCTGCGTATTTTGAATTTAGTTAATTTGGTAATTATTTCGCTCCATTTTTAAATTATAAGGGAGAAGTAATTTAATTAACTTTATTGATAATTTTTTCATTAAATATTAATCGAGATAGAGAATAATTAATATTATGAATTTAATTTACTAAGTGGAAATAGTAAATAACGTATGGAAATTATTACGTGTAATAGCGAGTGACATTGGCGTAATTAGATTTATCTCAATCGGGAGTTGCGTGTTGACTAATTTGAGGTAGAGATGGGATGATTATATAAAGTGACTCGGATGAAAATTTCGAGGTCATAGATGATTCCGAAAGGGTCAAAATAGTCGGAATAGTATACTCGGGGGTGTTGTCTGGATCACGGGGCATTTTTGGACTAAACCGGGACTATATGAGGGTATTTTAGTCTTTCAGTAGCCTAGGGTAGAAGGATCTACGAATTTCCCAACCTTATATCAGATGTTAGATAAAAGGGGCTAGGGTTAGAAACGTAAAATACAAAGGGAGGCCATTAAAGAATGAAAAGAGAGTGTTCTTAGAGCTTTTGAAGAGATTCTTGGAGCTTTCATCTCTTTCCTGCACCACAAACATCTTGGGAAGGAACATTAAAGGAGGAAACAATCAAACCCAACTACAAGCCAAGAAATAAGACCCTAGTGATAAAACGCAAGTGTTTATATACGTTTTAATTGAAGTTATAATCCCCATGTGGCCATGGTTTTATTATCTTTTGATTAAATTGATATTTTTGGAAGATAAGAATAATTTAAATGCATTTATAGGTAGGAATTTTATATAGAATGCTTGGATATATGTAGAGGATAATAAATTAGAGATTATATGTTATTATCCATGAATTAAATCTGATTTTATGTTGAATATTAATGGAGAATATGAAAACCCAGGGTTTTTGAGTGTTGGATGATTTAATCCATTCATGAATGATATTCGTAATGTTTGGATGTTAAGATTATGTTAGAAATTGTCCTATTACATATGGTAAGAGTTTGTGACAATTGGTTTAAAGTTTGGTGAAGAAACATGTAAGTTATATGTGTGTTAATGGTGAAAAATGCGACAGTCGCAACGAAGAAGACGACCTGGTACGATCGAATAGATTCGGCCTATGATCGAATTGATTTGGCAAGGTGAATCGATTCGGTATTTGGGAGAATCGATTCGGCCCTATAATATTTTACTATTTTTCTTATTTAAGCCTCGAAACTTTGTATAAATGTCTGGGCGACTGTTGGGGCCTCTTTGAATCATTATGAAAGATTTTTGGGATAACAGTAAGACCTTGATAAGGGCATGATGTAGTCTTAGAGAGAGAGATAAGACTAGAATGATTCGGGCTTAAATTATAATGTAATAAAACAAGGGTATGGACAAGTAAAGTAAGGAAGACTTGTCTATTGAAATAAAACAAGGGGTAACTAGGGCCCTTAGAGTAGAGAACAATACTCCATTAAATATGATGGTGAGAATAATCATAAATTGAAAGTACGGTGAGTATTTGAGTGATATATACTACGTACAAATAATGGTAATTAGGTTGTATGAATACCTACTGAATACATATATATATATATATATATATATATATATATATATATATATATATATATATATATATATATATATATATATATATATATATAGGTTTTGTATGTACCTAATATATGATTGATGATTTATGTTAACATAGCTAAGCTGCCTGTTACACAAAGGTTCCCGCGGGGTGGGTGATCCCACCTTGTCGATTCTAGGGAGGTCTAGATTTGTGCCCCAGAACATAAAACTCAGGGCGGCTCACTATGTATCGTGTATTAGTGTGTTCGGTATGTCATTTGGGTACGTTAAGTAAGTGCGTAGCCTAAAGGCTTTGAACTATGTTTGCCACAAGTGCTTGTTATTTGATTTTTGGGTTCGAGGAGATTTACCAAACCATTTGTACCTACATAGAACGAGAGGTACTTGGATTAATAACCAAGTATGCCCATGTTTCACGGTGGTCATTTAAGAGACTCCGTAATGATATATATATTAGCGAGATCAAGATATATATATATATACACCGATGCGAATATTTGAGTTACGTGTGATAGTAGACAGTTAGATAGTGTATATCTAAAGAATGAATTAGGTAGTGAAATTTAAGTTAATTGATTTTTGTGATAATAAGTGAAAGGAAAATTTCAATTCTGATAATGAATAAGAAACATTAACTATCGGGTAAAGTACTGTATGGGCAGTAGGGGAAGAGAGACATCTTCACAATTAGAAATATTGAAGTCTAGTTAGCTTGGGAAGAATAACTAGGAGGGTTAAGTAGTGATGTTGGGCGTGCACAAAAGTTGAGAGGTGAGGAAACTCAAGAGAGTGTACGTGAACCTAACATGTGTAATAAATAACTTATTTTAAGTTGTGATCATTACTTGCAAAATATTTTACTCACACTTGCTATAAATATTTTTCAAAAATCTTTTATTTGTCCATCCATGGGGATGCCAGACTTGATGATTCCTTAGATGGACATATAGCTGCAGCGCTGTGGAGGCTTGTAGAGTTTTGATTATATGCATCTATCATTTCATTCCTAGCGTAGGAGTTTATTCTAGTATTTCAGTTTCGGCATGATGGCCCTATTTGAGACTTTATTCATACAGTATTTCAGTTTCAGACTTATATTCTGATATTCTTATTAGTTTGATTCATTATTTGGTTTGGGATTTTAGCCAATGGTTTATTCGGTAAGACTTTATTCAATTATTTACTTGAGATGATTTCGAGTGTAGTATTGTGTGAATGTTTTAATTCAATTTTTCCACATATTATTGTTTGTCTATTCAATGTTTCCGCATATTACTATTTGTCTATTTAATGCAAGAGAAAATTTTTCATCGACTTAATTACCTAATAGGTGATTAGTGACTAATTTGGTTTTCGACAGTTATGCTCAAAAATGAAAAATTTTGTCAATCCTGTTTTAATTTAATAAAGGCCTGATCACCCTGTATTTAATTAGGCGAGGTGTCGAAGATGTTATCAGAGCATCAGGTTGTAGTGTCCATAGGATCTATGCGTCCTATAAAGATTTTAGCATAAAGTTGTTTTGTTATAGATCCCTATTATTAGGACGGTTTCTTTTATCTTCATGTGTTTGAGATATCGTGCTTCTGTTATTAAATTTTGTATAATTGTGTACTTATACAATTCGATCTGTTTTCATATTCCACCGAGGAGATAGCAAGCAGCTAGGGCAGCAGCCAAGGATGAGGTGAGGGATGCTCACTAGGAGCCATCGGAGCTGCCTCAGCCACAACCATAGCCACTACCAGAGATGATTTTGACAGCCCAGTTGGCAGATATTGTGACCCAGGCAATCAATGTGGCTATGATAACCACGGCATCCCACTTCCCACAGCGCCATCTATATGATAGAGAGTTAAAGAGACCATCCATAAGGTCATCATGCTCGAGTTTTAGAGCAGTACTTATGTAGTTGTGCATGTCAGTGGAAGAAAAATATTCAGCACCATTTACACATAGTGGAGTGTACCAATATGTATAAATAGATCTTGGCTACTTTCAGACAGGCCAGAGCAGCCTTACAGTGGTCGGAGTCGGTAAACACAGTTGAGGAGAGAGATATGATGACTATTATTGAGTTTTGGGTGCGTTTTGATTGTAAATACTTTTCGCCTGTAGTCAAGACGTAGATGAGAAAGTAGTTTGAGGAGGGGACACAGGGTGACCACTCGGCAGATGAGTACGAGGAGGAGTTCACCCATCTAGTCAACTTTATGACAGATGAGGTGAGCAATAAGGAGAGGAATAAAGAAAAGTTTATGGACAGTTTGGCCTGGAAGATCAGGCAAAATTTGATAGGAAACCCTGCGTTAATGAAATATATGATGTCATTAATGCCTCACTTGTACACTATCAGGATCATTGCTTACATGTGGAGGGGGGCAAGAGAGGTGTGCATCATAGCCAACAGGGTAAGGAAAATATAAGTAGTGCTAGTGGGGCACCACAGTAGAAGATAGGCAATCGGCAGGGGAAGTATTCTCGACAGGGGAACAATGCTAAGAGATTCAAGTCTGGAGGGTTCTGTTCAGAGGGCAGGGTTACAATCAGGTTCAACAGGGCCCAAATCAGATGCAGTTTCTTTAGGGCCTGTTAGGACCAAGGGAACCATGGGAGGCCATCAGGGATAAAAACAGGGCCAATAATGCGAGAGACAGAGGGAGCTCCCAGGGTAGTGATTTATCTGTGTCCGACAGTGTCAGAAGAGGAGTGATTGCCCACACTAGGGTAGGGAACATCAGCAGGGTGCCCAGCAGGGACAACAGGAACCTCTACCCCCTGCAGCACCAACGCCACCAGCCTTCTAGCAGCAACAGGACCAAATGCAATATGGGTGTGTGTACATTT
Organism: Sambucus nigra; assembly: GCA_949130495.1. Taxonomy (NCBI): domain Eukaryota; kingdom Viridiplantae; phylum Streptophyta; class Magnoliopsida; order Dipsacales; family Adoxaceae; genus Sambucus; species Sambucus nigra. The sequence continues at coordinate 99,266,687 of OX422224.1, forward strand.
TTCGAGATATACCGATACCACGAGCACCTCAGGCGCCGCCAGAAATAGATAATATGTTTCCTATTCATGTGCTTGACGATATGATTCTTTTTTATACCAGGGTATCGCATTCGTATATTAAGACCATATTTGCTAGAGCTTCCAGTTTGTTAGAGATTGTCGATAGTCTCCTTATGTGTGTATAGTCACCAATGTGTAGTGGTTCACTAATACACTCAATTTATATTGGAGTCGGTATAATTATTGGGAGACTGAGCTTAGTGGTAAACCTTATAGTGTTAGACATGGAAGGGTACGATGTGATTCTAGATATGGATTGGTTGGCAAGACACAAGGCAATGTTGGACTGTTATTAGAGGATAATATTGTTCTCCATTTCTGGACAAGAGATATTCTTAATGGCAATGCCTTTTCCTGAGGGAGGGTCGGTCACACAATTATATTATATTAAGTAGGGGACCTCAAAGGAGATGGTAATTCAATTAGACTTTATTCGAGTAGTGAGGAACTTCAAGGACGTATTGCAGGAGATACTAGGGTTACCACCCGGTCAAGAGATCGAGTTTCTGATCGGCCTAGCACCGAGTATGAGACTGATGTAACAACCCTCACTTTTGAGATTCTATTTTATATTTAATTTGCTAATTATAGTGATTAATTAAAGATGTTGATTTGTGGATTAGGTATTAATTTAAGAAATATAAGTTAATATCTACTATGATGTTGCATATCTACCGTATGTAGATGTGAATTTTGCTATGTTATGTTTTATTACGTCCTAAAAAAATTTAAGATGACATTGGGCTTAAAATGGAACTGGAACCTTAACTGAATTATAAAATCTCCAAATGATAATTTGGAGGGTGCCATTAGTTCCGGGAGGTTTGAGATAGTCAAATTGTGTGCCATATTGTATTTCGAGTTTCCGGGCACTTTTGACTAGTTGTAGTTTATATGAGTAGATGCGTATTATTTTACCGCATATTAATCACTTAAGTTGGAATTTTAAGCAAGCCACGATTTATGTCTTCACCTAAGCTACTATTCCTTTAATTATCTTGTTAAGCCTAGAGAAAGAATAATTAAGAAGAACCTTGGGGAAAATAAGAGAGATTGAAGCTTGGGTGTTGATCTTGCCTACAATATTCACCAAATCTGAAGTTACAACCTTGAGGCAAGTTTTCTACTTGATAGTGTATGATTTAAGTAGAGTAATTTACATTGATAGTTATGGATATGTATGGTTTATGGAAGTTAGGGTTTTCTTTGATTTATGGGCTTTAGATCTTTGGAAGTTAAATTGATATGGTTTGGAGGTAAAATTTGGTTGGATGATGCATTTATGATTATTTGGTAGCATTAAAGGATAGGAAATGGAATGGGTTGAAGTTAGGTAAAGATATGGAGTCAAAGACTCCATAAATTAAACTTGGAAATTCTGCAGAACCGAATCGATTCGTCCTGGCCGAATCGATTCGATGGGAGACAGTTTCCAAGCCTGGGTTGTCCGAATCGGTTCGGTTCGTCCGAATCGATTCGGCCTTATGCAGAATCTCATTTTTCCTGACCGAATCGATTCGGATAGTCCGAATCGATTCGCATTTGAGATCCCAAATCGATTCCGAAAGCCTAGTTTTCTATTATTTTTCTTTTTAAATTTTACCCCCTTCATTAGGATTTTGACCTAGGACCCTTCTTGTATGAAGTGAAATTAGGATTTTAGAGTCCTAGTTGAGTTTGGTCATTACCCTATAGTTGAGTGGGATCACTTGGGGTTAATTCTGGGGCACTTGAAGTGATACTTAAGTATCACTTGTCTTTTGGGATATTAGTTGAAGTTAGAGTTCGAAGCCCATATGTGGAGATGTTAGAAGCCTTTGGTGGTATATAAAATCTTGGGTCTTATGAGAATTCGAGAAATGGTTTAGAGAATACTTTGGGACATAATGATATGATAAATTGAATAAGAAATATTCAAAGATAAATGTTTCAAGTAAATGAAACACATGAGATTCATGATAATGAAAATGGGATAAATTGGTAATTGTTAAATTACTTAAACACACCTCTCTAAATGCTATCATAAGGGAAGCTCGGGCATCAGGTGATGTCCCCTGGCTATTGAATGCAGGTTGACTATAGCCCTCGGCCATATGCGGGTTTTGTGTAGGTTTTTCTACGCTAGTGAGGTAATTCCGAGTGTGGTTATGACTCACTCGAAGGCATATGGCCACTTCTCGACGTGCGTTAGGTGCCCAGGTTGTCTTGTATAGATAGGCCCTGGATGATGATAGTCATTTAGGGGAGCGCCCAGTGGGGAAACTCGGAGGGGCGGTCTTAGAATTGTTATATGTATATCAATATAACCTTTCTAACTCAAGTGTGACTTGAGGTATGTAAATCGCTATATGATATGTGATGGTAATTATATTCCTGTTAAGGAATGGAAAATGATAAGGTATGGGAAGAAATGAGAATTAATTTAATTTCTTTTGCCTAATTTTATAATTGTTAATAACATATATAATTGCATTGAAACGTTTTTTGTTTAGGTTGTTGGATTTTCATTCACAATATATTGATTCATTGTCCATATCTATCATGTTTCTTACTCTTCTGGGAATCATATAAAGTGGGCCCTGACCCGTTCATCTTTCTATGTTGTGCATATTGTTGTATCCGTTCAGGTGCTCCTCCGCAAGGGCGCCCGTTATGAAATTCCATTCTTATGCTTGTGACGAGCTGTATGACTTTGCAGATTAATACAGGATGTTGTTAGACGCCCTCCTTTTTGGAATCTATTTATGATAGGGTCTTACATTCGGGCTAGTGGCCCATATTTTGTAATTGTTAATGGATGTGTATGTAGCATATGTTAGATTGTGAAACTCTGTGATGTATCTGTGGACCGACAGATTATTCGATTCTTTTATTGTATATTGTTTTGGTTAACTATGAATATGTTCCATGGAAATTCCACTTTTGTCAGATTTGGGTTGTTTAGTTTATTTCTTAATTTTTTTTTAAATAAACATTTTGACAACCTGCTTTCTGATTTATGAAGTGTCTTACCCATATACCTAATTATTGTTATGATGCTGAGGATGATATCCATCCATGATTCCGTTATGTTGAGGTATCGGGCTGGCCACCCCTTATTTCGGAGAGCGGGTTGTCACAGATGGTATCAGAGCATCAGGTTCTAGAGTCTTTTGGATCTTGTGGACTTGTGACGTTCTACTGTAGCGTTCTTTGACATAGAGCCTAATGTTAGGACTACTTGTTGTTTATGCTTACGGTCTTCTGCAACTATAGATTGTTTTGAGTGAAATTCTAACTCTATTGTTCTCTCTCTCAGATGCCACCTAAAAGAGGTCACCCGGCGAGATGCAATAGGATCTTAGATGAGGATGTTAGTCCTCCTCCGCCGCCACAAGGGACGTTTAATGCCGCGGATGTGGAGAATATAGTATCTCAAGCCATTAATGCGGCCATGACAGCAGTGGCCCAACAAACGCCACAAGCTCAGCAGAGAGTGCCAGATGCCCAAGTTCCTACTAGACCTTCTCCGTGGAAGGGAGCTAGGGAATCTTTTCTGGAGGATTAGCCTCTGGAATTCGATGGGAGCTCGGATGTTATAAAGGCGAATCAATGGAAGAAGGATATTCAACGCCATCTACGTATTGTGGAGTGTGGTGAGGATAGGAAACAAGTCCTTGCTACTTTTAAATTGGTTGGTGCCGCATTACAGTAGTGGGAGTCCGTGACTATGCCAGAACAAAGGGATACAATGTCCATCTCTGAATTCTGGGTTTTATTTGATCGTAAGTATTTTCCTCTCGCAATTCAGGGGGAGATGATAAGGAGATTGCAGGACCTTATACAAGGGGAGAGGTCAGTAGTGGAATATGAGGAGGAATTCACCCGGTTAGCAAGCTTCGTACCGGATGAAGTGACTCCCGAAGAAAAGAAAGTTTCAAAGTTTTTGAGAGGGTTGAACTGGAGGATCTGGCAACACTTGCTGGGTAATCCTGCTTTACAGACTTTTAGGGAAGTGATGAATGCCGCTCTATTACATTGCCAAGAGCATAGACTCTTTTTGCAAAGTGGTAAGAAGACCTCCGTAGTGGGGCAAGGTGGAAGGCCGGGAGGTGGTGGGATTGGAGGAGGAGTCTTTCCCTCGTCCCAACCTTCGGGCAGTAAACATAAAGAAAAGGATCCCCAACAGGGGGACTTGTCTAAGAAGCAGCGTTCTGGGGGGTTTAATGGGGGGAACTAAAATTATAGGCAAGGTCAGGGTGCCCCACAACATCAAGCTGGCCGAGGTGGTCAGGGAGGCAGAGGCCAGCAGGGCCAGGGTGTAAATCAGTTTAGAAACAATCGTGGTCGAAATGTCAAGAATATGGGAGGTCGGTGTTTCCAATGCGGGGAAGCGGGTCACTTTCCAATGAGGGAATGTCCTCAGTTGATCAGGGGATAGTTTCCTCTAGCTCCACAGCAGCCATACGTTCAATTCCCTCCACAGGTGCCAAACCAGTTGCTCCTCCACAACAGGGTCAGTTACAATATGGTAGGGTCTACCATATACAGGATGCTATGCTTCCTCCCACTCCGCCTGCACCGCCAGCTATTGAGGGTAAGTTCCTTATTCAGGGACATATGGGTCGTGTTTTATTTGATACCGGTGCAACACATTCATTTATTTCTAGGAGCTTTGCTCAGACCACTGAGTTGATTAAATCTGCCGAAAGAACTTTTACCAGTGTGGAGTCCTCTATGGGTGACGGTTCACTCATCTTCTTTGTTTGTAACAATATAGAAATCTCTCTCGGTAATTTATGTTTTGAAGCCGATTTACTCGTCCTTGATATGGTCGGGTATGACGTGATTTTGGGTATGGATTGGCTGATGAAATATCATGCTATTGTAAATTGCTACGGGAAGAGTATAGTCTTCGCCGTGCCGGGACAAGAAATGTTCCTGGTAGTTTTACCTCGTTTAGAGGGGAGTACTTGTACTTATTTGTATTGCATTGCCGAGTAGACTTCTAGGGGTGTAGTCTTTCCTTTGGATTCCATTCCAGTTATGAAAGACTTTGAAGATATTTTCCGAGAGATACCAGGTTTACCTCCTAGCTGAGAGATTGAATTTGTGATTGATTTAGCGCCAGGAACGAGGCCTATTGTGAGGGCTCCATACCGAATGGCTCCTATTGAAATGAGGGAGCTAAGAGATCAAATTCAAAAGTTATTGGAGCAGGGATTTTTACGGCATAGTACATCGCCATGGAGTGCTCCAGTGTTGTTTGTTAAGAAAAGAGATGGTTCTCTCCGGTTATGTGTGGACTATAGAGAATTGAATAAAGTCAGCATCCGGAATAAATACCCTTTACCTCGTATCGATGAATTGTTTGATCAACTTCGAAGAGCGATGTACTTCTCTAAAATCGATTTGAGGACGGGGTATCATCAATTGAGGATACGAGAGGTGGACGTGTCCAAGACTGCTTTTCTTACGAGGTACGGATCCTATGAATTTTTGGTTATGCCCTTTGGACTAACCAATGCCCCTGCTGTATTTGTGGATCTCATGAATAGGGTCTTTCGGGATTTCCTGGACCAATTTGTTATTGTTTTCATCGATGACATTTTAGTCTATTCTCGAACGGAGTCTGAACATGCTATGCATTTGAGGTTGGTCCTACAGAGACTACGGGACCATCAACTGTATGCCAAGTTCGAGAAGTGTGGTTTTTGGTTGCAGGAAGTACAGTTTTTGGGTCATGTGGTGACGTCCCAGGGTGTGTGTGTGGATCCAGGCAAGGTAGCTGCGGTGACGGAGTGAGGTCAACCCACGACACCTACCGAAGTTCGTAGTTTTCTAGGATTGGCGGGTTTATACCGTCGGTTCATCAAGGGTTTATCTAAGATTTCTAGACCTTTGACAAACTTGACTTGGAAAGGGGTGAGCTTTATTTGGGATGATGCTTGCCAAGATGCGTTTGATGAACTTAAAGATAGATTGAATTCGGCTCCGGTCCTTGCTTTGCGAAAACCAGGATTGGAATATTTAGTCTTCACCGACGCATCTCTTCAAGGATTAGGAGGTGTCCTTCAGCAAGAGAGATGGGCTATCGCTTATGCTTCCCGTAAGTTGAAGCCCCACGAATGGAACTATCCGGTGCATGACTTAGAACTAGCCACAGTTGTTTTTGCCTTAAAAATATGGAGGCATTATCTCTTGGGAGAGAAGTTTAGTCTTTTCACGGACCACAAATCGCTGTAATATTTATTTTCACAGAAGGACTTGAATATGAGACAGTGCCGATGGTTAGAGTTCGTGAAAGATTATCAATTTGATATTCATTATCATCCGGGTAAGGCCAACGTGGTAGCAGATGCCTTGAGTAGGAAGCCTAATGGGAAATTAGCTGAGGTTTGGAAAGCTAAATGGAAGGAACTCAATCAGGTGGATGCGATGGTGAGAGCATTCATGTCGGTAATGACTGTTACTCCTACCATTTTCGCAAGGGTGGTAGAAGCTCAAGGAAGGGATAAGGAGTGTCAAGACCATATTCGTTGATTGCTATCCGAGGGAGCAGAGTCCTACTCGATTAGTTCCGAGGGTGGGTTACGCTTCCATGGAAGACTCATCATTCCGGAGGAAGGAGATTTGAGGCGGGCAATGATGGCCGAATCTCATGGGTCTAGGTTTACGGTTCATCCTGGTGGGGACAAAATGTATCAGGATATGCGCCGTCAGTATTGGTGGTCAGGTATGAAGAGGGATATTTCAGAATTTGTGTCCTAATGCACTACTTGTCAACTGGTCTAGATTGATCATCAGAAACCGACAGGTTTGTTGCAATCGTTAGAGATCCCAGTGTGGAAATGGGAAAGTATATCGATGGATTTTATCATGGGCTTACCGAGATCACAAAGCGGGTGTGATTCTATTTGGGTAATTGTCGACCGATTGACAAAGTCTTCACACTTCCTACCTATGCGGACATATTATGACACCGCTCGGTATGCTCGCTTATTCATCGAGGAGGTGGTGAGGCTCCATGGGGTGCCTTTGAATATAGTCTCCGACAGAGACAAAATTTTTATTTCCCACTTTTGGAGGAGTTTCCAAGAAGCGATGGGGACCGAATTGAGGTTAAGCACTTCATACCATCCTCAAACAGACGGCCAAACTGAAAGAGTAAATCAAATGTTGGAGGATATGCTTCGCATGTGTATGCTTGACTTCAAAGGTGGTTGGGAACAATATCTCCCATTGGTTGAGTTTGCTTATAACAACTCTTACCAATTCACAATTGGAATGGCACCTTCTGAGGCTTTGTATGGAAGGCCGTGTAGATCACCCGCTTGTTGGTTGGAAGTGGGTGATAATAAATTTCTTGGGCCTGAAATGATCCAAGATACTTCCTCGAAGATTGAGTTGATTCGGAATCGCATTCGGATAGCCCAAGATCGTCAAAAGAGCTATGCCGATGCGGGTCATTGACACATGGAATTGGAGATTGGGGACCAAGTTTTGGTTAAAGTGTCGCCCATGAAAGGGATAAAGCGTTTCGGTAAAAAGGGGAAACTTGCGCCGCGCTTTGTTGGACCATTTCCAGTTATTGCAAAGGTGGGTCCCGTGGAATATCAACTCGCTTTACCGGAACCATTGCAACAAATTCATGATGTATTTCATGTTTCCTCCCTAAAGAAGTATAAGAGGTGTGAAGGTGCGCTTTGGCACATTCCTTTCGAGGACATTGATTTGCAACCCGATGTTTCATATGAAGAACAACCGGTTGCAATATTAGAGCATGGGGAGCGTAGATTGAGATCTCGTGTCTTGCCTTTGGTGCGGGTTTAATGGAGTCACCATAATGCCAAGGAATCTACGTGGGAGTGCGAGAATGACATGAGAGAGAAATATCCGCATCTCTTTATACGAGGTACGCTTGAATTTTGGGGACAAAATTCTCATAAGGGGGGAAGTATGTAACAACCCTTGCTTTTGAGATTCTATTTTATATTTAATCTGCTAATTATAGTGATTAATTAAAGATGTTGATTTGTGGAGTAGGTATTAATTTAAGAAAGATAAGTTAATATCTACTATGATGTTGCATATTTACCGTATGTAGATGTGAATTTTGCTATGTTATGTTTTATTATGTCCTAAAAAAATTTAAGATGACGTTGGGCTTAAAATGGAACTGGAACCTTAACTGAATTATAAAGTCTCCAAATGATAATTTGGAGGGTGCCATTAGTTCTGGGAGGTTTGAGATAGTCAAATTGTGTGCCATATTGTATTTCGAGTTTTCGGGCACTTTTGACTAGTTGTAGTTTATATGAGTAGATGCGTATTATTTTACCGCATATTAATCACTTAAGTTGGAATTTTAAGCAAGCCACGATTTATGTCTTCACCTAAGTTACAATTCCTTTAATTATCTTGTTAAGCCTAGAGAAAGAATAAGGAAGAAGAACCTTGGGGAAAATAAGAGAGATTGAAGCTTGGGTGTTGATCTTGCCTGCAATCTTCACCAAATCTAAAGTTACAACCTTGATGCAAGTTTTCTACTTGCTAGTGTATGATTTAAGTAGAGTAATTTACATTGATAGTTATGGATATGTATGGTTTATGGAAGTTAGGGTTTTCTTTGATTTATGGGCTTTAGATCTTTGGAAGTTAAATTGATATGGTTTGGAGGTAAAATTTGGTTGGATGATGCATTTATGATTATTTGGTAACATTAAAGGATAGAAAATGGAATGGGTTGAAGTTTGGTAAAGATATGGAGTCAAAGACTCCATAAATTAAACTTGGAAATTCTGCAGAACTGAATCGATTCGGCCTGGCCGAATCAATTCGATGGGAGACAATTTCCATGCCTGGGTTGTCCGAATCGGTTCGGTTCGTCCGAATCGATTCAGCCTTATGCAAAATCTTATTTTTCCTGACCGAATCGATTCGGCTAGTCCGAATCGATTCGCCTTTGATATCCCAAATCGATTCGGCTAGTCCGAATCGATTCGGAAAGCCTATTTTTCAATTATTTTTCTTTTTAAATTTTACCCCATTCCTTAGAATCATGACCTTGGACCCTTCTTGTATGAAGTAAAATTAGGATTTTAGAGTCCTAGTTGATTTTGTTCGTTACCCTATAGTTGAGTGGGATCACTTGGGGTTAATTCTGGGGCACTTGAAGTGATACTTAGGTATCACTTCTCTTTTGGGATATTAGTTGAAGTTAGAGTTCTAAGCCCATATGTGGAGATGTTAGAAGCCTTTGGTGGTATATAAAATCTTGGGTCTTATGAGAATTCGAGAAATGGTTTAGAGAATACTTTGGGACATAATGATATGATAAAATTGAATAATAAATATTCAAAGATAAATGTTTCAAGTAAATGAAACACATGAGATTCATGATAATGAAAATGGGATAAATTGGTAATTGTTAAATTACTTAAACACACCTCTCTAAATGCTATCATAAGGGAAGCTCGCGCATGAGGTGATGTCCCCTGGCTATTGAATGCAGGCTGACTATAGTCCTCGGCCATATGCGGGTTTTGTGTAGGTTTTTCTGCGCTAGTGAGGTAATTTCGGGTGTGGTTATGACTCACTCGCAGGCATATGGCCACTTCCCGACGTTCGTTAGGTGCCCAGGTTGTCTTGTATAGATAGGCCCTAGATGATGATAGTCATTTAGGGGCGCGCCCAGTGGTGAAACTCGGAGGGGCGGTCTTAGAAACGTTATATGTATATTAATATAACCTTCCTAACTCAAGTGGGACTTGAGGTATGGAAATCTCCATATGATATGTGATGGTAATTATATTCCTGTTAAGGAATGGAAAATGATAAGGTATGGGAAGAAATGAGAATTAATTTAATTTCTTTTGCCTAATTTTATAATTGTTAGAAACATATATAATTGCATTAATACATTTTATTTTTAGGTTGTTAGATTTTCATTCACATTATTATTGATTCATTGTCCATATCTATCATGTTTCTTACTCTTCTAGGAATCATATAAATCGGGCCCTGACCCGTTCATCTTTCTATGTTGTGCATATTGTTGTATCCGTTCAGGTGCTCCTCCGCAAGGGCGCCCGTTATGAAATTCCATTCTTATGCTTGTGACGAGTTGTATGACTTTGCGGATTAATATAGGATTTTGTTAAACGCCCTCCTTTTAGGAATCTAGTTATGATCGGGTCTTACATTCGGGCTAGTGGCCCATATTTTGTAATTGTTAATGGATGTGTATGTAGCATATGTTAGATTGTGAAACTCTGTGATGTATCTGTGGACCGACAGATTATTTGGTTCTTTTATTGTATATTGTTTTGGTTAACTATGAATGTGTTCCATGGAAATTCCACTTTTGTCAGATTTGGGTTGTTTAGTTTATTTCTTAATTTTTTTTTAAATCAACATTTTGACAACCTGCTTTCTGATTTATGGAATGGCTTACCCATATACCTAATTATTGTTATGATTCTGAGGATGATATCCATCCATGATTCCGTTATGTCGAGGTATCGGGCTGGCCACCCCTTATTTCGGAGAGCGGGTTATCACAACTGATTGCCCAATCACCTTATCGCATGTCCCTTTTAGAGATGCGAGAGTTGAGCGAGTAGATTCAGTAGTTATTGGGGTAGGGTTTCATTCAGTAAAGTACATCATCGTGGGGTGCGCCTGTGTTGTTTGTGAATAAGAGGGACGATTCACTTCTCTTGTGTGTGGATTACAGGGAGATGAACATGGTCACTATAGGGAATAAATATATGTTACCGAGGATATATGACATGTTTGATCAGTTGAGAGGGGCTTCCTACTTCTCCAAGATTGATTTGGGATTGGGTTATCACGAGCTACATATTCGGGAGGAGTATGTTCCCCAGACCACTTTTTTATCATCATGCGGGGCATACGAGTTTAGGGTGATGCCGTTTGTGCTCACTAATGCACCAACAGTGTCCATGGATCTCATGAACAGAGTATTCTGGGAGTTCTTGAACCAGTTTGTGATCGTGTTCATAGACGACATTATTGTTTACTCTCTTACTGAGGAGGAGCACGCGGAGCATCTACGTAGGATCTTGCAAACACTTCGAGACCATCAGTTGTATGGAAAATTTGAAAGTACGAATTTTGGCTACGGGAGGTACAGTCTCTTGACCACATTGTATCTGATAGGGGTATTGCAGTTTATCCGAGTAAAGTATCAGCGGTGAGGGAGTATGGATAGCTTACAACACTGATATATATTCGCAACTTCTTGGATTAGGCTGGGTATTATCTCTACTTCATTAAGAGATTATCAAAGATTACGGGTCCACTGACGAACTGACTTGCAAGGGGGTACCTTTTTTATGGAGTGACCACTGTCAACTAGCCTTCGATGAGCGGAAGGACAAGTTAACGTCAGCGTCACTACTTGAATTTCCCGATAAGTGGGGTGGATTATCGGGTCTACACAGATACATTCCTACATGAACTTGGCAGTGTATTACAACAAGAGGAGAGGTCCATAGCTTATGCATCTGGAATGCTTAAGACCCATGAGTACAATTATCCCACCCACGACCTTGTGTTAGTAGTGGTGGTATCTGCTCTGAGGATATGGAGGAATTATTTATTAGGAGAGAAGTTTACATTGTTCAGGGATCATAAGTCACTTTAGTATCTCTTCACACAAAAGGATCTGAATATGAGGCAGAGGCGGTGGCTAGAATTTGTAAAGGATTACCAATTTGATATACAGTATCATCCTGGTAAGGCTAATGTGGTGGCAGTTGCATTGAGACGGAGATCCACTTAAGAGTTAGAGGAGGTCTAGAAGGTTAAATGGAGTGAGCTTAGACACGAGGATGAGGTCACAAGAGCGTGTATGGCAGTGTTAGCTATCACATTTGAGATTGTGATGAGGGTAGTGAAAGCGCGGGCAGAGGATCATTTCTGTCAGGACAAGGTGTGAAAGTTATTAGGTGAGGGTGCCGAGTCCTATTCGACCAGGTCAGAGGGAGGTCTACATTTTAATGGGAGATTATTTGTTCCCAAGGATGAGGATTTGAGGCATGCTGTGATGATTGAGTCCCATGGTTCGAGGTTTGCGGTATATATCGATATGTATAAGATGTACCAGCATATGAGGAAATAGTACTGGTGGGCAGGAATGAAGAAAGACATAACAGAGATTTTCTCTAAGTGTGTTACTTATCATCTTGTGAAAGTTGACCTTTAGAGACCTTCAGGGATGTCATAGGCTTTAGATATTCCCATATGGAAGTGGGAGAGAATTTCGATGGATTTTATTACAGGGCTGTCGCAATCTAATAGGGGTCACGATTCCATTTGGGTGATAATGCATCAATTGACCCATGTGGACCACTTCTTGCCAGTTTGCATCGACTACGAGATGAGCGAGTATGCACAGCTATTGATTGTCGAGATAGTGAAGCTGCTTATACAGTCGATTAACATTGTGTCTGATAGAGACAAGATCTTTGTGTATCACTTATGGCAGAGATTCCAGGAGGCCATGGGTACAGACTTGCAATTGAGAATCACTTTTCATCCATAGAAATATGGGAAGACTGTGAGGGTTGATCAGATGATTGAGGACATGCTCAGGATGTGCATTCTGGATTTCAGGGGGAAGATGGGATCCATTGGTAGTGTTTTCTTATAACAACTCTTACCTATTTACCATTAGGATGGCACCGTTTAAGGTGTTTTATGGGATATTTTATCATTTGACCACTTCCTAGTTAGACGTGGGGGACAATAAGTAATTTTGGGGACAATGATGATACAGGAGACGACTGATAAGATCGAACTCATTCGGGGACGTATTCGAATCGCTCAGGACAGGATGAAGAGCTATGCTAATGAAGATCATAGGCACATTGAGTTAGAGGAATTAGACTAGGTGTTCATTCGTGTGTCTCCCATTAAGGGGATCACGAGATTTGGTAAGAAATGTAAGAGATATGTGGGATATTTTCCTATTATTGAGAGAGTGGGATCTGTGGCTTATAGATTGGGATTACCAGAGCATCTTCAGCAGATACATAATATGTTCCATGTAGCATTGTCAAAGAAGTACAAGCGGAACGGGAGAGCTTTCTAACACGTGCCACTTGAGGAGATTGATCTGCAGTCAGCCGTCTCGTATGAGAAGAGACACGTGGCTATTTAGGATCTTAGTGAGCATAAGCAGCTGCCTAAGGTGGTGCCATTAGTCAGTGTTGAATCGGGACACCACAGGGTTAATAAAGCTTCTTGGGAATGGGAGGATGACATGCGAGAGCAGTATTCAGAGTTATTCACCGCATGTATGACCTAATTTCAGGGACGAAATTCCATGTAAGGGGGGAAGTATGTAATACCCCGTAATTCTGCATATTTGAATTTAATGAATTCCCTCTATAGTTAAATTACAAGAGAGAAGTAATTTAATTTAATTGACTGATAATGTTTTAATTAAGTATTAATTGAGAGAGATAATGATTAATATTATGAATTTAATTTACTAAGTGAAAATAGTAAATAACGTATGTAAATTATTATACGTAATAGCGATTGATATTGGCATAATTAGATATATCTCAACCGGGAGTCGCGTGTTGATTAATTTGAGTCAGGGATGGGATGATTACACAGAGTGGCTCGGATGACGATTTCAAGGTCACCGATGATTCTTAAAGGGTCAAAATAGTCATAATAGTATACCCAATGGTGTTTGTTTGGATCTCAGAGTATTTTTAGACTAAATCGGGACCGTATAAGGGTATTTTATTCTTTTGGTAGCCTAGGACAGAAGGAGCTACGAATTTCTGAACCTTATATTAGATGTTAGATAGAAGGGGCTAGGGTTAGAAACTTAAAATAAAAAGGGAGGCCATTGGAGAAGGAAATGAGAGAGTTCTTAGAGCTTTTGAAGAGATGCTTGGAGCTTTCATATTTTTCTTTCACCATAAGCATCTTGGGAAGGAAGATTGGAGGAGTAAACAATCAAACCCAACTATAATCCACGAAATCAAACCCTAGTGATCAAATACAAGTGTTTATATACAAGTTATTTGAAGGTATAATACCCATGTGACTAGGGTTTAATTATCTTTAGATTAAATTGATATTCTTCAAACAAAAAAAATAATTTGAATGCATGTTTGGGTAGGAATTTCATGTAGAAAGATTGGATATCTGTAGAGTATAATAAATAAGAGATTATGTGTTATTATCCACGAATTAATTTTGAGTTTCTTTCGAATATTAATGGAGAATATGAAAACCTAGGGGTTTTGAGGATTAGATGATCAAATTCATTTTTGAATGATATTCGTAATGTTTTGACTTTAAGATTACATTAGGAATTATCCTAATACATGTGAGAAGAGTTTGGGACAATCAGTTTAAAGTTTGGTGAAGAAACATGTAAGTTATGTGGGTGTTAATTGTGAAAAATGCGACTGTCACACTAAAGAAGATGACCTGGTACGACCGAATCGATTCGGCCCAAGACCAAATGGATTTGGAGAGGAGAATCTATTCGATGTTTGTGAGAATCGATTCAGCCATATGAGATTTGACTTTTTTGCTTATTTAATCGATGAAACTTCATATAAATGCTTGGGTGATAGTTGGGGCCTCTTTAAATCATTATGAGAGATTTATGGGATAACAGTACGACCTTGACAAGGACGTGTAGTAATATTAGGGGGAGAGTTAAGACTAGAATGATTCGGGCTTAAAATGTTATGTAATTAACCCAAGAGTATGAGAATGAGATTCCGAGAAAGCGTGAGTGAGCTTATGGTATGAACCAGTAAGGTTAGGAAGGCTTAGCTACGAAAATAAAACAAGGGATAACTATGTCCCTTAGAGTAGAGATTAATACTCCATTAAATATGATAGTGAGAATATTCGTAAATTGAGAGTACGGTGAGTATTCTAGTGATATATACTACGTACGAATAATGGTAATAAGTTTTCTTGAATACGTACGGACTATATATATATATATATATATATATATATATATATATATATGTTTTGTGTTTAGCTATTATATGATTAATGATTTATATTAACATACCTACGCTGCCAGCTATCACGGAGGTTCTTGCATAGGGGACGATCCCACCTTGTCAATTCCAAGGAGGCCTGGATTTGTGCCCCAGAACATAGAACTTAGGGCGGCTCACTATGTGTCGTGTATTAGTTTGTCTAGTCTGTCATTTGGGTACATTAGGTATGTGTGTAGCCCAAATTCTTATAATTAGGTTCGTCTCCACTTCTTGTTATTTTATTTTTGGGTCCAAAGAGATTTACCGAACCATGTGTCCATAATTAGTAGGAGTGGTACTTGGACTGATTGCAGAGTATGCCCATGTTTCACGGTGGTCATTATATACATACATATATATATATATATATATATATATATATATATATATATTATATATATATATATATATATATATTGTCACACGTAAGTAGAATATTCATATATATATTTAAAGAATGAATGAAGTAGTGAAACCTAATTTAATTGATTTATGTGATAACGAATGAGAAACATTCACTATCAAGTAAAGTAATGTATGGGCGATACGGGGACTAAGACATGTTCACAAATAGAAATAATGAAGTCTAGTTACCTTGGGTAGAATAGCAAGGTGGGCTAAGAAAAGATGTTAGGCGTGCACAATAGTTGAGAGGTGAGGAAAGTCAAGAGAGTGTACATGAACCTAACATGTGTAATCAATAACTGATTTTAAATTGTGATAAATACTTGCAAAATATTTTCAAAATGTTTTGGGAACTAAGCCTTGCTATAAATATTTTTCGAAACCATTTTAGGTATCCAACCACAGGGACGCCAGACTTGATGATTCCTTACAGAGACGTATAGTTACAACACTATGGAGAGGCTTGCGAAGTTTTGTTTAGACGCATCTATCATTTCATTCCTAGAGTGATAGTTTATTCCAGTATTTCAGTTTGGGCCTGCTGGCCCTATTGAGACTTTATTGATTCAGTATTTAAGTTTCAAACTTATATTAAGATATTCTTATTAGTTGGATTCATTATTTGGTTTGGTATTTTAGTCGATGGATTATTCGGTAAGACTTTATTGATCTATTTACTTTAGATTATTTGGACTCTAGTATTGTGTCAATGTTTTAATTCAATTTTTCTGGATATTATTGTTTGTCTGTTATATGCAAGATCAAATTTAGCACCGGCTTAATTAACAAATAGGTGATTAGTAATTAATTTTGTTTTCGACATTGATGCTAAGAATGAACCAATTTGTAAATCCTATTTTAATTTAATAAGGGCCTGATCACCTGAGATTTAATTAGGCGGGATGTCACATGGGGTAGGTCTTTTCGTCATTGATTTTTAACCTAAGAATTGCAAAATTCTTAAAGGATTCTAGATCTTTAATTTCTATTGAAAAGGGGGACTGTATTTGGCTGATGAAGTCCTTCCTGACCAATTTCTTGGTGTATCTAGTCCCGCAATTAGTGGTATGTTGGTGCATCTTTGTCTTAATGTGATTGTGGATATCGTGTCTACGATGTCCCACCTCACGATCTCATTTTGTCGTCCGACTGTCATGCTTGGAGTGATCCTTATCATGACGTGAACTCGTTCCTCGATTGTGAGTTTTACTCGCCTGAGAGCTAATTATCAAATCATGGCACTTGCGTTAATCTCTGTGGAGTTGTAGCTCCATCCTTTACAAACGTCACTGTAGACGTGTGTTTTCTTCCTCTTAGAGGCATGTGGACTCCTTCTGCTGGAGGGGCGGTTGTTCGTATGTGTCGACCAGCTATGAGATCTTAGTGGATCTATGTTTCTCATTTCTCTACTAAGAATATGTCTCTTATGGGCGATAACGCGCATGTATGGCATCACGACTCCTGTTGGGGAGGATTTCGTATCTCACCCTGGATGCTGGAAGACAATATTGGTTATTTCCCTTAAATGGCAGAGCAATGTGCGGGTGAGACATGGATTTTGGTTCTTACATATTAAGAAAAAAAACTCGTTTCCCACACACGACGTCAATTCTAGGTGGAAAAATTCCAGAAAGAGAGATTCTAAAATTAAAACCATAAAGAATAAAATGCATCACACGATCACACAAGATAAGTATTTACGTGGTTTGATAATGGCCTACATGCACGGGCTGTTTCTCCTTCCTTATTATTCTTTTTCAGATTGACGGGATTACATGCTCCATTTCCCGGGGTTAAGGGTTACATATATATGGGAACGTATATGGTGTCGTGCAAGGTTATGGAACTTGTTGAGGAAGTCGTCGTTTAATTGTACAGGTCTTCACAGGAGATTCACGCAGGTGGAATTCTCCTTCATTGTTATCTTGAGTTTTGGTCCCCAATCCAATCGTGTCGGGTCGGTATTTATTCGATCCGAGTTATTCAAGTTGTTTGGATGAGTTCCCTCCCTAATATATATATAGGTACATACCAAGTTTACATACCATGTATGCATATCATTTTTTTTAATAGTAAATAAATTATTTTTTAGTTGAGTTTTTTTGTGTGACATTTAAATATTTCACCGGACCCATATAAAAATAATGAACTCAAAATAACTTTTTTGTTATTTTTGAAACTTTTAAGTGCTTTAAAAGCTCTGAAAGTTTCACCGATTTTTTAAAAATAGCAAAAAAGTTATTTTGATCAAATTTTTTATAACGGTCCCTTGAAATGTTTATATATCACATAAAAAAATTTAACTCAAAAATATTTTTTAAAACATTTTATAAAAATAGGTTTTCGCCAAAAAGTATATATACTTGGTATGTATGAGAGCTTGCCTCTCTCTCTCTCTCTCTCTTTCTCTCTCTCTCTCTCTCTCTCTCTCTCTCTCTCTCTCTATATATATATATATATATGTGTGTGTGTGTGTGTGTGTGTGTGTGTGTGTGTGTGTGTCATTTTTAGAGATCCGGGGTTCCAAAAGGTTTTCAATAATTTAAATAATTCACAAAAATAGTGAGTATAACTAACGATATTTTCCATAATTAAAAAACCACAAAATACAAACAAGATTAAATTGATATTATACATTGTATACATTGTGTTTTTTTAATAAATAGGTACAAATTGGACAAGTAAGAGTTATTTAGACCTTCATCCTTAATAACTTTATTACATTGGGTTCCACCCTCACTATTTCCCTTAAAGAGTGCGATTTACCTTTCAGGGGACAATAGACCCCCAAAAGAATAACAAGATCAAACAAACAAATCAAATATTGATAATAAACATATGAGCTAAATTGAATCAAAAATCGAATAATTTAATAAATGAAATGATAAAATAATAAAATCATATACAATTTCAAGAGGAATATGTAGCACGTCCCAAAGGTTTCCCAATTATAGTTTTCGTCAGACGATGCTTCTTTCAAATTCCAAAAATTGCCCTTGTCCAAGAGGTTGTTAAATGTAAATTTTCGTTGCAATCTAGTAGATTGTCGTTAATGCATATTGTAACTTAAACCAGTTTTTCCTTGTAACACTATTATACCTTACTCAATACAGCTTGAATATAGTAATCTAAACCAATTTTTCCTTGAAACACTGTTATACCTCCATCGAAATATAAAGGCTATGTGTCCCTTAAAGTATTCAAGTTGTTTCCATTATTCTCTTAAAGTATTTTTTTACATTAAACCCCTAATGTATCTATATGGTGTCAGTTTGGCCATTCCATCGATTTTTACCATTTACTTTAGCGAAATTTGGGGGTTACAATGGTATTTTGTCTTGTTGATTAAAAATTGTTTTTATTTAAAAAAGTGCTTTCTTAACATTTTTATCTATAGAAAATGTTTTTTAAAAAAAGTTTCTATATGAAAACATATATTGTTTTTAAAAGCAATTATTATTTGAAATACACTTTTATCCTCAATCATTTTGTTACATTGGGTTTCACCCTCACTATTTCGCTAAAAGAGTGTGATTTGCCCTTACGGGCACAATAAAGTGGCATAAACAAAAAAAATATCAAACATTTAAATCAAATACATAATATAAACATATAATTAAATTGGAACAAAACACCGTAATTTATTAAATTAAAAGAAAGAATAAAAAAACATATAAAATTTCAAGAGGAATATGTGACACATTCCCAAGGTTGCCCAACAACAATTTTCGTTACTTAATTTTTCTGTCAAATTCAGAGCAAATCCTTGTGCATGAGGTTGTTGAATGTAAATTTTCATTGCAATCTAATACACGGTCATTGATGCGTATTGTAACTCAACCCAATTATCCCTTGTAACACTATCATACCTCCACCAGTACCACTTTAATATAGCCACGTCCGAGGTCTTTGAATAACACACAATCTAATAAACTGGAAAGTGTGAATGCTTATATGTCCCTTAAAGCATATAAATTAATTTTATTGGGTTCTTAAAGTATTTTTTGTTTCCATCAAGCCCCTAAAGTTTCTATATAGTGTCTGTTTGGCCTTTCCATCCATTTTGAGTGTTAACTTTAACAGAATTTAGGCGTAAAATGGTATTTTTTGTCACTGATAACTAAGAAATAATTTAAATAGTTAAAACCCATTTAAATATTTATTAAAAAAATAGTTTATGCATTAAAACTAATTTATTTTTTCAAAAATAGTTTTTAAAGTTTTTATTTCTAAGAAACATTTTTTAAAAATAAATTCTTTATGAATGTTTTTAAAACTATTATTACCTACAGTAATAGTCCGTTTGATTCAAATGTGGGTAAATGGCTGGAATGGCAAGTTTTTCCACGAAATGACAATTTCCATGGCAAATCCTTTAATTTTCCAAATAGGTATGTTTGATAACATTAATTTTTTGAGTGGCAAAAGTAAAATGTTTGTTACAATTAATGGCAAAAAACTGATACATAAAAAACAAATTCTAACAACAATTTTTTTTTTATCAATAAATTAGTTATTAAAAAAAGTTTATAAATAAAACAATTTTAATAGAAAATCAATTTTCAACGAAAAAATAGTTTTTAAAATATTAGTTTTTAACAATGAAAACAATCAGAAAAATAAAATTGGTTTCTAATGAAAAACAAATTTTAACAATAAAATTAGTTTTGACCAAAATAAGATAACTTTTTGCCGAAAAAACGTTTCTCACAAAAAATAGTTTTGAGCGGAAAACCTTTACAAAATATAGTTTTGATACATTTTTAACCCAAAAATTAAAAAAAAAATTATCAAGAACAAAAGTTTACCAAAAAGTAAATTTTAACAATAAAAAAATCTTTTTGACAAAAATAATGTAGTTTTTAACGAAAAATAGTGTCTAGCAAAAAATAAATGTGAGTTCAAGAATTATCACAATAGAATAATTAGAAAATAATTATCGAAGAGAAAACAATCAACCTCACACAACAATAGGTATATGTGGTTCGGTAATTTGCCTATGCCTACGGAGACGCTATTGTTCTTATTAATATTTCTCAAATGTGAGAAGTTACATCCTTTTGCTTTGGGTCAGGATTCACTATTTATAGAAGTGGCATTTAAGTGGTTGAATTGCGAAGCTAGCTCATTCAGCTTGTTTGGATAGCTCGTAAGTGTCCATGAATATCCCTCCAAGATTGTTGGGGGACTGATTCGTACCTATCCTCATATATTTAAGCATATGCTAAATCCACGGTCGAATAATGAATAACTTTAAGTTGGGCCGACACTCCATCTTATGAACTGGACTGGTAGGCTGAATAATCGGGCTTGAGTAAATACGCTCCCCCAATAGATATTTAAAACAAATAGTTTCAACACAAAATAGTTTTTTGTCTGAAAAAAGAGTTTTAAAGAAAAATAAAAATATTCAAAAAAAGTAAGTTTATATTATTCTCTTAAGGGATTCAAATTGTTTCTATCATTCTTTTAAAGTATTTATTTGCATTAAACCCCTAAAGTATCTTTATGATGTCAGTTTGACCATTCCAACCATTTTGACCATTTACTTTAACGGAATTTGGGAGAGAACGTAATACTTCGTATATTTTTAGAATAAAATAAATATTTTATAAGAATTAAATTAATTCGGTGAAATTAATTTGAAAGTGCGATAGGACCCCAAATTTTAAAACTCTTTAAAGTAATTTCCTTTAAGTGCGGAATAAAGATGGTTTCTAACAAAATTTAATTTTCCAAATTTATTTGATTTCCTTTTCTATAAAAGATGAAAAAAAAAAAAATTAAACACAAATTTTAATTTCTTAAACAAATTAAAATTTAAACACTACAAAGTGAATTAAAGTAAACACACACACACACTTTAAATTTCAGTTTAAACAAAGTTAACCCAATTCAAGTCCAAGAAATTTGCCTAACTAAAATTATTCAGTTTTCCATATTAGGCCAACCCAATTAATAATAAATGACTTGAATTAAATTACTTCAAACTTTACCCAAACTTAATTTTAGCACCAAATTAAATAAGCGTGATAATTAAACCAATTTTATCTTGTTAACCTAAGCATGCGTTCTAAGGTGTTTTAGCAAGATGAAATAAACAAAATATCATACTACATGACGATGCACGAGGAAAACCCAAATCGGGAAAAACCTCGGACGACCCTTGCCTAACGAATCCACTAAGTACGGAATTACAAATTACAAAACATTAAGACTTACACAAACCACTTGACTTCGTTCAAGCCTTGACGCTCCTTATTATAACCACCTATGCCTAGTAGATAACCATGGACTCCTCCACGGTCTCGGACTCCTCCGATGGGACTCTTGGACACCGTCACCTTCACATGAAGTCTTTCTTCGAGTGGGAACACCACAGCATAAACAAGTGTCTTCTTCTATGTGGGATGTAGAAACAAACCCCAAACTTCTCTTTTTTATGGTAGAGATGAACCAATGGTGCCAAAACCAAGCTCTAAGCAAATATTATATATATATGAAGAAATACTTAGAATTTTAAACTAAACAAATCATGGGTGTAAAACACATGTGTATGAGATAATTTTCTATTTAAATTAGACACATGAAAACTGAGACTTTTGTTTGGAAATATTTACTCTCAAGAATCTCTCAAAGATGTTCCAAAAGTCTTAGAAAAAGTCTGTCCCGAAGTTGGTTTAAAATCTGTCAAAAGAGAGAGGGATAAGGTAATGGGAAAGTACCCAAAAACTGCCGAAACTGTTCCCGTCGAAATCTCGTTGGAATGACTTTTTCATTCGAACAATACGATATTCCAGTGGAAAATTATGTAACGTCGCTAGCAAACTCGTCATAATTCTCGTTCTAACGAGCTTCTCGTTTGAACGACAATTCGAACGATAGTTAGTGCTCAAATGGGAACTTGTTGGCAAAAACTCGTTCGAACGAAATTCTGGTTCGAACGACATTTTCAAACGAAATTCCAGAATTGAATATTTTCATTTTAAGCCCAAAATATTTCTGAAATTTATTTTAAACATAAAAATTACACCCAAGAAAAATATTCTAACTCTCCTACATATATATATATATATATATATAAAGTGCGTTCATACCTTTTGGTGACAATGGAATACGGTGATATTGATGACGAATAAACGAGGCACTGAAGCTCGGCAAATGATATCTTCACTTTGAAATACTGGCCGCTACGTCTTCAACTCAAAGTTCACACGTCATAGGCTTGGAGGATACTCAATAATACTATCCTATGACTCAAATGTTTTTGTCCGTAATTGAGCCAAAACTAAAACGGACTCAATTGGAAATTTGTGTCCTTACATAATTAATCTGGGATTACGAATAGTTAAACCAAATATTATTTATAAAGTTTAGAATTTGACTTTAATGATTTGGAATAAATCAAATAGGATTTAATTTTTTTTTAAGTAATTGGGTGTGTCATGACACAATTGAATGTATTTTAGGGAAAAAATATTTGGAACGCACTTTGAGAGGTATTACCCTCCCATTAGGATATTTTAGACCCTTAGAAATGGTCCTGAGGTATATATATATATATATATATATATATATATATATATATATATATATATATATATATATATATATATATATATATATATAGAGAGAGAGAGAGAGAGAGAGAGAGAGAGGCAGGCTCATGTGCACACTAAGTTTGCACATTACCTTTTTAAAGTAGTAAAAAAAATATTTTTGATTTGATTTTTTTTGTGTGATATTTAAACATTTCAAGGAACCCATATAAAAAAAATCAGCTCAAAAAATTTTTTTTTGCTAGTTTTAAAAAATCGGTCAAACTTTCTATGCTTTTAAGCCCTTTAAAAACTGCGAAAGTTTGACCGATTTTTTAAAAATAGCAAAAAAAGTTTTTTTGAGCTAATTTTTTTTATGTGAGTCCGTTGAAATGTTAAAATATCACATAAAAAAATTGGTGTGCGCCAGCACTCAAAAATATTTTTTTTACTACTTTAAAAACTTAGTGTGCAAACTTAGTGTGCAGAGGAGCCTGCCTCTATATATATATATATATATATATATATATATATATATATATATATATATATATATATATATATATAGATATATGAATTGGGTAGTTATCATGCTAATTAAATTTGGTATTTGGGCTCATTTTGGGGTCCAAAGTTGGGGCCTAAGGCCCAACTCGGGATTAGGACTAATTATGTGTTTAAGTGGGGGTAAACAACTCCCCCACTATCATTAAAAGAAATCAAGGTTAGCAACCACATGAGAGAAAAATGATAAATATACAAAGAAGAGAAAGGGACGGAACAAAGGGGAAAATCAAGGGAGTTTCAAGAAGATTCCTTCTACACAAGGGTTCTCTTGCCATATTTATTTAATTTGACCTTCAAACTTAATTATAAGTAACTGGGTTGGGGTGTGTCATCTATACCAAAATCTTGAACATAGAAACCATAATTACATATAATTAAGTTTGAAAGTCAAAGTGAGTCAAACCATAATTAATTTAACCAAACCATAAACACGAGTTTTAATTTCAGAGTCATCAACATAAATCCATATAATAGGAAACCTTTTTACAACATCAGAGTAGGTGTGCCTATAAAAACTTGCTTGAAGGATAACTTGACTTCATTACATCATTTAAATTTTAAAAAAATCCATGTTTCTCCCATTCATGGATAACCTAACCCGACCTCCTAGATTTGGCTGTGACATCGCGTTATATGAAAAAAATGTGAACATAGGAACTACTACATATGATACTACATGAATTTAAATGCAATAAATCATGTCCTTATTATTATGTATTAACTTTTCCGGATCATTCATAATGAATGGCCAACTTTTTCGATTCATGATTCACATATCCTGTCTAAATAGACAATTCTCCCCCATTCCTAGTCGAGGAGTAACCCCTTGTCATTAATAGACAAATCTCCCCCATTACGGGCTGGGGAGTAACCTCCAATTTCCGTGGACTGAAATGAAAAATTTTCTATTCATTATATTCTGATCATATCAATAACACGATACAAATATCTATTTCCAGTGAGTAGACTAACCTTGGGTTGTCAACTACGTATTCACGTTTCCTTCGGGAGGAGCTGACTGGGTTGATTAGACCTTACACCTGCCAATCCAACTAAATCAGTACTAAATCTCAATCATAAGTATTATCCTAACGTAATTATGTAACTTTCCATGACTATACAATAACAATATAATTCCACATAAGTTACATTCCATAAAACATGAGTAAAGACAAAATATTGGTATACATGTTGATAAAGTTATGAACATTCAACCGTAGGAAATACCTCATATGGAATTTATAACCAAAGACAAGTAAACATGAAAGTATACTTCTCAATGTATATACACATGAAACATGTACTCAAAATACCCTTTCAAAGGATGAAATACAAACATTCATTCAAGGGGTATCCAACATGGCCTCAATTTATTATCTTCCATACTTAACCATCCTATATTCATAAATCGTACTAATACAAGTGTCCAAGATTATCAATATGAAATCATATCTGAATATACTTTTCATTACAAGTTACGATGTAATTTTTGAAGCTTCATAGAGCAAGTTATGGACAGCTCTTTACAACACAAGAAATATGCCCTACAAGGTCCTCTATTGTTCCTTCAACTTCTAAGAATTTTCATAATTTTTGTCCAGCATAAATTTCCATGATTTTCAACCCCTTTTTATTAGACGTAATGAGTAGTACATAATTAAAGTTTCATAATTTTTGGACTACATTTGCTATCTTAAAATATTGACCAAACTCAAGGCATACCGAAATGAAATATACAAACATCAACTATATACCAACTTGCAATCATCACCAAGGCCTAACCACAAGGAGTTAAATTCTAATTATCAGATATGATATGAATATATGAGTCTAATTTCATACCCAATTGTAATTTCTCAATTCCAGTAAGCAGACAAAGAGATATGCAAGTTTGAATACAAGGGGTTTCAATACAAAAAAATATGAGCTATAAACATTACTTATCTCACCTATGAACCAATACATATTATCACAAAGGATAATGGAATTTCAAATCAATAATTCATGATCAATATACTTTGAAATAAGTATAATACAAGATTAAAACAATATTAACACAGAATTTTATCTTGGAAACACCTTAAGGATTTTGTTGGAATTTTTTTCCTAGCTTTTAATGTAACCCTTTCTTCCTTAGCTTCTACTTTCTCTTTCCTAAAGCATAAAAACACCTCAAACTGAACCTAGGGCTTAATTTTATGAAGAAATAAGTTAGAGGGAGAGTTTTAAGTCGAAAAAGACATGTCTCCTTTCCATCCAATCAAATTAAACCATTTGGTTTACTAAAAGACAATTTACCACTTAAAGGGAATGGACAGATTCACCCCTTGTTTGTAAATTCGGCCTAACTTCTTACTCGGCCGTCCGTTTGATGCACCATTTGTTGTGTTACAACCCTAACTCACATGTATACAACTATATAGTTTTTACCTCAAGAAAATTTTAATGTTATAAGGGTCAAAACTAGTCTTAAACATGAACATTTCTACCGAAATTAACAAAATTTTGTGTTTATACATAACTCAACATTTCACGATTTATGAAAGTAGGATTGAACTAAACATGATGAATTAACAATTTTATATACTAATAACATATTATCCATATCACATCATCTAATCATGATTTAAAAATAATTTATCATAATTGTATTCGGGATGTCACAACTCACCCCCCTTAAAAAATTTCGTCCCCAAAATTTAATATAAAGGTCACTTACCAAACAAATGGGGATACTGTTTCCTCATGGTATCCTCCATTTCCCAATTTTCTTATTTAATTCCATGGCTCATCCACATAATTTTAACTAAGGGAATAACTCTATTCCTCAATACTTGCTCCTTATGATCAATAACTTCCACCGGTTCCTCGATGTATGACAAGTCTTCCTTCAGTTTAATAGGTTGTGTTTTTAATTGATGAGATGGATCTTCCAAATACTTATGAAGCGTCGATACGTGGAACACATCATGTAAACGAGACAACTCTGGGGGTAATGCCAATCTATATGCCAGGGCCCTATTTCTTTCCAACACTTCATATGGTCCAATGTATTTTGGACTTAGTTTCCCCTTTTTTCCAAATCTCATAACGCCTTTCCATGGTGAAATATGCAGGAATACAAAATCCCCCTTTTGAAATACTAAATGGATGCTTCCTCTTATCTGCATAAAATTTTTACCTACTTTGCGCTATCTTTATCCATTCCCGAATCATTTTGAACTTTTCTGTTATCATATCTATCAATTCAAGACCCAAAAGTTTCCTTTCACCTACTTCATCCCAACACAAAAGCGTTCTACATCTCCTCCCATATAAAGCTTCATACGGAGCCATACTAATGGTGGACTGATAACTATTATTATACGAGAATTCCATCAACGGAAAATGATCATCCCAACTACCTTTGAAGTCAAATACACAAGATCGTAACATGTCTTCTAAAATTTGAATCGTCCTTTCTGATTGTCCATCAGTTTGTGGGTGAAATGCAATACTGAACTTTAAACTTATGTCTATGGCATTCCGTATACGAGGCCAAAACATAGAAGTGAATGTTGGATCTCTATCTGATAAAATCGACACTGTTGCCCTATGTAAATAGATAATCTCGTCAGCGTACATACGTGCATACTTGTCAACATTGTAGGTGGTCTTACCTGGAAGAAAATGAACTGACTTCGTCAATCGGTCAATAATCACCCAAATAGAATCATGCCCCTTTGGTGACCGGGGTAATCCTGTAACAAAGTCCATCGTTATATTCTCCCACTCCCATTCCATAATAGGCAATGACTGTAATAATCCTGTCAGCTTCTGATGCTCCGCTTTCACTTGCTGACACACTAAACATTTAGCTACAAATTTTTCAATCTCACGTTTCATATTGTTCCACCAGTAATACTCTTTCAAATCTCTGTACAATTTTGGTACCTCATGGATGCATAGAATAAATAGAACTATATGCCTCTTCTAATATATCCTTCTTTACGGATGGATCGTTCGGTACATAAATTTTATTTTTATAACACAACGATTCATCATTCTTATTCTCAAACTCACTCTCTTTCCCGTCCTGAACTTCTTATTTCTTCTTCTCAAGGAATGGATCTTTGATCTACAAATTTCGTATGTGTTCGGCCAATAAAGGTCTCACTGTGACATGTTCTAACAATCCTCCCATTTTGAAAACTTTAATTCAATCCCCATTGATGCCAAGTCAATAATATTTCCAACACGTGCACACTGTATGCAACCCAGAATCCCTGATGATTTTCGACTCAAAGCATCTGCTACT
The DNA here is from genome assembly GCA_949130495.1 of Sambucus nigra. Lineage (NCBI taxonomy): Eukaryota > Viridiplantae > Streptophyta > Magnoliopsida > Dipsacales > Adoxaceae > Sambucus > Sambucus nigra. The sequence continues at coordinate 99,294,592 of OX422224.1, forward strand.
ATATTGGCTTTCCCAGGATGATAATGGATGGTACAGTCATAGTCTTTAATCATCTCTATCCAATGCCTCTGTCTCAAATTCAGTTCTCTTTGTGTAAACAAGTATTTCAAACTTTGATGATCCGCAAATATCTCATAAGTTTCTCCATACAAGTAATGTCGCCACAACATTAAAGCAAAAACAACGATTGCTAGCTCGAAATCGTGTGTAGGGTAGTTTCATTCATGCATCTTTAATTGCCTAGAAGCATATGATATTACCTTCACATTCTGCATAAGAACACATCCCAACCCTTGAAATGAAGCATATGTATAGATCACAAAAGACTCATTCCCATATGGAATAGTAAGTATAGGGGCTGAAACCAACCTCTTCTTTAATTCATTAAAACTCCTCTCACATTCTACATCCCATACAAACTTCACTTATTTACGAGTAAACTTTGTCAATGGTAATGCTATCGCTTAGAATCCCTTAATGAATCTGCGAAAGTAGCCTGCCAATCCTAGGAAACTCCTAATTTCTGTCACATTCTTAGGACTCTCCCATTCAACGATTGCTTCCACCTTCTTTGAATCAACATATATTCCATTTACCAAAACAAAATTCCCTAAAAACACAATTTCATTCAACCAAAACTCAAACTTACTGAATTTAGCAAATAATTTCTTCTCTCTCAAAATCTGCAATACAAGTCTCCTCTATTGTTCCTTCAACTTCCTAGAATTTTCATAATTTCTCTCTAGGACAACTTTCCATGATTTTCATCCCCTTTTCAGTACACATAATGAATAGTATAAAGTTAAAGTTTAATAATTTTTAGACTTCATTTTGTATCTCAAAAGATTGACCAAACTCAGGGCATAGCGAAATGAAATATACAAACAGCAACTGTATACCAACTTGCAATCATCACTAAGGCCTAACCACATGGAGTTAAATTATAATTCTCTGATATGATATGAATATATGAGTCAAATTTCATACCCAAATGGAATTTCTCAATTCCAGTAAGCACACAAAGAGATATGCAAGTTTGAATACAAGGGGTTTCAATACAAAGCAATATGACTTATAAACACTACTTATCTCACATATGAATCAATACATATTATCACAAAGGATAATGGAATTTTAAATCAATAATTCATGATTTATATACTTTGAAATAAGTATAATACAATATTAAAACAATATTAATGTGACACCCCGACTAATTAAACACCGGGTAGCTACTCCTTTATAAAATTAATTCAAAATGCCAAGTTGGCTCAGTTAATAGCATCACTGTCGAAAACGTTTTATTATTACTAACCACCTAGTATTTAAAAAGTAAGTGCCAAATTTTATTAAATCTGATTAACATGCGCAAGAGTAATGAACAACTAAATAACACCATTCACCATGCTGAAGTAAAACGGATAACCATCACAATATGTAAATAAAACCTGGAGGAAAAACTCCTCAATACAAATCCCACAACTGATAAGTAAACTGAAATAAATAACTAAAACTGAATACTGAGCAATACATGCTAGAGTCTGAAAACTGAAATGTAAAAATGTCTAATAGAATTGGGCAACATGCCCTACGACTGATAGATGCAGAGACTGGAATCCAAATGAGAGAAGCGTCTACATGCAAATCCCTGTAGCTTCCACAAACAGCTACAGCTCGTCACCTGAATGAGAATCCTATGCTCGGTGTCCTTGTGGCTGGGCACCTAAAATGGTTTTACAAGAAAATATATTTGAAAGCAAATGGGTCAGAGCCCGAAGGTGGAAATCATTTTAAAAACCTGCAAGTGCTTTAAAAACATTTAAAACATTAAATGCAAAGTACATGTTAGGACGTGCACTCACATTAAATTCTCACCTCTCGACTAACTGTGCACTCCTAACGTAAGTACCCATCTATAACGACCCATATTACTAGCTAACTGACAACATAACTAGCTAAACTGCCAAAGGTTCTACCCATATTACTTGGTTCCATTTATCATAACAACGCTCGTAATTAAATAGAGGTTTAACGTAAACTCAGTTACTAAATATGCCATATATATAAGTATCAGTTAACTCCTTATATATCTCGAAACAATACCGTGATACATTTACAACATTAACATGAGGATTTCCATTAATTTAATGTATATTATTCACATCATAAATATACGATACAAGCACCCCGCAATCTAAGCTATGGTGCACACATACTCTGCTATCCATCCCGGTACATCACGTACATAAGGATCACATATTCCGAATCTCTCAGGAATAGTTCAGATTACACAAATCACAAATAGTGGAGGCGAACACAGTCACCATCACATGGGTCACGCACATACTTACGCTCCCATGGTCAGCGGACTTATTAATATCACAATAAGTCTTTCTATGACCTATGTTCATCAAGGTACCAGTCTATATCCCCCCCGTAGGCACACAAGGATTAGAGGGTCCTAAGCGAACGCAAACCTCCCCCGTGATAGCAAGTATGGTAGGTATGTCATACACATAAACTATATACTAAGCATTCACACATCTTAGATATTACCATATTAATAAGGTATTTTCTACATCATTATACCATTATTCCAAATCTATATATTTCAAGTATCCCGATAATATATAATTTAAATGGTCGACACGTCTCACATCGTAATTCCTTATCCTTAAAACCTATCTATAATAGATTATTAGGTTCCGATTATTCTCAAATATAACATCTTTATACCTAAGGTCTTTACTTCTGCCTTAAACCTTATTTCATCAACTTATTCCAATTGGTACTATTAACCCAATTATTATCTCACATAACGAATTTCAATAATCTAGAATAATTCCTCGAATTGCATTCTAACTAAAGTCCACTATAATAATCACTCCTTCTGGTCTCCTTAAGGTTGAGGGTATTCATAAGTTCTCCAAACATATTCTCCGAGGGTTTCCACCATTAAAATCAAATTAAGGAAAATTTTACTCATTCTGGGAAGGTCGATCGATCGACCTATGAATATCGATCGATCGATCTTGTCGATCGATCGACTGATGAATGTCGATCGATCGATCGAACAGGTATGACTACGGACTGCTTCATTCTGCAGATTTGAGAACGTCCCAAAACTTATTTCTAACGTATGATTCTCAGATATAACGTTATAGTAATGTCATATAACAATCCTACAATATTACTAACGTCCATAAATCAATATTTCAACAACTATAGGCTACATATGGATCAATCTTCATCAAAAACCGAGTTTCCAGATTTTTCTCAAGAACAATCATAAACTTCATCTTAAATCCGTTTTTGGTATAACAAAAGTCGATAATTCCCTTAATATAATCTTCCAGTAACATTCTACATGCAACCTATATCCCAAAATTTAAACTAATAACTCCAATCTTATGGGTTTTTCATTATCTTCCAAGAACACACAAAGTTTTGAATAATCTAACATGGAAGAAGCATTCTCTGAAATTTAAATGGAATAAATCACTTGCCTTGGTTTGATTTCGGATTTGGTGTTGATTTGGTGAAGAATCTCTGCAGAATTCCTCTCTCTCTCTCCTTCTCCAAGCTTTCTTCTCCAAAAGATGGCTATGGTGGCTAGGGTTTTCTTTGGGAGAGTTGGAAGACTAAATGATAACCTACGTAGCTTATGGGGTTAATAAAGGTTGGTTGGGTCAATCCTTATCAGATTACAACTCTCAATTTTCGTCACTTTTAATTACCCAAAAATACCAAATTACTAAAATACCCTTTTAGTTGCCGGTATGGCCTAAAAATACCCCGGAACCCAAATTATACCCCCGGCTAGTGTTTTCTGACTATTTCGACCCTTCCGGACGCGTTGGCGCACTCAAAATGACCATACGGATTATAGATTTTAAATTCACTTTTATTAACAAAATATTATACCGTGACGCGGCGGTCCCACGCGTCTCAACAAAATTTCTAAAATGCCGTATATAAATCTCACGACAAATTTTATAATACCAGATACATATATAATCATATATGCACATAATCAAATACCAATACGCATCTCATTAGTATTATAACCCGGATTAATTTCCAATTAATACGCTAATTAATTAATTAATCCCAAAAATAATTATAGTCAAAAGTACGGGGTATTACATACTTCCCCCCTGAAAACTGAATTTCGTCCCGAAATTCGAAACTAGAAAGTACCTGCTAAAAACAGTTCTGGATAACGCTCGCGCATCTCATCCTCGCGCTCCCATGTGGACTCTTCGACATTGTGATGTCGCCACTGAACACGTACTAACGGGACTATCTTTGACCGCAGTTTCCTCTCTCTTCGGTCCAAAATAGCAATTGGCCCCTCCTCGTAAGAGCTATCCGGCTGGAGATCGATGTCCTCCACAGCAATGTGAGAATGAGCCAAATTGTCCCTAAGGTATTTCCTCAGCGAGGAAATATGGAACACGTCGTGAATCCGATGCAAGTGCTCCGGTAGTCCAAGTCTATATGCAACCGGTCCTATCCGCTCAATAATAGGAAACGGCCCCACATACCTCGTTGCCAACTTCCCCTTCTTCCCGAATCGCATAATCTCCTTCATCGGAGATACTTTGAGCAAAACCTGGTCCCCCACTTGGAACTCCCTGTAAAATCTCTTCGCATCAGCATAACTCTTCTGCCTGTCTTGAGCTACCCGAATGCGACTCCGAATCAACTCAATCCTTGCCGAAGTATCCTGGATCACTTCTGGCCCAAGTAGTTTGTTGTCCCCCACCTCCAACCAACATGCTGGGGAACGACAAGGCCTGCCGTACAATGCCTCAAACGGAGCCATGCCAATCGTGAACTGATAGGAGTTGTTGTAAGCAAACTCCACCAGTGGAAGGTACTGCTCCCATCCTCCCCCGAAGTCAATAATGCACATGCGTAGCATGTCCTCCAACATCTGGTTGGTGCGCTCTGTCTGCATATCGGTCTGCGGGTGATAAGCCGTACTCAACCGCAATTCCGTGCCCATGGCCTCCTGGAAACTTTCCCAAAACCTCGAAACAAATATCTTGTCTCTGTCAGACACGATATTCAGGGGCACACCGTGAAGTCTCACAATCTCTGAAATGAAGAGCTGGGCATACTGTCCTGTAGTGTAGTCAGTCCTTACGGGTAAGAAGTGAGCGACCTTGGACAACCTGTCCACAATTACCCAAACGGAGTCGTGACCCCTCTGCGACGTAGGCAACCCCATGACAAAATCCATGGATATGCTCTCCCACATCCACACCAGAACCTCCAACGGCTGTAGCAATCCTGCTGGTCTCTGATGATCCACTTTTACAAGCTGACAAGTGGCGCATTTCGAGACAAACTCAGCGATATCTCTCTTCATACCGCTCCACCAATATTGTCGTCTCATGTCTTGGTACATTTTGTCCCCTCCGGGATGTACCGCGAACCGTGAGCCGTGCAACTCAGCCATAACATCGTGCCGCAAATCTTCCCCTTCCGGAACTACCAACCTCCCATTGAAGCGCAATCCCCCATCTGAGCTAACGGTATAAGACTCGGCTCCCTCTGCAAGTAATCGAACTATCTGCTCCTGACAGAACGAGTCATTAGCCTGTGCCCGTACTACCTTCGTGACAATCTGCGGTGTAACGGTCATCACAGACATGAAAGATCGGGCCACTGCATCCTGGTGTCCCAATTCCTTCCACTTTGCCTTCCACACCTCTGCCAACTCATCTACTGGTCTACGGCTCAACGCGTCTGCTACCACGTTAGCCTTACCCGGGTGGTACTGGATGTCGAACTGGTAGTCCTTCACAAATTCAAGCCACCTACGTTGCCGCATATTCAATTCCTTCTGCGTGAACAAATACTGTAGTGACTTGTGGTCCGTGAACAGCTGAAACTTCTCCCCCAAAAGATAGTGCCTCCAAATCCGTAAGGCAAATACCACTGCTGCCAACTCCAAATCATGCGTGGGGTAATTCTTCTCATGAGGCTTAAGCTTACGGGAAGCATAAGCTATGGCCTGTCTCTCCTGCTGCAATACACCTCCCAGTCCTTGTAAAGACGCATCGGTGTAAACCAAATACTCAACTCCCGGTCTCGGCAATGCTAACACAGGTGCTGAGGTCAATTTGTCCTTCAATTCATCGAATGCCAACTGACAGGCATCACTCCAGATATATGGCACACCTTTACGAGTAAGATGTGTCAAAGGACCCACTATCTCCGAGAAACCCCGAATAAATCTCCTGTAGTATCCTGCTAAGCCCAAGAAACTACGAATCTCCGTTGGTGTCGTGGGTTGTCCCCACTCCCTCACCGCTGATACCTTTCCCGGATCAACAGATATTCCCTGGTCGGAAATAATGTGACCCAAGAACTGGACTTCCTTCAACCAAAACCCGCACTTCTTATATTTTGCATACAACTCGTTCTGACGAAGTGTCTGCAAAACCTGCCTCAAATGCTCGGCGTGCTCCTCCTCTGTCTGAGAGTAAACCAGAATGTCATCAATGAAGACAATGACAAACTGATCTAGGAAATCCCTAAACACTCTGTTCATCAAGTCCATAAACACTGCTGGAGCGTTGGTCAAGCCGAAAGGCATAACCCGAAATTCATAAGAACCATATCTCGATAAGAATGCAGTCTTCGAGACATCCTCCTCCCTGATACGCAACTGATGGTATCCTGACCTCAAGTCAATCTTCGAGAAGAAAGAAGCTCCTCTCAACTGGTCGAATAAGTCATCGATTCGAAGCAACGGATACTTATTCCGTATCGTGACCTTATTCAACTCTTGGTAGTCCACGCACAATCTCAGTGAACCATCCCTCTTCTTCACAAACAAAACTGGAGCGCCCCAAGGTGAGGTACTCCTGCGAATAAAGCCCTGCCCTAACAGCTGCTCTATCTGATCCCGTAACTCTCGCATCTCAGCTGGAGCCATACGGTACGGTGCACGTGCTATAGGTCTCGTACCCGGTAGCAAATCAATAACGAAGTCTATCTCTCGACTGGGTGGTAAGCCTGGTATCTCCTGAAACACATCTGAATACTCCCTGACAACCGGGATCGAATCCAAAGGAATCACAACCTCCTTAGAGGTATCCTCCTCTATGTAATACAGATGAGCGGTCGATCCTCCCTCTGGGCGAGGCATCGCCACTATAAACATCTCCTGCCCCGGAATGGCAAAAATAATACTCCCGCTGAAGCAATCAATCATGGCCCTATAAGCTACGAGCCAATCCATACCGATGATCACATCGTGAACATGCATGTCTAACACTAACATGTCCGCAGGCAATACCAAACCACCAACCTCTACCCCCACTCCCCGGCATATAAAGAAAATAAGTGACCCACTCCCTAATGGTGAGTCGACACACGTCACTGTGCTCTCTGCCGTAGCTAACAATCCTAAAGCTTTCGCGAAGTGTGTAGCAATAAAACAGTGTGTAGCACCCGTATCAAATAACACCCGACCCATAGTGCCATGGATAGGAAACGTACCCTCGATCGCGGGCGGTGCCTGTGGAACTGCAGCCTGGTGAACGTTGTAGACACGTCCATACTGTAGCTGCCCCTGCTGAGCTGGGACTGCTGGAATGGGTGGTAATGCTGCCATCTGTGGCGGTGCAGGAAGAGCGGCGGGAAACATGGGTCTCTGTGGCTCCTGGCGAACACCCTGCTGCTGCTGCTGTGGGGCCCTACCCCTATCAGGACAATCCTGCTTCTTATGGCCAGTCTTGCCACAAGTAAAGCACTTCCCTGGGAAATTTCCTCCCCTCTGCCCCTGCTGTCCCCGGCCCTGGTGGCCGTTACCATTCCTCCCTTGGCCCTGCTGGCCCCGATGAAACTGCTGCCCATTCTGCCCCTGTTGGCCCTGCTGACCGTTTGGACCCTGATGGCCCTGACGGAAACCTCCCTGTCCTTGCCTGTAGTTCCCTGACCGGAACCTCTTATTATCCCCCTGCTGGGAGCCCTGCTCATTCTGCCTCTACCCCTGACCCGATTGTGCCCCACTGGCACCATGTCCTCCAGTCCTGCCCTGATGGCTAGACTCCCCCGACCTTTTGCCCTCGGCCATATGAAAATGGTGGTCCTGGCAGTGCAATAGTGCAGCGTTAACCACATCAGAATACGTGGCCAACGATAGGTTCCCTAGTAGATTCTGACGGATCCTCCAATTCAACCCATCAGTGAACTTCTCTATCTTCTTCTTCTCTGTTGGAATCTCGTCTGGAACGATATTCAACAGGTTAGTGAACTCGGCCTCATACTCGGCCACTGTCTTGCCCTCCTGCTTCAAACTCATCAGCTTCCTCCTCATCTCTGTATGAACTGCGGACGGAAAGTATTTGCGGTCGAACCGCACCCAGAACTCCTGTATCATGAGGGTATCCCTCTCCTCTGCGGTGGTAATAGACTCCCACCATTGTAGTGCAGATCCCACTAGCTTGAAAGTAGCTAGCACCTGTTTCTGAACGTCAGTGCACTCATGCATCCTCAAATGCCTCTGTATGTCCTTTCTCCATTGGCTCGAGATAACCACATCCGAGCTTCCTGCAAACTCTGGCGGATGCGCTTTCTGAAAAGCGTCACGTACACGCTCCCAAGCAGATGGGAATGCATTAACCTGTACTGGCGCGGCAACCGGCACCGGTGGTGGTGCCTGCTGAATAACGGCAATCGCGGCATTTACCGCTTAAGCTACTATAGCTGCAACCTCAGCGGCGTTCAACATGCCCTGAACTGGAGCGGGCTGGGGTTCGGGCACTGCATTCCTGGGAACTCGTCGTGCACGTCGTGGAGGCATCTGAAATAAGAACAAAGTTTATAAGTTCACGGTTTATAAACTTAAAATAGCTGAAGATCGAAGCATACACAATAAGAGTACAACAGTCCTAAAATATAGGGCTCTATACCAAAGGAAACGTAGCGGAAACATAATAGCCGTACAGATCCTAAAGGACACTAGAACCTGATGCTCTGATACCACCTGTGACACCCCGACCAATTAAACACCGGGTAGCTACTCCTTTATAAAATTAATTCAAAATGCCAAGTTGGCTCAGTTAATAGCATCACTGTCGAAAACGTTTTATTATTACTAACCACCTAGTATTTAAAAAGTAAGTGCCAAATTTTATTAAATCTGATTAACATGCGCAAGAGTAATGAACAACTAAATAACACCATTCACCATGCTGAAGTAAAACGGATAACCATCACAATATGTAAATAAAACCTGGAGGAAAAACTCCTCAATACAAATCCCACAACTGATAAGTAAACTGAAATAAATAACTAAAACTGAATACTGAGCAATACATGCTAGAGTCTGAAAACTGAAATGTAAAAATGTCTAATAGAATTGGGCAACATGCCCTACGACTGATAGATGGAGAGACTAGAATCCAAATGAGAGAAGCGTCTACATGCAAATCCCTGTAGCTTCCACAAACAGCTACAGCTCGTCACCTGAATGAGAATCCTATGCTCGGTGTCCTTGTGGCTGGGCACCTAAAATGGTTTTACAAGAAAATATATTTGAAAGCAAATGGGTCAGAGCCCGAAGGTGGAAATCATTTTAAAAACCTGCAAGTGCTTTAAAAACATTTAAAACATTAAATGCAAAGTACATGTTAGGACGTGCACTCACATTAAATTCTCACCTCTCGACTAACTGTGCACTCCTAACGTAAGTACCCATCTATAACGACCCATATTACTAGCTAACTGACAACATAACTAGCTAAACTGCCAAAGGTTCTACCCATATTACTTGGTTCCATTTATCATAACAACGCTCGTAATTAAATAGAGGTTTAACGTAAACTCAGTTACTAAATATGCCATATATATAAGTATCAGTTAACTCCTTATATATCTCGAAACAATACCGTGATACATTTACAACATTAACATGAGGATTTCCATTAATTTAATGTATATTATTCACATCATAAATATACGATACAAGCACCCCGCAATCTAAGCTATGGTGCACACATACTCTGCTATCCATCCCGGTACATCACGTACATAAGGATCACATATTCCGAATCTCTCAGGAATAGTTCAGATTACACAAATCACAAATAGTGGAGGCGAACACAGTCACCATCACATGGGTCACGCACATACTTACGCTCCCATGGTCAGCGGACTTATTAATATCACAATAAGTCTTTCTATGACCTATGTTCATCAAGGTACCAGTCTATATCCCCCCCGTAGGCACACAAGGATTAGAGGGTCCTAAGCGAACGCAAACCTCCCCCGTGATAGCAAGTATGGTAGGTATGTCATACACATAAACTATATACTAAGCATTCACACATCTTAGATATTACCATATTAATAAGGTATTTTCTACATCATTATACCATTATTCCAAATCTATATATTTCAAGTATCCCGATAATATATAATTTAAATGGTCGACACGTCTCACATCGTAATTCCTTATCCTTAAAACCTATCTATAATAGATTATTAGGTTCCGATTATTCTCAAATATAACATCTTTATACCTAAGGTCTTTACTTCTGCCTTAAACCTTATTTCATCAACTTATTCCAATTGGTACTATTAACCCAATTATTATCTCACATAACGAATTTCAATAATCTAGAATAATTCCTCGAATTGCATTCTAACTAAAGTCCACTATAATAATCACTCCTTCTGGTCTCCTTAAGGTTGAGGGTATTCATAAGTTCTCCAAACATATTCTCCGAGGGTTTCCACCATTAAAATCAAATTAAGGAAAATTTTACTCATTCTGGGAAGGTCGATCGATCGACCTATGAATATCGATCGATCGATCTTGTCGATCGATCGACTGATGAATGTCGATCGATCGATCGAACAGGTATGACTACGGACTGCTTCATTCTGCAGATTTGAGAACGTCCCAAAACTTATTTCTAACGTATGATTCTCAGATATAACGTTATAGTAATGTCATATAACAATCCTACAATATTACTAACGTCCATAAATCAATATTTCAACAACTATAGGCTACATATGGATCAATCTTCATCAAAAACCGAGTTTCCACATTTTTCTCAAGAACAATCATAAACTTCATCTTAAATCCGTTTTTGGTATAACAAAAGTCGATAATTCCCTTAATATAATCTTCCAGTAACATTCTACATGCAACCTATATCCCAAAATTTAAACTAATAACTCCAATCTTATGGGTTTTTCATTATCTTCCAAGAACACACAAAGTTTTGAATAATCTAACATGGAAGAAGCATTCTCTGAAATTTAAATGGAATAAATCACTTGCCTTGGTTTGATTTCGGATTTGGTGTTGATTTGGTGAAGAATCTCTGCAGAATTCCTCTCTCTCTCTCCTTCTCCAAGCTTTCTTCTCCAAAAGATGGCTATGGTGGCTAGGGTTTTCTTTGGGAAAGTTGGAAGACTAAATGATAACCTACGTAGCTTATGGGGTTAATAAAGGTTGGTTGGGTCAATCCTTATCAGATTACAACTCTCAATTTCCGTCACTTTTAATTACCCAAAAATACCCTTTTAGTTGCCGGTATGGCCTAAAAATACCCCGGAACCCAAATTATACCCCCGGCTAGTGTTTTCTGACTATTTCGACCCTTCCGGACGCGTTGGTGCACTCAAAACGACCATACGGATTATAGATTTTAAATTCACTTTTATTAACAAAATATTATACCGTGACGCGGCGGTCCCACGCGTCTTAACAAAATTTCTAAAATGCCGTATATAAATCTCACGACAAATTTTATAATACCAGATACATATATAATCATATATTCACATAATCAAATACCAATACGCATCTCATTAGTATTATAACCCGGATTAATTTCCAATTAATACGCTAATTAATTAATTAATCCCAAAAATAATTATAGTCAAAAGTACGGGGTATTACAATTAACACATATATTTACCTTGGAAACACCTTAAGGATTTTGTTGGAATTTTTTCCTAGCTTTTAATGTAACCCTTTCTTCCTTATCTTCTTCTTTCTCTCTCCTCAAGCATAAGAACACCTCAAACTGAACCTAGAGCTTAATTTGATGAAGAAATAAGTTAGAGGGAGAGTTTTAAGTCGGCAAAGTCATGCCTCCTTTCCATCCAATCAAATTAAACCATTTGGTTTACTAAAAGACAACTTACCACTTAAAAGGAATGGACATATTTGCCCCTTGTTCATAAATTTGACCTAACTTCTTACTCGGTCGTCCGTTTGATGCACCGTCTGTTGTGTTACAACCCTAACTCACATGTCTACAACTATCTAGTTTTTACCTCAAGTAAATTGTAATGTTATAAGGGTAAAAACTAGTCTTAAATAGGAACATTTCTACCGAAATTAACAAAATTTTGTGTTTATACATAACTCGACATTTCACGATTTATGAAAGTAGGATTGAACTAAACATGATGACTTAACATTTTATATACTAATAACATAATATCCATATCACATAAGCTAATCGTGATTTAAACATAATTTATCATAATTGTATTCGAGTTGTCACAATAAAGGACGAAGATGAGTCCTAATGAATAATGCCATAAACAATTATTAATATGATTAATAATTGGATAGTCTAAGTGAGTATACAAACATTAAATAGAATTATTAATGGTGTAACCAATTATTAGATGAGAATACTAATTTGTTAATCTAAGAAAATGAAACTTATAGTGTAATGGGGGTAGAAGATAGGAAATATGAATTTAATCATTAGATGATTTGAAGAACTAAACGAGGGTTACATGTTATGAAATGTAAGGAATTGAACTTAGTTTACGTATCTGGAGAATTTTATATTATGAAATCTATTCGGGGATAGGGGTGTCAGATACGAGGATCAACTTGTAGTTAGTGCAAAATGAAAATGGTTTATTCTATACTTGGATGGTTAAATAATGGAAGTTTACAATTGATAATTCATTTTCGGAGATGAGTAGGACTGCTTCTAGATGAGAGGTGAGGTACTAGTTACATGTGAGCGTCGATGGGTAGACGTGAAGTATGAGATATTAATAAATTGCATATTTAATTGTAAAGAATCCTCGCACACCTCGGGCTCTGACCCAAATTATAAATGCCCCCTCCCCCCCCCCCCCCCCCCCCCCCAAGGTATTCTTCATGACAGGTAAAGCAAGACTAACGATGGATCAGGCTTGCAGATACATTGGATGTATTGGATTTTGCTCCATTGACTCCGGTATAGGTTGTGCTTCTGTATCTTTGTCATTTTATATCATTCTGGGAAGTTGTACGGGCATAAGCCCAAGTGTTTATTTATGTTAGTTGTAACTAGCTTTACATTATGAACATTGTATGGTGACGCAATTTTTATTATTCATGTAAAAGAAATTTTGTTTAGTGTTTTTATTCATTGTGGATTTTGATATAAAATAAAGAGTATTTTTATTCCTTTTGTGCTGAGAATGGTATAAATTGTTGATAAGCCCCATCTTCGGCGTATCGTGCTTCGCCAGCATTTACGTGAGAAAATGGGAGTTGTTACAAGTTACAATGGTATTTTGGCTGGTTGATTAAAAATTGTTTTATTTTTTAAAAAAAAGTTTTCTTAACATATTTATCTATAGAAAACATGTTAGAAAAAAAAATTATATGAAAATTTTTAATGCTTTTTAAAATAATTATTATTTTTAAATAGATTTTGATCCTCAATCATTTTGTTATATTGGGTTCTACCATCACTATTTCCCTTAAAGAGTGAGATTGGCCCTTACGGGCACAATAGAGTGGCCAAAAGAAAAAAGAGATCAGACAAAATAAATCAAATACTTAATAAAAAACATTTAATTATTTTGGAACAAAACGTCATAATTTATTCAATTAAAAGAAAGAATAGAAAACATATAAAATTTCAAGAGGAATATGTGACACATCCCTAAGGTTGCCCAACAATAATTTTCGTCACATAATGATTCTTTCAAATTTCGAACAATTCCTTGTACACGGGGTTATTAAATGTAAATTTTCATTGCAATCTAAAACGCAATCATTGATGCATATTGTAACTCATCCCAATTACGCCTTGTAACACTATCATACCTCCACCAATACCGCTTGAATATATCCACGCCCGAGGTCTTTAAATAATTCCACAACCTAGTAAACTGGAAAGAGTGAATTGCTTATATGGTCCTTAAAGCATATAAATTAAAATTATTAAGTCCTTAAAGTATTTTCAATTAGGGTTATTTGACAAAATAATTTTTCGAGTGTAAAAGTAAGATGTTTGTTACAATTAAAGGAAAAAAATTGATACATAAAAAGAAATTTAACAAAAAGAATAATTTTTTACTAATAAAACTTATTAAAAGAACTTTCTGGAAAAAAAATCAATTTTAACAGAAAATCAACTTACAACAAAAAAAAATTCTTAAAAGAATATTTTTTATCAATGAAAACATCACAAAAATAAAACTCGTTTCTAACTAAAAACAAATTTTAACAAAAAAAATTGTTTTGAGCAAAATAAATCGTTTTTTTGACGAAGAACAGTTTCTCACAAAAAATAGTTTTGAGCGAAAAACATTTTAAAAAAGTAGAGTTTAATACAGTTTTAGCCCAGAATAAAAAAGAATTAATGGAAAAGTAAGAGTTTAACAAAAAATGAATTCTATCAATAAAAAAAAATTGACAAAAATAAAACAGTTTTTAACGAAAAACAGTCTTTAGTGAAAAATAGATTTGAGTACTAGAATTGTCACAATAGAAGGACTAGAAAGCAATTACTAAAGAGAAACATAAAATCAGACACGACAACCGGTATGGATGGTTCGACAAATTGTCTAAGTCCATGGAGAGGCTATTGTTCTTATTAATATCTCTCAAAGGTTCTTAGTAACATCCCTTTGATTTGGGGCGAGGTTCACTATTTATAGATGTGAGATTTAACTGATTGAATTGCGAAGGTAACTCATCCAGCATGTTAGGATAGCTCGTAAGTGCCCCTAAATATCTTTCGAGATTGTTGGGGGACTGATTCGTGCCTATCCTCGTATATTTAAGCATATGCTAAATTCACGGTCGAATAATGAATAACGTTAAGTTGGGCCGACAGTTCGTCATGCGAACTGGACTGGTAGGGTGAATAATAGGGCTTGAGTAAATACGTCCGACAATAGATAATTAAAACTAATAGTTTCAACAAAAAATAATTTTTTGTCCAAAAAAACTATTTTAACAAAAAATAAAATTATTCAAAAAAAATAAGTTTTAATCAAATAAAAAAAGAGTTTTAACAGACACTATCAAACACAAAATATTGAATAAAGTTTTCAATTGTATTTATTTACTATATTTGATTGTGTGTATCAAAACGGAGCCTAATATTTTTATTTTGACCGGACGTTAACGGTGTGTATGGTCATTGGGCTCTTTTCCACAGTATCATTATCAACTTCAGAATTATTTTGAGTTGGAGTTAACTCAGAATGGTTGTTTTTAACCTCTTCCTTCATCCTACAGACATATATTATTTGTCAAACTTTTACCTTATTGGTAACGGCAGTATAAATTTTCCACATCTAAGCACTAATCTCTATATACTATAAAATGCAAAATAGGGCATTTATTATGCTTTGCAATTAGGCTATCCACGTGGCACACATTTATAATTCCTCAATAAAGAGGGTATCCACGTGTTAATCAACTCTTGAGAGTGTCCATGTGGATCAATTTATTAAGCAACTTGGATTGAAAAGGAGGCGATCCACATGGTAGGATACATTTACGAAGGCTCAGACACCAAAACTCTTTGTATCCTTTTTTTCCTTTAAAAGACTAAAGTGAGTCATCTATCTCTTTGATCCAAAAAAAAAGTCTTCTATCTCTGTGTCTTCCGCTAAAGATACCGAAACTGTTCACTGTATCTCTTCTTTCCCTTAATTTAGCCCTTTCTCAAGTATCTTCGTTTCTCTCTATTTGATTCTTACATCAAGGTATCATATCCATGCTCTAAGAAGAAAGAGAGACAAACAACCATCAAAACCCACTTCAATATCTCTTCGTTAGAAGGCCTTAGGTTCAAAGGGGCTTTTTCATTCTAGACATCTACGTTGGACGTCGAAGATGGGGTTGGAGATGGACGTCGGAGTGATTTTTACGCCCGAGATTGGTTTAGAGATTTACGCCGGAGATTTACCCCTGAGAAGAGGCTGGAAATGGGTCCGGGTAAAGCACGTGTGATTTCAAAACAGGTGGCTTTTTTTTTTCTTCTAAAATATGGGTGATTTTTTTTAGAACGGTTATCGCCGGTGATTTTTATAATGAGTTTTAAGTATAATTTTAACAATTATCGCCGAAGATTTTTTGGAAAACTATTATAGACGGAGTTGTTACAAAGGTTGAACGAAGGTTGAGCAGATAGTTAACCCAGATTCAGAAAACAAACAATTTCAAGTTTACAAGATTAACAATCTCGGGTTTACAAATTGTAACATTTGTCATCGTCAATGTAATTGTGTGCACGGGTATCACAATGTTTGTTCATTAGTTTGTGTATATTTATAGATATGGATCTAATCAATTTCTTCTCAGATTTGTGGGTTTAATTATATTTTTTATTTTATTCTTAGATCATAATACATAACGTTGAAATTCTATTGTTTTTTCCGATTTATTTTATTTGGATCAGTTGATGGGATTATGCACTCATGGCTTAATTATTAATTTTTATTTCGTTTTGATTTGTTGATTCGATTTGTGGTTGCAAAGGTGATTAAAGGTTGTGTCCGCGCATCGCGCGGGTTTACACCTAGTGGTAATAATAATACGAAAAAAGACACAAGAAAAGAGAATGAAGTACTAGTATACATTTTAACAACCATTACCATTTATACAAAATATATATTCGTATCCGTGACATGAAAACTAAGATAAAAAATTGAGCCACATGAATCTCAAAAAAATTAGTATGTACCTTAGATGTTTATTTTTGGCCTCTTCCTTCATCATGAAGACACATATTATATTTCAAACTTTTAACTTAATAGGTAACAACGATATGGAAATTTCACATATAAACTCTACAATTATATAATAAGAAAAACTTTTTCATGGATTAACAAGAGGTTAAATTACACATTAAGAGTTTAAAATGCAAATATATATATATATATATATTTAAGGAGGCAGTATTTTCATTGTTAATATGTCAACTATGTTAGAAACTATTAATGAAACAAAAATAAATTTAGACATAATAGGATTTAATATCAAATGATCCACTTGTAAGGTAATTTTAATAGCCCAATGGCATCATTTCTCTCTCCATCTCACACTCGCGCACACTCACACACAAACAACCACACCCGGTTAAAGTTTTCCCCATCACCATCATTTTTGTTTGCTTGATTTGAACTTGTTTGGTTCACCTCTTCACAGTTACCAACATGTGAAAAGCTACCAAGAGTTTTTAATACGTTCACCTTTTTCCTTTTGCTATTCAATCAGACCTTCTGCCATTGAGCTGGTAAAAATAGAATTTCTCCTTCATAATTCATCTCCCCACATCCTCGAAGCGACACTAAGCATCTCTCTATGAAATAGCAGTGTCCTTTCGATACTTATCATAATGTTAGGATGTGTTTGCTTTCCATTATGGAAGGTCTTTGAATATAGTTGATATTTATGAGAAGTTAAAAAAGGGTGGTAGAAATATAGGATTGATTTGGTCTTACATTCAAAAAGTTCAATGGAAATTAATTATTTAGGTCTTGATTAACAGTATCTTCTAAGGAAAATGGTAAGACTAAGTGAAATATTTTCATAAATATAACTATTATTGTCGTAGAATTTATTTAAAATCGGGCACAACAAAACTAAAAAAATACTAATATAACTATTTTATGCTGAAAACAAGCTAACGCCAATTAAAGAGACCCTTTTTATAATTGTAATGTTAACTCAATATTTTCCGGTATATTAATAAAGCAGTATCTTGGCATTATATTTACAAAGCGGTCTTTTGACACAATATTTATGATAAGCACCCAAAAGTAATATTTTTATCCCACAAATAGACTCATTTTAATTTGTAGTTTTCATTAATAATGGCACTTTGTGTATATTTGTTTATCTTGTAGGTAAATATAAAATTGCGGTGTCAAAATGCATAATTCACAACTCAATTGACTAGAGACAATCAACTACCCTTTAAGCCTCATCCCAAACAATATCCTTAGCTTTCCATAACCTCTCGTGTGTTGTGTGTGTGCGCATGTGTATACATACATATATATATATATATATATATATATATATATATATATATATATATATATATATGTGTGTGTGTGTGTGTGTGTGTGTGTGTGTGTGAGAGAGAGAGAGAGAGAGAGAGAGTGTGTGTGTGTGTGTGTGTGTAACAACCCCAATTTTTACACGTAAAGATTGACAGACACAGTACGCCGAAGGTGGTGCTTGTTATACGATCTATATTATTCTCAGCATCAAATAATGAAAGATATTTATTTGTAAACCACAATTGTGTATTGATAAGAAGCTTTTTGCGTATGTATCGTTATTGTGCATAAAGACACACTCAAAATTCCCTTGAGTACCTACTGTTGATACCAAAATTAATATGCTGATGTGGACGAATAGTATGAAGACACGTGTCGATCTACGTGGCACAATAACAGCGAGGAAGATCATTTACTGAACAACCATGGTTGGTACCGAGCAACGAGAATACACCGAGAAGCTCTATCATGCCGAGGAACTCCATCCGAGGAACTCTATCCTCCCGAGATACTCTAAGCACTCCGAGGAACTCTTGATCAACGAGCAACTAAGGCGGTCCGAACTGCACCTCGGCCGTGTCATCAATTATAGATTCTTGACGCACACGCTGCATTAAATGTATTACCCATTCATATGTATATCATTTAATGTATTGGACCTTTCATGTACAGCCTTGAGGCTATAAATACCTTGTATCAATCCCATTCAAAGGGACCGGAATTTCTTGAGAGAACTTGTAATCAAGAATTCCACAAACACTCAGCAATAACATAACAGTGGACGTAGGCTTTATTCCTAGCCGAACCACTTTAAAAATCTTTGTCTTATTTATTTATCTGTGATTGAAGAATTAGAGTGATCTAGTTTTTTACATCAACAGATTGGCGCCGTCTGTGGGAAACGACTGTTGTTATCGTTTTTCATAAAAATCATTTATCACCAATGGCAGATAATCCAGAATCCAGTAATCGAAATGCTGGAAATACTGGAAATCTTCCAAATCCATCTGCATCTCCAGATCTGGCCGGAATTATGACGAATCTGGCTCAGGGACAAACCGCCATGCAAGAATCTATGAGGCAACTCCTTCAAACTCTTCAAGGCGGTGTACCTACTCATTCAGGGCAAAGGACTGATCATGGGCAATCACGATCCAGACGTATTGGGTCATATCGCAATGGGGAATCCAATGATTCTTCTTATCAACCTGGGCGAACTTCATCAATACGGGCTACGGATACATATCAACATATCTCTCTTTCTCCGGAGAGAACTAGCGATTTAGATTGATTAAGCAGGGTGTCTCCTTTCAGTCGGTTAGGACCAAGGAGGAACATGAGTCCACCTAGGGCTCCATCAGGAAGTTTTCGACCACCACCAGGTTTGAGAGAAGGATCTGCACAATCACGACCAATTACTCGTCGAGATAAATCTCAGGAAGCTACGTCAGAGCAATCAGTTGCTCGGACTAAGCGGCCCAAGGAAAGGAATGAAGCATGGAAAGGTTCCATTCAACGATTGGAGGATAGACTGGGAGAAATGGCTAAGGCGAGGAACCCCTTACAGAGAACTTTTGTTCAAGGGACACCTTTTGTGCAAGCCATTGTGGATTTCCCTACACCGTCGAAATTCAAAGCACCTGTAGTGACCCCCAAGTATGATGGAAAGACGGATCCCGTACTTCATATAGAACAATACCAAGCTGCTGCAGATATCTACGCTGTCCCCGACGAGATGAGGTGTAGAGCATTCTCGGGAACTCTTACCGGATCTGCACAGATATGGTACAATAATCTTCCTCGGGGTAAGATTTCAACTTTTGTTCAGTTAGTCGAGCTGTTTATTGGCAATTTTTGTTTTGGAGCAAAGCCGGTAAAGCGAGTAGCACATTTGCTAAGTGTTAGACAAAAATCAGGAGAAAGTACTAGAGATTACATAACTCGTTTCAATAACGAGAAGTTGGAAGTCATAGATTATGAAGAAAAGACAGCAATCACTGCTTTGATGAGTGGTTTGCTGCCTAACAAGCTATACTATACTCTGGCCAAAGATCCGCCTAAAAATATGTCAGAATTGATGGCAAAGGCGGCCAAAATCATGAATGCCGAGGAGGCTATGACTGCGAAGAAGAATATGGATAAAGAAGTTAAAGTGGAGGTCGACAACTCTAAGAAGAAAGATCAGAAAGGTAATGGTGGTGACAAACATTCCAGGAATAACAGGATAAAGTTGGAAGCCCTAAAGAAGTATGACAATTATACTCCATTGAAAATGGGTATTAATCATGTTTTAGAAGAGATCAGGAATAACGAGGAAATCAAATGGCCAGAGAAACTGAAAACAGATCCAGACATGAGGAATAAGACCAAATATTGCGAGTTTCACAAAGATCATGGCCATATGACCAAAAATTGTATAGCCCTTCAGAACGAGATTGAAACACTCATTCGAAGAGGAAAATTATCAAAGTATGTAGATCGCAGAAGTGAAAGGAGGAATGATGATAGAACTAGAGAGAGATCTAGATCTCCTCGTCGTGCAGAGGAGAAAAAGAGGAGGGCCCATGAAGAGGATCCAGATGATGACCCCGATCTTCCCAAGAAGCCAAGGAAACCTGAACGAGAGGTATTTTCCATACGTTTTGGATCATTTCATTGTAACGTTATTACAGGGGGAGATGCAGGAGGAGGAGACCTTACTGCAGAAAGAAAAGCTTATCTCGGAGAGGCTCAAGCTTGCTCATATATTCAGCGAATAAACCTGGCCGAGGATGATCGTCCGAGGAAGGTAAACAAAGAGAAGCTAGTAATTGGTTTTTCAAAAAACGACCTGGCAGGTGTTCTTTACCCTCATGATGATCCTTTGGTGATCAAAATGAGAATGAAGGACGTGATCATTTCAAGGGTGTTAGTAGACAATGGTAGTTCGGCAGACATCATGTACTATTCATGTTTTGATAGCCTGAATTTGAAATTATCTCAATTGGAACCTTATCACAGACCCCTTCTGGGTTTTGCTGGCGAGAAAGTTTTTCCACTTGGGACGATCAAGTTGGATATATTCATTGGAACCTGGCCTGTTTGTCGAACAGAAAGAATACGATTCTTTGTGATGGATAAGAATGTGCAATCGGCCTACAACATCATCATGGGAAGAGTTGGATTGAAGAAGTTCGAAGCCGTTCCTTCTACAGTACATCAATGTTTGAAATTCCCAACAAATTTTGGAGTTGGAGTGGTGAAAGGTGATCAAAAAGTAGCTCGGGAATGCTATTATTCGTCGGCCGAGCAAGAAGAACTAGAAGGATCGATGAAAAAGACTACTACTTATCAAGTGGATGAATGTACAGAAATTGAAACTCTTGATCCTAGAGATGAGTCCCAACTTGTGAAAGGGCAAGTGGTAGAATCTACAGAAAATGTTATTCTGGACGACGAACATCCTGAACGAATAACCCAGATAGGTTCATCGTCGGATATGTCAATAAAAGAGGAGTTGATAACTTTCTTGAAGAATAGGAAAAATACTTTTGCTTGGAGTCATGAAGACATGCCAGGAATAGATCCAAACTTCTTATGTCATGAACTCAATGTGAATAAGGAGATTAAACCTGTAAAGCAGAGAAGAAGGGTGTTTAGTCCCGAGAAGAACCAGGCCATACAGGAGGAAGTCGAGAAAGTCCAGAAAGCCCAATTCATTGAAGATGTAAAATATCCAGATTGGTTGGCTAATGTGGTGATGGTAAAGAAGAAAAACAACAAATGGAGAATGTGTGTCGATTTCACCGATCTCAATAAGGCATGCCCCAAGGATCATTTTCCATTGCCCAGAATTGATCAACTGGTGGATGCTACCTCGGGACACGAGCTACTCAGCTTCATGGATGCTTACTCTGGCTACAACCAGATCAAAATGAAACCTGAAGACAGGGAAAGTACTTCTTTTATTACCCCTAGGGGAACTTATTGTTATAATGTTATTCCTTTTGGTTTAAAAAATGCAGGTGCAACATATCAGCGGTTGATGAACAAGGTTTTTACCGAACAAATCAGCCGCAACATGGAGGTCTATGTCGATGACATGCTCACTAAAAGCAAGAAAGCTGCTGATCATTTGGTTGACTTGAGTCAAACTTTTGATCAATTGGATAAATACCAAATGAAGCTTAACCCGACGAAGTGCACCTTTGGAGTACGAGAAGGAATGTTCCTCGGATACATCGTCAATCAGCGAGGTATTGAGGCAAATCCAGATAAGATCAAAGCTCTTCTAGGGCTGCGATCTCCGACGACGAAGAAAGAAGTGCAGAGTCTTACCGGACGAGTTGCAGCGCTCAACAGATTTGTATCTCGAGCAACTGATAAATGCATACCATTCTTCAAAACACTTCGAAAAACCTTTGAATGGAATGAGGAATGTGAAAAAGCTTTTCAAGACTTGAAGAAATACTTGGGAGCACCTCCACTGTTGTCCAGACCAATAACAGGAGAAAAGTTGTATTTATATTTGGCAGTATCAGAGAACGCAGTCAGTTCAGCGTTGATCAGATTGGAGAATGGAGTCCAGAAGCCAATTTATTACACAAGTAAGGCTTTCCGAGGTGCAGAAATCAGGTACCCAAAGCTAGAAAAATTGGCATTGGCACTAATTGAAGCAAGTAGAAGAATGAGGCCATATTTCCAAGCCCATGCCATCATCGTTTATACTGATATGCCATTGAGACAAGCCCTCCATAAGCCAGAAAAATCGGGGAGATTGATGTACTGGGCAGTAGAACTTGGTGAATATGATATTGTGTATGAGCCCAGATCATCATTGAAGGGGCAGGCTGTAGCAGATTTTATAGCAGAGTTCACATACCCTGATACCCCCGAGGAGCAAAAGATGCCTGCTGATCTACCTGTGGACGATACAGGATCAACAGAAACATTTGCTGACCTACCTGTGGACGATACAGGATCAGCAGAAATAGGTCCAAACCAACCAAGGTTGGTAAAAGGACTTGTGGATGTAGAGAAATCATTATATTCAAACATAGACCAACCAAGGTTGGTAAACGGGTACGAGCAGATGACTGACGAGGAGCGAAAAATACCGGGGGATGATGGAAGAAAACAGCAGATATTTTATCGAGGAACTCTGACAGATAAGAAATTTGAAGACGAAATACCTACATGGAGATTATATGTAGACGGATCATCCTGCACAGCTGGTTGTGGAGCAGGAATTGTTTTGATCACTCCAGACGAGATTGATATGGAATATGCTTTGCGATTCCAATTCAAAGCCTCTAATAATGAAGCGGAGTATGAGGCCATGATAGCAGGTCTTAGCCTAGCAAAAACTATGGAAGCACAACAAGTGATGGTATTCAGTGATTCTCAGTTAATTGTGAATCAGATGATGGGAATATACGCGGTTAAAGGAGACTTAATGATCAAATATCATGCAAAGGTGATGAAATTGTTGACAGAATTTGAGGCCATTCAATTGGTGAGAATACCGAGGATGGAGAATGTACAAGCAGACGCACTGGCCCGACTAGCATCAGCTACTCGTACCGAGATGCGAAGAACCATACCGATTGAAGTATTAGAAGGTCGGAGCATAGATGAAGATCTGACAACGAATGTGATTACCCTTGATTTAGGACCATCTTGGATGGATCCAATCAGGAAATATGTTGAAGAGGGTGAATTGCCGGAGGACAAACTCGCTGCCAAGAAACTGAAGTATAAAGCTGCTCGGTATGTATTAACTAATGGTATTTTGTATAGACGAGGAATTATGGCAGGTTTGCAGAGATGTGTACATCCCACCGAGGTGAAAGAATTGATTGAAGAAATCCATGAAGGATCTTGTGGAGCTCATGTAGCAGGTCGAACACTTTTACAAAGAGTGATGACACAGGGATATTACTGGCCGACAATGAGGGCTGATTGTATAGCCTATGCCAAGAAATGTGACAAGTGCCAACGTTTTTCCTCCATCCGACGAACTCCACAAGCATTGTTAACGCCAATAACTTCCCCTTGGCCATTTGCCATGTGGGGAATTGATTTGGTTGGACCACTGCCAACCACCCGAGGAAGATTCAAGTATCTCGTAGTTGCAGTGGACTATTTTACTAAGTGGGTGGAAGCTGAGCCTCTTATCAATATGACGTACGAGAAGGTATACCAGTTTGTATGGAAGAATATCATTTGTCGATATGGTCTCCCTCATGCTTTCATCACAGATCATGGAACACAATTTGATAATGAAGAATTTGCTGCCTATTGTCATCAATCGAACGTTTTGAAGTTTCATTCAGCACCAGGCCATCCCCAAAGCAATGGACAGACTGAAGTGACGAACAGAACATTACTAGATGGGTTGAAAAAGAGGCTAAGTGAAGCTAAAGCAAATTGGATTAAAGAGCTCCAATCAGTATTATGGGCCTACCGAACAACTCCCCGAGCAGCAACTGGAGAATCACCATATATGTTAGCATTTGGAAGTGAGGCTGTGATACCGGCCGAGTTGGGTCTCCCAACGCATAGAGTGCTGAATTTCAACTCTCCGATCAGTGACTTGATGAGAAGAATGGATTTGGATATGCTCGAAGAAGTAAGAGAAGAGGCAGCCATTAGGAATGCTGCTTATCAACAACGAACAGCTCTGTTCTACAACAAAAGGGTGAAGAAATGCGATTTGAAGGAGGATAAGCTCTACGGAGCGCTCTACGGAGCAAAAGTGCTATAAGTAGCCAACCTCCTTTGGTTAGGAGGATAAGCTCTACGGAGCGCTCTACGGAGCAAAAGTGCTATAAGTAGCCAACCTCCTTTGGTTAGGAGGATAAGCTCTACGGAGCGCTCTACGGAGCAAAAGTGCTATAAGTAGCCAACCTCCTTTGGTTAGGAGGATAAGCTCTACGGAGCAAAAGTGCTATAAGTAGCCAACCTCCTTTGGTTAGGAGGACATGCTCCAAGGAGCCAAAAAGTTCGAAAGAACCCTACTACTCCTTTGATTAGGAGGTGTAGACCAGCATGATCAACTACGGTTGGTAAGACTTTATATAATAAGCTCTACGGAGCGCTCTACGGAGCAAAAGTGCTATAAGTAGCCAACCTCCTTTGGTTAGGAGGATAAGCTCTACGGAGCGCTCTACGGAGCAAAAGTGCTATAAGTAGCCAACCTCCTTTGGTTAGGAGGATAAGCTCTACGGAGCGCTCTACGGAGCAAAAGTGCTATAAGTAGCCAACCTCCTTTGGTTAGGAGGATAAGCTCTACGGAGCGCTCTACGGAGCAAAAGTGCTATAAGTAGCCAACCTCCTTTGGTTAGGAGGATAAGCTCTACGGAGCGCTCTACGGAGCAAAAGTGCTATAAGTAGCCAACCTCCTTTGGTTAGGAGGACATGCTCCAAGGAGCCAAAAAGTTCGAAAGAACCCTACTACTCCTTTGATTAGGAGGTGTAGACCAGCATGATCAATTACGGTTGGTAAGACTTTATATACTCTCGCATTACAGCTTATGTTGGTCGGGAGGTAACATTATTACAAAAAGTTCTTTGAAGAACAAAATATTCCAAACTGTATCAAGTATGGTTGGTCGGGGATAAAAACCCACTAACTGTAGTTGGTCGACGAGGACAAAAGTATTGACCTTAGTTGGTCGGACACATGTTTATATTTGAAAATTGAACCAAGTATAGCTGGTCGGGGATAGAAACCCATCAACTGTGGTTGGTCGACAAACATTATTTATCCACCTTGGTTAGTTGGAAACAATTTTGAACAATTTATGCTTATTATAAATTCTAAGTTGGTTGATGAACCATATAATTTGCAAACAGAAAAATAGCTATTGGCAAAACAGAAAATGAAATTCTTTCATTAAGATAAAAATGTATTACATGTTACATGTATGTGCTAACTATTACATTAAAGATTCCTACTCTATTGGTTTCTTTCCTTTATCCTTTGAGACAGGTTCCTCGCCGGCAGGAGGATCCTCTAGACAAAGAGGAGAATTAATAAAGTTCATGTCCTTCAGCATTCTGACATTCATTATTGTAGGAGTGTCCAACAGGTGCTCAGGACGAGATACTTCAACTTGTGAATGAAGGTTATAATCACCAAGATATTTAGAGATCAAACTCCGAGGAATGGAACGAGCAGGAATCCATGCCATATCCAATTTATAGGGAGGAACAGGCAAGTCTAGCAATCCAGGAGCATGATAATCCCATAAATAATGACCTCGTTCCAATTTTAATACACCCAGGGCGTTCAACCATCCCTGCTTATAACCTTCGTTGTTAGCATTTTCAAGGCGATCATCCAAATGGTAAAGAGCTTCATTATAGCCTGCATTCCAGAACTCCCGAGGCTGTTTATGGAATTGGAAATTTAATCTATCTACTTGCTCGAGAAAGTTCTTGATAAGAGCATCTTTATTATTCAGAGCAGACTTCATCGCAGCCAATTGATCCTCTAAAGATAAGTTTTTCTTAGACAAATCAGACAGAGCACGATCCTTAACATTCAGTTGGAATGCTTGAGTTTCCAGAGTAGATTGGGTACGAGATTCTTCAACACTGCGGCTAAGAACTCTTGACCGGCTCCGAGAAGCAACTGGAGAATTTTGCTCCTCGATGATTCTTCCTCGTCCCCGAGAACTCCTTCCTCGTCCCCGAGCAGTCACAGGAATAATAGACTTTTTCAAGTCATCCAACTCTTGCCTTAGTTTGGCGTTTTCAACCTCTAGAAACGAAAAACCTTCATCAGTAATTGGTACTAATGCAGTGGAAGAGGAGGCAACGGATTCATATTGAGCCAATCTTTTCTGCAGACTATTATTTTCTTGTTCCAGGATCTCGGCAATTTGTCGGCAGGCTTCAACTTCACCTTTTAGGGTCCTTTCCCTAATGTCATATGCAGCAATGATCTTTTTATGACCTGTATCAGAGGAAAGTTGTTGATATCTATTTTCATATTCCTCGTGTAATGAAGCCATCGATTCATTGTGCTGACCTTGGAGATCCTTTAAGGAACAATGCAGCTCTTCAATCAAGTCATAATAAGCGACATTGTTAGCTACAGCTCGGTCGAGTAAATCTTTCAAGTACCGATAAGCCTCAGTCGCCTGTTCTGAAGCATCATGACCAAGAATGTCAGCAATTTCAGAAGAACTAAGGTCTGTATGACCAGCCCTATAGTATTGGTGACATTGTTGCATCAGCTCGGTATCATGAGAAGAGATTAGTTCCATTCTAGCAACAAACTAAAGACAAGAAAAAGACAACAATCAACAAAGAATCATCAATAACGGCGATGAGTAAAGAAGTATTTTATTAGATCATAAAAGGATTACATTGTTCAATTACAAATGATAAAAGATAGAAATGATACCGAACAACTTCACACCTTTTCCTTGTCTCCCAAGACTTTCTCGGGAGGCTGGGACGAGGAGCTCGGTTGCTCGGTGATAACAACAGCTTGATCGGCAGAAATCTTCTCGGCAGGAGGAGGCATAGAAGAAATATCCTCAATGACAGAGGGTTGAGAAGCAGAGATTGGGACATCCACAGCCATGGAAGATTCATCTGAAGCAGGTTCATCTTCTTCTTCTTCCACAATTGGTGGAGGAGGACCAGGGAGATGCCTTTGGAATAGCTCAGAATCGTCTTGGATTTTTAGCTCTTGTAGAGAAGCTACCCAACCATCATAGAAGTATTTCAACTCCCCATATTTGACTTGAGATGTCATAGCAGCAATCCCTTTATCCCATCCTTTTTCCCAACCAGCACTGAAATGTTTCCTAACTGCAGCTTTTCTTTTCAACTTCTCCGAGGAGAGTTTGACATCCAATTGTTCTTTCTGGATTTTGATGTCTCGCAAGATAGATAGTTCTTTTTCTGCATTCTTCAGTTGGTCATCGCATTTTTGCTGATTGACCTCTAAGCTTTTCACCTTCTCCTCCAAATTCTTGGAGGTTTCAGCCATCTTCATCTTATCAGCCTCAGCTGCAGCCAATTTTTTCTCCCAGGCAGCTTTCTCCTCGACGTACTGCTGGCGAGATTCTTTCACAGATTGGGCTAAACCCAAGAGGGCATCGTCAACATCGGACGAGAAACTAGAAGCTTTAATAGCTTGATCTTTCTTCACGATGGTATTGAAACAGTTCACCAGCTGAAAGATAAGAAAAACAATAGAGTCAACACAAATACAAGAGTTCAGGAAAAAGAAAAGAAAGACCAAAGGTATGAGAAATTTACTGAAGAAAGATGGCGAGCAGCTAGGGATGTCAGTGTATCCCTAGGAATCTTTTCATCAACCCCGAGAACCTCGGGTATAACTGAGCTCGTTGAAGAGCTCGGAAGAATGATTTTTGAAATACTACTACCACCAGCGGGTAGAGAAGATGCAGTTCCAGCAAGATTAACCGAGGATGATTTCCTCAATCTCTTCAAAGGAGGGTCAGCAGCATCAACCAAGGAAGAAGTCTTGGTCGGAGAGATTGTAATTACATCATCACTAGCATTTTTCTTGCTCGGGGCCACTGGGGGCTTCTCGGCAAATTTGGAGGAACTGGCATCTACTTTTTTAGTCCCCTCTGGGACATAAATTTTTCTTTTCTGTGCCCCAACAGCAGAAGAAATTTCACCAAATAGAGCAGGAGGAGCTCTTTTCTTGCCCATTTTCTGAGATAGGGGGATATGAGAATCTGAAGATGAACTTTCTGGTGTTGAGGCTGGTTCAACAGGGCGAGCAGTATAAGAGGTTGTGTAGCTCTTATACTGCAGCAAATATGATGCAGACCTAATATGCTCGTCTACAATCGTCTTATGCAAATTCCAGATAAGTTTTAAATGCTTGATATTCACTTCCGACTCTTTTGGAGTTTTTCTTTTACTATCAACTGCAAATAAATACATAAATTTCAGTTATACATTTTGTCAAACATGATGAAAACACAATTTCATAAGTAAAATAAAATGAAAAATAAACCTATCCCATTGCCGTATGGGGGGCATCTGGGACCGTTGTATACTTCATTCCCAGATAAAGGCGCGTGTTGCCAATTTTTTATGACCAACCCATGCTCAAAATAATCTCTATTTGAATCAGGGAGGTTAACTACAAGGGCTCTATTTAAAAACCTAGTTTTTAAATAATAAACATTATCTAAAGTGGCCCATTTATAGCAGTACATGATTTCTGGGATCCCTATACGAGTCCCATGAGTTAGATTTAACTTGTGCACCCCGTTAATTATTCTCCATGAATTGGGGGCTATTTTTGCAGGAACAAGATCAAAATATTGACAAAACTCAAGACATAATGGGTTTGGGGGAAAAGAAAAACCACATTCAGCAATGAAAAGACTGGGGAACCAATGTCCCTCAGCCAATCGAAAGTAATCTAAAGGCTCAGAAAGAACCTCTAGAGTTACCCAAGAAGGAATGGAAAAGTCAGAACGAAATTTCTCAGCAGATTCAACAATATAAACCATATTGAATAAAAGAGATGCAGAAGAAAGGAAGAAGATCTTACAGAAAGAAAGGGGATATGTTGACAACGAACGGAAACAATGATGAACACACAAGAGAGAGGAAGAGAATAGAAAACTTGAATGCAGAAAAATGGAAAGTGTAGACGACGGTATGGTTACCAAAGGAGTTTAAATACTTTGCATTGGGAAGCGGCGAAAGAAATGATTACTAAAAAGAAACTACTGAAATTCCGGCGGCTAAAAAGACAAAAGTTGCACGAAGATCGAAGCGCTTATAAAAAAGGCAGAAACTGCGAAATGAGAAGGAAATTTGAATACAATGCTCCTAAAATCCAGGAAGGTCATTTAATATTACCATATACCGAGAAAGAATGTCCCATACTCCTCAAAGTTCGAAATATGAAACATTGGGGGCTTCTGTTGATACCAAAATTAATATGCTGATGTGGACGAATAGTATGAAGACACGTGTCAATCTACGTGGCACAATAACAGCGAGGAAGATCATTTACTGAACAACCATGGTTGGTACCGAGCAACGAGAATACACCGAGAAGCTCTATCATGCCGAGGAACTCCATCCGAGGAACTCTATCCTCCCGAGATACTCTAAGCACTCCGAGGAACTCTTGATCAACGAGCAACTAAGGCGGTCCGAACTGCACCTCGGCCGTGTCATCAATTATCAGACGGACAACTGTTCAACTATTCATTAGATTCTTGACGCACACGCTGCATTAAATGTATTACCCATTCATATGTATATCATTTAATGTATTGGACCTTTCATGTACAGCCTTGAGGCTATAAATACCTTGTATCAATCCCATTCAAAGGGACCGGAATTTCTTGAGAGAACTTGTAATCAAGAATTCCACAAACACTCAGCAATAACATAACAGTGGACGTAGGCTTTATTCCTAGCCGAACCACTTTAAAAATCTTTGTCTTATTTATTTATCTGTGATTGAAGAATTAGAGTGATCTAGTTTTTTACATCAACACCTACAAAACTTGTCTAAAAATAACTCGTATTGCGGTAAGTACGGGTATCAATCCAAATTCCAAGGTGAAACAATTAATGTGAAAACGTGCAATTCAATTTTTTTTATGAAAATCTTTTTTTATTTTTTATTTTTAAAACAATTTCAAGGAAAAAATTAACTAACAAATACTAAAAATTATAAAATGACTAAAGAATGTGCAACCGAGTGTGAAATATGTGAGAAGGTCAAGAGATGGGATTACACTGCATTTTTAATTATTTTAATTCCTCAATTTATTAATTTTGAAATACTTCGAGATAATATTAAATCGATAATCTAACTCTCGTAAAAATTATAAATTTAATAAAATCTTGTTGAGGATATTAATTTTAAAATGTCACATGATGAAAAATTCGGACTTATACTATTTTCAGAAAATTACCCGCTAGGATCAATTTAACGAAAACAATAGCAATCTTCAAATTTTGAACACCGAATTAATATTCAAATATAGGAAAAACCTATCTCTAGTACGATTCCTAAATTCAAAGATTAATTCGTTCAATTAATTTACTAACTCTCGTTACATAAATTAAATGGTGACATTTAAAATTAATTTACCTAAAAATATAAAATTAATGAAACCAATTAATTAAATTAATATCATTCGTAGTGCATCACACCCCTTGAACGGGGTGGTTAGACAAGCATAATGAAACAATTAATCACAGCCACAAACATGGAATAATAAATTAAAGAGTAGAGCAAGAAATACAATACACAAAAGTCTCCCTTTGAATTGATTCCTTGAATCGCGTTCATGCACGTGTGTCTCAATGTTTTCACAAATCCTGCACTTGATCACATAAAAAACAAAACTAAACCTAAAATTTATTCTAACACTAAACTCATTTTTTTGAAATTTTTTTATGTACCTACTATGTACATATTATATGCTGTCTCTCTCTCTATCTGCGTCTCTTTTTTCCTTTTACTGCTGAGAGTCTCTTTTAAATGAGTTGCCATCCCCTTCTTTTCAAAGTCCACGAATTCATTTGGTTGGAGAGATTTTTATGGGATTTTATTTTGTCTTGTGGATGATAATGGATGCCTACTTTCTTGGGACTTTGTTTTGGACTTGGGGTTACGGGTATGGAAGATTTGGGCACGGTTTGAGGCGGTGGAATCGGGTTTGGGCCTGGCTCGGCGGTCTGGGTTTTGGGATGGGCTTCGGACTGGGCCGCCCCGGGTTGGGTTTGGTGGCGGCTGAATCGGGTCGAGTTGAAGGGAAGACGACGGAGTTAGCTCCGGGTTTGCGGGTTCGTGTTTTAGGCAGGCCGAAATGGGTCCGATATGGGTTCCAACGCAGGTGGGTTCGGGTCCGATGGCGGGCAGGAGCTGGTCTCTGGTGGGTTTTAGGTTGTGTTTCGTCTGGAGATGGCCGACGGCATTAACGCCGGTGGGAGTCACAATTTGGCAGACCCGCTTGGGTCAGGGGCAGGTCCAGGCCGCCAGATTCGGGGGAGGATTGCAGAAGGGCTTGGGGTTTTAGATGGGTGAAGAGAGAGAGAGAGAAGGTGTTGGTGGTTTGAGTTTTGGTATGTTGTTGGGTATTTTGGTAATGGAGGTGAGAGAGTGTCGTGGGTGATGAGGGAAGAAGATGAATGGAGGGGATGGTTAGGGGTGTGGGTGTGTGTGTGTGTGAGTGTTTAGTTTTGGTGTAAAAGGGCTTGTGTGTGTTTAATTTGAGCTCCTAAAAAAATGACACTAAAAAAATAAAACTAAGACTAAAATAAAAAAATAAAAACCAAGAAATAAAACTTTAATTTATTACGAAGTGACTAAAAAAAATACAAAAAGAAATAATAATAAGTAAATAAAACTCTATAAAAAAAAAAAAAAACTAAAAATCCTAACTAAATAAATTAAAACTAAAAACTAAATGAAATAAATTCCTAAAAATTAATCCTAAGAAAGATAAAAATAAAGATTACTAATTGAAAACTAATAAAAATCAAAATCAAAATAAAGAATTAGAAAAAGAGAAAATAAATCCTAAAAAATTCTAAATAAATCCTAAAAATAAAATAACTAAAAATAAAAATCTAGAAAAATAATAAGGGTACAAACTCAACACACACGGGGCTCGGGGAATGGTCTGGGCTTGGTCTAGGCTAGGTTAAGGTTACGGGACTGATTCGGGGCATCGGAACACATCGCGGTCTCCTTTGATTTCTTTGATGCGAGATTTTGACCGCTATTGAGTTGCAATTGTACTGATTTAGCATTATTTGTACCGCAACTGCATATTGACATGTAAAAATGATAAAATACGAACATAAGACAAATTTTATTACAAACGAGCGACTAAAATGTATCTATTCGGGGCATAAATTATACACTTTTGGGTACTTATCACACCACCCCCAAACAGAACATTGCTAGTCCTTGAGCAAAAATTAGAGAGAAAATAGAGATAAGTGACCAAAAGTGTGCCACTTTCGCAGGCTTAGGCGATTACACTTAGCATGTGCAACAAGCCGTTAAACCTGTAGGTTGCCCTACAGGACGAGTGGTGTCTCGTGAGGGTTTGCAATGAATGTACCCACAAAATTCAAAAACTTATTTAAATCCAGTATCCGAGTAGATGATGAAATGTTATACAACCCAACTAAAAAGGACATCAAGGAACACCGTATTCAACTTTCAAATTAAGATATGAAATTACTTAATACCAAAAGCGTAATCCTTTCTAAAACTCAGTGTGTGTGAGTGTGAAACAATCTTAAGTATCATTAGAGTAATTCCTAGATTGCCTTTATAGAATCGACGTTTTGACTTCAATTCTCACAGGATATTGTGACACCCCGCCCAAATAAATACCGGGTGATCAGTCATATATCAAATTTAAAACAGGAATCTCAGGGGTTCATTCTTAGCATCGCTGTCGAAAACTTTTTAAAACTTTACTAACCACCTAGAATTCAAAAAGACTGATGTCAAATTTTATCTTTTTATTAAACAATTAAATATGCATGCTGAATAACAAATAAACCATACATCCAAACCATGAGTCTAAAACAGTACTAAATGACTAAATGACATGCCGAATAAACAATCAGCTCAAAATCCTAATAATAATAATTCAATAAATGAATACATAAACCAAATACTGAGTCTAAAAGTAAAAAGGGGAAACATGACCTGAATGAATCTACAGCTGAGATAAGAATCCTACTCTAGGAATAAAGAAATGATACGTCTAAATCAAATCCTGCAACCATCCACAATGTTGCAGCTGCGTAACCCTAGAATAGATAAGTCAACTATGGCATCCCTGTGGCTGGACACCTGTTAATATACATATACATAGACAAGAGAGAAGAAGTACAAGAAACGAGTCAGAACCCGATTTATAAAAATGTTTAGCAAGCATTTTATTGCAATAAATGAAATGCGTAGTATATAATGTTCATA
Source organism: Sambucus nigra (assembly GCA_949130495.1). NCBI lineage: Eukaryota > Viridiplantae > Streptophyta > Magnoliopsida > Dipsacales > Adoxaceae > Sambucus > Sambucus nigra. The sequence goes on from OX422224.1 coordinate 99,328,859, forward strand.
ATTGCTTTTACGGTCCCACTCTCTTGAGGACAATCTCACCTCTCTTCTATAGTGCACACCTATCGCATTCATTTATTTCGCCTAGCCATCTGACACACTTCTAACTAGGAAAAAGGCTTATCCTTCTAGTTACTCCTCGTAGTAGTATATCATATTTGATCTCAACAATTATCATTTTTAAATAAGTGTTATCACACTAAAGTCAAGTATTTACTATTTACGTTTATATAAGATTTCACTATCTTAATAGTCTGAAATTATCTCATTGTAGATATACCATAAGCATACATATATATCCCTCACTATTATATATATGTATTAACACAATCTTAATAGCCTACAATTATCACATTGTAATTATATCACAAGTATACATATATATCCACCACCATTATATATATATATATATATATATATATATATATATATATATATATATATATATATATATATATATATATATATATATATATATATATATATATATATATATATATATATATACTAACACAGCACCCTAAGGATACACCTATAGTTCATTGCATACTCTGCTATCATGTCCCGGTACGTCTCGTACTCAAACAAGGACTATCGGTTCGGAAATGTCCCACGAACCATATAAACAAATCACACATATTGGCGGCGAACATAGTTCACATACCTATGGGTCACGCACATACCTACGCTCCCATAGTCAGCGGACTTATCAACTCACAAATAAGTCTTTCACAGTCCTATGTTCTGAGATACAAGTCAAATATCCCCCCGAAGGTCACTCAGGATAAGACCGTCTCTACACAACCCCCCGCGATAGCAAGCAGCTAGGTATGTCATACACATAATAAAACAATCAAATATGTATTCACGCACCCTATTAAAATATTAGGTATTCACACAACCTTTCATTGTTTTAGGTATTCCCGTAACCTATTATCATTTTTCTATTGGATTATGTATTCCCATATTTATATATATAATTCACACATTCATATATATATATATACATATATTCCAATTATTACTAGTTCACTCGTATTAAATACGATCCAATACCAAAATAGCTACATCCCACTATTTAATATAATTTATATAATTATATATCTCACCTCATATATACTTGATTAAGTTCATATTAGTCTCACAAAGTTCCCAACAATTTTTAGTTTCAATTCGGGAAAGTTTCGTCACTAATTAAAACTCCAAGGGTATTTTAGACATTTCACAATATATGCCTCAGTAATGAAATTCCTAATACTGCGTACTACTCTCCATTTGCTATGCGTGGCCACAAACGGCACGTAAATCCGAATTCGTATGACAAAGTTATGCTCATTTAAAGTTGTGCTAAAAATCAAATAACTCGTTCCGTCTTCAAGGGTATTTTAGACCTTTCAATTTTTGTGTCTAATTAAAAACATTCCCAGGACAGCGTAATACTCTTCGCTATCTATGTGTGGCCGTGAACGGCACACTAATCCGAGTCCGTATGCCAAAAGTTAGGGCATTATAAAGATTCACCTCAAAGAAGATTTAAAAAAAAAAAAAACCTTTCTTAAAAAGTTTTCCCACATTCTGCCCAGATTAATAAATTGATGTTTTGAGGCATTTTGGAGCAGTTTTGGAGTAAGCGCGTGAGACAACAAAATGTAGAAAACGCGATTTTCTACAGGGCAACGCGGACAGAATCGCCATTAAAGCTCCAAAACCTTCGATTATACCCAGATCTTTTAACCCAAAAACCTCCCAAGATTCATCCTAAATCCACCCAAACTTCATCATTAACAATTTCTTCCAACAATACCACTAATGGAGATTCAAAAACCAAGATTTAATCATGTTGTTCACTTCTCAAATTAAATTATAATTTCACTATTAACCCAATTTCTCACAAAGTTAAAAATCCCTTATCAATGGTTATTCTCATCTTCTTCACCATAAACCCACAAATTTCAATTCAAATTCCTACTTCCAAATTTCCAGAATTAATTGACATAATTACAACTATTTACATCATTAACTACAACTCAAATTAAAGCAAGAAAACACTTGCCTTGGGGGATTAAATCCGACGATCCCATGTCGAAATTCTTGCCCGTATTGCTCTTGTCATCCTTCTTTCCTTCATCTTCTTTCTCCTTTCTCTCCTCTCTCAACCCTTTGTGTTTTGGAATGACTCATGGCTGCCCAACACACTTAAACCTAGGTTAAAATTCCTCAATCCCGTAATTAAGCCTATTGGCCAATTAAAAATGACTTAAATGCCCCCGTATGGGCTCGATCATGTCTAAAAATGCCCCGAGACCCATTTACTACCCCCGGGTACTCTTTTCCGACTATCTCAACCCTTCCGGACTCAATCGTGCACTCAGAATTGTCATCCGAGATACTTTATAAAATTTTCCAATTTCAACCTCAAAATGCGACACATGTGAAAATTTTCAATAACCCGAATTAATTTGAATTTCTAAATCCCCAAATTTAAATAATAAATTCTACATCTCCAAATTCAATAATTTCTCCAATTTAAATAAATTAAATTTAAATCACCAAATTAAATGAATTTCTCCAAATTAAATAAATCCAACTCACTAATTTAATTAATTTATATATCCTCTAAAATATGGGGTGTTACAGATATATCTCTCTGAATCGAACTCTCTGAGAATTGGGTAAGTGTATCTTTCTAGTGTGTGAGGATGTGAGTAAATGTAAGCAAGTTCAAATGTCTCACAAACTTTATAAAAAGGACGGATACATGAAAGAAATTTGATCTCATGAAGGAATGCAAACCACTACATTGAGAATGTCGAGTTATTCACCATACAATCTCTCGTTTGCCCGAACACTTTACCAAGGGTGAAAAATGTGGTTTATGAATGGTATGAGGGGATAATGAAATGAAGAAGATGAATGATAGGGTTTTTGAGAGGAGTGTGACACACTTTGAATAACTAATCTCTTCATCTTTTGAATTTATGATCGCATGCTTTCTTTTTCTTCTTTTCTATTTTTATTTTCTTTCTTTACTTTTTTTTTCTCTCTTTTTTTTTATTGCGATTCATTTTCCTTTTTATAGCACAAATGAAGACAATTTACATGGGAAATTTCAAACACTTTTTTTCTAAAAAACGATGGCATTGATGGATGGTATTTGGGACATATGGATAAGGGTAATATGGAAAATGATAATGTGATAGGGAAAATGGTACGTGTATTGGAAAAATAGGTTTAGTGCTCGGGACAAACTACAAGACACATGTTTCTTACAACTCGAAATTAATGTCATTCTCAGTGATTAAGCCAAATTTGAAAAATGATGAGATCATGCAACGACTAAATGTTGTAACCAAAGAAAGTTGAGTCAACTTGTGACTCGGAGATACGTAAAAACCCTCAAAAAGATGAAAACCTCAAATCTTACGGGTTTAAGTCGCCACTAGTGATCGTTTAAGTCTTTCTTAAGAATATAGTTACTCTTCAACTTTTTATTGTAAATGTGATAGTGCAAATTTTTTGATTTTAGGAATTCATAGTGCAAGAACGCTTTTCAGAGGTATTAATTAATTTAAGGTTTAAAAACGTAAGTTCTGGATCAAACACATGTATTCCGAGATTTCTAAAAGAGGGATGATAGACAAATCATGTCATAATTTTTTTTTAACTGCACAAAAAGTTTAAAATCACTTGTTTCTGAAAATTTTCAAAAGATGTACGATTTTGATAAATTTCCCACTCCCAAACAAAAGTGAACATCGTCCTCGATGTTTAAAACCATATATAAAAATGAAAAGCACAAGGGAGGAAAGATATTACCATAATGAACCACTAGTGAAATGTACCGCATTCAGGAGCATAGATGAAACCTGAAGAACAGAGACGAGACATATACGTACAAGTCTATAAAGCATGTAAAAATCATTGGGTGGTGTAAAAAACACCACCCCCAAACAAGACAAGACTCATACTCAGAAACAATGAACGACGGGCTGCCTTCCGGTAGCGCTAAGTTTAACGTCTTCAGCCAGCCTGAACCAGTCTCACCCTAAAGATAAGATCTATGAAAGTGCAGGGTGGCAGAAAAATTGGGTGATTATAATCACCCCCAAACAAGACTGAAGCGTCAGTCTTGTTGGATAAAGGATAAAAGAGGTCAATGCACTTGTATAGCAAAGTGCATCACGCGATGCAAAGAATCGGTGGACCATGGGTAGGCGGGTATTAGGGTAAGGCGAAGATGGGCAAGGGTGAGGGTGAGCATGCACCGGTCACGGGCCTTATTGAGCGTAAAGGTGAGGGCAACAAGGGCCCTGTAAGAATGGTGCTCAAGTTAGTGGGGGAGGAAAAATGGTTTGGAAATAATAATGGGGTGGGCCTCAGAGAAAGTGCACGACTATTCTATAAATGGACAGTGATAATGGACACGCTGTGACACGCCAGGGGGCTGTCGATAGAAAAAATCAACACCACAAGGAAGTGGCGTGCATAGAGTAACAAGCTCGGTGCCACAGATGAGGAGAGTAGCATTAATACTCACATGGATTGTGGGGTCAAGGAAAAGTGTAAAAATGGGATCGTGGAGCACTAGGGAGGAGGGTGGGTGTAGGTGAGGACCTAAATGCTTAGATGTGAACAGGTGAGGTGTAATAGCAAGGTCCAAATCAAGTGGTGGGGTGGAAAGGACAGTGAGTGGATCGGGTGGGACAAAGGGTGGGGGAAGATGATCTAACTCGCGAGTAGGAGACACACATTCCTCATGAGGCGCGGAGTGATCCTCAAAGTCACTTGTAGGAGGAAGTTTGGAAATAAACGAGGGAGTGATCAACTTAGCCACCATTACGTCACCATCTGAGGTGGTGAAAGGGTCTAACGAGGCTTTAAGATCCGAGATAGATGAATCTACATCAATGTTCGGCTCAAGGGGAGCCAAATATGATGGGGTAGGATCCATTGCAAGAGAGGTAGAAACCATCTCTGATTCAATATTAAGAAAATGGTGAGCACTCGTAGCCGGTGCTAACCTAGGATGAAGTGGTTCCTTGGGAACACACACATTGGGATCAGTAGGTGTAGGCTGAGGTATAAGTAAGGATTCTATGGAAGGAAAAAGACAAACCGTAATGGTGGGTTCGAGAGGGTAGGGTGGTGTAGGATCAGTCTCATAAATAGTGGATATGGAAACACAATTGTCAACTTGGGGCTCGGACCACGAGGTCGTCTCAACTTCAAGATTCTCAGGAGGATAGGGTTGGTCACACTCAAAATCAGTGGCACAAGACGACACATCATCGTCCCACGCGGGGTCAATAATGGGTTAACTTGGGGTCGAATCCATCTCGTGCGGACACTCAAATGCAGTAAACTTGTGTTCAAGCCGTTGAAGGGCTTCATTTTGAGATTGAAGAGTGTGCGCGAACTTTTGTAAGAAGATCTCGAGAGCGGATGTGCAAGGTGGTGGGTGAGGTGGACATAACTCGCTAGAAACACTAGGGTGTGGATAATACTCATATGAAGTGTGTGGAGAAGGGTCAAGTGTAGCATTCACGGGAGAAGGATCTCCGTGAGGGACAAAAGTGTGATCAGCATGAGGAGCATATAAAGTGGACTGATAGGTATGAGGTGCACAAGGTGGCAATGATGACTGTGGGAAACCGTAAGGATCCACAACATGGCGTTGGGATTCATATTGAATGGAAGGATGATCAGGCCTCCATGAATAGCTCGGGTACTCATACCTCTTGACATTAGATGTGTCATGACAATACGTTGAGGGTGGGTCCAAAATAGTTTCATAGGGATACACATGTTCCAAGGTGGAATCAGATGGAGAGAAGATAAATGGACACTCCTGGGACAAGTGATCGCTAAGAAGGCAGTGTGTGCACAGCGAAGCATGTGATGGGTTGACACTCGTCAGCGGAGGCAGTGGAAGATGAGATGTGTGCATGGACGACATAGGAGTATCAACGGTGTGCATTTGAGAGTCAAAGCCCTGAATTAATGAATCAATGGTCGATTCGGGCTTATCATCAAACACACTTTGAGAGAATGTGAAATGGCCAAAGTATTCCCGTAAAGGACGTTCTTCGGCCATGACAAGAGGAATATTTTTTGGCTTTTAAATATTTTTCAAAAGAAAAGAAAATATTTTTGTGATTTTTTAAAATAAGAAAAGGAAAATCTTTTTGGTATTTTAAATATGGAAACAAAAATCTTTTTGGGATTTTTGAAAATATTTAAAAAAATTGGTATTTTTCGGAAAATGGAAAAAATTGGACTATTGATTTGGTCGAACTAACTAAAATCGACTACCTAATGAATGGAATCGGACACACACGAGTCAAGAAAAAATCCTAACGAGCACGTAGCCAATTATTATCTATAAAATTAGTGAAAGGGGCAGTCAAATTTTAATTAAATCCGCGGGCGACAAAATTCATGGAACTTATCTTTGTGATCACCTATTGCAAAAATGTGTTCCTATGGGGCTAGCTAGTTGATTGTTTTTAAATTTAATGACAGTTAGGGTAGCACACAATGGATAAGCGAATGAGCCGGGTGATGAATTCCCTTCTCATTGCAACGACCGGGTCCAGGTCTTAGGTAAATTAATTCATCAAACCATTCAATTTAAGTGCGATGCAGAAATTAAAAGCACATAGGAGCAATTAATCACACAAAAAATGAACTCGCTGGCAGGAGAGTCGCGAGGGATAAAAAAATTGTACCTCCCACGGTTTTTACACACGTGGGGTGAAGACCGAGTTCAGTCGACCGGGGGGAGATCTCGCCTATCTCAGTCATCCCCTGGAGTCCTACCGACCCAAAGTAGAGAGGCTTCAAAATCCTCGCCTTTGGACGCCCTCTCTCTACCTTGTCCGGTTTCCCTTTTCACTATTTTTTTATGAATAATTATTACAAAAGATCGGTGTCAAAATGCACCAAAATAAATACCAAGCTTTAAAAAAAATCCTATACAACCAGTCTTAGGAGGAGGGAGGAGGAAGAACTACACTAAAAAAGATAAATAAAATTACAAGTCTTCAATTATTTCTCCACGTCAAGAAAGCAGCAACGACGCTATTTGATAAGAAGCTTTTTGCTTATGTATCGTTGTTGTGCATAAAGCCACTCTCAAAATTCCCTTGAGTACCTACAAAACTTGTCTAAATATAACTCGTATTGCGGTAAGTACGGGTATCAATCCAACTTCCAAGGTGAAACAATTAATGTGAAAACGTGCAATTCAATTCTTTTTATGAAAATAATTTTTTTTATTTTTTATTTTAAAAACAATTTCAAAGGAAAAATTAACTAACAATTGCTAAAAATTATAAAATGACTAAAGAATGTGCAACCGAGTGTGAAATATGTGATAAGGTCAAGAGATGTGATTACACTACATTTTTAATTATTTTAATTCCTCAATTTATTAATTTTGAAATATTTCGAGATAATATTAAATCGATAATCTAACTCTCGTTAAAATTATAAATTTAATAAAATCTTTTTCAGGAAATTAATTTAAAAATGTCACACGATGAAAAATTAGGACTTATACTATTTTCTGAAAATTACACGCTAGGATCAATTTAACGAAAACAATGGCAATCTTCAAATTTCAACACCGAATTAATATTCAAATATAGGAAAAACCTATCTCTAGTTCGATTCCTAAATTCAAACATTAATTCGTTTAATTAATTTACTAACTCTCGTTACATAAATTAATTGGTGACAGTTAAAATTAATTTACCTAGAAATATAAAATTAATGAAACCAATTAATTAAATTAATATCATTCGTAGTGCATCCCACCCCTTAAACGGGGTGGTTAGACAAGCATAATGAAACAATTAATCACAGCCACAAACATGGAACAATAAATTAAAGAATGGAGCAAGAAATACAATACACAAAAGTCTCCCTTTGAATTGATTCTTTGAATCGCATTCATACACGTGTGTCTCAATGTTTTCACACATCCAATACTTGATTACATAAAAAAAATAAAAACTAAACCTAAAATTTATTATGTACATATTATACACTGTCGCTCTCTCTATTTGCGTCTCTTTTTTCCTTTTAGTGCTGAGAGTCTCTTTTGAATGAGTTACCACCCGCTTCTTTTCAAAGTCCACGAATTCATTTGGTTGGAGAGATTTTTATGGGATTTTATTTTGGATTGGGAATGACAATGGATGCCTACTTTCTTGGGATTTTGTTTTGGACTAGGGGTTACGGGTATGGCAGATCTGGACGTGGTTTGAGGCGGCAGAATCGAGTTTGGGGCTGGCTCGGCGGTCTGGGTTGGTCTCGGTTTTGTAATGGGCTTCGGACCGGGACGCCCCGGGTTGGGTTTGGTGGCGGCTGGATCGGGTCAGGTTGAAGGGACGATGACGGAGTTAACTTCGGGTTTGCGGGTTCGTGTTTTAGGTAGGGCCGAAATGGGTCGGATATGGGTTCCAACGCAGGTGGGTCCGGGTCCGGCGGCGGGGAGGAGCTGGTCTCCGGTGGGTTTTGGGTTGTGTTTCGTCCGGAGATAGCCGATGGCATTAACGCCGATAGGAGTCGCAATTTGGCAGACCCGCTTGGGTCAGGGGTAGGTCCAGGCCGCCGAATTCGGGGCAGGATTGCAGAAGGGGTTGGAGTTTTTGATGCGTGAAAAGAGAGAGAGAAGGTGTTGGTGGTTTGAGTTTTGGTTTATTGTTGGGTATTTTGGTAATGAAGGTGAGAGAGTGTCGTGGGTGATGAGGGAAGAAGATGAATGGAGGGGATGGTTAGGTGTGTGTGTGTGTGAATGGAATATGTGTGTGTGACTGTTTAGTTTTGGTGTAAATGGGTGTAAAAGTGTTTTTGTGTGTTTAATTTGCACCCCTAAAAAATGACACTAAAAAAATAAAACTAGAACTAAAATTAAAAACCTAGAAATAAAACTTTAATTTATTACTAAGAGACTAAAAAAAATATAATAAGTAAATAAAATTCTATAAAGACTAAAAAAAAAACTAAAAACCCTAACTAAATAAATTAAAACTAAAAACTAAATGAAATAAATTCCTAAAAATTAATCCTAAGAAAAATAAAAATAAAAATTACAAATTGAAAACTAATAAAAATCAAAATCAAAATAAAGAATTAGAAAAATAGAAAATAAATCCTAAAAAATTCTAAATAAATCTAAATAAATCCTAAAAATAAAATGACTAAAAATAAAAATTTAGAAAAATAATAAGGGTACAAACTCAACACACACGGGGCTCGGGGATTGGTCTGGGCTAGGTTAAGGTTACGGGACTGGTTCGGGGCATCGAAACACATCTAGGATGCTCAAATAGGACTCCAGACTTCGCGGTCTCCTTTGATTTCTTTAATGCAAGCTTTTGACTGCTATTGAGTCGCAATTGTTCTGATTTAGCATTATTTGTACCGCAACTGCGTATTGACCTGCAAAAATTATAAAATACGAACATAAGGCCAATTTTATTAGAAACAAGCGACTAAAATGCATCTATTCGGGACATAATTTATACTCTTTTGGGTGCTTATCACACCACCCCCAAACAGAACATTGCTAGTCCTCGAGCAAAAATTAGAGAGAAAACAGAGATAAGTAACCAAAAGTGTGCCACTTTCGCAGGCACAGGCGATTGCACTTAGCATGTGCAACAAGCCGTTAAACCTGTAGGTTGCCCTACATGACGAGTGGTGTCTCGTGAGGGTTTGCAGTGAATGTACCCACAAAATTCAAAAACTTATTTTAATGCAGTATCTGAGTAGATGATGAAACGTTATACAACCCAACTTAAAATGGACATCAAGGAAGACCATATTCAACTTTCAAATTATGATATGAAATTACTTAATACCAAAAGCGTAATCCTTCCAAAAACTCAGCGTGTGTGAGTGTGAAACAATCTTAAGTATCATTAGATTAAATACTCGATGAGAATTGCATTAATTATATAACTTGTGCAACGGTTATATGGTATCAAATGAAAATTGATCTAAATAAGTTGGTGTGATTAATAACTTATAAGATGTATATTATACTCACTCGGGCTAGAATAGAGGGAAATAGTGAGATATGTGAAACAAGACTAGTTACAAAGTGGTTAGCTAGATGGGTAATATATACTTACGTTAGGCGTGTGCATTAGTGGAGGGGTGAGGTGTCCTCAAGAGAGTGTACGACACTAACTTAAATATGAAGAGCATACTTGCATTTTAATTCCTTGCATTTAAATTCACTTGATAAATATTTATAAATATTTTGGGTTCTAACCCTTACTATAAAACCTTTTCAAAACCTTTTAGGTGTCCTACCACAGGGGCGTCAGGCTTGATTTTTCCTACAGCGTGCTTAGCTGTAGTATATGTGAATGCTGCTAGATATTTGATTAGACGCCTGTCTTATTTTCTCTCTAGATATGGACATTTTAGTTGTACTATTGGGATTTTACTTTTATATTCAGTTTGGCATGTATCAGTTCTCTTTTATACTTTGCACTTGGGGGATTTCTTGTATAGTCAATGTTATTCAGGTAATTCTTTTATTAGTTGTGTGGCATAGTTAGACTTTCTCTTGTGTTGGTTATCTCGAATTTCTATTATTGTTGGATTGTTTTGATTCAATTCATAAGATAAAATTTGGCATCAGCTTAATTAAACACTAGGTGGTTAGTAATTAATAACTTTTGCGACAGTGATGCTAAGAATGTACCAGATAAGATTCTTGTTTAATTTGATATAAGATTGATCACCCAGTATTTTATTAGGCAGGGTGTCACAGGTTGATTTTAAAGATAAATTTAATTTAATATGAAAGACAATAATGAAATCCAAACAACCACATGATTTGAATAAAACCCAACATAAGCATAATTGTCTTAAACCAATTGAAATAAAATTGACCTCAGCTTATGCCCATACAATAATAAAAAAATAAGAGAACTGAAATAGAGAAGCAACCTAGTCTAGATCTAATGATATGAAGCCCAATGGAAAGAAAGACTGCAAGGTTGATCTCTCGATAGTCCTACTAACCCTGTCTAGGAGCACCTGAGATGGGGGTGGGAGAATATAATATTGGGTTAGTGCGCTAGAGTGTGCAATAATTAACTTACTAAATTTATTGTGAAAACGTACGGTTAATTTAAAGTGAACATATCCCATCGTCACTCGCATACATTAAGAATCTCACCCTACATCTCTAAGAAATGCTAAACGTACAACCACCAAAGTCTAAAAGTAGATAGTGGGTAAATGTTACAACATAATTATAAGGATGCATCTAGCATAATTAACGTACTAAATATAGAATCATTTACATTCTAGTTATGACTACCCAAGGTACCCTAGTCACTACTCATATAGAATTAGTTACGACTGAATATTGAATCATTTACATTCTAGTTGAAAAGTCGACCCAAACTCAGATTTGATCGCTGGTGAAAATTCGATGAAACTTAATCAATCGAATTTACCATTTGCGTCAAAATGGGTTAAGAAGTTCATTCAACAAAAATTGACTCACCATAATATATAAATTGAAACTCGACGGACATGTATCATCAACTATGAAAATCAACCCAACTTGGATTTGAATCACATTGCAATCCACCATGATTGTGAATGACGAAACTGGGTAAATTTAACACCCGACCCCACTGGAATTTGTCGAAACTCAAGCAACCTCGTCGCACCACTGAACATCCTCGACCTCCGAACATCCTCTGAAACATCCTCGAGTGGTCTTGATCTCCAAGAAAGAAAACTTGATATCAAAATGGCCTCGATCTCTGTGGACCTTGACCTCCGAGCAATTTGATCTTCGAATATCTATCAACGAGGAGCCTTTACGTCCATAAGTTGCTCGGAGGGACCTCGGTCCAATGAACCTTGAAAATCATAGCCAAATCCCCATCAAAGGGGTATTCGACCCATTTCATGCCAAATCACTTTACATTGATTTGCAAAGTAAGGATTTTTGGGTTGAAAAATAAATTCATTTCTCCATAGTTTTCCAAGTTGCATTGGCCAGCTATGTTATAAAATTGTGCCACCTCAAAATAAATTAATAAGGTTTGGCCAAATATACATATTATTTAGTATCTTGATTAAACAAATGTTTATTCATAATATAATTTTATAAATGTTTTACCAGAAGCAAGTAGGCATATATGGGTATAAAATATATTTATGAAAAAGTCATATACCCCTTGAAATTCTGAATATTTAATGCTATCTCACGAGATACCATTAAAAGTTTGAGCTCAAATTAGTACGCACGTGTACATGGGCAATCTTGTTAAGTTGACATCTTTCTAAGGACCTTATCTATATGGTATCTTTTATTAACCATGTCAAAATAATATTTTTTTGCAAAGTCAAAGAAATTTTCTCAAATCCTAAGGACTCGAGTTGCCTCATTCATAGTAGCTTGAGTTGCCTCTGTCATAGTGAATCGAGTTGCCTCTGTCATAGTAGCTCGGGTTGCCTCATTCATAGTACCACGAGCTGCCTCATTTATAGTGGCTCGACGTGCCTCATTCATGTAGCATTTATAGTAGCTCCAGCAGACTCATTCATGGTAGCTCAAGCTACCTCATTAATGGTACCTCGACCCGCCTCAGTCATGGTACCTTGAGTTTCCTCAGTCATGGTAACTAGAGCAGCCTCAATCATGGTTGTTCGGAGTAACCTTTTGAGCAACCTCATCTATGGTCGCCCGGATAAACCTTATATGATACCTTGTATTCAATTTATACTAAAGTATTCTCTATTCATATTGTGATATTGATTACATGAAAAATCAAATTTGTTATATATTATTCACATCAAGGTGACTTAGTATGCGTAATTGACTGAATTATTCTATACATGATTTAATAGACCAATTATGAATTTTCTCAGCTTTGACAAAATAATGGGGGCATGAGATCAATAGCTCACAACATGATATATCTGATCTCGATTATCTTACGCTATAAAAATGACAATTCAAAAAGTGTGAACTGAATATTGTAACGTATCAAACTAGCATCATGAAACTGCAAAGTACAATATATTTTATGACTCCTCGTTTAAGGAGCCACAATTTTGAGTTCATTTTTTTCTATTTTAACATAAAACAAAATAAAGGGGAAAAATATACCTCATATGATTATATATGACATTGTAGCACATATGTCCTATAAGTTATTTATGGTTTTATGCCAGAATTAAAGATGATTTCTTGATCTTTGTAGATAAATCCAATGTATATTATAAAATCGAGTTTGGGAGATTATGACAAGTTATACAAATATCAAAGAAAATGCTCAAATATATTCATTACATTGGGGGACAAATACCTCGTGAAATGTATTTTAATGGTTTCAACTCTCACAAACAATTATTGTGGTAAGTCATCCACAGAGGTGCATTATTTCTCTCACAAACCTTACCAGTACCGTAGTAAGTCGCCCATAGAGGTTCATTAGTTATCACAAACCTTACTAGTATTGTGATAAGTCGCCTCGGGAGGTGCATTACATTTCTCACAAACCTTACCAATATTGTGGTAAGTCGCCCACAAAGGTGCATTATAGTTCTCAAAAACCTTACCAGTATTATGGTAAATCGCCCACAGAGGTGTATTATATTTCACAAAAATCTTACCAGTATTGTGGTAAGTTGCCCACAGAGATGAATTATTGTTCTCACAAACCTTACAAGTATTATGGTAAGTCGCCCACAGAGGGGTATTATAGTTCTCACAAACCTTGCCAGTATTGGGGTAAGTCGCCCATAGATGTATTATAGTTTTCAGAAACCTTTCCAGTATTGGGGTAAGTGGCCCAAAGTGGTGCATTACAATTCTCATAAAAGTCTTATATTAATAGGCACCAAAGTCCTATATTGAAATTAATGCACTATACTACTATGCACCAAAGTCTTACATTGGTTGGCATGCCTAACCTTCACTTATGGGAGATTAAAGTCGTATATTACTAGGCATGCCTGACCCTCACTTATAGGAGATTAAAGAACTATACTACTAGGCATACCTGACCCTCAATTATGGGAGATTTAAAATCCTTACCCTTTTTAGGGAGATTTAAAGTCCCATACTACTGGGCACGCATGACCCTTTTGTGGGAGAATTAAAGTCCAACATTACTAGTCATGACCCTTTTAAGTGAGGTTTAAATGTCCTACATTACTAGGCATAAGCCTGATCTATGGGAGTTTAAAATCCTAATTTACAAGGCACGTTTAAAGACCCTCATTTTTTGGGCGCGCTTAAACTCCCAATTTACTTAAAAGACCTATATAATTGAGTGACTAAGTAAAATTTGGGCACACTTACAAAATATGTTGGCTTAAAAAACTATTTCACTCGAAACACAAATGGTTGCTCCACTAAATAATCTTGGCAAGGTTTGATTTTATGATCATAAAAGATTTTCTACACATAAATAAGCACCAATGGGTCCCTCGGGATAATACACCTGGCAAGTTTGTTATTCAATCAAATAAATCGACAGTAAATACTGTGGAGGCATGTTCATTTAATAGGAATGGGGGCAACTCCCATAATAATCCTCCAAAAAGAAAAAACAGAGGCAACAAAGATATCCCTCGAAACTATATGCAAATGATATATGCATGTACATTCATATATCAAACCAAACATGGTTATATGATGACTTTCTAATCGAAACAGGCGAACGATTATTTCGTACAAATAGTTGACATGTCTCAACGGAATAATCAACACACCAACTATGCATACGAGGGGGAAAATGTAGAGTGGGGTTATTTAAAATAACCACAAACATTCTAATAAATTAAACCCAAAAATTTGGTCAAATATTGATTTATGATTTATCAAGTTTATTACAATTGAGAACCTACACGGGCTGAGATATTATTACGCGTTATTTAATATATTGTGCATACTTTGCTTCTGATAAATTACACTAGACAATACTGTAGTAATGATTTAATTTGTTCATTTAAGATGCCATCGCATATACTACTACAGGTGGCACCACAAACATTAGGACACTTGGTTCCATTATAAGCATGGCATGTGTCAATCCCACTTGAGGCACTTTTGCTATAAAATAGGGTTCCACCCCTCATTTGAAGGATGATGGTCTTGGTGGCAAAGTAAGGAGAGGAAATCTATCTCTTTTCCTCCACGAACCGCTTGAGCTCCATTACATGTTCGATAGTGATAAGAAGATTTTCATAATTTCATTACTAGTTTTACGTATCTTATACAGTATAAGGGAGTTTGGAGGTGTATACCTAGGTTAGACACCTCCCTCGCACCAAAACCACTGAAAATTAAGATTTTCAACGTATTGTACGGACCCATGAACTACGAAGACTTTGATTCCGTGAAGAGATGGATACGTAGGCGAAACAACGTTACTCAAGTCTATAATACACTCAATGCGATATTTCCCAAAATTCACACTCACATCTTACAATCAATGATCCTCTACATTTGATCAACTTTATTATTTAAACTAGGGATTCAAAGCATGAATTCCAACCATCAAAATCACAATTAAGACAAATCATAATTTCTAGTTTCTCTATCTTATTTTTAGATTCAAATCCTCTATAAACATTATTCAATTGATCATTATGTCACCAAAACTCCCTACATAATCCATAAATATACATGGAAGATAAATCACAATGAATTAAGAAATATTTTGAAGAAATAAACTTAGCAAGAAAATTCTTGCCTAATTTTCTTAAGGATTTCTAGGTGAGTTTTTTAACATTCTTTATGGATTTATCCCTCTCCTTAGCCCTTTTCCTCCTCTCTCTTCCCATGGTGTTTGTTAGGGTTCTTGGTTAATGATGGGGAGTTTCCTTAATCTCGTAAGTTATATATTCTAAACTCAATTCTTGAGTTTGGCATAAAGTCCCATATTTGGATCCCCAAATGGGCCCAAACATGTAGGTGTCATTTTTTTGTTAGTTGTATATTACTTTGTGTAGAAGGGTGTCTACCTATAAAAAAAGTAAAAATATTATTTTATTAGAAATACTGAGAAGAAACCCAGGGTCCCGACAGAAACTCATATTGAGCAGGAACCCCCCCGGGGTCCCGGTAGAAACTCATATTGAGCAGGAACCCCCCGGGGTCCCGACAGAAACTCTTATTGGGCAGGAACCCCCCAGGGTCCCGGCAAAAACTTGTATTAAGAAGAAACCCAGGGTCCCGACAGAAACTCATATTGAGCAGGAACCCCCCCGGGGTCCCGGTAGAAACTCATATTGAGCAGGAACCCCCCGGGGTCCCGACAGAAACTCATATTCAGCAGGAACCCCCAGCGCCACTGCAAGTATCAGTGCCGCTGCAAGTGTGAGCGTCGCTGCAAGTGTCAACGACGCTGCAAGTGTTAGCGCCGCTGCAAGTGCCAACGCCGCTGCAAGGGACAGCGCCGCTGCAAGTGTCGGCGTCGCTTCAAGTACCAGCGCCGATACAAGGGTCAGCGCCGCCGCAAGTGTCGGCGCCACTGCAAGTGTCAGCGCCGCTCCAAGTGCCTGCGCCGGTCGAAGTGCCAGCGCCGGTCGAAGTGCCAGCGCCGCTTCAAGCGTAAGCGCCGCTTCAAGTATCAGCGCCACTTCAAGCGTCAGCGCCACTTCAAGTGTCAGCGCCACTTCGAGCGTCGGAGCCACTCCGAGCGCCGGCGCCGGGACAAGGGCCGGCGCCGCCTCACATGTCAGCGCCGATTCAAGCATCAGCGCTACCTCAGGCATCAGCGCCACTTCAAGCGTCAACACCACTTCGAGCGTCGACGCCACTTCGAGCGTCGGTGTCGCGACAAGGGTCGGCGCCGCCTCACATGTCAGCGCCGGTTCAAGAATCAGCGCTACCTCAGGTGTCAGCGCCACTTCAAGCGTCAACGCCACTTAGAGCGTCGGCGCCACTTCGAGCTTCGGCGCCGCGACAAGGGTCGGCGCCGCCTCACATGTCAGCGCCGGTTCAAGCATCAGCGCTACCTCAGGCGTCAGCGCCACTTCAAGCATCAGCGCCACTTCGAGCGACGGCGCCACTTCGAGCGTCGGCACCGCGACAAGGGTCAGGGCCGCCTCACATGTCAGCGCCGGTTCAAGCATCAGCGCTACCTCAGGCGTTAGCGCCACTTCAAGCGTCAGCGCCACTTCGAGCGTCGGCGCCACTCCGAGCACCGGCGCCGGGACAAGGGTCGGCGCCGCCTCACATGTGAGCGCCGATTCAAGCATCAGCGCTACCTCAGGCGTCAGCGCCACTTCAAGCGTCAGCGCCACTTCGAGCGTCGGCGCCACTTCGAGCATTGGCGCCACGACAAAGGTCGGCACTGCCTCACATGTCAGCGCCAATTCAAGTATCAGCGCTACTTCGAGCGTCGGCGCCGCTTCAAGTGTCGACGCCGCTGCAAGCGTCGGCACCACGACGAGGGTCGGCGCCGCCTCACATGTCAGCGCAGATTCAAACATCAGCGCCACTTCGAGCGTCGGTGCCAGGACAAAGGTCGGCACCATTTCAAGTGCCAGCGCCGCTTCAAGGGCCACTGCAATAATGACAGTTGAGAGAGTTGGCGTCACCGCAAGAGTCAGCACCACTGCAAGGGTCACTGCAGAAATGTTATTCGAGAAGTGCTGCTACAGGGGTTTCCATCATGAAACGACAGTCTCTAAATAAACAAGAGCACTAACACTTTACTTTCTTATACAGGTTGCCTAGTCGAGCAAGCAGGGCTCGAACAGGCGCGTTGGGACCTCCTGGGAGTTTTGGCTTGGCGGCTGAGGGACAAGGTATGTTGAGCAAGCTCAACCACTTAGCGCTATAGGATTGAGAAAATACTAGTAGGAGACCCTAGAGTCACCCAATCCTCACACACCTCACACTTAGTCACAAGTGAAGTGAGCAGCCAAAGGGCTGGCTGCTCACAAGAAAAGAACTATTTATAAAATGATTTTAGAGGAGAGGGTCCTCTAAACCCCTCTCAAGAAAAATGATTTTATAAGGGGGTCCTCGAGACCCCCCTCAAGCTTGCAAATATTTTAGAGGAGGTGGTCCTCGAGACCCCCCCTCAAGTTTACAAAGTTTTTATCAAAGTTACCATTTCAAAAGATATTTAGCAAATCAGATATTTTGTCTCCATTAGAAGACATATTTTCTTTTGAACTTTGGTCAGCGCCAGGGGGCATCTGCTAGAAGGGACAGGCAGTCCTGCCTGCAGGTATGGACAAATAGTACACTGCAGACTTTGTCCCTCACCAACCCTCTAAGTTTTGGTGCCAAAAGTGCCAACCCAGCCTTAGTGCCCAAGTATAAATAGGACCCCTGGGCAAGGTCATAGGGACGGATAGAGACAATAAAAATTGCACTGTTACTCTGCTAAAATATCACCAGACCTACCTAGTATTCTCTCCCTGCTCATTCTCTTAGTGCTGAGTGCCTTGTTCCTTCACTCCCCACTGAAAGCCATCACTCTCAGGTGTTTCCCTTGAGAAAATTGCTATTTTTGCTGTGAAAGTTCATCTTCTTGCAGGGAGTGAGTTGAAGCTTGAGTTCCATTGTTACCAGAAGGAGAAGTTTTCTTCAGAAGTTGCACCAGGAGACCTTGAAGACTTGCAGACAGCGTCCATTGGAGTGGGTCACGCCTCACCCTTTCCAGTTATTCATAGACCCCAGTCTCACTACCCTCCTACATTTGGCGACTCTGCTGGGGAGGTATCCTCACTTTCAATGGACAAAGAAGGTTTTCATGTTTCTAAGAAGCTAGTGTTTGAAGACATTCCATCTGGGAATGGAGCTCAAAGAGACAAGGCCACTCAGGTAGATGTGGTGGTGATCGGAGCAAAGGTACCTGCTCCTCCGGGAGGGCAGACTAGCTCACCGGCAGAAGCTCCGGTGGTAGAGGCTTATGAGTATGTTTTTTTAGACTTGGAAAGTTTGGGTTAAGATTGTGTAACACCAGTAGCAACCCCCTCTAGAGGGGCAACCGTTCCTGCAGCGATTCCGACAGAAGTAGCTCAGCCACAAAGGACGGCGCTAGAGCAAGTTGTGACAATCGTCAAGTTCACTGGCAGAACCCCCGGAACCCTAAGTGTTTGGCGAGGAATTCGGTATGGTCGAGGAACTCCTCTCGCTTAATGATAGCGATGAGGAACCCTTAAGAAAAGAACCCATGGCAGCAGCAGCATACTCTCCATGACGCCACTGCCCAAAGCAACTAGGTCTTTCGAAGAATCCAAGGTAACTGGCGAGGGATCCTCGGACGTAGGGTCGCCTAGCGGCAAACCATGGGTCGAGACCCCCCTTCTTAAAAAAAAATCATGGGCGTCGAGACACCCAAGGTCAAGATACCGCCAGACGCCAACAATGGATTGGGCGAGGGACCCTCGACTGTGGGACACGAGGAACCCCTAATGGAATTCGAAATCGCCAAGACACCCCCAACCATAGACTGACTCGGCGGAGTATTCCCCATATTTACACCAGCGCGCGAGGAGCCGCTGCCAACGCTGTGATATGTCGAGATACCTATAGAGGAGAAATCATTACACGAGGAACCTCTAGAAAAACCTGTCACGGGCGAGAGACCCTCATGTGTAGAAATAGCAGGCGAGGAACCCTGGGGCATGGACTCTGAGCGCGCGAGGTCTTGAATGGGGAGAGAGACCCTTGCCTCCTATCTCGCGGTGAGCCCCTATCTTGACAAGGAGATGAGACACCCCCAACCGCCTCTACCTGATTCGGCGAGGAACCCTTGGTTGGGTGACGCGAGGAACCCCATGTTTAGCGCAAAGCGTGAGGAACCAACACCAATTTCAACAGATGTCGAGACCCCCCTTTCAACATAATAGGGGTCGAGACACCCTCACCCAAACAAAGCTCTACCAGGCGAGGAACCCTTGAGTCAGCGCCTCGCGCGAGGAACCCAGAAATAAAGAGTTCTTAAATTTCGAGGAACCCAAGGGCAGCAACCAATGCGCAAGGAACCCCTTACACGGTAAGGGTTCAAAGTTGCGCTAGGTAAAGAACCACTGCCTATATGGGAAGCAAATTCGATCAAAGAACTCTCGTTGGAGCGTGAGGAACCACACTCAAAAATGCCAACAGCACCAATAATCGTAGAGGTGGCTCAGCCGCGGAAGGCGGCGCCGGAACAAATAGTTGCATCAGTGACAATTCTTGCGAGAGAGACCAACGACGCTAGAGGTAGCGCCAAAAAAAAATGGTGACCAAATAACTCTCTAGCAAAGAAAGTGACGGTGGAGTATTCATCCTCAAGGACACCTTAGAGGAGACCCTACTCACTTGTAAGACATCTTACTCCCGATCAGCTAAGTAAACTTGCCTCATTTTATTATTTATCGAATATGTTCATTCACAAGTATTGATTTGTGTTCTAGAAGCATTTCATAAATATGCTAGTTGATTTGCTTGATAAAAAAAGAAAATCACACATGCAACAACTTTTTAGATGCTCAGTGATAAAATGCAAAAACACGCATAGTAGTTAGTCATGGGTATAACTCACTCAAAAAAAAAAGTATCATTCATAATTCATTTTATGAATTTTATTCGCATAAATATTGGTGGTTTTCAAAACCACATGTCCTCTTGTTAGATATTATAAATCTTAAAAAAAAAGGGTCAAATCATGCTGTTTATTATTTTATTTATATCATGATGAATAAAATAAAAGACAGGGGCCAAGGAACCTGCAGTCCCAAAGGCTCCTGACGAGGAACCCCCCACATTGAAAGTCTTAGATGAGGAACCCAGGTCGAAAAAAAAAACGTTGGCATGTGTCTCAAATACACAATGTTTTTACAAGCTTTATGTTCCCTCGCCATAATGATTATTATATGGGGCAATTAGTCGAGCAACTGGTGAACTGCTGCACCAGCACCAAATTGTTGCTCACCAGCACTACAGACCCTATAGGGGCTCCTCGACCACCAAACAGGAAAGTCTCACAAATATTTCTAAAATTAAACATAGATAAAAAAAATTAATAATAATTATTCAGAAAAAAAATTGGTGGCTCGAAATCACGATTTGTTCGCAGAATAAGAAATTCATTTGATCATTCATCAACTACCAAGGTCTGACTCGATGCCCATCGTTCTTAACAGTAACCCTGGTGTCCCTCATTCTTAACATTAATAAAAAAAGAGGGGGGGAGAGGGTTTTCTCGGATATAATGAAAAAGAAAGAAAACGCACACAAAAAAAAGGGGGGCGGGTCTAGCCCATAGCTCGTCTCATCTCTCACAACCTGCTCGAACCAAATATGTTTGCCCAAATCAATGCAGTTGGCAAACTATAACCCGTGACATTTTTGTCAACCACCTAAGGTGCGATACATGAATTTACAGATCAAGGTTGAAATGAATTGAGAAACCACTGTGAATGAAGAATGTCAAGCCCTAAAATTTTAACCCCCGCCTCCTCGAAACTTCATCGGAGGATTTTGAAACGGGGCGACCAGAATGGATGGCCTTAGCGCCAGTAGATATCCGCCATAACGTGGAGGGAGAAGGATCGTCCTGTCCCCATCTCCATCTCGTCGGCAAGCACGGAGTTGAAATTAAAGTGTCCCGCTCCCAACGCCGCTGCAAGTGACTCCAATTTTGATCACCAAAGAGGGAGACGAGTATACCTCTCTCTCTCGTGTCTCAGACTTGAATTTTGTTTTAACTTTAAAAAAAAAAAAAAAAATGCTCAACAGAATGGAGTGGAGGGTTCTCGTCTAATGAAAAAAAAAAGAAAGATGTTGTGTCCCAAAGAAATAGAAAGATGGGTCTCTCTCTCCTGTTTCGAGTAAGAATAGAGTATCCCAACGTTATTTTTACAGAGATAAAAAAAAATGGGGGTGTTCCCAATGAGATACAAAGATGGCTCTCTCTCTTATCTCTCTCGTCTCATAAATGTTTTCAGCATACTTTATCAAAATGAAACTGATCGAAGTAAAGGGTTGCTCGAATATAACCTTGCGTTTTTATCTTTTAACGAGGGGGACATGATATAGATAAATTTTTGTCATGTGCCACCTATCTAAGAGAGTTCACCTACGAGGAACCATTTTTCTTGGGTCAAGGAAGTTGCCATGCTCGAAACGAAAATTAGATTGGCATACTTTTTGCTTGTTGCTCGAAGTACAAACGAGATAGTTCACACAATGTTAAAGTACTTTGTGTTGGACAAAATAATTGATATAATAATATAATTATTTTTATTATTATTATTATTATTATTATTATTATTCGAATAGTTGAGATACTTTGGATTTTTTTTTTTGAGTTGTATCCTCAAAATAGTTTGCGTGATTCACTTCACATACAGTTATATGAGTTGTTTTTAAAATAGGGCATAAAATAATATTTGTCCAAGTATATACCCCAAGTAAATCGATCATATTCCCAGACTTGTTTACTCAAAATAGTTCGTGTGATTAATATCCCATTTCATTAATGATAAACATCTTAAATAAGGGTAATTCACAATGTGAAGAAAGAGAAGATCTCTTAATCCTTCACTCGAACATGTGTACCCCAAGTTTTAAAAGTATAAATGACTTTGAAAGTATCTATTACTATACCACGGGTATTATTTTTAGTCATATTAATTGTTTGAAGATGTTCACTATTGATACACAGTTCAAAAAGTAATGTTGTGCAATTAAGAGATCATAGTTGCTTTAGTGAAAACTTTATTCTCTCGCGTGCTTGGATTCGAGCAGCGGGGCTAGTAAGCAGATATATAAAGCTTTGATAAAAAAAATTCAAGTTTCAGATTGACTTTATGTATGCTTGATTCCAATATGCTCCATGAGGATTTTTTTTTACTCAGATGGAAAGACAAAATCTAAGTATGAGGTATCAACTATACTTTCTTAGCACCGGTTATTTGCTTATGAAATGTCAAGTTACTTTTTATAGGCCATGGTGCCTCCTAGTACATTTTCTTTTTAGTATTTCTCCACCTAGCAGAATGATACAATAAGCGTGAGAACACAAAATTATTTACAATAGGTGTAAATAAAAGTATAAAAAAATAAGGTACAACAGTTTAGTACCTAAAGCTCTAAGGGCACCGGAGCTCTCACAGTCTTGAGCAAGTGCCAAATATAAATATAAGGTGCGCCAGTTGACCACCTTAGGCTCCAAGGTCACCGGAGCGCTCATAATCTTGAGCAAGTGCCAAATATACATATAAATATAAGGTACGACAGTTTAGTACCAAAGGCTCCAAGGGCATCGGAGCGCTCATAATATTGAGCAATTGCCAAATATAAGTATATGTGCGACAGTTTAGCACCTAAGGCTCCAAGGGCACCGGAGCGCTCACAGTCATGAGCAAGTGCCAAGTATAAATATAAGGTACGACAGTTTAGTACCAAAGGCTCCAAGGGCATCGGAGCGCTCATAATATTGAGCAATTGCTAAGTATAAGTATATGTGCGACAGTTTAGCACCTAAGGCTCCAAGGGCACCGGAGCGCTCACAGTCATGAGCAAGTGCCAAGTATAAATATAAGGTGCGCCAGTTGAGCACCTAAGGCTCTAAGGGCATCGGAGCGCTCACAGTCTTGAGCAAGTGCCAAGTATAAATATAAGGTGCGCCAGTTTAGCACCTAAGGCTCCAAGGGCACCGGAGCGCTCACAGTCATGAGCAAGTGCCAAGTATAAATATAAGGTGCGCCAGTTTAGCACCTAAGGCTCCAAGGGCACCGGAGCGCTCACAGTCATGAGCAAGTGCCAAGTATAAATATAAGGTACGACAGTTTAGTACCAAAGGCTCCAAGGGCATCGAAGTGCTCATAATATTGAGCAATTGCCAAGTATAAGTATATGTGCGACAGTTTAGCACCTAAGGCTCCAAGGGCACCGGAGCGCTCACAGTCATGAGCAAGTGCCAAGTATAAATATAAGGTGCGCCAGTTGAGCACCTAAGGCTCTAAGGGCATCGGAGCGCTCACAGTCTTGAGCAAGTGCCAAGTATAAATATAAGGTGCGCCAGTTAAGCACCTAAGGATCTAAGGGCATCGGAGCGCTCACAGTCTTGAGCAAGTGCCAAATATAAATATAAGGTGCGCCAGTTGACCACCTGTGGCTCCAAGGGCATCGGAATGCTCACAGTCTCGAGAAAGTGCCAAGTATAAATGTAAGGTGCTCCAGATGAGCACCTAAGGCTCCTAGGGCACCGGAGCGCTCACAGTCTTGAGCAAGTGCCAAGTATAAATATAAGGTGCGACTATTTAGCACCTAAGGCTCAAAGAGCGCCGGAGCGCTCATAGTCTTGAGCAAAGGCCAAGTACAAACATAGGGTACAATTGTTTAGTACCTAAGGCCCCAAGGGCATCAGAGCACTCATAGTCTTGAGCAACTGCCAAGTATAAATAAAGGGTACGATAATTTTGTGCACAAGTTTCTCGACATTACAAGACACTTCTGCACGAGGGGGCTAATATTGAGAAGTCCTCAAGCAAGTGAACAAATAATAAAATGAGCTTGGAGTGGGGGGACCCACTTAGAGTGACTCCACCTGCCCAAGATTGCAAGTTTGACAGAAAATAGCCAAAGGTAAGGGGCCCGCCGCGAGCAACCCCTCCGCCCAAGATGAAAGGCCCCAGAAAAAGGCCAAGGGCGAGGGGCTTACCGCGAGCATACCCTCCGCCCAAGATAGAAGGCCACAGAAAAAGGCCAAGGGCGAGGGGCTCACCGCGAGCAACCCCTCCGCCCAAGATAGAAGGTCACAGAAGAAGGCCAAGGGCGAGGGGCTCACCGCGAGCAACCCTTCCGCCCAAGATGGAAGGCCGCAGAAGAAGGCCAAGGGCGAGGGGCACGTCGCGAGCAACCCCTCCGCCCAAGATGAAAGGCCCCAGAAGAAGGCTAAGGACGAGGGGATCACCGCGAGTAACCCCTCCGCCCAAGATAGAAGGCCACAGAAGAAGGCCAATGGCGAGGGGCTCACCGTGAGTAACCCCTCCGCCCAAGATAGAAGGCCACAGAAGAAGGCCAAGAGCGAGGGGCCCATCGCGAGTAACCCCTCCGCCTAAGAGGAAAGGCCAACAGAAGAAGGCCAAGGGTGAGGGGCTCACCTCAGTTAACCCCTCCGCCCAAGTTTATACTGAGATAAGGAGGTCCACTATAAGTGTCCTCATTTACAAAACTTGGGATGAAGTGACATAACATTTAATGACCCTAAGGGGAATGATGAAGAAATCCTAGGGTCCCAGAAAATAAATGAATTTATGGCGTACAAAGCCTTTTGGTCTACCCAACACAAAAGACTTTGCACGAGGGGCTAATGTAGAAGGGTGTCTACCTATAAAAAAGTAAAAATATTATTTTATTAGAAATACTGAGAAGAAATCGAGGGTCCCGACAGAAACTCATATTGAGCAGGAACCCCCCCAGGGTCCCGGTAGAAACTCATATTGAACAGGAACCCCCCGGGGTCCCGACAGAAACTCATATTGGGCAGGAACCCCCCAGGGTCCCGGCAAAAACTTGTATTAAGAAGAAACCCAGGGTCCCGACAGAAACTCATATTGACCAGGAACCCCCCCGGGGTCCCGGTAGAAACTCATATTGAGCAGGAACCCCCCGGGGTCCCGATAGAAACTCATATTCAGCAGGAACCCCCAGCGCCACTGCAAGTATCAGCGCCGCTGCAAGTGTCAGCGTCGCTGCAAGTGTCAACGACGCTGCAAGTGTTAGCACCGCTGCAAGTGCCAATGCCACTGCAAGGGACAACGCCGCTGCAAGTGTCGACGTCGCTTCAAGTACCAGCACCGATACAAGGGTCAGCGCCGCCGCAAGTGTCGGCGCCACTGCAAGTGTCAGCGCCGCTCCAAGTGCCTGCGCCGGTCGAAGTGCCAGCGCCGCTTCAAGCGTAAGCGCCGCTTCAAGTATCAGCGCCACTTCAAGCGTCAGCGCCACTTCAAGTGTCAGCGCCACTTCAAGCGTCAGCGCCACTTCGAGCGTCGGCGCCACTCCGAGCGCCGGCGCCGGGACAAGGGCCGGCGCCGCCTCACATGTCAGCGCCGATTCAAGCATCAGCGCTACCTCAGGCATCAGCGCCACTTCAAGCATCAACGCCACTTCGAGCGTCGGCGCCACTTCGAGCGTCGGTGCCGCGACAAGGGTCGGCGCTGCCTCACATGTCAACGCCGGTTCAAGCATCAGCGCTACCTCAGGCGTCAGCGCCACTTCAAGCGTCAACGCCACTTCGAGTATCGACGCCACTTCGAGCTTCGACGCCGCGACAAGGGTCGGCGCCGCCTCACATGTCAGCGCCGGTTCAAGCATCAGCGCTACCTCAGGCGTCAGCGCCACTTCAAGCGTCAGCGCCACTTCGAGCGACGACGCCACTCCGAGCGTCGGCACCGCGATAAGGGTCTGCGCCGATTCGAGCGTCGGCGCCACTTCGAGCGTCGGCGCCGCGACAAGGGTCGGCGCCGCCTCACATGTCAGCACCGGTTCAAGCATCAGCGCTACCTCAGGCGTCAGCGCCACTTCAAGCGTCAGCGCCACTTCGAGCGTCGGCGCCACTCCGAATGCCGGCGCCGGGACAAGGGTCGGCGCCGCCTCACATGTCAGCGCTGATTCAAGCATCAGCGCTACCTCAGGCGTTAGCGCCACTTCAAGCGTCAGCGCCACTTCGAGCGTCGGTGCCACTCCGAGCGCCAGCGCCGGGACAAGGGTCGGCGCCGCCTCACATGTCAGCGCCGATTCAAGCATCAACGCTACCTCAGGCGTCAGCGCCACTTCAAGCGTCAACGCCACTTCGTGCGTCGGCACCGCGACAAGGGTCGGCGCCGCCTCACAGGCCAGCACCGCTTGGAGCGCCAGTGCCACTTCTAGCGTCGGCGCCACGACAAAGGTCGGTGCCGCTTCGAGCGTCGACGCCACGACAAAGGTCGGCGCTGCCTCACATGTCAGCGCCAATTCAAGTATCAGCGCTACTTCGAACGTCGGCGCCGCTTCAAGTGTCGACGCCACTGCAAGCGTCGGCACCATGACGAGGGTCGGCGCCGCCTCACATGTCAGCGCAGATTCAAACATCAGCGCCACTTCGAGCTTCGGTGCCAGGACAAAGGTCGGCACCATTTCAAGTGCCAGCGCCGCTTCAAGGGCCACTGCAATAATGACAGTTGAGAGAGTCGGCGTCACCGCAAGAGTCAGCGCCACTGCAAGGGTCACTGCAGAAATGTTATTCGAGAAGTGCTGCTACAGGGGTTTCCATCATGAAACGACAGTCTCTAAATGAACAACAACACTAACACTTTACTTTCTTGTACAGGTTGCCTAGTCGAGCAAGCAGGGCTCGAACAGGCGCGTTGGGACCTCCTGGGAGTTTTGGCTTGGCGGCTGAGGGACAAGGTATGTTGAGCAAGCTCAACCACTTAGCGCTATAGGATTGAGAGAATACTAGTAGGAGACCCTAGAGTCACCCAATCCTCACACACCTCACACTTAGTCACAAGTGAAGTGAGCAGCCAAAGGGCTGGCTGCTCACAAGAAAAGAACTATTTATAAAATGATTTTAGAGGAGAGGGTCCTCTAAACCCCTCTCAAGAAAAATGATTTTATAAGGGGCTCCTCGCGACCCCCCTCAAGCTTGCAAATATTTTAGAGGAGGTGGTCCTCGAGACCCCCCCTCAAGTTTACAAAGTTTTTATCAAAGTTACCATTTCAAAAGATATTTAGCAAATCAGATATTTTGTCTCCATTAGAAGACATATTTGCTTTTGAACTTTGGTCGGCGCCAGGGGGCATCTGCCAGAAGGGACAGGCAGACCTGCCTGCAGGTAGGGACAAATAGTACACTGCAGACTTTGTCCCTCACCAACCCTCTAAGTTTTGGAGCCAAAAGTGCCAACCCAGCCTTAGTGCCCAAGTATAAATAGGACCCCTGGGCAAGGTCATAGGGACGGATAGAGACAATAGAAATTGCACTGTTACTCTGCTAAAATATCACCAGACCTACCTAGTATTCTCTCCCTGCTCATTCTCTTAGTGCTGAGTGCCTTGTTCATTCACTCCCCACTGACAGCCATCACTCTCAGGTGTTTCCGTTGAGAAAAGTGCTATTTTTGCTGCGAAAGTTCATCTTCTTGCAGGGAGTGAGTTGAAGCTTGAGTTCCATTGTTACCAGAAGGAGAAGTTTTCTTCAGAAGTTGCACCAGGAGACCTTGAAGACTTGCAGACAGCGTCCATTGGAGTGGGTCACGCCTCACCCTTTCCAGTTATTCATAGACCCCAGTCTCACTACCCTCCTACACTTTGTATTTATTTTTTTGTTCAAGAATAATGATATGTAATACCTCGTATTTTTACACATATTTATTTTATTATGAAATTATGGAAATTGGGATTAATTAATTTAAAGGGAGAAATTAAATTTATAATTATTTCGATTTTCATAGCAATGATTAGTAGCGTGACGAGAGTTAGTAGTTATCAAAAAAATAATTATGTCGAATGATAATTATGTTAATGTTGAACATTAGTAATATGGCTGGGGACGAAATACACGACAGTTGGAATAAAATTATTTGGAACGCGCGTGAGTCACGTCAATATTATATATATTGGGGGTTAAAAAGGTAAACTATTTTATATAACTCGGATGGGTATTTTGAGTGCGCCAGTGTGTTCGAAAGGGTCAAAATAGTCAAAAAACACTATTCAAGTGTTTTATTTGGAGTTCGGGGTATTTTAGCCCAAAATGACACTCCGAGGGGGGGGGGGGGGGGTAATTTTAGTCTCTTATGATTTTTGAGTAATTAAATGGATGAAAATACGATTTAATTAGGAACATCGAGGGTTAGTGGTATGTCAGTTTCAAAGTACGTGAGAGAGAGAGAGAGAGAGAGAGAGAGAGAGAGAGAGAGAGAGAACCAAGGAGGAAGAAGACTCCATCCTCAAGGATTTTCACCAAGAGTTATGTCAAAGTGTAGATCGCGACGAGAGGACCAACCTCATACCAATTTCAGTCTGGAAATCAGAAATCCACTCTAAGGCAAGTGTTTATCTTGCTAGCCTTTTTAGCATATATTGTTCCTGTTAATTTTTGTTTAATGATTTAGACTTAATATAATGAAATTTGGGTTTTATTAGATTTAATTGGTAAGGAATCTTAGACTTTGGATATGGGCTTGCATGTAGAGGATTTACCCCATTTGTAGACTGTTTAATCTAGAAATTTATGTGCAAATCGTGAATTAAATTATTGGTTCGAATAACTAAAGTGCTGGGTTCATTGTATGAGAATTCTTGGAGATTTAAGAAATTATTGGATTTCCCCTTTTAAAATCAAAGGATTTCAGCTCTAATTTGTATATAAGAGCCTTATAGTGAGTAGGAATAGTTTAGGATCATCTAATTTGATGTTGGACAAAATTAGGGTTGAGATTGAGGGTTGAAATGTTGGGAAAAAATGATTTTGGGGAAGAACAGGGTCAGTCCGGATTTTTTGTTCGAAGACCTGTCCATGTCGTTCGAACGACCTCATTTTAACGAGACTTCCAACGAGAAATCCAACGAACCTTCTAACGAGATGCTGAGTTCGTTCGAATGAACCTCGTTCGAACGAAAATTCTGTGACTTCTAACGAGATTCCAGAATGCCATTTAAGGTCCGGTTGAGTTAAAAATCATCCTAGGTTTATCCAAGCAAGAGTATTAACCTTTGTGACTAGCGGGAAACGTAAATTACAAGTTATTTTGAGTTGGAAGTGTGATTTTTCTCGGGATATAGAAAGTTTATAGGACCTAGGATGGGACATAGGTTTGAGAGAGGAAATATATGATTGGATCAGGGTGAGTGGTAGGATAATGATACTACTTACATACTATGGGAACTGGGTTATATGAACGCCTGTTAAGTTATATAAGTTGTGTTCATGCTTATCACTTGGAATATTATATGTATGACATACCTAGCTACTGGCTATCGAACGGAGGTTAGCGCATTGTGGATGACCATATATTGTGCCTTCGGGGGATTTTGAGTCGTACCACTTGAGCATGGAACCTAGGTACGGGCCATTTGTGAGAATGATAGTGATGACGGTTGTATGGGTGCATAGGTATGTACATAGCCCATCGGCTTGGGACTATGTTCGCCTCCAATATTTGTGTATGTTTTATTTGGTTCTCTAGAGATTGAACTTGTTGTCCTTTATGCGTGAGCGTTGCAATGGGACTAGATAGTCTAGTATCCATAAAACCAAGGGTTTCTTAACCATGGGTTTAGTATTAGGATATATATATATATATATGTATACATACGGAGATTTTATCTATGTATATTGATTTCCTATTCTGTGTTACATATTGGCAGATTTACTAAAAGTACATACATATTGTGTCATCAGTTGTGAATTAATAATGTTTTGAGAATAAATTAATGCATTTAAAAACTTATTCCTAAGCTATAGAAATATTGTCTTAGGGTTACTTATATATCGTATTCGACATAGTTTGGGTATACCACATATAGTCAGGCAGGGTCTCGTGACTAGCATGGGTAGTTAGGCTCGCTAGGCGTGCACATTAGATGAGGGGTGAGCATCTCAAGTGAGAACGCTAAGTTAACATGAATAATATATGTGTTAATTAATCATTTTAAGCACTTGCTATTTTCTAAACTATTTTCAACTCGGTCTCTGACCTGCTTTCCCATATTTCTAAGGTAAGCTTCCCTTTATTCCCTAATTGCATCACTCCTTTGATGGGAGATTCCTATAACAACACTTGATCACCCACATCAAACTCCTAGTGCGTCCATTTTGCATTGGCATAACTCTTCTAATGGTCCTAAGCTACACAAATACGACTCCACACCAGCTCAATTTTTCCAAGCGTATCCTCAATCACCTCCAGACCAAGAAGCTTATTGTCCCTGACGTCTAACGAATATGAGGGAAAATAAAAAGGTCCCCTGTATAAATCCTCAAAAGGTTCCACGCTAATAGTGAACTTGTTCGAGTTATTTTATGTAAACTACACCAATGGTAGATACCACTCGCAACTACCCTTAGAATCTTGAATACACATCCTCAGCATGTCCTCCAACATCTGATTCACTATCTTTCTTTTCTAATCAGTCTACAGGTGATGTCGTGATAAATTTCAACTCCTTCCCTATCGCATGCTAAAAACTCTTCCAAAAGTAGGACACAAAGATCTTATCCCAACCCAAAACAATGTTGAGCATCACACTGTGCAGTCTCACTATCTCTACATTGAAGAGGTTGATATACAGCTCTTTCATAAAACCAACTCGAATAAGTAATAAATGTGCTACCTTAGTCAAACGGTCCATATTAACCCAAATGAAATTATGACCCCTTCGTGACTTCGATAACCTTGTGATGAAAATGATCGATATACTCTCCCATTTCCATATCGAAAACTCCAAAGCCTGCAAAACCCTGACTGGTCTCTAATGATCAACCTTCACCATTAGATAAGTGGTGCACCTGAAGAGAAACTTTGATATGTCCCACTTTATACTGGCCCACAAATAATGCCTCCTCGTATCCTAGTACATTGTGTCCACTCTTGGATGGACATAGAATCTTAACCTATGTGACTTCTTCATAATTATGTGTCGAAGGACCTTATCACCCAGGACAACCAATCTCCCGTTGAAGCGTAAACCACCCTTAGAACTGACTGAGCAGGAATTTATTATGTCTTCTAATGACTTATGTACCTTCTCTTGACAAAAAGTACCCCCTACAGGTGCCTTCGTAACCCTAAAAATAATCTTAGGTATGTTGGTCATCACTACCTTATAAGCACCGACTACCGCTTCTGCTAAAGAAGCTCATCCCGCTTCACCTTTTAGACCATTGCCAATTGCCCTGTAGGCTTACATCTCAATGAATCTACAACCACTTTAGACTTTCTTATATGATACTGAATGTCGAACAGGTAGTTCTTCACTAACAGAAGCCACCTACGCTGTCCAATATTCAATTTTATCTGCGTGAAAAGATATTGCAGTGACTTGTGGTTCGTGAACAACCGGACCTTATACCACAATAAATAATTCCTCCATATCAAGAAGTCATGCATGGGATAGGTTTTCTCATGGGTCTTAATCTTTAAAGATGCAAAATCTATAGCACTCTCCTGCTACTATAGAACTTCCATAATTCCCGGTAGGAATGCATCGGCAAAAGTAAAATACTCCACTCCTCCCCTAGGCAATGTGAGCCTGGTGCTGAAGTCCACTTTTTCTTTAGCTCATCAAAATCTAACTGATAGTTATCATCCCAACCAAAAGGCACTCTCCTCCTACTATAAAACTCCCCCAACTCTTTGTAGGGATGCAATGGTAAAAATAAAATATTTACTCCAACCCTAGGCAGTGTGAGCATTGGTGATGAAGTCCACTTTTTCTTTAGCCTTACTAACCCTAATGAGCATGCAGTTGGCCCTGATGGGAACCCCTATCATGATTCCTACCCTGATGTCACGTCACCCTAGTAGTGCCGATGCGCCCAGTCTATCCCTGATAGCTCGACTCTTCTGACATCTTTCCTGCCCTTAGATTGAAATGATGATCCTTGAATTGTAATAATAAAAAGTTAACGTCATTAAAGTAAGTCTATAAGTTTGGTTTACCCATCATGTGATTACAGATCCTTCATGTGATCCTCTTCATTAACTTCAATATCATTTTCCCATTGATGTTCACCTCATCAGGTATAAAGTTTTACAGACGAGTGAACTGATCCTCGTGCACCGACACGGTCCTGCCCTCTTTTGTGAGATCTAGAAATCTCATCCTCATATTAGTCTTTAATGCCGAAGGAAAAAACTTGGGGTTGAATAGCTCCCAAAACTCTTGAATATTTATAAAATCCCTCTCCTGTAGCATGGTAACTGAATCCCACCACTGTAAATATTCCCCAACTAACTTAAAAGTAGCTAATACCTTCCTTTGAGTGTCGCTGCACACAACCATATGAAGATGACGTTGGATATCCTTTTTACATTGGCTCGCTGCCACCATATCTGCACTTCCTCAAAACACAGGTGGATTATACTTCTAAAATGCCTCCCTATCTACTTCCCACACGGATGACAGTGTGTGAGTCTGTATTAGTACTGCCACTAGTTATTGTGGCTAAGCCTGAGGCCAGTGTTTTTCCATGGATGTTTTGGCATTGTTAACTATATGCACTATAATGGTTACGACTCTAATGTGGTCATAATCCCCTTGGTAGCCCACGGCTCCGGCAGATCCTTCCCCTTACAGGCCTTCGTGTTGCCTAAGTTGATCTCCCTCTCTACAATCAAGTCTCGCGGCATCCACCATTATCGCACTCAATGAGATGCTGAAGAGACTAACCCCGCGGTCACTGCTGCTAAATATCTGGGGTCCTAAAAATATATGACAACGGGTTAAAACCCGAAAAGCATTTGAAAAATATTTTCAAGAACATAAATGCTTTAAATGTAAAGGTAATTTGTATTACCTTCATAATTAACTTTCCAGTCACAGTCACATGAGGCCTTTCCTCACCTTTCATCGATCGTTTGTACCTAACGTATTCATTTTATTACCATAATCATACTATCCAGTCTAACTAGGACCATTTCCACTAACATTGTTCATCCCTCTAATAATCACCATTAGCAAATATGCATTACCTTCACCAGGTATATTATCATAATTATGTACATACATACACACACACACACACACACACACACACACACACACACACACACACACACACACACATATATATATATATATATATATATATATATAATAAAGGAATAGGGACTTTTGGTCTTTCCTAATTGAGGGCTAAGATTGAAAATTGATGCATTTGATCTTTATCAACTTATGTTTCAGATTAAACCATATGGCACCCACACAACACATCTGACAAACCCACCGCTTTCTCAACTAGACAACATTTCTTTTGAAGTCTTATTTCTCTCTCTAACCTACACCGTCCTTCTTTAAATCAACTGCTCAACCTGAATGCCAATTACTGAGCAACGAAAACCTGGTCATCTCTAACTGAGGGACGAAGCATGAGCCATTGATCGACGACAATAGTGGTGGGTTTGGGATGGAGTCAGATCTAAAAAATAAACCAGTTCATCCCTACCTCAGGTATCACAAAACCTTTTGTTTTTTTATTTGCAGTTTTTATTTTTGGCTCTCCTTTATGGACTGATACATGCATACCCACTCAAAGACTCAAAATCTGGGTTTTCTAGAACTGAGTTATACTGTATCCGAAGTAGGCAACCGTCTAGGTCACGTTCTAAATGGAGAGTTTATTTATTTTTTGGTGCAGGATATTTTTGGAGATTCATATAACATGCAGGGTGGGTTGAAGGTATTTGATCCATTTCATTTGAGAATGATAACAGGCAGGCAAGGTGGGTTGAATGATAATTCTTTTGAAAATTTCATTTTGAGAGTTTTTCTTAAATTTGGATTTAAATTTGTTTAAATCCATTTCATTACACACCCGCATATTCACTTTTATTGAGAGTTTTATCCATTTGGGTCGATATATGTATATTTACGCCTCTTTAGTGTTTCACACACCCTTTGTTGTAAAACTCAAATGGGTCTAGACGTTGATTTTAAAGAAATCTATCAGAAATGATACTCTTGGGCCTTGATTTTCTTTATATGATATTTGTTTTTTTAATTGCTTTCATTTAAGCCTCTCAATATATACTACATGTGTTGGATGGTTGCTCTTCTTCCCTATTTTAATGAAGCCAAAGCAACTTTTGACAATATAGAGTATAACTTCTTTTAAACATTATTTATGGTCCTATTTTTTTATCTTTATTTTTTTCTATTTTATTATCCACCAATAGTTTTAGTTATATTCAATAATGTTTATCTTTCAGAAAGTAGAAAGGAAGAAATTACATGTTCCGTTACATTAAAAAATAATGGCTTATCCCTCAACCTAATGTTTATATTATTTTTCTTTTTTGACCTTTTCTGTTACCTTAACCACCCAATGCTAGCTAACACTGTCGTCTCTTTTTTTGTGTTTTGTTTTTGGAACTCAGGATGCCTTCTGGGGGTTTTAAGGGTTTGGGTGAAGGCAGTTGAGTTTTTATCTCAAAGAATGGGTATTTTACTCTCTTTCTATATTTCTATCCAATATTTACTATTTTGATTTCATTTACTCTCTAAATAATGCGAGGCATCTTGCCCTATAGGTGTTTAGGTCCTGATTGGATGCTATTTTTGTATGTGCAGGGAACTTTTTACCTCCTTGATTTTGGGCCCTACTTACCCCTTCAAAAGATGAAAGGTTTGGTAGCTTGCCACCGTCTGTGCCAGCCATTCTGAGTGGCGTTGTACGATCAAAAGAGCCTACCATAGACGAGGTGGCAGAGACGTCCTTTTTAAAGACTTAAGGTTACACGTAAAAGACCCTGCCAAGTCAGGTATGGGTGGGAGTCTGATGCGAGGAAGATGAATCTCAAACATATGGTTGGATTTTATTCTCTTTACACTTATTTTATATTGTTTATTTTATATGATCTTCAATGGTTTCAGAATATTACTTTACATTTATTTTCTACACACTAATATTTCATAATATTACTT
Source organism: Sambucus nigra (assembly GCA_949130495.1). NCBI lineage: Eukaryota > Viridiplantae > Streptophyta > Magnoliopsida > Dipsacales > Adoxaceae > Sambucus > Sambucus nigra. Next base: position 99,364,497 of record OX422224.1, read on the forward strand.
TTAAAAAAGAGTTATGTTATTTAATTTTTTGTACTATTAATATTTTATATTACAAAAATTACGTCTTTTTTCTAATTTTTCGAGTATTATATTTTTAAGGAATAATTTTTTTATTCCCAATATTAATATTTTAGAAAATCTAATTTCTTTACTTCATATTCTTAATGATATTTTTGGTTTTTGAAAGTAATAATTTTAATTAATGTAAATGATTAATAGAACGAGTTCAAAAAAATGATATGCAAATATTTGTAATTACGGAATTTTAAAGTAGTTTAAAGTATTATTGATTCAGTGGAACAGTGTTTTTTTTATATAGGACAAATACCTTTTTTTGTAACAAGTGAAGTGATGTTTATGTGGGTTAATGACAATTATCTCTTATTTTTTTTCCAAGTAGAAAGCTAGGAGCCATTAACCCAAATGGAAGAAAAGTAGCATCAATATGCAATGGATTTTTATTGATGAAGAAGACGAAGTGATGTTTTAAAACATGTTCCTCGGGCCACGTATGTATGGATTCTCAAAACATATTGTGTTTTTCCCATGTTGTATGAGTAGACCTAACATGTAGCCCTGCAAAGCCTCACCTAAGTCTCCTTTTCTTTAATTATAGACACTCTTGATGGTGTGCGAGTCCCAATAGAATCCTCAACATTTTTTTGTTTAAATGGTGTAAACCATTTTTCTAAAAATATCCCAAAAAATATCTCAAATGCAACCATTGGTTCGTAGTTATCTAATTTGTGGTACACTTGGTAATTGAAATGGTCCATATCTAAAGTTTATGTCTCGTAACTTCGTAACTGAAATGCGATATAGTTAAAGTAAGCATAGTAATTAAAATTAAGGTATATTTTTATTTATAGAAAATATTGCGAGTGCACATTAAAAAGGCAAAAAGTGTGGTCTGAAATTTTAGGGACGGCAAGTTCTTAAAATTTATCAACAAAGATGTTTTTATGCAGCCATTTAAAAAAAATGAAAGAAAGTTCTATACATTTGATTCTTGACACTTACTTGATATAGTTTTAGTTATACTTCTAACTTTTATATGACATGAGATGGGTGAATATGGGAAGAGAATACATGGATGTGTCCATAGGTGTAAATGATGGAATATGTTCGTAGTTATTTTGATGTCTTTTGCAATAGTAAAATTAATACTAAATTGGTATACACACATATACTGTCCAATGGCAACGCATGATAGGAAGTACTTTTTTTATGTTAGTTGTTTATTTTTTTTATAATCAATAATCATAAATATTTAATATTTGGTGTGTGAAATGTAAATAGACAATATTTTTTTTGTTTCTATACAAAAATCTAAAGTAAGTACTATATGGTATATATACAAAAACAAATAGAAGAGATAGACCCGTGCCCGTACATCTATTAACAATTTTTGATCAATTATTTGCAACGTGCAATGCCATTAATTTTTAATGACATAATAATAAGTGTCAATCGCATAACTAAAATACCATAGTTATTTGTAATAAAATAATAATTAACAATGAAATAATTTAAGAACAAAATTAGTATAAACAATTGCAAATTGGGTTGTTAATAATCCTAAACTATTCTCGATGACTTTTTATTTTCATTAACTCTCAGTCAGCGTTACATAGGAGCGATTAGCTAGAGCATTGTTAACACGATGCATGTTTTTTATTAATACCACGTCTAATGTCATTTTGACACGCACGAAATTTAGTAGGCACCTAGTTGATATTTCATTCAAAGAAAATTTTAAAATCGTGTCATCATCATGGATACACCCTAGGATGACCAACGGTATTTATATTTGCACTATTGGTGACATTTTTAAAACATAAAGTATCACGAGAACAAATTTATAATGGGAACAAATTTATCGCGTGTCGTCGGCACGGGTACAAAATATCACGGGAAAAAATTTAGTACCGTGCCATCGGCACAGGTAAACCTTAGTGTATATATATATATATATATATATATATATATTTATCACTCGCTATATATGTATATACCGCATCCCTCTTGTGCAGTATGGCTTCGGGCATATCATGCATCATATTGAGCCATTGGGTTGGAATCTCACCACTAAATCCAAAATGTAAACACAAATAATGGAGATGGTCATAGTGGATTGACCACCACGTGCAACCCCCTAACGATAGCACTATCGAGTTGCTTTATTTCAAATAATTAAGCAACAACAATAATATATATATAGTACTAATTACATACGAAAATACCACAACGTACTTGTCTACCAATCTCGATGTTTAAACTGACTTCCTGATTTTCAATTAAGTGTTCTCTCACTTGTTAATCGATTCATCTCACTCGAATCCCACTAATAGTTTACCTACCTCACGCACCAACCCCTGATAATGTTCCAAAGAAATTCCATTTATGCAGCATTAGTGGGCCAAAACAACGCAAAACAAAAATCGAGACACAAAAGAAAACCTAATCGTTGCTGGAAGACTGAACATATTCACTCCAGGGAAACCGGTTCAAATTATTGGGCCGCCCTTCGTTTTCATCCTCGGGATTTAACCTCCCAAATACATCAGTGGAGGTCCTAAGCATTCTAAAATCATAAATTAAGATACCAAACTAATACATAATCATCTCAGATGCATTTTAACGCCAATTCAAACTTGAATCCAACATCGAATAACAAGGATTCTTAATCATTAATTCAATCCATAATTAATCAAACGTCAAACCCATTGATCAAACACTCGATCATGCTTCATCATATTCATAATGATATTTCGAGATGTAAATCACTAAGTTATTCCATATTAATTCTCACTCACATTAACATGTTAAACACAAATAAAATCCTTTGATTAACCCCGTGATTATATTTTAAATTTACAGATTAATCCTTAGTTAACAATGACCATAATTAACTATAAATAACGCAATATAAAGCAACTAAACACTTGCCTTAATGGATTCAAATTCGAAGCATGACAAGTATAGATGAATTGGTTCCGGAGATTGGATCTTCCTCTTTTTTCCAAGTTTTTTCTCTCATTTTGTCTTCCCTTCTCTCCTTTTTTGATCATTCCCTTAATACCCAATAAGCAGAGGTTAAATAAGGATTTTTTCCACAACACTAGCCTTTAAATACCTCTTAATTAAATCCTAATTTCGTGTTCAGGTAAAGCCCTAAGGGTAAAAAGATGATCATACCCCTATACGGGGAACCCAAATACAACCCCTGGGTACCAATTCAGGACTATTTTGACCCATTTTAAATCGCTGGTGCACTCAAAAATGCTATCCGAGTCATCAAATAAAAAATGTCCAACCATCTCATTAATCGGGCCCAACATGCGTGTACAGTACACGTCGCCCTTAAACCATTTTAATCCATTTATTTAAATCTCTAACAAAAATATAATAATTCACATTGATATTTACTTATATCATGAAAGTAAATAATTTCAATCATAAATATTAATCCCAAACATGCTAATTAATATTTATAGAAAGCAATTTAATTTTCCAATTAAATTAAATAATTTAATGCACACATTGAAACAAAATACTCTCAATACATGTATGTTGCATGTATGTGTGTGTGTGTGTGTGTGTGTGTGTATATATATATATATATATATATATGCTTCATACATAACTAACTCAGACTAACTATGTATTTTATTTATACACATGCTCAGATACAATTAATACATATATACAACACCAACAATATCTAATCACCTACTACTACCCCGGGCATACCCACTGACCCGACCTCCACTCACCTTACACCATCTATCTCATACCTTATATCCCCAACCATCTCCATCAGCCATAAACTTGACTCACCCCAACTTCGAGTCAACCCACCATGTGAAGCCCGACCGAGGAGGTGATTGCCGCACCTTATACTGACCTTTTCCCCAACAAGATTCAACAACAAAAACCCATGACCACAACCTAGTAGCTATATCCATAAACCCACACATCCAACCCAGACCAAGACCCAAAGCCCGTAACCACCATCTCCAAAACCCATTTGCAGCCTACTTTTCTATCTCATGCAAAAATCCCAAACTATTTAGTCCCACACTCACACCCGACAACCTTATGACGCCCCATATATAAAATATATTATATATGCATGTGTTATGGGACTCCATACTCTAAACAATCTGCCCATGTTTTCTTCACTCAACATATAAACACAAACTCATAGATACATGAGAGTGGTTCGAATAGAAAAAAAGAGAGATCCATTTTATAAATTAATTAACTAATTATGTAATTTCAAATTAATTAATACCCCTTTAATATGGTCCTTAATAAGTCAAAAAATAATTTGAATTAGTGGAGGTTAAAACAATCAAAATTTTGGGGGTAGTTTCCTGAATTTTAGGCCACTTTTATGTGAAGTGGGGTTATGGATAAAGGGTAATTTTTTCCCTCACTCACCCATATAATCAGTACCCTAATTCCATCATTAGCATCTCTGAAGCTTTCGAATTCCAAAAAATAGATTTTCCTTCATATTATAGAGCACTTGTGAAGATTTTCGGGATCACCAAAGAGTGGAAAAATATCATCACTTTTCATCTCTAAGCAAAAGATAAAGTTGTATTCTTCATTATGTAATTTATAAGTAATTTATCTGTAAATGCTTGAAGATTAAATTTCTTGGAAAAAAGTCGTAATTCTATTTTGTTTTAATCGTATAATAAATGTATAATTATGGTTGACTAAAAAAGCATGGAAAAAATGTGGTATCAAAGCCCCAGTTTACGATCTCATGCTTTTCATTACGAATATTTCTTGTGATATGAACGATTTCAGTATGGTCGGGAAAAAATAAGAAAAATAGTTTATGCCCATTAAGTAGAAAAATAGTTTTCGATGACAATTTTAATGTATAATTTGTCCCTACCTGTCCCATTAATCTTTCATCGCGTTTATGTCTCGTACTTGATACAAAAAACCCTAATAATAATTTTTTTATTGATAAAAAAATGTTTTAAAATTATTCAGATAAAAAATGTTGATTATGGACAAAACAGTTTCTACATTTTCTTTGTGTTTTTTTCCACAATGAATAGGGCCTCAAATCCCCATTTTTTCCATTTTGTGTATTAGTCTAAAGGCCGATAACTATCTCCATAAACTTATTTTTACTATTACATGAATTGTTTTGAGTTATTGGAGTAATTTACTTCAATTATATGAAATTAACTCAATATTCCCATTTTGGTAAAAATTAGGTATTACGTAATTTTCATCATTATATGGGAATTTTTTTAGGTTCTTAGTTTAATGTTCATATATGGTTGTGTTAGTTATAAAATACATATTATAGTTTATAGTAATGAATATTAAATGTATTGTTTAAGATTAATAAGTGAATATTCAATTTTATGTAGAATCAAAGGGTAAACACAAGATGAGATTTATCGGTGAGAATTTCACCCATAGTCATTATAGAATGACTATGATGGTCACGGCATGGTCACGACCTAAGTCCATGACCCATTGTGGTCGAGGATTTGGTTTGTGGCCAGTTCTAGGACATCCATGACCCAGTGTGGTCATGAATCTGGTCATGCTAAAGGTTAAGATAGTCATGGCCAAAGTACATGACCAGCTGGTCACGGCCCTAGGCCATGATCCCTTGGTCATGACCATTCAAAGGATTTGGTGTATTGTTTGTTATTTTCATGATGTTCATCACAAAATTGGAAAAAATCTTAACATATGTTGTAATCTAGACTTTATGACATTAGCCCTACCGGGAGGTAAACTATTGAATATATGAGTCTTATTTTATTTGGGGGTGGTCTTCTCTCCGCTCCCTTATACTTTATATATGTTTTTTAGACTTGTACCTATTTTTTTATTATCACAAAGTGTCTTTGGAAGTTGAAATTTTTTTGGTTGCCACAACCTAGTAAGGGTTGGCCTATATCCCACTTAGACTGACCAAGTATCCAAGGAACATCCCACATTGGACTCTGAATGAGCACTTATCTATGTTTAGCTTCATCGTGTTGTATTTGAGGATCTCAAATTTTTTGTCAAGTCATGTAGGTGGTCATCTTTATACTTGTTGTTGAAAAGCATGTCGTCTAAGTAGACTTCCATGGTGTCTCCTAGTTGTTCCTTCAATATTTTAGTGACCAATCACTAATATGTAGCTCCAACATTATTAACAACAAATGGCCTTACTTTGTATGTAGTACAAATTGAAAGTGGTGATGAACGAGGTTTTTTCTCGATCGGGCTGAACCAATATATTTCATGGCACCTTGCGTACAGATCCATAAAACTCGTCCATTTTTGGCTAGTTGTGGTGTTGAGCAATTGGTCAATATTTTGCAATAGAAAGTTGTCTCTGGACATTCTTTGTTGAGGTTGATGAAGTTTATACATACTCTCCACTTTCCACTACTTTTCCTTACTACCCTAGGGTTTGATAGACATTTAGTGAATTAAAATTCTTTAATGGTCCTTACCTCCATAAGTTTTTGTACCCCTTGGAATGTTATGGGGCTATTCGATGAGCCTTTTGCCTGATCGATGGATATGCTTCGTCTACGTGAAGCTTATAACACATGACTTCGGGAGTGATACCAAACATTTGATAAGGCTTTCAAGCAAACAAATATTTATTTTCTTTTAATAGATAACTAATTTATTTTCTTTCCTGGTAGGTGAGTGAACCGATAATATGAATTTCTTCTTTGGGTGTGAATCGTCGAACACTACCTCTTGCGAAGGTTGCATGTTCTTGTCTGTGAGGGATACCCTTGTCTCTTAGGCCCCTGTTCTGCCATACATAAGTTGCTATATTTATGGTGCATCTTCATATTTGTTCGGTATATAAGCGACCTATTTTTTCCTTTTCCTCTCACGTCTGGGCCTCATTGTGGTGATAAAACATTGTCTAGCACTGGACTTATTTCATTTAATATCCATTATCCCACGTTCGGTGATGTATTTTAGCTTCTCGTGGTAACTAGAAGGGAGGACTTGTGTAGTATGTATCCATCCTTCTCGAATGATAGCTTTGTAAGGATAATCAATCTCCACAACTAGGAATTCAATAAACTTCGAGATATTCCTAGTTCGGGACGAGCATAACCACCATTTCAAGTGGCTTACTCATCTTTATAGCAAAGTCGACCAACAGGATGGTAGCTTCTTTCAAATCCTCTATCTCAAGATTAATTTTATTGAATATCTCCAAGTATATAACTTTCGAGGACATTTTCTTATAAAATAGTAAGTTATTCAAGTCTCATTTCACAATTCCTAAGCTGATTACTAGTGCATCATGATACGGAGTCCTAACTCCAATCAGGTCATGTTCAATGAAAACTATGTTCTTGTTATAATTTATATCCTTTAAACCTCGACGCTTTGTCGCTAAACGATTGACAGGGTCGAATTGTAAGTTTTCCATTACTGCGGTGACCTTCATTAGTTCAATTGAAATAGAGTTACCTTGGATCTTCTTCGAACTTGAGGCACCATGGATGACAGCATACTCGTGACCTAATACATCTTCTAGGAAGTTATCTGGCTTAAGATTGACATCAATGATGGCTTTGGATCCCTATCCATGTAGACAATCAAATGGATGGCTTGGGCCAATTCCTCTAGATGGGACTTGATACCCTTTCACTTTTTCATTTTATTCCCAAGATCATTGTGTAAGTGCAATCGAGTGTGGTTTTTTATCTTTGTTAGGTTTCCCCCCATTTTCATTGGCAATTTGAGGAAGTATTGATCTATGATTGTACTCAAGATCTTAAAAATTTGTTGCCTAAACATGGTGTTGATAGCTTGGAAAGCCTTGGCAAGATCTACCTTATGTCTATTCTATGACCCTTCGTTATGATTTTTTCCCTCTCTTTTGGGGGAGTTCTCCTTGTCACCATTATTGGTCATCTTCGAGTGACCATTGTCATTCGCGACATCGGCCACCACCTCTTCCACCATTGCATACTTCTATATGAGAGACATGAGGTCATCAATGTTGTCCTCCTCCTTCTTATTGCGAGACTAATGTAACGTAGAGATGTTGGGCAACCCTATCTTGAACGAGGCCTCATCAACATATTTGGAACAATCCTCAACTTCTTTGTAAGTTTCCCAATACCACCTATCATATTTCTATAAGGTTTCCAGGGGATTTTTTTCTCAAAATGAATAGAGAATCCATTCTCTTTGGATGGGCATTGTTAGTGATTAACCGAGCAGTGAAGGGTTCAATGAGCTTCTTGACATTGTTGACATAGCTATGTGGCAACTTATCAACCCATTTTTTCGTGACATCCCCCAGACTAAAAGGGAATGCGCGTCACATAAGAGTGTTGTTTTGATTCCATAATGTTATGGCATACCTGAGCTGACTTACGTGATTAATGGGGTGTAATACACCATATTTCTGCATATTTTGAATTTAATTAATTCGGTAATTAATTCCCTCCATTTTCAAATTATAAGGGAGAAGTAATTAAATTAAATTTATTGATATTTTTTTCATTAAATATTAATCGAGATAGAGAATAATTAATATTATGAATTTAATTTACAAAGTGAAAATAGTAACTAACGTATGAAAATTATTGCGTGTAATAGCGAGTGATATTGGCGTAATTAGATTTATCTCAATCGAGAGTTGCGCGTTGACTAATTTGAGGTAGAGATGGGATGATTATATAGAGTGACTCGGATGTAAATTTCGAGGACATAGATGATTCTAAAAGGGTCGAAATAGTGGGAATAGTATACCCAAGGGTGTTGTCTAGATCGCGGGGCATTTTTGGACTAAACCGGGACTATATAAGGGTATTTTAGCATTTCAGCAGCCTAGGGTAGAAGGATCCACGAATTTCCCAACCTTATATTAGATGTTAGATAAAAGGGTCTAGGGTTAGAAACTTAAAATGCAAAGAGAGGCCATTAGAGAATGAAAAGAGAGAGTTCTTGGAGCTTTTGAAGAGATTCTTGGAGCTTTCATCTTTTTCCTGCACCACAAACATCTTGGGAAGGAACATTGAAGGAGGAAACAATCATACCCAACTACAAGCTAAGAAATAAGACCCTACTGATAAAAGGCAAGTGTTTATATACATGTTATTTGAAGTTATAATACCCATGTGACTATGGTTTTATTATCTTTTGATCAAATTGATATTCATGGAAGATCAGAATCATTTAAATGCATTAATAGGTAGGAATTTTATGTAGAAACATTGGATATATGTAGAGGATAATAAATTTGAGATTAGGTGTTATTATCCACAAATTAAATCTGATTTTATGTTGAATATTAATGGAGAATATGAAAACCTAGGGCTTTTGAGTGTTGGTTGATTTAATCCATTCGTGAATGATATTTGTAATGTTTTGATGTTAAGATTATGTTAGAAATTGTCCTATTAGATATGGTAAGAGTTTGTGACAAATGGTTTAAAGTTTAATGAAGAAACATGTAAGTTATATGGGCGACAATGGTGAAAAACGCGACTGTCGCAGCGAATAAGACGATATGGTACGATCGAATCGATTCATCCTAAGACCGAATTGATTTGGCAAGGTGAATGTTTTCGGTATTTGGGAGAATCGATTCAGCCCTATCATATTTGACTATTTTTCTTATTTAAGCCTCGAAACTTTGTATAAATGTTTGGGCGACTATTGGGGCCTCTTTGAATCATTATGAGATATTTATGGGATAATAGCAGGACCTTGATAAGGGCATGTAGTAGTCTTAGAGACAGAGTTAATACTAGAATGATTTAAATTGTAATGTAATTAACCTGGGAGTTTATGAATGAGGTTTCGAGAAAGCGTGAGTGAGCTTATGATATGGACCAGTAAGGTAAGGAAGACTTATCTATTGAAATAAAACAAGGGGTAACTAGGGCCCTTAGAGTAGAGAACAATACTCCATTAAATATGATAGTGAATATAATCGTAAATTGAAAGTACGGTGAGTATTTGAGTGACATATACTACATACAAATAATGGTAATTAGGTTGTGTGAATACCTACTGAATATATAAATATATATATAGGTTTTGTATGTACCTATTATATGATTGGTGATTTATGTTAACATACCTATGCTACTTGTTACACAGAGGTTCCCGCGGAGTGGGTGATCCCACCTTGTCGATTCCAGGGAGGTCTAGATTTGTGCCCCAGAACATAAAACTCCGGGCGGCTCACTATGTGTCATGTATTAGTGTGTCTGACATGTCATTTGGGTATGTTAGGTATGTGCGTAGCCCAAAGGCTTAGAACTATGCTTGCCTCCACTGCTTGTTATTTGATTTTTGGGTTCAAAGAGATTTACCAAACCATTTGTCCCTACTTAGTATGAGAGGTACTAGGATTAATAGCAAAGTACGCCCATGTTTCACGGTGGTCATTTGAGAGACTTCGTAATGATATATATATTAACGAGATCAAGATATATATACACTGTTGTCAATATTCTACCTACGTGTGATAGTAGACAGTTAGATAGTGTATATCTAAAGAATGAATTAGGTAGTGAAATTTAATTTAATTGATTTTTATGATAATAAGTCAAAGGAAAATTTCAATTCTGAGAATGAATGAGAAACATTAACAATCGAGTAAAGTACTGTATGGGCGGTAGGGGAAGAGAGACATGTTCACAATTAGAAATACTGAAGTCTTGTTAGCTTGGGAAGAATAACTAGGTGGGTTAAGTAGAGATGTTAGGCATGCACAATAGTTGAGAGGTGAGGAAACTCAAGAGAGTGTACGTGAACATAACATGTGTAATAAATAATTGATTTTAAGTTGTTATAATTACTTACAAAATATTTTGGGTACTGACCCTTGCTATAAATATTTTTCAAACCTCTTTTATGTGTCCAACCATAGGCCGCCAGACTTGATGATTCCTTACATGGACGTATATCTGCAGCGTTGTGGAGTCTTGTAGAGTTTTAATTAGACGCGTCTATCATTTAATTCCTAGCATAGGAGTTTATTCTAGTATTTCAGTTTGGGCTTGTTCGCCCCATTTGAGACTTTATTCATTCAGTATTTCAGTTTCAGACTTATATTCAGATATTCTTATTAGTTGGATTCATTATTTGGTTTGGGATTTTAGCCGATGGTTTATTCGGTAAGAGTTTATTTAATTATTTACTTGAGATGATTTGGACTGTAGTATTGTGTGAATGTTTTAATTCAATTTTTCCACATACTATTGTTTGTCTATTTTATGCAAGATAAAATTCGGCACCATCTTAATTAACTAATAGGTGATTACTAATTAATTTGGTTTTCGACAGTTATGCTAAAAATGAACCATTTTGTCAATCCTGTTTTAATTTAATAAAGGCCTGATCACCCGGTATTTAATTAGGCGGGGTGTCACAGATGGATCACAGCATCAGGTTGTAGTGTCCATAGGATCTATACGACTTATTAAGATTTTAGCATATCGTTGTTTTGTTATAGAGCCCTATTATTAGGACGGTTGCTTTTATCTTCACGTGTTTGAGATATCGTGCTTATTTATTAAATTTTGTATAACTGTGTACTTATACAATTCTATATATTTTCATATTCCATTGAGGAGATAGGAAGCAGTTAGGGCAGCAACCAAGGATAAGGTGAGGGAGGCTTATCAGGAGCCACAGGAGGTGCCTCAATCACAACCATAGCCACTAGCAGAGATGATTTTGACAGCCCAGGTGACAGATATAGTGGCCCAGACAATGATTGCGACAATGACAACCATGGCATCTCGCTTACCACAGCCCTAGGCATCACCTCCAGTTGCACCCGTGATCCAGGCCCAACCATGGCCATCTATATAGTAGAGAGTTAGAGAGACCTTCCATAAGGTCAACATGCCCGAGTTTTAATGCAGTACTTATGTGGTTGTGCATGTCAGTGAAAGAAAAATATTCAGTGCCATTTGCACATGGTGGAGTGTACCGAGACATAGAAACATATGTTGGCTACTTTAAGACAGGCTAGAGTGGCCTTACAGTGGTGGGAGTCAGTGAACACAACCAAGGAGAGAGATATAATGACTTTTATCGAGTTTTGGGTGTGTTTGTACCGTAAATACTTTTCGCCTATCGTCAAGTCATAGATGCAGAAGTAGTTTGAGGAGGTGACACAGGGTGACCACTCAGTAGTTGAGTACGAGGAGGAGTTAACTTATCTAGCTAACTTTGTGCCAAATGAGGTGAGCAATAAGGAAAGGAATAAAGCAAAGTTTATGGGTAGTTTGGCCTGAAAGATCAGCCAGAATTTGATAGGTACCCCGCGTTGGTGACATATATGATGTCGTTAATGTCGCACTTGTACACTGTCAGGATCATTGCTTACATGTGAAGGGGAGAAAAATAGGTGTGCATCCTAGCTAGTAGGGCAAGGAAAATATAAGTAGTACCAGTGTGGCACCACAGTAGAAGATAGGCAATCAACAGGGGCAGTATTCCCGATAGGGTAATATTGCTAAGAGATTCAGGTCTGAAGGGTTCCGTTTAGAGGGTAGGGTTACAAGAAGGTTTAGCAGGGCCCAAATCAACAGTAGTTTCCTTAGGGTGGTTAGGACCAAGGGAACCAGGGGAGTCCATCAGGTACAACAGCAAGGCCACTAGAGCCAGAGATAGAGGGAGTTCCCAGGTCAGTGTTTTATTTATGGGCATCGATGTCACAAGAGGAGTGATTGCCCACAGCAGGGCAGGGCACATCAGTAGGGACAAAAGGATCCTCTAGCCTCTACAGCACCATCCTTTTAGCAGCAATAGGAACAGATGCACTACGGGAGTGTGTATACTGTTCGAGACATAACGATGCCACGAGCACCTCAGGTTCCCCCGGCAATAGAGAATACGTTTCATATTCATGGGCTTGACGGTAGGATTCTTTTTTATACTAGGGCATTGCATTCGTATATTAAGACCAGATTTACTAGAGCTTCTAATTTGTTAGAGATTATCGGTAGTATCCCTATGTGTGTATAGTCACCAATGGGTAGTGGTTCACTAATACACTCGATTTATATAGGAGTCGATATCTATATTGGGAGACTGATCTTAGCGACAGACCTTTTAGTGTTAGACATGTAGGGGTACAATGTGATTCTAGGTATGGATTGGTTCGCAATGTACAAGGAAATGGTGGACTATGATGAGAGGATCATAGTGTTCTTCATTTTATGACATGAGATGCCTCTTCCCGAGGGAGGGTTGATCGCACACTTAAATTATATTAAGGAGGGGACCTCAAAGGAGATAGTAATTCAATTAGAATCAATTCAAGTTGTGAGTAACTTTGAGGACGTATTGCAGGAGATACCAGGGTTTCCACCCAGTAGAGAGATTGAGTTTATGATCAACCCAGCACCGAGTACGAGACTGTTTGCCCAAGCACCTTATCGCATGTCCCCTTTAGAGAAGCGATAGTTAAGCGAGCAAATTCAACGGTTGTTGGGGTAGGGTTTCATTCAGTGGATTACATCATCGTGGGGTGCGCCTGTGTTGTTTGTGAAGAAGAGGGACGATTCACTTCTTTTGTGTGTTGATTATAGGGAGCTGAACAAAGTCACTATACGGAATAAATATTCGCTGCCGAGGATATATAACCCATTTGATCAGTTGAGAGGGGCTTCATACTTCTCAAAGATTGATTTGAGATTGGGTTATCACCAGCTACATATTTGGGAGGATAATGTTCCTAAGACCACTTTTTTTATCGTGGTACGAGTCATACGATTTCAGGGTGATGCCGTTTGGGCTCACCAATGCACCAACAGTGTTCATGGATCTCGTTAATAGAGTATTCAAGGAGTTATTGGATCAGTTTATGATCGTGGTTATAGACGACATTCTGGTCTACTCTCGTACTGAGGAGGATCACGCGGATCATCTGCGTAGGTTCTGGCAAACACTTCGGAACCATCAGTTGTATGGCAAATTAGAAAGTGTGAATTTTGGCTATGGGAGGTACAGTCTCTTGGCCACATCGTATCTGATAGGGGTATTGCAGTTTATCTGAGTAAAGTATCAGCGGTCAGGGAGTGGGGATAACTTAAAACACTGACAGAGATTTGCATCTTCTTAGATTTGGCTGGGTATTATCTCCACTTCATTAAGAGATTATCAAAGATTTCAGGTTCATTAAAGAACTGACTTGTAAGGGGGTGCCATTTTTATGGAGTGACCACTGTTAACTAGCCTTCGATGAGCTAAAGAACAAGTTAACGTCAACACCAGTACTTGAATTGCATATGAGTGGGGTATATTATCGGGTCTGCACAGATACATCCCTACATGGACTTGAGGGTGTATTACAACAAGAGGAGAGGGACATAGCTTATGCGTCTCGAAAGCTTAAGACCCTTGAGATGAATTATCCCACCCACGACCTTGAGTTAGCAGTGCTGGTATCTCCTCTAAGGATATGGAGGAATTATTTTATGGGAGAGTAGATTACATTGTTCATGGATCATAAGTCACTTCAACATCTCTTCATGCAAAAGGATATGAATATGAGGCAGAGGCGACGACTAGAATTTGTTAAGAAGTACCAGTTTGATATAAAATATCATCCTGGTAAGGCTAACGTAGTAGTAGATGCGTTGAGCCGGAGATCCACTGGGGAGTTAGAGGAGGTCTAGAAGACGAAGTGGAGTGAGGTTCGACACAAGGATGAGGTCGCCAAAGCGTGTATGGTAGTTTTAACTATCACACCTGAGATTGTGATGAGAGTAGTGAAAGTGAGGGTCGAGGATCATTTCTATCAGGACAGGGTGCGAAAGTTATTAGCTGAGTGTGCAGAGTCCTATTCGATCAGCTCAAAGGGAGGTCTACGTTTGAATGGGAGATTAGTTGTGATCGAGAATGAGGATTTGAGGGTTGTTGTGATGACTGAGTCCCACGGTTCGAGGTTTGCGGTACATCTCGGTGTGGATAAGATGTACCAAGATATGAGGAGACAGTACTGGTGGGCAGGAATGAAGAGAGACAAAGAATAATTTGTCTCTAAGTGTGTTACTTATCATCTTGTGAAAGTTGACCTTCCGAGACCTTTAGGGATGTTACAGCCTTTGGAGATTCCAATATGGAAGTGGGAAAGCACTTCGATGGATTTTATTATAGGGCTGTCGTAATCTAATAGGGGTCACGATTACATTTGGGTGATAATGGATCGGTTGACCAAGGTGGACCACTTCTTACCAGTTCGCATCGACTATGAAATGAGCCTATACGCGCAGTTGTTCCTTGCCGAGATAGTGAAGTTGAATGTAGTGTTGATTAACATTATGTCTGATAGAGACAAGATCTTTATGTCTCACTTCTGGAAGAGCTTCCAGGAGGCCATGGGTATATACTTACTACTAAGTATCGCTTTTCATCCATAGAGAGACGAGAAGACTAAGAGGGTTGATAAGATGCTGGATACATGCTGTGGATGTGCATTCTAGATTTCGGGGGGAAGATGGGATCCATTGGTAGAGTTTTCTCATAATAACTCTTACCCATTTACCATTAGGGTGGCACCGTTTGAGGCATTTTATTGGAGATTTTATCATTCGCCCACTTGCTGGTTAGTGGTGGGGGATAACAAGTTATTGGGGACAGAGATGATACATGAGATGACTGCCAAGATTGAACTAATTCGGGGACGTATTCGAATCGCTCAAGACAGGATGAAGAGCTATGCTGATGCAGATCAAAGGCACATTGAGTTATAATTTAGGGGACAAGTGTTCGTTCGTGTGTCTCCCATGAAGGGGACCATGAGATTTGGTATGAAATGAAAGCTAGCACTAAGATATGTGGGATATTTTCCTATTATTGAGAGAGTGGCATCAATGGCTTACAAATTGGGATTACCAGAGCATCTTTAGCGGATACACGATATGTTCCATGTAGCTTCACTGAAGAAGTACAAGAGGAACAGGAGAGCTTTCTGGCACATTCCACTCGAGGATATTGAGTTGCAGCTAGACATCTCGTATGAGGAGAGACCCGTGGCTATTCTGGATCATAGTGAGCATAAGAAGCGGTGTAATGTGGTGCCATTAGTCAGAGTTCAATGGGGACACCACAATGTTGATGAATCTTGTTGGAAACAGGAGGATAACATGCCAGAGCAGTATCCAGAGTTATTCACCGCATGTATGACCTAATTTTGGGGATGAAATTCCATGTAAGGGGGGAGTATGTAATACCCTGTAATTCTGTGTATTTGAATTTGATTAATTCACTCTATATTTAAATTACAAGAGAGAAGTAATTTAATTGAATTGATTGATAATGTTTTAATTAAATATTAATTGAGAGAGATAATGATTAATAATATAAATTTAATTTACTAAGTGAAAATAGTAAATAACGTATGGAAATTATTACACGTAATAGCGATTGATATTGGTGTAATTAGATTTATCTCAACCGGGAGTCGCTTGTTGACGAATTTGAGTTAGGGATGGGATGATTACATAGAGTGACTCGGATGACGATTCCGAGGTCACATATGATTCTGAAAGTGTTTAAATAGTCTTAATAGTATACACAAGGGTTTTTGTTTGGATCTCGGGACATATTTTGACTAAATCGGGACCGTATAAGGGTATTTTAGTCTTTCGGTAGCCTAGGGTATAAGGATCTAAGAATTTCTGAACCTTATATCAGATGTTAGATAGAAGGGCGGTAGGGTTAGAAATTTAAAATACAAAGGGAGGCCATTGGATAAGGAAATGAGAGTGTTCTTTGAGCTTTTCAAGAGATTCTTGGAGCTTTCATCTTGTTCTTGCACCATAATCATCTTGGGAAGGAAGATTGGAGGTATAAACAATCAAACCCAACTACAATCCACGAAATCAAACCTAGTGATCAAAGACAAGTATTTATATACAAGTTATTTGAAGTTATGATACCCATGTGACTAGGGTTTCATTATCTTTAGATTAAATTGATATTCTTCAAAGAAAAAAATCATTTGAACGCATGTTTGGGTAGGAATTTCATGTAGAAAGATTCGATATCTGTAGAGCATAATAAATTAGAGATTATGTATTATTATCCATGAATTAAATTTGAGTTTTTTTCGAATATTAATGGAGAAAATGAAAATCTAGGGGTTTTGAGGATTAAATGATTAAATCCATTTTTAATTATATTTGTAACGTTTTGACTTTAAGATTACGTTAGGAATTATCTTAATACATGTGAGAAGAGTTTGGGACAACCAATTTAAGGTTTGGTGAAGAAACATTTAAGTTATGTGAGTGTTAATTGTGAAAAATGCGACTGTCACAGTGAAGAGGATGACCTGGTACTACCGAATTGATTCGGCCCAAGACCGAATGAATTTGGCTAGGAGAATCGATTCGGTGTTTGTGGGAATCGATTCGGCCATGTGATATTTGACTTTTTTGCTTATTTACGCCTTGAAACTTTGTATAAATGCTTGGGTGATAGTTAGGGCCTCTTTAAATCATTATGACAGATTTATGGGATAACAGTACGACCTTGACAAGGACGTGTAGTAGTATTAGGGGGAGAGTTAAGACTATAATGATTCGGGTTAACAAAAACAAGGGTAACTAGGTCCCTTAGAGTAGAGAACAATACTCCATTGAATATGATAGCGAGAATAATTGTAAATTAAGAGTACGAAGTGTTTTCTAGTGATATATACTACGTACGAATAATGGCAATTAGTTTTTGTGGATACCTACTCAATATATATATATATATATATATATATATAGGTTTTGTGTGTAGTTATTATATGATAAATGATTTACGTTAACATACCTATGCTGCCAGCTACTGATAAGCACCCAAAACTGTACAATTTATACCCCAAATAGACGTGCTTTTGTTGTTAATTATCAATAATTTGACTCTTATGTGCTTAAATGTTAATTATGCAGGCTTAATTGCAGTTGAGGTGTCAAAAGTTATATTTCAAGGCAATTTGCAAAAATATGGAGCTAATTACCAAATTCCCTGTAACCTTACCCGAGCCTAAGTCTACCCTAAACCCTGTGTGTTTTTTGTTTTTGCCCTTTTATTATTTTTTAGATTTCTAGTTTGAGTCATTTTAATTTTAGGATTATTTTAGATTTATTTAGAATTTTTAGGTTTTATTTTCTATTTTTTATTTTTATTAACATAATTTTATTTTATTTTAATTTTATTAAGTTTTTAGTCTTAGTTTTTATTTTATTTTATTTTATTTTATTAGGATTTTAATATTTAGGATTTCATGTATTTTTAGTTTTATTAGAGTTTGCATTTTCCTATTAGAATTTTAGTTTTAGTTTTATTAGATTTTATTTTATTTTTATTTTATTTTCCTTTTTAGTTTCATTTTTCTAATTGAGTCTTTATTTTATTTTTTAGAATAGGAATTTAATTTTTAAATTTTTAGTTCTAATAATTTTTTTTATTAGTTATTTAGTATTATTTTTAGGTGTCCCAAACAAACACACACACACACAAATTACATACACTATCCTACACCTAAACAATACACCCTTACCCACATCCTAATACCAAACACCCTCACCACACATAATCAAACACCAAATCATCTTCTTCCCCATCCCTTTCTCTCTCCTCTCTCTTTCACCATTTTCATACCCAACCTCCATTAACAAAACCACTCTCTCA
This sequence comes from Sambucus nigra, assembly GCA_949130495.1. Lineage (NCBI taxonomy): Eukaryota > Viridiplantae > Streptophyta > Magnoliopsida > Dipsacales > Adoxaceae > Sambucus > Sambucus nigra. The sequence continues at coordinate 99,383,178 of OX422224.1, forward strand.
TCTCTACTCTCTCCCCCCATTACCACCCCTCCTCTCACTAAACTCCCATTAACAACAATCAACAAAACCTATAACCCCCAACAAACCTCAACCCGAGACTCACCCCACCACCGGCGGCCAGCCCTCCAGCGCCCCCTTCCTTCTCGCTCGCCGACGACCCTATTCGACCCCGCTGCCATGCAGTGCCCAAACTGTTGCCTTCTACAGCCCGACCACCACAGGACCCGCCCTACTGGAGTAGCGACCTAATTCAGCAACCCGTCCCCGCCGATCCTCACTTTCTCTTCACATCGTCGTCGTGCTTCCAACTCTGGCCCATATCTCTCTCTCGATCCGACGTTGTCCCACGACGGCGGCGCCACCTGCACTTCCTGTCCACACTCCGGCAACGCCCACCCCCTTCCCTTTCCACCTCCATTTCTGACGACCTCCACTCCGGCAATACCCTCTTCGCCTGCACATCTCCAGTCCGGCCAGCAACAACCTCCGACCTCCTTATATCTCCCCTTACCCCCATTTTCCTTTTTTAAGCCACTTACACAAAAACCCATTTTCATCCAAAACCCATTTGGCCGTATGTGTTGAGGCAGCAGCAAATAATTAAATGCAGAATTAAAAATTAGGAAGGAAATTACCCAATTTTGGAGCAAATAAATCTGGGACAGAAAAATAAAAGAAATTTTGGACGCAGGTACAATCTAGAACACGGCTGAGTCGCAGACAATGTCGGTCTCTTTAAGGTGTTTCGCGGCTCTGCCCAATGTGTGCTGACAGTCAGAAATGCCTCGCCACCCCCAGGATAAAACAGCCTCCAATAAATAAAATACGGATTGATAAAGCACAAGAATCAATCCGGTCCATGTACATCCATTCGTAATAATTGTTCGAGTCTAATAATAAATCTGGGGCGGATTTATTATTCCAGTGTAGGAAGAAAATTTTTGAAGCAGTTTTGTGTATTGAGAAGTTGTAGAATAGGTCTGTCAAAAATGAAGGTGGAATACCTCTTTTATGGGGAAATAAAAGAGACCTTGGAAAAAAACGTGGAGAGAAAAAAATTGATAGTAGTGGGCAACTGGGTTGAAACTTTCAACTCAGATAAAATAACGTTTTAATTTTTGGAATTAAAAAACGGTTAAAAAATAATTTTTAAACCCCAAAAAACAGTTATGTATTTGTCCAAAAAATTATTTTCTAATGAGCCCAAGACTCGGACCCGGGCCCGAGCAAGGTCCGGGCCGGACGGACGGCGGCGACGGCGCGCGCGCGTGTGGCTTGGCCCAATAAGTCCCCCACCCATACACACAAAACATCTAATGCCCAAAGGGCTTGCCCATTGGTTCCACAAAAAATGTAAATATACCCAATTCATTTTATAGGGACTACCGATGTGGGACTATACAAAAGGCATTTTTTTCAAACTTTGCACTCTTAACAGCTAACAGTTGTTGTTGCCAACAGCTCTGTTCCAACAATCCCCCACTTGCAAAATTTGAAAATATTTTATTGAGCAATGATCGATAGAATTGTCCATAAGCAAAGGTGTCTTTCGACTTGAACCTTTACGTCGTAAAGATGATTCAGAATATACTAGAGTAACCGTAGTTTTGAACTCTATCTCTGACAACATCCCACACACAACCTTACTTGGATGTAATTCTAATAGCTAGAACGTTACGTCCATGTGCTTCTATCCCAGTCTAGTGAACGCTTTAGAAATTTACCCAAAATATCCATAGGAAGCGACCACACTTCCACATTCACATAGGTGAGTCTATCAAGAATACTCTTGTAGCTAAGTACCCCACTCAAAATAGAGCTATAGATCTCATTAAGAGTTATCATAACTCATCCTTAACTCGCTTCAGGATATCATGCTCCATAGGGATGGACTCGGAGTAAAACCCCGTTCTATATTAATAATTAATAGCATGATTCAACCAATATCACTTGTGACTTGTTATTACCCTTTGAACATATTTCTTGGGATCTCCAGTCCATATGTTGGGTTACCATCACAGATGACTCATTTATCCAAGGGCTTTAGTCCCATCCCTTTCGAGGTGTTCCACACCTTCTCCTTAGCTAGTCCTTTCGTCAAAGGATCAACTAAGTTCTGTTCAGACCGTATATGATCCACCCTCACAGCACCCGTAGAGATAAATTCTCTAACAGTACTATGCTTACAACGTATTTGTCGTTTCTTACCGTTATAATAACGGTTCTCAACTTTTGCAATAGCCGCGGTACTATCACAATGAATCAAAACGGTCGGTATCAGTCTTTCCCATAATGGGATATCTGATAGGAGGTTTCTTAACCAACTTGCCTCTTCACTAGCAGTAGCTAATGCTATCATTTCAGACTCCATAGTGGATTGAGCCAAAATAGTTTGTTTCTTAGATTTCCAAGAAACTGCACCACTAGCGATGCTAAATATATATCCACTAGTAGCCTTAGAATCATCAGATAGGGTGTTCCAATCAGCATCATTATATCCTTCAAAGACAACAGGATGCTTGTTATAGTGTAATCTGAGGTTCATCGTCCTTTTAAGGTACCGCATGACCCTCTCAATAGCATGCCAATGCTCCATACTAGGTCTACTGGTAAATCTACATAGTACTCCCACAGCATAAGCTTGGTCAGGTTTAGTGCAATCTATAGCATAACGTAAGCTACCTATAATGCTTGCATAAGCATTTTGATTTACACTGTCGCCAGTGTTCTTAAATAACTTTACACTAGGGTCAAATGGAGTACTAGCAGGTTTACAGTCAAAGTAATTATATTTCTTTAGAACTTTCTCAATGTAATGAGATTGATCCAAAGAAAGTCCCTTTTCTGACCTAGTAATATTAATTCCCAATATTACACTAGCTTCACCCAAATCCTTCATATCAAAATTGGCACATAATAATGATTTAACATTTTCTACGGCATGAATATTAGAACCAAATATAAGCAAGTCATCAACATAAAGACATATGATAGTGCAAATGTTCTCTACATATTTATAATAAATACATTTGTCAGTTTCATTAATTTTAAACCCATTAGAGATGACTAAGCTATCAAATTTATCATGCCATTGTTTTGGTGCCTGTTTGAGTCCATAAAGAGATTTATCTAATTTACATACTTTATTTTCTTGACCGTGTACAATAAAACCTTCAGGTTGATCCATATAAATCTCTTCTTCTAATTCTCCATTTAAAAATGCAGTTTTAACATCCATTTGGTGTACAATTAAATCATTTAAGGCAACTATAGCAAATAGTACACGTATAGACGTTATTCTAGTCACGGGTGAAAATGTATCAAAAAAGTCTACATTTTCTCTTCGTCTAAAACCTTTAGCAACAAGACGTGCCTTATATTTTTCAACAGTGCCATCATGTTTTAATTTCTTTTTAAGAGTCCATTTACACCCAATTGTTTTACATTAAAGAGGAAGGTCCACTAAATGCCAAGTTTTATTTGTTTCCAGAGAATCCATTTCATCATTAATAGCCTCTTGCCATAAATCGGAATCTAAAGAAGATAAGGCTTCTTGAATAGTGTTAGGTTCCTCCTCTAAAGTGTAGGCATAAAAGTCGGGACCAAAATCTTTTTCTACACGAGCCCTTTTTCGAATTTCTAAAATGGATTCATTATTTTCTTTATTTTTATTTAAAGAAACATTAGTGGATGACTTGCCCCCACTATTTCTCAATTTAAAAGGAAATTTATCTTCATAAAAATCAGCGTCATTTGATTCAATAATTACTTGATTTTTCAAGTCATAAAATCGTTATGCTTTGCTATTAATAGCATAACCTATAAAAACGCACTCATATGCTCTACTTGCCAATTTAGACCTTTTAGGGTCGGGTATACGTACATAGGCTAAGCACCCCCACGTTCTAAAGTATGACACGTTGGGCTTAATATTTTTCCAAATTTCATAAGGAGATATTTTCATTTTAGTGTTAGGAATTCTATTAAGCACGTGACACACAGTCAAAATAATTTCACCCCACCAATGTGAGGCAGCCCCTGAATTTAATAAAATAGCCACAACTAATTCAGTTAATGTCCTATTTTTTCTTTCGGCTTTACCGTTCATTTCGGGCAAATAAAGGGCAGCTTTTTCGTGAATAATACCGTGGGTTTTATAAAATTCAATAAATGGTCCAGAATCATATTCGGTGCCTCTATCACTACGTAACCTTTTTATTTTTCGATTAAATTGATTTTCAATTTCATTAAGGAAAATTTTAAACATGTCAAACGCTTCACTTTTATTTTTCATTAAACACACAAATGAATAATCAGAACAGTCATCAATAAAAGTTATAAAATAACGTTTGCCATTTCTAGTCGTGACACCATCTAATTCACAAATATCCGAATGAATTAAATCAAGTGGTTCAGATTCTCTAAAAATATATTTATGTGGTGTCTTAGTGATTTTTGCTTGACTACACCATTCACATTTTTCAAAATCATTTAATGATAATTCGGGAATTAATCCTAAAGTGCTCATATTTTTAACTAGTCGTTTATTAACATGACAAAGCCTAGCATGCCAAATATTAAATGAACAAGCAATATAAGCAGAAGGAGAAATTTTATTCATTGCATCAACATTCAATTTAAACATCCCATTAGTGGCATAACCCTTGCCTACAAAAATTCCATTTTTGGTCAAAGTAAATAAATCTGGACCAATAGTTTGAGTAAATCCAGCTTTGTTGAGAAGATAGCCCGAAACCAAATTTTTTCTTATCTCGGGAGTGTGAAGAACTTCTTTGAGGATAATAGTCTTTCCCGAAGTGAACTTCAATTCCACATTTCCAGTACCAACAACCTCAGTGGAGTGAGAATCACCCAACAACACCTTCTTATCTACAGTCTCAGAATAAGTCTTAAATAGACTACGATCATAACATATATGGCGGGAATCGCCAGTATCCAACCACCACCCTTCGGCACCGCTAACCATGTTGATTTCTGAAATCATAGCACATAGGTCCTCTTCAGTCAAATTCGCTTGTGCTTGTGGCACATTGCGACATTTGCGAGCCATATGGCCAGGCTTGCCACACTTGAAACAGAGAAACTGTCCCGAGTTGCTAGACTGTCCATTTCGAGGGTTCTTATACTTATTCTGAATCTGAGTCTGATTTTTAAAATTCTGGTTGTGGCTCTTTTTCTGATTTTTCATATTTTTTTCGTTTGCTTTTAAAATAACTGGAGTGTGGTTCTTTTTCTGATTTTTGTTGTTAGACACAACAAGAATTTCATATTTATAGTCCTGTTTTCGGGATTCCTCCTCAATTCTCAATTTAGTAATAAGTGACTCTAGTGAAAATTCTTTAGACTTATGCCTCAAAATATTTTTAAACTCTTTGAACAGTGGAAGCAATTTATCAATAATTACAGCCACATGAAATTGCTCATCTAAAGCCATTCCCTCGGAAATAATTTCATGGGAAATCATTTGCAAATCATGGGTTTGAGCAACAACAGATTTGTCATCCGTCATTTGAAATTTTAAATAACGGCTGACGGCATATTTTTTAGTACCCGCCTCCTCCGTGTCATATTTTTTAAAAAGTGCGTCCCAAACATCTTTCGCAGTTTTATAATTGGCATAATAATCATAAAGTTCGTCACTTAGAGCATTCAGAATACAGTTCTTGCACAAAAAATCATTTTCCTCCCAAGTTCTAATTGTTTTGCTTTCCTCAACAGTAGGTGGATTATTTACTACGGGTTTTTCAAATTGAACACATGATGCGACTTTTTTCGTAGTTAAATAAAATAGCAATTTTTTGCTCCAATGTTTAAAATGGGTGCCTTCATATTTGAAAGGCTTATTTAGGTTACTTGAGTTAATTTCGTCCATGGCAGAATTTTCAGAACACCATAAAATTGTTGTAACAGCAGGAAATAATTAAATGCAAAATTAAAAATTAGGAAGGAAATTACCCAATTTTGGAGAAAATAAATCTGGGACACAAAAATATAAGAAATCCCGGACGCAGGTACAGTCTAGAACACGGCTGAGTCGCGGACAATGTCGCTCTCTTTAAGGTGTTTCGCGGCTCTGCCCAATGTATGCTGACAGTCAGAAATGCCTCGCCACCCCAAGGATAAAACAACCTCCAATAAATAAAATACGGATTGATAAAGCACAAGAATCAATCCGTCCATGTGCATCCATTCATAATAATTGCTCGAGTCTAATAATAAATCTGGGGCGGATTTATTATTCCTGTGTAGGAAGAAAAATTTTGTAGCAGTTTTGTGTATTGAGAAGTTGCAAAATAGGTCTGTCAAAAACGAAGGTGGAATACCTCTTTTATGGGGAAACAAAAGAGACGTTGGACAAAAACGTGGAGAGAAAAAATCTGATAGTAGTGGGCAACTGGGTTGAAACTTTCAACTTAGATAAAATAACGTTTTAATTTTCGGAATTAAAAAACGGTTAAAAAATAATTTAAACCCCAAAAAACAGTTATGTATTTGTCCAAAAAATTATTTCTTAATGAGCCCAAGCCCAAGCCCCGGACACGGGCACGGGCACGGGCCGGGCCGGACTGACGGCGGCGGTGGCGTACGTGCGCGTGTGTGACTTGGCCCAATAAGTCCCCCACCCATACACACAAAACATCTAATGCCCAAAGGGCATGCCCATTGGTTCCACAAAAAATGTAAATATACCCAATTCATTTTATAGGGACTACCGATGTGGAACTATACAAAAGGCATTTTTTTCAAACTTTGCACTCTTAACAGCTAACAACTGTTGTTTCCAACAGCTGTGTTCCAACAATATGCCTTGCACGATTAAATCTCTTGCCAAAAATAAACCAACTAAAACCCATGTGCCAAATAAAACCCATTTAACCCCTTTTACCAAAAATACCCCCAACTACTCTTTTACCCCAAAACCCCAAAATAACCTCTCATCCCCAAATCTGATTTTATTCCCTCACCTCACTACCCACATGACCTCACATCCAATCCACATGCACCCTCCATTAAATTCCTAAATTAACCCTCACCCTATACTTTACACACCCTCTTGCACCTTTGTCTACCCAAAATACCCATTAGCCCCATGTGTGTCATGCATCCACTATAAAAGAAGACTCAAGACACCATTTGAAAAAAACTCATCATCAATGAGAGAGAGAAAATTCTAGAGAAATGTAGAGAGTTAGGTTAGAATAAATTAGGTAGAAATATTTGTAAATTGTTTTATTTTATTCTTTTTTTTTTAGATATTTGTGAGTGAAAATTATGTGAGATTCAAGTTGAGTAAAATTTTCATTTATATCTTTGTTGATCACACACTTGGAGGGTTGTATGCTTCAATTTCAAGGATAGAGTTCAAATTCCCAATTTCAAGGAGACTTGTAAAGATTGGTTCTCTTTCTCTACTCTTTTATTATATTAATGCCTATTGAATATTTGTTTGTTATGTTTGATACCATGTTAGGATAAATCTCCTTTCAAGGGGTGGGGTAAAACCCTCATTTGATTTTATTTTATGTTAATTAGTTTAATTACTTGAAAAGTCCATTTGAATGTTAATTTTAATCCATCACCCTTAGATTTACGCCTCGAGAGAGGGTAAATGATTTTAGAGAGAAAATCGAGATTCTAGTTATAATACCCATTTTAGATTCGAACTAGAGATAGTGGTTTCTTAAGTGGGGTATTATAACTTGAATTTCAACTCTAAATTTATTTTCTAAGATTGACATAAATTTTAATTGATCGATCCTAGCAGGTGACTAATTAAAAGGAGTGTGGATCTATTTTCTTGAGTTGTGGGGTGTTAAACTTAACTTTCTAAAAGGTTACTATTAAAATTACACTTGCAACGAGAGTTGATTTGTAATTTTGATATTAATTTGGGAGAATTCAACTAATTAAATTAATTAATTAGAATAGCTAAAATTTGTGGTATAATCCCACTCCATGATTGTTCTCACAATTATTTACCTCACTTTATCTCTTGTTTTTAGTGTTAGACTTTATTTTTCATTTTAGTCACTTTCTAGTTTGTTGTTTTCATCTCACACTTTAATTTAGTTTAGTTTAAATGATCACCTCACCCTATTGTTTTAATATTGAAAAAGCTAAAAAAATTAGAAAAGCAAAAAAGCAAAAAAAGAAAATAAAAAGTGAATTACAAGTTTGCTCCATTTGCTTTACAACTTTGAAAGTGGATTGATACCCTTATTTACCGCTACACTTGAGTTGTTATATTTTGTAGGTAATTGAGGTTTTGATTAGAAGGACTTTTCAAGCAAGGACGAAAAAAAATACTATCACGGAGGTTCTCGCACAATGGGCGATCCCACCTTGTCTATTCGAAGGAGGTCTGGATTTGTGTCCCAGAACATAAAACTTAGGGCGGCTCACTATGTGTCGTGTATTACTGTGTCCGGTCTGTTATTTGGGTACATTAGGTATGTGTGTAACCCAAAATCTTATAATTATGTTCGCACCCACTGCTTGTTATTTGATTTTTTGGGTTCGAAGAGATTTACTGAACCATTTGTCTCTATTTAGTAGGAGAGGTACTTGGACTGATTGCAGAGTATGTCCATGTTTCACGGTGGTCATTTGAGAGACGTCGTACTGATATATATATATATTCTACTTATGTGTGACAGTAGACAGTTAAATTGTGTATATCTAAAGAATTAATGAAGTAGTGAAACTTAATTTAATTGATTTATGTGATAATAAGTGAAATGCTAATTTCAATTTTGATAACGAATGAGAAACATTCACTATCGGGTAAAGTACTGTATAGGCGGTACGGGGACTAAGACGTGTTCACAAATAGAAATAATGAAGTCTAGTTAGCTTGGGTGGGCTAAGCAAAGACGTTAGGCGTGCACAATAGTTGAGAGGTGAGGAAACTCAAGAGAGTGTATGTGAACCTAACATGTGTAATCAATAGCTGATTTTAAATTGTGATAAATACATGCAAAATATGTTCAAAATGTTTTGGGTACTAAGACTTGCTATAAATCTTTGTCAAAACCCTTTTGGGTATCCAACCACAAGGACGCCAGACTTGATGATTCCTTGAGACATATAGTTGCAGCGCTATGGAGAGGCTTGTAGAGTTTTGACTAGACGCATATATCATTTCATTCCTAGCATGAGAGTTTATTCCAGTATTCCTGTTTGGGCATGCTGGCCCCATTGAGACTTTATTGATTCAGTATTTAAGTTTCAAACTTGTACTAAGATATTCTTATTAGTTGGATTCCTTATTTGGTTTGGGATTTTAGCCGATGGATTATTCGGTAAGACTTTATTTATCTATCTACTTGAGATTATTTGGACTCTAGTATTATGTCAATGTTTTAATTCAATTTTTTTGCATATTATTGTTTGTCTGTTTTATGCAAGATTAAATTTAACACCAGCTTAATTAACAAATAGGTGATTAGTAATTAATTTAGTTTTCGACTATGATGCTAAGAATGAACCAATTTGTAAATCCTGTTTTAATTTAATAAGGTCCCGATCACCCGGTATTCAATTAGGCGAGGTGTCATATGGGGTCGGTATTTTCGTCATTGATTTTGAACCTAAGAATTGCAAACTTCTTAGGGGGTTTTAGATCTTTAATTTCTATTGAAAAGGGGGAGTGTATTTGGGTGATGAAGGCAGTCCTGACCAATTTCTTAGTGGATCCAATTCCATAATTAGTGGGATGTTGATGCATATCTTTATTGATACGATTGGGGATATCTTGTCTACGATGTCCCACCTCATGATCTCATTTTGTTGTCGGACTCTCGTGCTTGGAGTGATCCTTATCATGACGTGAACTCCTTCCTCGGTTGTGAGTTTTACTCGCCTGAGAGCTACTGATGAGATCATGGCACTTGCGTTAATCTCTGTGGAGTTGTAGCTCCATCACTTCCAAACATCACATAGACGTGTGTTTTCTTCTTCTTACAGGCATGTGGAATCCTTATGCTTGAGGGGTAGTTCTTCGTATGTGCCGACCAATTATGAGATCTTAGTGGATTTATGTTGCTCATTTCTCTTCTAAGAATATGTCTCTTATGGGAAATAACACGCGTGTGGGGCGTCACGACTCCTGTTGGGGAGGATTTCTAATCTCACCGTGGATGCTGGAAGACCATCTTGGTAATTTCCCTTAATTGGCAGATCATGGTGCGGGTGAGACATGGATTTTGACTCTTACATATTTAGAAAAAGAAAACTAGTTTCCCACACATGATGTCAATTGTAGGTGGAAAAATTCCAGAAAGAGAGATTCTAAAATTAAAACCATAAAGAATAAAACCCATTACACGATCACACAAGACAAGTATTTACGCGGTTTGATAATGGCCCACTTGCACGGGGTGTTTCTCCTTCCTTATTACTCTTTTTCAGATTGCCAGGATTACATGCCCCATTTCCCGGGGTTAAGGGTTACATTTATATGGGAGAATATATGTTGTCGTGCAAGGTTATGGAACTTGTTGATGAAGTCGTCATTTAATTGTACTGATCTTCCCCAGAGATTCAGGCAGGTGGAATTGTCATTCATTGTTATCTTGAGTTGTGATCCTGAATCCAATCGTGTCGGTTCAGTATTTATCCTACCCGAGTTATTCAAGTTGTTTGTATGAGTTCCCCCCATATATATATATATATATATATATATATATATATATATATATATATTGTGACAACCCGCCTACTAAAATAATAGGTGGCCAGCCCAATACTCTAATAATCACAAGAATCATAGATGGACCATTCTCACCATCCCCGTCGTTTAAAATAGTAGTACGAGATAACCACCAATCATTTTAGAAAACGGACTGTCAATTTAAAATTTTTAAAATAAAAGAAAAACACTTAGGCAATCCCATTTGCAAAACGGTGGATATAAAAAGTCGATGAATAAAGAATGACAATAAAATAAATAATCACCGAATAAGCTGTCGGTGAACAGACCAATACAAATAGTTACACCGAGTATTACATTTCAATATTACCTTATAATAAATGAGTGCAATGCATTGGGCAACACGCCCGAATAAAATAAACTGAATATAACTAGACTACAAGGGAAAGAAGCGTCTAATACAAATAACCTACAACATTCGCAATATCCGTAGCTCCATGACAACCGGAATGGAAATGTAAATACGGGTGTCCATGCGGTAGAGAAGCTGTACGGCAAGGAGTATATGAAAAAACATAGAAATATAGACGGGTCAGGGCCGGGTTTGATATGATTCCCATGTGACTAAAATACATGATAGTTAAGTGCGTATCTCTCACAATTAATAATAATATTTCTCACCTCTCAATCTAAAAGCACAACCTAGCACAATATCATGAGATGCTCTAGTTCACCCAAGTACAAAGGGCTAACTTCTCCCCAGTCTCAACACTATGCCCTATTCGTGCGTGGGGTGTCTCGCAAAGAGAAATCCAAACAAGGAGCCCCCCCCCCCCCGATACACTACTACTTAGGCAAGGTTGATCGTCGAGATCCATTAGACCCTAAGCACGCAATTAATGTATATATGTATGTATGTATGCATATGCATGGGTGATCACATCTACAGCTACACAGGGAAAATATAAAATAAATCTATCCACAACCTAGGGGCACAATTCCTATTTCTTTCTTTAGGAATATATATAAATGGTACAACATTTTTTTTACAAATGTTTACCAATCAATTTCATCGTATACTAATTCATTTCATAGTTCCATTCCTTATCAGGAAATATAATAATAGTTTTTTTTTTTGCTCTTTACGGCATTTTATCTCAATTTTACACTTTGTAAAAATCTCTTCCTTAACAGGAATATAGTCATCATCATATTCTCTTTGTGGCATTTTCATCGTGCTCTTTATGGCACTTCCTCATGCACTTTATGGAATTTCAATGTGCTATTTATGGAACTATTATCCATCAAATCCAACTTGATTTAGAATTATAATAATCATATACATATATCGATTCTAAGACCGCCCGTTCGGGTTTCCCGACTGTGCGCGCCCCTAAATGGCTATCATCTTCCAGGGCCTATCATCAAAACAACCTAGGATCCTACCGAAATATCGGGAAGCATCCATATTCCTGCGGGGCAGTCATAACCACACCCAGAATTACCTACCCATCGTAGAAAAATATACAACAAACGCTCATATGGCCTTGGGACTATATCCACCCTGCATTCATTAGCCAAGGGGCTTCACCACAACGCGCGCAACTTCCCTTATGATAGGAATTTAGAGAGGTGTGTATCCATACATTAACATTTATGAAAAACATTACTTTTTTTCCATTTTGAAAACATCATATTTTACATTTCCAAAAATCATCCATTTGTACTTATTCATTAGTACCACATTTTTGAATATGTACTCTTTATTTATTAAGTCATGTTTATTAATGACCTAAGATCTCGGGTGCCAATATCCTCAAACTAGTCTCCAAGACTTTAATATAGTTTCATAACCCAATCAAATGAGCCTCCCTCAAGGAGTGTCTCCCAAAATGTCTCACATTAATATTTTATCTCCAATTTAACTTTAGATTAAATTCCTATATTATTCGGACATTAAACTATACAAACTAGCCCTCGGGGTAAGACTAATTATCCCATCATAACCTAGGACACTAGTCTACCCCAAACAACTATCTAGGACTCTTAATTACTTCCCAAAGGAAGGTTCCTAAACCTCGAACCTAAAAGAAAAGGGCTAAAAACAAAACTAGAAAAACATCACCCTTTCAGAAGGGGTCAATCGATCGACCCCTGGCAGTCGATCGATCGAAGGCTTCGATCGATCGATCCCCCAGGATCGATCGATCGATCCTGGCGGACAGCTTCTTCCCTAAGAAGCTGTTTCGGCCATTACCGAAGCCTCCAAGCTTCTACCTGCTATTTCACCCAACTACAACAACAATAATTGCTACCAAATCACTTCTACACCATTATTAACTAATAATTTCTCTTCAAATCAAATAAAAACACAAGATTAAGGTTTAAATCCCTAAAAACCTACAAACCCCAAAAATGGTTCAAATCTCCAAAAAAGAACTATACATGCAATTTTATCACATTAAATCAATATCTAGCAAGTAAGAAACTTGCCTCGAGGTTCGTAGTCTATGATCACCTCTGGTAGCGACGAAAATCCGGCCCAAATCTCCATTTCCTCTCTCTCTCCCCTTTCTCCCAACTCTCTCTTCTCTCTCTCTCTCCTTTGGCTTCTCTCATAAGAACAAGAAAATAGAAAGGGGTGGGGGGAGACTTATAAGGGTTCTAAAACATATATCCCCACTTTTATTTTCTAATACACCACTAAAATGACTCGTAACCACTTAATTGAGTCATAACCCCTTAAAAATGGCCAAATCCCAAAAATTATAACTGGGCACTTATTTCGACTATCTTGACTATTTTAAAAACAACCGCACCCCCTAATTTGGCATTCGGGAAAGTGTGAACTATTTTTATGTTCCAATTTTATTTTATTTCATTTGTTTTACCCAAATTCAAATATAGGTCAGAACTGTCGTTTTACATATAACGACGTAATAATACACAATATAATGCTATTTACCTACTCATAACGGTAAATAGACAAAACATAGTAAATATTACCCCTATATATCACGGGAAATAATATTTAATCCAACTTTTCCCATTTTATAAAATTAGCCCATAAGTAAAATGATATAAAATAGTGGCCCCAAAAACCTGGGTTGTTACATACCCCCCCCCTCCTCTTAGAGGGGAATTTTGCCCTCAAAATTCAGGCGTATAGTATAACCATATAAAGGTATACCATACTAAACTACCGTTTTATCTATCTTAACGAACCCCTCGGCAATACGGCATCCCCATAGGACTCTACCTAAGGTCATCACTATTCGATCTCAATCCACATTCCTCGGTGTTCTAATACAGCACGAAACCGTTACACATGAACTAGGGATCCTACCGTTCTACTACGGAAGGAGATACCTACAAATCTCAGCACCCAACTTATTGAAAACAATCTGAACTAATGTATGAAAATGCGATCCATAAAACTACTACTCCAATCTTTCCTTTAAATCAAATCCACCCATCCACTTACGGGTGGTAGGATATACCCCAAATCCATACGGTTCCCATTTCTCCCTGGAAGCTTACCTAGTACCTTGACATGAATATCTAGCCTCGGTCCACTCCTGTATTGATAGGAACTGCATACAGTTCCATAACTCCACTACGAAGAGCTGGGCACACCCCACTACACTTAGTCCGCCCGTTTCAAATGAATAAGCAGCGATTGGTCCAAATGATCCACAATTTTCTCAACTAGGATCATGACCGTTGCATTATAGGCAACTCGAATAAGATGTCCATGGATATACCCGTTCCTCGTTCCACACTACTCTCTACACACAAGTAGGTGAAAGGGTCAATCACAGACATGAATGCTCTTATAATAGCGTCCCCTCGGTTAAGTTCGTTCTACTTGGCATTCCATGCCTCAACTAATCTCTCCGATGGTTTCTACTCGACACATCTACTACCCCATCCGCACTTCCTTAGTGAAATGGAATATCCTATCGATAGTCCTTTACGAACTCCAACTTGTTGCTCGTGAAAAGACCCAAATTCCTGCCCAGGAAGTAGTGCCTCTAATATTTTAAGGCGAATACTACAGCTACGAAATTTACATCAAGCGGGGAATGACACTTCTCATGAAGTTCAAATTAATGAGACGCATAAACAATGGGTCCATGCTCCCGTATTAATACTTGCCGTTCCTGGAAAAGACTCGTTTGTTAAATCCACTCTCGATCTTAACAACACGAGTGCAGGAGTAAAAGCCAGCTCATCCTTACACTCCTCCAAAAGTTAGGTTACCGACGTCACACTCTATCTAAGAAAGGCCTCATCTCCTTTGGCCCAACATCCCAAATCTCTCGAGATCCTATACTTCTCGTTTTAGGGACCAAATCCTACTTAAAGTTAACCCACAAACCTATTGTGGTCAACTCCCAACCACCTTCCTAAAATAACGTCACATACCCTAATGGCCTAGCGTCCTAATAATCCTAAAGTCGATCTATGTATCCTAATCTAGTCGTATAAGTATAATACTAAATATATCCCCAGTGTCCAAGGCCTTTCCCGACTTTCGACATTCGCTCGGTTTCATGCGTGGGACGTCTCGCCGAAGCAAAATCCAAATAAGGAACCCTCCCATTACACTACTACCTCGCATTGTCGGTCATCGAGAAGTAACGGTCGAAGACACATGATCGGGACCACTAAAATCCTAACTCATAACCCTACTAATGCACGTCTACTTCTAAGTTTATACTGTAACAATCAACTGAGGCATTTACTTTCAGTAAGATGCCACAAATTCTTTATCCCCAAATACACATATACCTCGTTATAAATGGTCTTCTCATTAAGGCACAACCATAAGTCTCTATCAGACTTCCATAATCTTAGTCTTCGCCACATCGATCAGAGGAAAACTATCATAGTGCTCATATATCGCAAATCAACTTAGCCCTTCAATCACCCATCTACGTGATTTTCGACTAAACCTTCCAACCCAGCATCTAACCAAATAAAAGAAAGAAATAAAGAAAGGAAAACAAAAGAAAATGCAACAATCATGCACAAACATGCAAACAAACAATCAAGCAAAACAAACAAATTAAAGAAAGAAAAACTACCTACGTACCGTAAACCACCTCTATAAATCTCAACATGTATCCAGGGGAGATACTATAGAACCACTAGCTCCACTTGAAACTAGACATAGAATAGCCTCGCGATTTATTCGCTTGCTATCTCACCATCCAATCCATGGATATCCCCACCCGTATAACACATATAATACGAGTAGTACTTAACACACATATACTGAAATCACCAACAGCCGATTTATAATGAGTGAGTAAAATATAAAGCTTCCCTTCCATGGAAGCCATATAAATACTGATAGGGCCACAAACTCAATATACACACCCGAATCTAGGGTAAATACCACACTACTCCAACTTATCATAAGGAATACTCCACCCTCACCTATGGTGGAAATCCCCACAACCATTTACGCCAATCTCTTTGGCCACCACTAAAGGTTCCAAGACACGTCATTCTAGCCTTATTCGAACCAAACTACTACCATTAATTCCCCAACTAGGCATCCTATTCTTGCCCTTGTTCTCCAATTCACAAGATCAAAATGCGTAGTTCCCTTAACTTCTTCAGTAAAGAGAACGTTCTACCAGCCTCCCCGGCCTTAGCTCCATGAGTCTTCCCTGGGCAGAGGTCCACCAATGGGGTCTCATGAACACCACTTCTCTTGAAGTGTTAGTAACACTTATTTATGAGCCTATCACTTCCATTGAGGGGCTCTCTCTATGGGCAAAACTTCCTGCCCCCACCATAATATGGAAACTACCATATCCGCCACTTCAACCTTATTCCTATGCGTGAAAGATTTTGTTTAAATCTTCGCACCTGGGTACTCCTATACCCCTCTCTAGGCCAAAACTCTCGGGCCTTATACTTCCACCTAACGAGGTTACACTTCCTCTATCCGGACGAACTTCAACATGTGGTCCTCATCAAGGACCCCTCAACTCCACTTAATGTCTCTTGGACTCCCAAACTTAGTACCACTCTCACTACTAGCAGCGGTACTTGGAAAACTATATCTATTGCACTTAGTAGTCACGGTAGCAATATTAAAATAATCCCACAGAGAGAACGACCTATAAAACGGCCCTCAACCCTGACTACCACTTGCAACTCTTAGTAATCCCATCTCGTGACGCCTTCACAACCGCCTTCCTTAACTCCCTTCATCTGACGACTTACAAGTCTCACACGAACGCGCAGAAGACCTTCGGGGTTATCGTATCATAGAAGGAGAATGAAATCTCACAAGATAAATAAATGATCTTAGTCTTAGGGCTCTATATCAAATCAAGAGAAACGCAGAAGGCATAGAACGTCCGCACCGATTCCTAAGGACTCTAGAACCTAATGCTCTGATACCATCTGTGACAACCCACCTACTAAAATAATAGGTGGCCACCCCAATACTCTAATAATCACAGGAAT
This sequence comes from Sambucus nigra, assembly GCA_949130495.1. Taxonomy (NCBI): domain Eukaryota; kingdom Viridiplantae; phylum Streptophyta; class Magnoliopsida; order Dipsacales; family Adoxaceae; genus Sambucus; species Sambucus nigra. The sequence goes on from OX422224.1 coordinate 99,400,339, forward strand.
CATAGATGGTCCATTCTCAGCATCACTGTCGTTTAAAATAATAGTACGAGATAACCACCAATCATTTTAGAAAATGGACTGTCAATTTAAAATTTTTAAAATAAAAGATAAACAGTTAGACAATCCCATTTGCAAAACGGTGGATATCAAAAATCGATGAATAAAGAATGACAATATAATAAATAATCACCGAATAAGCAGTCGGTGAACAGACCAATACAAATAGTTACACCAAGTATTACATTTCAATATTACCTTGTAATAAATGAGTGCAATGCATTGGGCAACACGCCCGAATAAAATAAACTGAATATAACTAGACTACAAGGGAAAGAAGCGTCTAATACAAATAACCTACAACATCTGCAATATGCCGTAGCTCCATGACAACCGAAACGGAAATGTAAATGCGGGTGTCCATGCGGTAGAGAAGCTGTACGGCAAGGAGTATATGCAAAAACATAGAAATATAGACGGGTCAGGTCCTGGTTTGATATGATTCCCATGTGACTAAAATGCAAGACAGTTAAGTGCGTATCTCTCGCAATTAACAATAATATTTCTCACATCTCAATCTAAAAGCACAACCTAGCGCAATATCATGAGATGCTCTAGTTAACCCAAGTACTAAGGGCTAACTTCTCCCTAGCCTCAACACTATGCCCTATTCGTGCGTGGGGTGTCTTGCAAAACGAAATCCAAATAAGGAACCCCCCCGATACACTACTACTTAGGCAAGGTTGATCGTCGAGATCCATTATACCCTAAGCACGCAATTAATGTATATATGTATGTATGTATGCATATGCATGGGAGGTCACATCTACAGCTACACGGGGAAAATATAAAATAAATCTATCCACAACCTAGGGGCACAATTCCTATTTCTTTCTTTAGGAATATATATAAATGGTACAACATTTTTTTTTTTCAAATGTTTACCAATCAATTTCATCGTATACTAATTCATTTCATAGTTCCATTCCTTATTAGTAAATATAATCATAGTTTTTTTTTTTGCTCTTTATGGCATTTTATCTCAATTTTACACTTTGTTAAAATCTCTTCCTTAATAGGAATATAGTCATCATCATATGCTCTTTGTGGCATTTTCATTGTGCTCTTTATGGCACTTACTCATACACTTTATGGCATTTCAATGTGCTCTTTATGGCACTATTATCCATCCAGTCCAACTTGATTTAGAATTATAATAATCATATACATATATCGATTATAAGACCGCCCGTCCGGGTTTCCCCACTGTGCGCGCCCCTAAATGGTTATCATCTTCCAGGGCCTATCATCAAGACAACCTGGGATCCTACCGAAACGTCGGGAAGCAGCCATATGCCTGCGGGGTAGTCATAACCACACCCAGAATTACCTACCCATCGCAGAAAAATATACAACAAACGCTCATATGGCCTAGGGACTATATCCACCCTCCATTCATTAGCCAGGGGGCTTCACCACAACGCGCGCAACTTCCCTTATGATAGGGATTTAGAGAGGTGTGTATCCATACATTAACATTTATTAAAAACATTACTTTTTTTCCATTTTGAAAACATCATATTTTACATTTCCAAAAATCATCCATTTGTACTTATTCATTAGTACCACATTTTTGAATTTGTATTCTTTATTTATTAAGTCATGTTTGTTAATTACCTAAGATCCAGGGTGCCAATATCCTCAAACTAGTCTCCAAGGCTTTAATATAGTTTCATAACCCAATAAAATGAGCCTCCCTCGAGGAGTGTCTCCCAAAATGTCTCACAATAATATTTTATCTCCAATTTAACTTTAGATTAAATTCCTATATTATTCGGACATTAACCTATAAAAACTAGCCCTCGGGGTAAGACTAATTATCCCATCATAACCTAGGACACTAGTCTACCCCAAACAACTCTCTAGGACTCTTAATTACTTCCCAAAGGAAGATTCCTAAACCTCGAACCTAAAAGAAAAGGGCTAAAAACCAAACTAGAAAAACCTCACCCTTTCAGAAGGGGTCGGTCAATCGATCGATCCCCCAGGCTCGATCGATCGATCCTGGCGGACAACTTCTTCCCCGAGAAGCTGTTACGGCCATTACTGAAGCCTCCAGACTTCTACCTGCTATTTCACCTAACTACAACAACAATAAATGCTACCCAATCACTTCTACACCATTATTAACTAATAATTTCTCTTCAAATCAAATAAAAACACAAGATTAAGGTTTAAATCCCTAAAAACCTACAAACCCCAAAAATGGTTCGAATCTCCAAAATATAACTATACATGCAATTTTATCACATTAAATCAATATCTAGCAAGTAAGAAACTTGCCTCGACGTTCGTAGTCTCTGATCACCTCCGATAGCGACGGAAATCCGACCCAAATCTCCATTTCCTCTCTCTTTCTCCCCTTTCTCCCAACTCTCTCTTCTCTCTCTCTCTCTCTCGTTTAGCTTCTCTCATAAGAACGAGAAAATAGAAAGGGGTGGGGGGAGACTTATAAGGGTTCTAAAACATATATCCCCACTTTTATTTGCTTATACACCACTAAAATGACTCGTAACCACTTAATTGAGTCATAACCCCTAAAAAATGCCCAAATCTCAAAAATTACAACTGGGCACTTATTTCGACAATCTTTAATATTTTAAAAACAACCGTACCCCGTAATTTGGCATTCGGGAAAGTGGAACTATCGTTCCAATTTTATTTTATTTCATTAGTTTTACCCAAATTTAAATATAGGTCATAACCGTCATTTTACATATAACGACGCAATAATACACAATATAATGCTATTTACCTACTCATAATGGTAAATAGACAAAACATAGTAAATATTACCCCTATATATCACGGGAAATAATATTTACTCCAACTTTCCCCATTTTATTAAATTAGCCCATTAGGCAAAATGATATAAAATAGTCGCTCCAAAAAACTGAGTTGTTATATATATATATATATATATATATATATATATATATATATATATAGAGAGAGAGAGAGAGAGAGAGAGAGAGAGAGGGAGAGCCTATGGTACATACCAAATTACATACCTTGTATACATATCATTTTTTTAAAATAGCAAATAAATTATTTTTGAGTTGAGTTTTTTTGTGAGATATTTAAACATTTCACGGGACCCATATAAAAATAATGAACTCAAAATAACATTTTTGCTATTTTTGAAACTTTTAAGTGTTTTAAAAGCCCTGAAAGTTTCACCGATTTTTTAAAAATAGCAAAAAAGTTATTTTGATCAAATTTTTTTATATGGGTCCCTTGAAATGTTTATATATCACATAAAAAAATTCAACTCAAAAATATTTTTAAAATATTTTATAAAAATAGGTTTGCTCCAAAAAGTATGTATACTTGGTATCTACGAGAGTTTATCTCTGTGTGTGTGTGTGTGTGTGTGTGTATATATATATATATATATATATATATATATATATGCCATTTGTAGAGATCGGGTGTTCCAAAAGGGTCTCGATAATTTAAATAATTCATAAAAATAGTGAGTATAACTAATGATATAATTCATAATTAAAAACCACACAATACAAACCAGATTAAATTGATCTTATACATTGTATACATTGTGTTCTTTTAATAAATTGGTACAAATTAGAAAATTAACAGTTATTCTGACCTTGAACCTCAATAACTTTATTACATTGGGTTCCACCCTCACTATTTCCCTTAAAGAGTGTGATTTACCTTCCAGGGGACAATAGACCGCTAAAAGAATAAGAAGATCAAATATTGATAATAAACATATGAGCTAAATTGAAACAAAAATCGTATAATTTAATAAATGAAATGACATAATAAAAAAAATCATATACAATTTCAAGAGGAATATGTAGACTTCCCCAAGGTTTCCCAATTATAGTTTTCATCACACGATGCTTCTTTCAAATTCCGAATAATGCCTTGTCCCAGAGGTTGTTAAATGTAAATTTTCGTTGCAATCTAATAGATTGTCGTTGATGCATACTGCAACTTAAACCAGTTTTTCCTTATAACACTATTATACCTTCCTCAATACAACTTGAATATAGCAACCTAAACCAGTTTTTCCTTGAAACACTATTATACCTCCATCGAAATATAAAGGCTATGTGCCCCTTAAACTATTCAAGTTGTTTATATTATTCTCTTAAAGTATTTTTTACATTAAACCCCTAATGTATCTATATGGTGTCAGTTTGGCCATTCCATCTATTTTTACCATTTACTTTAACGGAATTTGGGGGTTCCAATGGTATTTTGGCTTGTTGATTAAAAATTATTTTTATTTAAAAAAGTGTTCTCTTAAAATTTTTATCTATAGAAAATGTTTTTGAAAAAAGTTTTTATATGAAAAAATTTATTGTTTTTAAAACAATTATTATTTGAAATACACTTTGATCCTCAATCATTTTGTTACATTGGGTTCCACCCTCACTATTTCCCTAAAAGAGTGCGATTTGCCCTTACGGGCACAATAGAGTGACTAAAACAAAAAAATATCAAACATTTAAATCAAATAATTAATATAAACATATAATTAAATTTGAACAAAACACCGTAATTTATTAAATTAAAAGAAAGAATAAAAACCATATCAAGTTTCAAGAGTAATATGTGACACATTCCCACGGTTGCCTAACAACAATTTTCGTCAGTTAATGTTTCTTTCAAATTCAGTGAAATTCCTTATGCATGAGGTTGTTGAATGTAAATTTTCATTGCAATCTAATAAACAGTCACTGATGCATATTGTAACTCAACCCAATTATCCCTTGTAACGCTATCATACCTCCACCAATACCACTTTAATATAGCCAAGACCGAGGTCTTTGAATAAAAACAATGTAATAAATTGGAAAGAATGAATTGCCTATATGGCCCTTAAATCATATAAATTAATTTTATTGACTTCTTAAAGTAATTTTTGTTTCCATCAAGCCCCTAAAGTTTCTATATGGCGTCCGTTGGCCTTTCCATCCATTTTGAGTGTTAACTTTAGCGAAATTTAGGGGTAAAATGGTATTTTTGTCGCTGATAACTAAGAAATTGTTTAAATAGTTAAAAACTGTTTAAATATTTATTAAAAAAAAGTTTATGCATTAAAACTAATTTATCTTCTGAAAAATAGTTTTTAACGTTTTTATTTCTAAGAAAGATTTTTGAAAAATAAATTCCTTATGAATGTTTTTAAAATAATTATTACCTACAGTAATGGTCCGTTTGATTCAAATGTGGGTAAATGACCGGAATGGCAAGTTTTTGCGCATAATGACAATTTCCATGGCAAATCCTATAATTTTTCAATTAGGTATGTTTGATAACATTAATTTTTCGAGTGGCAAAAGTAAGATGTTTGTTACAATTAATGGCAAAAAACTGATACTTAAAAAACAGTTTGTAACAAAAAAAAAACATTTTTTTACGAATAAAATAGTTATTAAAAAAAGTTTATGAATAAAACAATTTTAATAGAAAATCAATTTACAACGAAAAACAATTCTTAAAATAATAGTTTTTAACAATGAAAACAATCAGGAAAATAAAATTCGTTTCTTATGAAAAATAAATTTTAACAATAAAAAATAGTTTGGACCAAAATAAAATGATTTTTTGCTGAAAAAACGTTTCTCACAAAAATTAGTTTTGAGCGGAAAACCTTTACAAAATATAGTTGTGATACATTTTTAACCCAAAAAAAAATTATTAGGAAAAAAGGTTTACCAAAACATAAGTTTTAACTATAAAAAAACCTTTTTGATAAAAATAATACAGTTTTTAACGAAAAAACAGTGTCTAACGAAAAATAGACGGGAGTTCAAGAATTATCACAATAGAAGAACTAGAAAGGAATTATCGAAGAGAAAATAATCAATCACACATGACAAGAGGTATATGTGGTTCGACAATTTGCCTATGGCTATGGAGACGCTATTGTTCTTATTAATATCCCTCAAAGTGCGAAGTTACATCCTTTTGCCCTGGGTCAGGGTTCACCATTTATAGAACTGAGATTTAAGTGGTTGAATTGTGAAGGTAACTCATCCAGCTTGTTTGGATAACACGTAAGTGCCCTTGAATATCTCTCCGAGATTGTTGGGGGACTGATTCGTGCCTATCCTCGTATATTTAAGCATATACTAAATTCACGGTCGAATAATGAATAACTTTAAGTTGGGCCGACAGTTCGTCATACGAACTGGACTGGTAGGTTGAATAATCGGGCTTGAGTAAATACGCTCCCACAATAGATATTTAAAACAAATAGTTTCAACAAAAAATAATTTTTTGTCCGAAAAAACAGTTTTAATAAAAAATAAAAATATTCAAAAAAAATAAGTTTATATTATTCTATTAAGGGATTCAAATTGTTTCTATTATTCTCTTAAAGTATTTTTACATTAAACCCCTAAAGTATCTTTATGATGTCAGTTTGACCATTCCATCCATTTTGACCATTTACTTTAACGGAATTTGGGAGAGAATGTAATACCTCGTATATTTTTAGAATAAAATAAAGATTTAATAAGGATTAAATTAATTCGGTGATATTAATTAATCTGGGATTAAGAGTAATTAAACCTAATATTATTTATAAAGTTCAGAATTTGACTTTAATGATTTGGAATAAATCAAATAGGATTTAATTTAAAAAAAAACGTAATTGGGGGTGTCACGACACAATTGAACGTATTTTTGGATGAAATATTTATAACGCACTTTGAGAGGTATTACACTCCCGTTTGAGTATTTTAGAACCTTAGAAATCGTCTCGGATGAATATATATATATATATATATATATATATATATATATATATATATATATATGAATTGGGTAGTTATCGGGCTAATTAAATTTGGTATTTGGGCTCATTTGGGAGTTAAAAGTTGGGGCCTAAAGCCCAACTCGGGATTAACACTAATTAGGTATTTAAGTGGGGGTAAATCACTCCCCCGCTATCATTAGAAGAAACCTAGGTTAGCAGCCACAGGAGAGTGAAATGAGAAATACCAAAAGAAGAGGGAAAGGGCAAGAACAAATGGGAAAATCAAGGGAGTTTCAAGAGGATTCCTTTTACATAACCCCATACAAGGATTCTCTTCCCATATTTATTCAATTTGTGCTATTTTCATATGAATGTAAACTCCATGTTTAGATTTAAGGTTCAATCATGTTTTGTGATTATGGAATTCGATTATATTAGAACTGATGATGAATAACTTATGTATCAACAAATCTGAATATTGATGTTAAATTTCATAAGTTTTTATAGTTATTTGAGAATAATTGACTAAGAAATGTATAGAAGGACGTTGGTAATTAGAGGACTAAAACTTTGATGTAGATCTCCTAATCAATGCTCCTTCTTATGAATAAAATCTAATTGGGACTTGTAGAGTGTTGAAATTGTACAATTCTTTAAATGGGTATTAATTGTTAGTGTTGGATCCATAGATTTTGGGTTTAAAAGTTGGGATTTGCGTACTTTTTATAGGTTAAAAATGGGGTTTGGAAAGCACAGAATTCGAGGAAGGTGGAGCTTGGAAAAGACGAAGGGTCGTTTGAACGAAAGTACAAATCGTTAAAATGATATTGTGTCTCGTTCGGACGAGATGGTTATCTCCTTCAAATGACAATGGATTTGGACATGGAGATAGATTTGTTCGTTACGAACGCGTGTCCGCGAGATTTGTATTTTTCTGACTTTTTTTTAATTAGTTATGATTTTATTACTGAAGGGTGTCAAAAACAGAAATCCTATGTGAGAAATCAAATCTGGATTAATTAGGGATGTCCGTAGGTGAGTGTAGGACGCTGAAAAATTAAGGAACATTATTTCTACCTTGTAATTTGATATGAAGGAATTCGGCGTATGGATTTAGAGTATGGAAATTTTGGATGAAATTGGAATACGTGTCCAAGGAGTGAGTTTGAGCATTTTGGTTGAGTGTCACCCTTTTAAAAAATAACTAAGGTGTGGTTAATTAAATTTTGAGCTGAGGAAATTTATTCTGGTATTAAGGGCTAGTGCGATGGGAGTTAGGCACGAGGTAGCCGGTTTAATTTATTATATATAATAAATTATCAAGTATTGAATTTAAAAAAAGGATGTTTGACATAATAGTGGGATTTTGTGCAACAAATTCTGAAGGATATAAATGTTGACGGAATGAGTGATTCTGAGTGTGGTAGTTGGGTAATACTATTAAATTATATTAGAGGATTCCTTATATATGTATATATAATCACTTTTCCCACGATTAGAGAACACCTTATATATGTACATATAAACCTTATCGAGAAGGTATCAAGAAGTGTATAATTATTAATAATCTGGAATGATTAAAGTGTTATTCAAGGGGATAACATGTTAAAATTATTAAGAATATGTGGGTAAGGTTAGCTTGAGAATAACTATACTTATAATATTTTAGAAAGGGTACTTTGGGAAATAACTATGCCTAGATATTTAAAGAGCAATACATTATGAATCAAGTGTGATTTAAGTCCAAAGAGGATTTTATGAGACTTAATATTTATTTGGAAAATAGTCGTACGATAACAGCTTAAAATGAACAATGGAATAAAGGAATAAATGCTATGGTTAAACCAAAAAGGCTATAATTTATATGGATTGGGATATCCTTTTATTAAAGTAGTTATAGAGTAACTAATTATATATATTATATGGGAATAGTAATATGTATTATATTATATTTGTGTGTGCACTTACCAGTAGACTTTCCTATCGGCTCGGGGTTCGCACGCTCGGGCCAATGACCACATGTCGGCATAGGTGGGCTTGACGTTGGGCAAACATATACGTAGAGTCTTTCCATCCTCTAGAGGTATGTGTGGCACTGACTGTTCCTGTATCACCGTTGGGTATGTACTGTATACAGGTATCCTGTGTAGGGACCGCCCCCAATATATGTGTGTTTTGTGGTGTCCGCTTAGGATGTCAAGATTCCTTCGGATTGTCTGACTTGGATGTTAGGGTTCCTTCAGACTTGCCGATAGAGCATGATTTAGACACCAACGGTAGATGCCCTTGTGTGTCAATTATTTGGAAGGACATATACTATTAATTACCCTAATGTTATTGAAATATATCAAATTGCCCAAGGATGTCGACAATAAATATTATTGGGACTCTATAATGCATAATAGATGTTTATGCTATATACTTGATACGGATGGAATTGGAATAAAAATAAGTTGATAATTTAAATTATAAGGATTTCGTTGGAATTAATTGATTATTAATATCATCATTTATATTTATCCATTTGCACATTGTGGTATACCTTATGGGATAGGGCCCCTTTTTGTCTAAATAAGTAGACATTGTTTAATTGATGATAAAAATTTGGTAAATAAAGTGATGTCGATAATTAAGGACTAAGATGAGTCCTAATGGATAATGCCATAAGCAATTATTAATAAGATTAATAATTGGATAGTCTAAGGGAGCATACAAACATTAAATATAATGATTAATAGTGTAAACAATATTAAATGAGAATAATAATTTGGTAATCTAAGAAAATGGAACTTATAGTCTAATGGGGTAGACGATCGGAAATATGAATTTAATCATTAGATGATTTGAAGAACTAGACGAGGGTCACAAGTTATGAAATGTAAGGAATTGCACTTAGTTTATGTATCTGGAGAATTTATATTATGAAATCTATTCGGGAATAGGGGTGTCAGATACGAGGAACCACTTGTAGTTAGTGCATAATGAAAATGGTTTATTCTTTACTTGGATGGTTAAATAATGAAAGTTTATAATTGATAATTCATTTTGAGAGACGAGAATGACTGCTTCTAGATGAGAGGTGAGGTACTAGTTACATGTGAGCGTCGATGGGGAGACGTGAAGTATGAGATAGCCATAAATTGCATATTTATTGGTGAAGAATCCTTGCACACCTCCGGCTCTAACCCAAATTATAAATGTTTCACCCCAGGTATTCTTAATGGAAGGTAAAACAAGATTGACGATTGATCAGGCTTGCAGATATATTGGATATAGTGGATTCCGCTCCATTGACTCCGTTATAGGTTATGCTTCAGTATCTTTGTCATTTTATTTCATTCTGGGAAGTTGTACGGGCATAAGCCCAAGTGTTTATTTATGTTAGTTGTAACTAGCTTTACATTATGGACATTCTATGGTGACACACTTTTTTATTATTCATGTAAAAGAAATTTTGTTTAGTGTTTTTATTCATTGTGGATTTAGATATAAAATAAAGAGTATTTGTATTCCTTTAGTGCTGAGAATGGTATAAATTTTTGCTAAGCCTCATCTTTGGCATATCGTGCCTGACTAGGGATGGCAACGAGGCGGGTTTGGGGCAGGTTTTCAAAAATCCTAACCCGCTCCATTTAATAAATGGGGCGGGGCGGGTTAGGATTTTTGAAAATTAACTCCTAACCCGCCCCTTTTAATAAACGGGGCGGGGAGGGGCTCCTACGAGTTGCATTAATTTTAAAAATAGTAAAATTTAAAATATTACTTTATAGTCTTAGAGGTATACAATGGTTCGTATTCCAATATGTGAGACAGTCCCCCAATTGTCAATCCATGTTTTCACAATAATCTTTTACAAAATTAATATACATATAAAAGTTTTTTTTTTAGTGTATGTGTGTGTGTGTGTGTGTGTGTGTGTGTATATAGTTTAATTATAATTAGCATACATATAAATGGTATTTAGGTAGGCATAAGTTAAATAGGGCGGGGTGGGGCAGTTTTATTTAAGCTAACTCCTAACCCGCCCCATTTAATAAACGGGTTTTTTCTTAAACCCATACCCACTCCTAATTCATTAATAGGGGTTTTAAAACCTGCCCCATTAGGGGCGGGGCTGGAATCCTACGGGTCGGGTTAAATTTCCATCCCTACTGACTAGCCTTTACGTGAGAAAATGGGGTTGTTACAGGTTACAATGGTATTTTGGCTCGTTGATTAAAAATTATTTTATTTAAAAAAAATGTTTTCTTAACATATTTATCTCTAGAAAATATTTTTGAAAAAAAAAATTCTATATGAAAAAATTTAATGTTTTTTAAAATAATAATTATTTTTAAATAGATTTTGATCCTTAATCATTTCGTTATATTGGGTTCCACCGTCACCATTTCCCTTAAAGAGTGCGATTAGCCCTTACGGGCACAATAGAGTGGCAAAAAAAAAAGAGACCAAACAAAATAAAGCAAATACTTAATATAAACATTTTAATTAATTTGGAACAAAACGCCGTAATTGATTCAATTAAAAGAAAGAATAGAAAACATATAAAATTTCAAGAGGAATATGTGACACATCCCTAAGGTTGCCCAACAACAATTTTTGCTTATTAAATGTAAATTTACATTGTACAATGCAATCATTGACGCATATTGTTACTCATCCCAATTATCCCTTGTAACACTATCATACCTCCACCAGTACCACTTGAATATAGCCACGCCCGAGGTCTTTAAATAATTCCACAATCTAGTAAACTGGAAAGAGTGAATTGCTTATATGTCCCTAAAAGCATATAAACTAATTTTATTATGTCCTTAAAGTATTTTCCATTAGGGTTGTTTTATAAAATTAATTTTTCGAGTGGTAAAAGTGAGATGCTTGTTACAATTAAAGGAAAAAAATTGATACATAAACAAAATTTAACAACAAGAATAATTTTTTACCATTAAAATAGTTATTGAAAGAAAATTATGAAATTTTTTTTTTTAACAGAAAATCAACTTACAACAAAAAACAATTCTTAAAATAATAGTTTTTTATCAATGAAAACAATAACAAAAATAAAACTCGTTTCTAATGAAAAACAAAATTTAAAAAAAAATTGTTTTGACGGGAGCACGTGGATCAAAATACTATGTCGTCCACATAGACTTGGGTAACCAAAATACCACTTTTCCCTCACCGAACATAAAACATATTATCTACTCCCCCTCTCCTAAAGCCATGAGGTAATAGATAGGAAGTAAGACTCTCGTACCAAGCACGGGGTGCTTGCTTTAACCCACACAAGGCTTTCCTCATATAATAAATGTGTCTCAGGTGCTTAGGGTCTTCAACCATTTTGTTTGTTCCACGTAAACCTCATCCTGTAAAATTACAATTAGAAAGGAACTCGTGACATCCATGTAATATAACATGAAACGCAGATACCATGTAACAATGAGTAGTAAGCAGACGGACTCCTGCCTCGCAATAGGAGCAAATGTCTTCTCAAAGTCTACATCATCAATCTGTGTGTATCCCTGAACGATCAACCTATCCTTATTATGAATAATGGTACCATTCTCATCCATCTTATTCTTAAAGATCCACTTCGTACCAATCAAATTCGTCTCACTAGTTCAGGGGATAGGTGTAATACCCCGTAATTCTTCTTAATTAGGAAAATACGTTTTATTTAAATTACGTGAGTAAAGTAATTTAATGCGATAAAATATGTTTTATTTAAATTACGTGAGTAGAGTAATTTAATGTGATACGCTTTATTTAAAGTACGTGAGAAGAGTAATTTAATGTGATAAAATACGTTTTATTTAAATTACGTGAGAAGATAAATTTAATGTGATATAATGTTAATAAATATTAATGTGACGATTAAAAATTTACTAAATGTGAGTAGTAAATTTTGAATGTTGATATGTACAGTCTAGTGATTATATGGACGTACCTGAGTTACCTCAACCAAGCGTCACGCGTAGATAAAAATTGAAGATGAGATTAGAAAAATACTTTAAGAGACTTAAACGATAATTTAGAGTCCACAGATGATTCTGAAAGGGTCGAATTAGTCAAAATAGTGTACTCGGGGGTAGTAGTTGAGTGCCGGGTCATTTTCGGGCTAAATCGGGACCATTCGAGGGCATTTTGGTCTCTTTACATTTTTGGGTAAGTAGACCTGCGAATTTTGAAACCCTAAATCAGATTATAAGAGTTGAGGCTAGGGTTAGAAAGAAAGAAAATACACCATATCCATTAGAGAAGAGAGAGAGGCAATTTCCTAAGGTAAAAGAAGGAAGGAGGGGGAATTCTAAGGAGATTTCACCACAAATTTGTTGGGAAGGAGGATTAAAGGATCAAAATCATAAACCATCATCAACAACCACGAAATCAGACCCTACAAATCATAAGGTAACTGGTTATTTGTAAAATAAATTGAGTTATAATACCTATATTTAAGCTTCTTAAAGAACATGGTTTTTATGATATTTTGGGAGAAAATCAATTGATTATGATCCATGATTGGTAGGGATTGCATGTAGGACGTTTTTGGATCTCCACATATTTTGATATCATAGAAAACTAGATGATTAAATCAAACTAAAAATCTGGATTATGATGAAAGATGTAAAGAATGTATTTTTAGGGTTCTTGAATATTAGTAAGATTTTTAGTTAATTTGGCCAAGATTTATAATGATTTTGTTGTTTTAAATCGTTAGTAATCATCCCAAAACATGTAGGAATGATTAGAAATTATTGGTTGTAAATATGGTGGATCATCATGAAAGATAGATAGATATATAGATAAAAATGGTGAAACCCGCATGAAGAAGACGAACTGGGTCTATCATTGCTTGATCGATCGATTGACCCTTGAATGTCGATCGATCGACCATATCACATCGATCGATCGACCCTGGCTGGATTTAGAGAATTTTGTGAATAAATTTCCTTTTAAATACCGTCGCTTAATGGGAACCTTAGTGATGATATTTTACGTATGAGGAGACTTCATAAATACCAGTAGGTGTACCGTTAGATTTCTTCATAAATGATTGAGTGGGAATTTTGGAGAAATGGACCGACGAGAGAACGACCGATTGAGCCGTATGTTGGGATTGTGTGAATTTAGCTACGGAAAGAGTGAGAGTAAATTCTGGAAAAATACCAGTAGGTTAAAGTTAACTTAACTACTGAATTAAGGGAGGGGTAACTAGGGCCCTTAGAGTTGCGTGAATACTCGAATAAATGCAATAGTGAAATAAATTGTAAATTAATGAGTATGGTGAATATAAGTAAAATATATTATGTACGAGCAAGATTTGATAGGTCGGGTGTGTACCTACTAAATTATATAAAAGTTTGGGTTAATAGAATTTTACCTAATTTAATTATGTTAGGGTCGATGAGACATTCCGAACTAACATAAAGTTATTATATGTTTGGGGTCGATGAAGAAATGTCGAACCAAACTTTAAACTGGTGTCGCGATGAAAGAGTCCCGAACCATAATATGTGTATATATTTATATTTTTAAATAGTTGGGTTGATGGATCATTCCGAACCAACTCTTACTTGGGGTCGATGAATCATTTCGAACCAAGAGTCCTTTATGTGTTGTAAAAGGATATGCTAGTGATAACTAATATTCAATTCATGATTGTGTGATAAAATGTATTCTATGTGCATAATCTACAAACTGAAAATAGTAGATAATGAGATGAATTGTAAATATTTTTGTAATAATTTATAACATGATGTAATTATTACAAGAATAAGGATAATGAGTAGTAAATAAGTTACCTACGAGTATAGTACATGAATTATGGATTATTAAAATACTATGAGTAGGTTATGGAGACTTAGTGAAGGGGTAGATTCAGTGGGTTTTCTAATCTAGTTATCCGGGGCAGTATAACTAGGTGAACTAAGTATCCTCGTTAGACATGCACTATAGAAGAGAGGTGAGGAAGTCCAAGGGAGTGTGCGAAACCTTAAAATGTGTAATCAATAACTCAATTTTGATAACTGCTTGCAAAATATTTTCAAATGTTTTGAGTACTAACACTTGCTATGTAAATTTTTTAAAAACCTTTTAGATGCCCAGCCACAGGGACACCCATCATGATTTCATTCCAGGGATTTGGGAGCTGCAACACGTGTGGATGTTGCGGGGATTATTTAGACGCTTCATCTTTTTCAGTTCTAGTGTAGGATTTCAGTTTTTGCATTCTTAGTGGGGACATGTTGTCCTATCTTTACTTTTACAATTATTCTGATTCTAGATTTTGAGTTGTCTTTTGTTGGTCGTGGTTTTCGGAAAGACTTTACCTGTATTCAGTTATTTATGCAATTATTTTATTATTACTAGAATTGTAAAGTGTTTGCATGGATTATTTGTTCTGCTTAAAGAAGATAAAATTTGGCACTCGCTTAATTTCACTTAGGTGGTTAGTAAATTAAAAAGCTTTTGGCAGTGATGCTAAGAATGAACCATTTAAGAAACCTGTTTAAATTAAATTAAGGCTTGATCACCCAAGGTTTAATTAGGCGGGGTGTCACAGATGGTATCAGAGCATCAGGTTCTAGTGTCCGTAGGATCTGTACATCTTACTGTGTTTCAGCGTAATGTTTGATTGTATTAGAGCCCTACTACTGGGATTGTTGATTCAATATCCGCTTTTGCGTTATCGTACATTTGCTCTGAAATTTTGTATAAACTGTGTACTTATACAATTTTGTATAAACTTTGTACTTATCAGGAGCCACAGGTGCCGATACCCCCACCCCCACCTGAGTTAATTTCCACTACTTAGGTTGCAGTGATAGTGGCTCAGGCAGTTGAGACAGCTATGAGGGCCATAGCAGCCCATTTTCCTCAGCCCCAAGTACCTCCTCCCGTGGCACCGGTAGTTCAGGCTCCAGCAGGACCATCTACTTGGCAGCGAGTTAGAGAGACATTTCAGAAAGGACACCCACCCGAGTTTCAGGGTAGTACCGATGTAGTGGAGTTGTGCAACTGGAAGAAAAATATCCAGCGCCACTTGCGCCTGCTAGAGTGTACCGAGGTACAGAAACAAATGCTAGACACTTTTCGTCTGTCGGGAGAGGCCTTACAGTGGTGGGAGTCAGTTACCACCATCGAGGAAAGGGACACTATGGGAATTTCTGAGTTTTGGGTGCGGTTTGACCGCAAGTATTTTCCTCCATCAGTAGAGTCAGAGATGAGGAAGAAATTTAGCGAAGTGGTTCTGGGTGATCGTTCAGTTACTGATTTTGAGGAGGAGTTTACCCACTTGGCTAACTTTGTGCCAAACGAGGTGAGCGATGAGGGGAGGAAGAAGTCAAAATTTATGGATGGCTTGACCTGGAGAATCAGACAACACTTGATCGACAATCTGGTGTTAGTGACTTATACAGATGTTGTTAATGCCGCTCTATTACACTGTCAGGACCACCGCTTCCATGCGAAGGGAAATAAGAGAGGTGAGCCTAGAGAACTGGGCAAAGTAAGTGGAAGTAGCGACAGCAGCACACCACATCAACAAACAGTGGGCCAGTTAGGGAAGGATTCCCGACAGGGGAACTCGACCAAGGAGTTTAAGCATGGGAGGAATCGCTTTGATAGACAAGGCCAGCAGGGTCCCCAACAACCAGTTCCTCAGGGCCGAAAGGGCGAAGGGAATCAAAATGGAGGACAGCAAGGTCAGGGTCGACAGGGCCAATGTCAGGGCCAACAGGGCCAAGGGCAGAGACAATTTCAGGGTCAATGTTTCACTTGTGGCCAGCAGGGTCACAAGAGTAGAAATTTTCCACAGCCAGACATGGCACAATAATAGGGTGCCCAACAGGGGCAGCAGGCTCCGTTAGCCCCAGCAGTAGCACAGGCCCCATAGCCAGGGAAAATCAGTACGGACGCGTGTTTAACGTCCATGATATTCCTTTTCAGCCAGCACCTCTAGCACCGCCGCCAGTCGCGGGTATGTTTCCTATTTATGGACTTGAGGGTAGTATTTTGTTTGACATGGGGGTGACACATTCGTTTATTGCCACTAGATTTTCACGGGCAGCCGGCCTATTAACGATAGTTAACACTCATGTTATGTGCGTGGAGTCACCGATGGGTAGTGGGTCCCTTATACACTCGATTTGTAAGGGTGTGGACATTATGGTAGGGAGATTGAGTCTAACGGCGGACCTACTAGTGGTGGATATGGAGGGATATGACATCATCCTAGGCATGGATTGGTTGGCGCATTATAGGGCAATGGTAGATTGTTATGAGAGGACTATCATGTTCTCCATCCCGGTATAAGAGATGTTCCTGGTGGCAATGCCACTCCCCGAGGGAGGATCGCGAACTCATTTATATTATATTGAGGAGGAGACCTCACATCGGGTTGTCGTTTCTCTGGACTCAATCCTAGTTGTGAGGGATTTTGAGGATGTTTTCCAGGAGATACGAGGGTTACTACCCAACAGGGAGATAGAGTTCATTATTGACCTAGAACCTGGGATGAGACCGATTGCCAGAGAACCGTATCGCATGGCTCCTTCGGAGATGCGAGAACTAAGAGAATAGATTTAGCAGCTATTAGGATAGGGTTTCATTCGACGGAGTACATCGCCATGGGGTGCGCCGGTGTTATTTGTAAAGAAAGGGATGGTTCACTTCGTCTGTGTGTAGATTATAAAGAGTTGAACAAAGTCACGATACGTAATAAGTATCCATTTTCGAGGATTAATGACTTGTTTGATCAGTTGAGAGGGGATGCATACTTCTCAAAGGTCGATTTGAGGTCTGGTTATCACCAATTGCGCATTCATCAAGAGGATGTACCCAAGACCGCTTTCCTATCGCGTTACGGGTCATACGAGTTCAGAGTGATGCCGTTTGGGCTAACTAATGAGCCGGAAGTATTCATGGATCTCATGAACAGGTTATTTAAGGAGTTTTTGGATCAGTTTTTGATTGTATTCATAAACGATATTCTAATTTACTCTCGCACGGAGGAGGAACACGCTGAACATTTACGAATGGTTTTACAGACATTGCGGGACCATCAGTTGTACGCCAAATTTGAGAAGTGTGGATTTTGGCTTCGGGAGGTTCAGCTCCTAGGCCACGTTGTATCTAGCAGAGGCATTGTTGTTGACCTGAGTAAGGTATCGGCAGTGAGGGAGTTGGGATAGCCCACGACACCGATCGAAATTCTCAATTTCTTGGGGTTGGTCGATTATTATCGTCGCTTCATCAAGGGGTTCTAAAAAATTGCCGGACCTTTGACAAACTTGACTCGGAAGGGAGTGCCCTTCGTATGGAGTGATAGTTGTCAGTTAGTATTTGATGAATTAAAGGAAAAGTTGACATCAGCACCCGTTCTTGCCTTGCCTAGGAGCGGAGTGGAGTACCGAGTCTATACTGATGCGTCCTTATAAGGGCTTGGTGGTGTGTTACAGCAGGAAGAGAAGGATATAGCTTATGAATCCCGAAAGCTTAAGCCGCATCAGAAGAATTACCTCACCCATGACCTCGAGTTGGCAACGATCATTTTTTCATTGAGGATACGGAGACACTATCTTTTGGGCAAGCAGTTCACTCTATTCATGGATCATAAGTCACTGCAGTATCTGTTCACTCAGAAGGATCTGAATATAAGGCAAAGGAGGTGGCTTGAATTAGTGAAGGACTACCAATTTGATATACAGTATCATCCTAGTAAGGCTAACGTGGTGGCAGATGCGTTAAGAAGAAGACTTATCGGGGAGTTGGCTAAAATTTGGAAGGCGAAGTGGAGTGAACTTCGACACGAGGATGAGATTGCTAGAGCGTGCATGGAAGTTTTAGCTATCACTCCCAAGAGTGTTATGCGGGTAGTGGGGGCACAGGACAAGGACCCATTTTGTCAGGACAAAGTACGACAGTTACTGGCCGAGGGGGCAGAGTCCTACTCCATCAGCTCAGAGAGCGGACTACGGTTCAATGGTAGGCTAATAGTACCCGAAGATGATAATTTGAGGCATGCTGTTATGACGGAGTTACACGGGTCAAAATTTATGGTACATCCAG
Organism: Sambucus nigra; assembly: GCA_949130495.1. Lineage (NCBI taxonomy): Eukaryota > Viridiplantae > Streptophyta > Magnoliopsida > Dipsacales > Adoxaceae > Sambucus > Sambucus nigra. The sequence goes on from OX422224.1 coordinate 99,419,204, forward strand.
GTGGGGACAAAATGTACCAGGATATGCGAGGATTATATTGGTGGTCAGGTATGAAATGAGATGTTGCAGAATTTATCTCAAAGTGTGTTACATGTCAGCTCATAAAAGTTGACCATCAGAGGCCTTTAGGGATGCTACAACCACTGGAGATTCCCATGTGGAAGTGGGAGAGTATCTCGATGGATTTTATGACGGGGTTACCAACATCACAGAAGGATCACGATTCCATATGGGTGATAGTGGATCGGCTGACTAAGGTAGCTCATTTCTTACCGATTTGTATGGCTTATGATACGATGCGGTACGTGCAGCTATTCATTTCAGAGATTGTTAAGCTTCACGGAGTTCCTATTAATATTGTGTCGAACCAGGATAAAATATTTGTGTCACATTTCTGGCAGAGCTTTCAGGAGGCCATGAGCACCGACTTATGGTTGAGTACGACGTATCAGCCACAGACAAACGGTCAGACTGAAAGGGTAAACTAGATGTTGGAGGATATGCTAAGGATGTGTGTCCTAGATTTTGGGGGAGGTTGGGATCCATACCTTCCTTTGGTGGAGTTTTCATATAATAACTCTTACCAATTCACTATCGGCATGGCTCCATTCGAGGCACTTTACGGGAGGCCTTGTCGTTTGCCCGCCTGTTGGTTAGAGGTGGGGGATAACAAGATATTGGGGCCAGAGATGATACATGAGACTTCCTCCAAAATAGAGTTGATTCGAGGACATATTCGAATAGCTCAAGATAGGCAAAAGAGTTATGCTGACGCCGGTAGGAGACACGTGGAACTGGATGTAGGAGACCAGGTGTTTATTCGGGTATCTCCTATGAAAGGGATTCTGAGGTTCGACAAGAAGGGGAAATTATCATCGAGATATGTGGGGCCGTTTCCTATCATTGAGAGGGTGGGACCGATAACTTACAGATTGGGACTCCCTGAGAATCTTCAGCGAATACACGCTGTATTCCATGTGGCATCGCTGAAGAAATACAAGAGGAGTGAGAGAGCCTTCTGGCACATTCCACTTGAGGAGATCGATTTGTAGCCAGATGTCTCCTATGAAGAAAGACCTGTGGCTATTCTGGATTATAGTGAGCGCAAACTACGATCCAAGGTGGTACCCTTAGTATGAGTACAGTGGGGACATCACAATATGGATGAGTCTACTTGGGAACGGGAGGAGGATATGCGAGAACAATATCCATTATTATTCACAGCAGGTATTTTCTAATTTCGAGGACGAAATTCCTTTTGTAAGAGGGGAAGTATGTAATACCCCATAATTCTGCTTAATTAGGAAAATATGTTTTATTTAAATTACGTGAGTGAAGTAATTAATGCGATATAATGTTAATAAAGATTAATGTGATGATTAAAAATTTACTAAATGTGAGTAGTAAATTTTGAATGTTGATATGTACGATTTAGTGATTATATGAACGTACTTGAGTTACCTCAACCGAGTGTCACGCGTACACAAAAATTGAAGATGAGATTAGAAAAATACTTTAAGAGACTCAAATAAAAATTTAGAGTCCACAGATAATTCCGAAAGGATCGAATTAGTCAAGATAGTGTACCCGGGGGTACTAGTTGAGTGCTGAGCATTTTCGAGCTAAATCGGGACCATTCGAGGGCATTTTGGTCTCTTTACATTTTTGGGTTAGTAGACCTACGAATTTTGAAACCCTAAATCAGATTATAAGAGTTGAGGCTAGGGTTAGAAAGAAAGAAAATGCACCATATCCATTAGAGAAGAGAGAGAGGCAATTTCCTAAGGCAAAAGAAGGAAGGAGGGGGAATTCTAAGGAGATTTCACCACAAATTTGTTGGGAAGGAGGATTGAAGGATCAAAATCATCAACCATCATCAACAACTGCGAAATCAGACCCTACAAATCATAAGGCAAGTGGTTATTTGCAAAATAAATTGAGTTATAATACCCATATTTAAGCTTTATGAAGAACATGGTTTTTATGATATTTTGGGAGAAAAACAATTGATTATGATCCATGATTGGTAGGGATTGCATGTAGGACGTTTTTGGATCTCCACATATTCTGATATCATGGAAAACTAGATGATTAAATCGAACTAAAAATCTGGGATTAGGATGAAAGATGTAAAGAATGTATTTTTAGGGTTCTTGAATATTAGTAAGATTTTTAGTTAATTTGACCAAGATTTATAATGATTTTGTTGTTTTAAATCGTTAGTAATCATCCTAGAACATGTAGGAAAGATTAAAAATAGTTGGTTCCAAATATGGTGGATTATCATGAAAGATAGATTGATAGATAAAAATGGTGAAACCCACATGAAGAAGACGAACTGGGTCTGTCACTACTTGATCGATCGATCGACCCTTGAATGTCGATCGATCGAGAAGTCGATCGATCGACCATATCCCATTGATCGATCGACCCTGGCTGATCTCTAGAGAATTTTGTGAATAAATTTCCTTTTAAATACCATCGCTTAATGGGAACCTTAGTGATGATAATTTACCTGTGAGGAGACTTCATAAATACCAGTAGGTGTACCGTTAGATTTCTTCATAAATGATTGAGTGAAAATTTTGGAGAAATGGACCGACGGGAGAACGACCGATTGAGCCGTATGTTGGGATTATGCAAATTTAGCTACGAAAAGAGTGAGAGTAAATTCCGAAAAAATACCAGTAGGTTAAAGTTAACTTAACTACTAAATTAAGGGAGGGGTAACTAGGGCCCTTAGAGTTGCATGAATACTCGAATAAATGCAATAGTGAAATAAATTGTAAATTAATGAGTATGATGAATATAAGTAAAATATATTACGTACGGGTATGATTTGATAGGTCGGGTGTGTACCTACTAAATTATATAAATGTTTGGGTTAAGAGAATTTTACCTAAATTAATTATGTTAGGGTCGATGTGACATTCCGAACTAACATAAAGTTATTATATGTTTGGGGTCGATGAAGAAATGCCGAACCAAACAATAAACTGGTGTCGCGATGAAAGAGTCCTGAACCAGAATATGTGTATATATTTATATTTTTAAATAGTTGGGGTCGATGGATAATTCCGAACCAACTCTTACTTGGGGTCGATGAATCATTCCGAACCAAGAGTCCTTTATGTGTGGTAAAAGTCTATGCTAGTGATAACTAATATTCAATACATGATTGCGTGATAAAATGTATTCTATGTGCATAATCTACAGACTGAAAATAGTAGACAATGAGATGAATTGTAAATGTTTTTGTAATAATTTATAACATGATGTAATTATTACAAGAATAAGGATAATGAGCAGTAAATAAGTTACCTACGAGTATAGTACATGAATTATGGATTATTAAAATACTATGAGTAGGTTATGGAGAGTTAGTGAAGGGGTAGATTCAGTGGGCATTCTAATCTAGTTATCCGGGGTAGTATAACTAGGTGAACAAAGTATCCTTGTTAGACATGAACTATAGAAGAGAGGTGAGGAAGTCCAAGGGAGTGTGAGAAACCTTAAAATGTGTAATCAATAACTCAATTCTGATAACTGCTTGCAAAATATTTTCAAATGTTTTGAGTACTAACTCTTGCTATGTAAAATTTTTAAAAACCTTTTAGGTGCCCAGCCACAGGGACACCCAGCATGATTTCATTCCAGGGATTTGGGAGCTGCAGCACGTGTGGATGTTGCAGGGATTGTTTAGATGCTTCATCTTTTTCAGTTCTAGTACAGGATTTCAGTTTTAGCATTCTTAGTGGGGACATGTTGTCCTATCTTTGCTTTTATAGTTATTCTGATTCTGGATTTTGAGTTGTCTTTTGTTGGCCGTGGTTTTCGGCAAGACTTTACCTTCATTCAGTTATTTATGAAAGTGTTTTATTATTACTAGAATTGTAATGAGTTTGCATGGATTATTTGTTCTGCTTAAAGAAGATAAAATTTGGCACTCGCTTAATTTCACTTAGGTTGTTAGTAAATTAAAAAGCTTTTGGTAGTGATGCTAAGAATTAACCATTTAGGAAACCTGTTTAAATTAAATTAAGGCTTGATCACCCAAGGTTTAATTAGGCGGGGTGTCACAATAGGTTCCTAGAAATCATTATTTCTAACCTAAAGAAACCCATCCTGCATAGCGGATATTCAATTTTCCTCTTTAAGTTCTTCCTTTATATTCTTGCGCTTGGCATTTGACTTATAAAATACATAGCTAATAACGTTATCTAGATGAGCGCAAGTCTTGACACCTAAAGTAGGATCTCCTAAAATATCAGAAGGGTCATGACTCTTACGAACCTAAGTAGGTGCGTCCCCTAAATCAGGAGTAGGTTCCACCCTATGTGTGTGAAGGATAATGGGATCATTACAAGGGGGTGCATCATCCTCACACAAATGGTTAGGATCAACAAATATCGTCGGCTCATCATCTTTAGCAGTGACATTAATGGACTCCATAACCTTAGAGTTGCTCGAGTTAAAAACCTGACATTCTCTACTCATCGATGAGAATCCTACAAAAATTCCCTCATTGCTTTGAGAGTCAAACTTTCCTAATTGATCTCTATCCCTAAGGATGTAGCATTTACTCCAAAAGACACATAAATATGAAAGGTTGGGTTCCATCCATGTTCACCACTCATATAGAGTCTAAAGTGTGTGTCGATGAAGACATACCCCATTCACTATGTGGCATGTGTAGACACTGCCTTTGTCCAAAACCTCCTAGGCACTCTACGATCGAGAAGCATGGATCTAGCCATCTCTTGAATCGTCTGATTCTTCTTCTCAACAATCCCATTTTGCTAATGAGTTTTTACGACCAAAAATTCATATTTAATTCCAAGGCTATCACAGTAATTATTCACCTTTGATTATTTAAATTCAGTGATGTTGTTACTACGCATCCTATTGATGGTAACACCGTGTTGATTTTGCAGGACATGACAATTGATCATAAGAAACTCTACAACATCGGACTTCGCTCTTAGTAATCCTATTATGGAATAATGAGGGAAATCATCGACCATCACGAGGATTTACCTCTTACTACCCAAACTCTCGGTGAGAGTAGGACCAATAAGATCCTTATGAATCAACTCGAGAACACATGTAGGGTAATGGAATTCAGCTTTTGATGGGGGCTACAGACTTGTTTTCCCAACTGACAAGGACCACAATCCGCAGAAGTTGGCTTTCCAAGTGACGGTAAGGCAAGTACTAGGTTTTTCTTCGCTAAATGTTCCAACTCTATAAAATTAACATGACCTAAACATTGATGTCATAGATCTATAGAAGAGAACGTGGGGCTTTTGCACACAAATGAGGACTTGGCCACAATCCCATACCAGTTATGTTATGTCCTCACCCCTTGTAATAAAAGCTTACTGGCTTGATCAAAGACGTTAAACTCATTCCGATCAAACTTTACCACAAAGTCTACATTGCACAGCTGGCTAATGCTAATAAGTTTTTCTTTTACACCTTTGGCGTACAAAACATTATTTATCATAGGAAATTTGAGTATCTCTATCATACCACGTCCTATTGTGCTATATTTACTCTCATCTCTAAAGGTGACTTTATCGTCCTTGAGATCCTCAAAGTGGGTAAAAAATGAGTTGTCACTAGTCATGTGCTTGGAGAAACCACTATCAAAATACAACTGTGAGGTATTGTGAGATTTAAGAGAAACATGAACAAAAAGGTCTTTCACATCATGCTTAGGCACCCAAGAAGTGGGAACCTTTTGTTTACCCTTATCATTATTTGTTTTAACTGGGATGTTGGAAGTATCCACTAACGGCAAGGACATCCATTGGAACTCTTCCATCAAACTATGATAAGTGGTGACTAGATACTCAACCTGCTCTTTAAGGCTATCAAAATTGCTAAAGTGGTGCGACAGAGTATGTGTACGTAGAGTATGACCAAAGATATTGCAATACTCTATAAGGTAGCATTTTCTCTTTCAATAAATGCAGAAATAAACAGTCTTAGGCCCACCTTCGCTTGAGATTCTTAGTCGAACTTTTCTTTGGGGTTTTGTTTGATGGCCATAAGGATTCACAATGAATTCATGGATCGGTTCTTGTGCGATATGCAATGTGGAAGCATCGTCGATACATATTCCTTGCCTCTCACCTAACCCTAAACTGGGATTGAGGAACATCTTTTCCATCTTTCCAGATGTGTCCTCAATTTTTACCTTGACCTTCCGGGATCTCTCAAGATTACGAGTGAGTTGTTCTACAAGGGCTTTAAGTTTCTTTCGAGTATCTACAGATGCAAAGAGCTCATTCATAAGACTCGCCACTTGTTTGGTTAAGTCCCCTATCTCTTTATCCAAAATACTCTCCCTCTCTCTCCAAAGACTTTCTCTCTCTTTCTCCCAAAGGCATTCTAACGGAGGACTCTCTCTCTCTATCTCTTGTCTCTCCTAAATCTTTATTTAGAGCAATGATCCTAATAACTAACCCTTTATTTTGCTTTTTCAGTTTAAAGGACTCGACATATAACTCGACGTATGCGCGATGTAGGTCACTCTCGCTCTCACTTGCAACGTCCTGACCCTCACTCACATCGTTCTCATGGTTGATGTGCCCTTGTGAAATATCTTCCATACTGTCGTGCGGTCACTTTAAGTACTCAAATGACTAACTATGAGAGCGGTCAAGTTACATTTATGCGGTGATTCTTCTCCTTAATCCATCGACTCGACCTCCCTATCATCGTTAAGTGTGGCATTTAAAGCCGATTTGCCTTTTTCTTGACACTTTAATCTAGTTGGAAACTTATATGATTTGTGACCTCTCACATCGCACTCGTAACACCTCTGTTCCTCTCTTTTAGGGGCATCCTTTTTATTAATTATCAAATTTCTTCCCAAATTTAATTTTTCAGAACTCTTTTTATCTATAAATGTACCATTATTTTTAAGTTTAAAAAATCTCTAATTTTTTTTAGTAAATAGGGCCAAATCATCTAAATCTATGTCGTACTCAGAATTGGATGACACTTCCTCTCCTTTTCTAGATGACTCCTCTGTCTTTCTAGATGTCTCTTCACTCTTTCTCGACCAGCCCTTAAATTCGATCCCTTTGTCTTTTGGTTTTACCTTTTAGGAAACATGTCGATTTCATAAGTTTAAAGAACTCCTATAAGTTCTTCTAACCTAAGTGAATCTAACATACCTAAAGAATTAAGCACAGTGACGTTCGGGATAAAACATGTAGGCAATGATCTTAAAATCATTTTAACTACTCTAGTATCAGGATTTATTTCACCAAGAATACAACTAGTATTACCAATGTTCAACAAGAAAGCATAAAATTCATCAAAGCTCTCCGATTCAAGCATAATTTTGGTTTCGAATTTAGTAATCAAATTTTATAGTTTAGATGCCTTAATATCACTTATGCCCTCATGGTAAGTTGTAGGTCATTCCATGCCTCTTTTGACGTGGTGCAAATCATTTTACGTAGGAACTCGTTGAGTGAGACGACTCCAGAAATAGCACTAAGGCCACATGAATTATAAGTGCTCCATTTAAATTCATCCCCATTCCAAATAGACACAGGTTTTCGATTAGTCACATTATTTACGATGATAGAGGGAGGAGTCCAACCTCTTTCATAAGCTAAACAGACTCGTTCATCAATACACTTTAATGTGGATTTCATGCGGGCTTTCCAATAAGCATAATTGGATGCATAAAAAATGGCATTTTATTATATAAGTTATCCATTTGAACTTACCTTTTTCAAAAATCATTTTTTTTTCAAAAAATTGATATCAACAATTTTTTTTCAAAAAATAAATTTCATGGTAGAATTGTGTAAATGGATCTTGTAGAAATTTAAGATTGCGCTATGGTTTAATGATTAAACTTATTCAACTAAACAATCAGAAAGACAAATTTCATGAAAAATCCCCAAATGGGGCAAAAGCTATTCTTTTATTCCACTATAATATGTAAACCACGACTTACATGTACAAATAGAAATACAAACGTTTTACAGACGAAACTCCCGTAGGCTTTGGCACGTCTTCTTCAGCAAGAATTCCCACGAGAACTCCAAGAACAACAATGGAGACCCCTATCGACAAGTAGGACTCTAAGATAGGAATATATGTCTATGAGGTTTTATAGCGATTCATAGATATAATATGGGTAAATTGTGTGAATCAAAAGTGTTTTTGGATTTTAAAATAGAGGACTAGAATTGTAGCATGTCTGTAGAAGGAGGAGTTAAAAACTCTTGAAAAATACCTACAGGTAACATGAATTTATAGGAAAACACAATTTTTGAGGCGACGTTAAGTCATTCGAACGAAACATGAAGGTCATTCGAATGAGATCGAGATCTCGTTAGATGCACCCTTCAAATGACCAACAAACGACCTAATAAAAACCAAATATAGTACTGGTCCGTTTGATCCATATTCCATGTATGGCTTCAAATGACTTATCAAATGATCCATCTTTGTCGTTTAAACGACTGTAAGCAAAAAATATTCTATTTAAAAGTCCAGCCTCATCTTTAATAAAATAAAATAAAGTTTAAATAGAATAAATTTCTCCCAGATATAAATGCGAAAAACTAATAACTTCAAATAAATAATACCATAAAAAGGTGGAGTAGCGGAGAATGGTTGAAGTTGATTCGTGACGGACGTTGATGAGAAGGTTGCTAACGATTCGAATTGTGAATGTCATGGATGATGGTGTAGACATGCTAATATAACGGGATAAGCCATAACTCATGTGATCTAGGACAGTAGATATAATTCCTAGATTCTGATGTACAATGAGAGAAATATGTCCTTACATGAGGAACTTGACTGTTACTAGGTTCATTGGCACATACACTCTCATTTTCCTAATTGTCAAAACACATGTTCACACTCTTCTTCAGTGATGGGTGAAGCTGAAATTTAAATCAATATAATATACTCTGGTTATGGAGATAAGCGTGTGTATGTTGACCACGAGGAAGGGATGTTGTTCATAAATTATCCAAATTGTTTTATAACTTGGCCAATTAATTTTTTGGTCAAGTCTACACATTGAACAATATTTTATTTTTTAATAAATTTGTAATATTTCAATTAGTTGGGACATCTGCTTGGTTCGAATGAATTTTCTCGTAATATTTCTTTTTGATCGAGTTGAATCGATGTTCTTTGAATTTAATCTAAATTTGTTTGGGTTGAATGAATTTGGTTGAATTATAAACTGAGATTTTTTGTATCTAACCTATTGTAGCACCCCATATTTTTCGAGTATTTATAATCTAATTAATTCGGGTATTTTTAATTTACACGTGTGTCGTAATTTAATTGAATTTATTATCATGTATTTATTAAAATATTAATCGGGAGAGATAATGGTTAATATTTATGGAAAAAAATTACTAAGTGAATAGTATATAATTAATTTTACATCATAACGAGAAATAGTTACGTGATGGTGTTATAGCTCAATCGGGAGTCGCATGTAGACAATATGAGATCGAGATAAGAAATTCTTATGGATTTAATCGGATGGCAATTTCCAGGTCACGGTTGATTCCGAATGGGTCGAAATAGTTAGAATAGTGTACCCAGATGTGTTGTTTGGGTCATGGGGTGATTTTAGACCAAACCAATACCAAATAAGGGCATTTCGATAATTAAAGAGTCTAGGGTATATGGAACTCTGAAAATTTAAGAAGTATATCAGCCTATTTGAGTGAGAGGCTAGGGTTACAATATTTTAGAGAGAGGCGGCCACAGAAGAGGAAGAGGAGAAGGAAACTAGCCCTTCTCACACCGTTTTGCACGCCGAAATCGAGATCGGAGCAAGCGAAGATCAAATACATCATCAATTAACAGTAATCAGACATGGTGGATGTGACAACCCGCCTACTAAAATAAGAGGTGGCCAGCCCGATACTCTAATAATCACAGGAATCCTAGATGGTCCATTCTCAGCATCACGGTCGTTAAAATAATAGTACGAGATAACCACCAATTATTTTAGGAAAACGGACTGTCAAAATTAAATTTTATAAGAAAAAGAGAAACATTTAGACAATCCAACTTGCAAAAACGTTGGATACCAAAAATCAACGGGTAATAAAATACAATATGCATAAATCAATAACCGAATAAGCTGTCGGTTAACAGACTAATACAAACAGGTTACACCGACTATTACAGATTAATTATCACGTTATAATAAATGAGAACAAAGCATGGACAACACGCCCGAATAAATATACCGAACATAACTAGAGTACAATGGAAAGAAGCGTCTATAATACATATCCTACAACACCCGTAAAATGCTATAGCTCCAAGACAACTAGAATGGAGAGGTCAATACGATCGTCCTTGCGGAGGAGCACCTGAACGGACAAAGAGTTCATGCAAAACAAAGAAAGATAGATGGGTCAGGGCCCGATTTGATATGATTACCATGTGACTAAAATGCATGATAGTTATGAACGTAACTATCTCTCGCAATTAAATCATAAAATTTCTCACCTCTCAATCTAGAAGAAAAACTTATCATAATATCAATGCTAATGCTCAATGATCATATAAGCATGGGAGAACTCATCTATGAATACTTAAGGAGATATCAATTCAATTATTCACAATATAAGGTCACAATTCCTCTTTCTCTTTTAGGAAATACATATATGGCAATTCATTTTACAAAATGTTTACCAAGTCAATTTTATCTCATAACTTTCTATTTCCCTTCTTCCATCCAGGAAATATATTCAAAGCAACTTTATTATCATAAAATGCTTTTTCATATCATAACTTCTCAATTTCCCTTCTTCCATCCAGGAAATGTATTTAAAGCAACTTTACTATCATAAAATTCTTTAAAATCAATAATGTCCCACATTATTAAGAATAGTTATATTTCATATCATATAACGTTTCTAAGACCGTCCGTCCGGGTTTCCCCACTGTGCGCGCCCCTAAATGGCTATCATCTTCCAGGGCCTATCACCAAGACAACCTAGGATCCTACAATGCGAGACGTTGGGAAGCGGCCATATACCCGCGAGTGAGTCATAACCACACCCGGAATTACCTCACTAGCGCCAAATAAACATACAATAACCGATCATATGGCCGAGGACTATATTCACCCTACATTCATTAGCCATGGGACTTCACCTCACGCGCGTAACTTCCCTTATGATAGCGATTTAGAGAGGTGTGTCTACGTAAATTATCATTTATGAAAATCATTTCTTTTTACATTTTGAAATCATTCACATTTTACATTCTCAAAACCATTTATTTTAAATGATGAAATACCAATTTTATAATGTGCATTTCTTATTCTTAAAGTCATATTTTATTAATGACCTATGACCCGAAGTGCCAATATCCTCACTCTAGTCTCCAAGAATCCAAAACAATATCCCAAATCGTCAAAGTGAGTCTCCCTTAATAATGGTCTCCCAAGAGTCCCAAATTTTATCATTCTATGTTCGATAGATTTTCAGTTAACATTCTATATCAAACGAGGGATTAACCTCTATAAAATACCCCTTGGGATAAGCCCAATTATCCCCATGCTAGCCCTGGACAATTGCCTACCCAATACAAACCTCTAAAACTCTTCATTACTTCCCAAAGGAAGGTTCCTAAACCTCGAACCTAAAATAAATGGGATAAAAATAAAACTAGAAAAAATCTCACAAAATAGGGCATCCAAATCGATTCGCCCTAGGGCCGAATCAATTCACCCCTGATTGCGAATCGATTCGCCTAAAAACGAATCGATTCGATGAGTAAAACCAACATTCTGTCATAGCCGAATCGATTTGGCCCCAACCGGAATCGATTTAGTTTACCCAGACTTGTGACCTTCCCCATATCCGAATCGATTCGCCTAGAGGCTGAATCGATTCGGCCCTGCAGAATTGCCCAATTTGGGCTACGGGTTTAAGAACCCTAAATTTCTCCAAACCCAAAATCTTCCATTTTCTCCAACCTCAACAACAACCAATTCTACCAAAACAATCCTACACAACAACTAACTAATTTTCCCAACTCAAATCAAGTTAAACTATAAAATTAAGGGTTTAAACATCAAAATCATCAAAAACCCATTTATGGTTTAATTCTCCAAAAACTAACTATACATCCAATATATCATATTAAATCATGACCTATCAAGTAAGAAACTTTCCTCAAGTTTGTAGCCTCGAATTCCCTTCATGTAGCATCGATTTCAAGCTCAAATCTTCCATTTCTCTCTCTTTTCTCCATTTTCTCCCAACTCTCTCTTCTCTCTCTCTCTCTCTCTTGGATTATAACATGAAATGAGAAAAAGTAAAAGGGTTGGAAGAATTATACGGGTCTTAAACACAAATTACCCTCTTTTAAATGTTGATACACCATTACTCATATACCCTCCTGGGGGCCATGGTCGGACTCAATATCACCGACATCGGGGCTAACACACACACACGACGTCCCGAGAAGCGGTCATAGCTCCTAACTTGTCAATGATATGAAACATACCCACCATGTCTCACCCCAAAAGAATGTAAATCACATAATAACACAATGGCCGACTATGACCTGGGGAATATCCACACTCTGCTCCTCGAGCCATGGTGCTCACCCTCAACGCGCAAACTTCCCAATGATAGCATATGCGGGGTATGCTTCACCACATAAGTATATATATCATTCACATGCACAATATATATACATCCATATGATTACATCATATAATTAAACCATCACATACGGTTTAGATATTCACAACATGAATATACACATATATCCATATATATACAACTATATATGTCCACATATCCATATAATTATACACATTATCCCTCGTCCGTATGTATAAGATTTATAAACTCGGCTATAAGTATACATAATCCTCAATATATTAGCCGTCATCCCCAAACACATTCAATTTGCCTCGATATGTTAATACGATCCCTAACTTGAAGCATATTCATCCATTTCTCCTATGATATAAAAATATTCCAACATAGATATATCTCCCATATTTAGGTTATCACACAAAGTTTAGTGTAGGTAACAATCACTACACATCATATCTATATCCGAAAGTACATCAATATCTCAAGTACTTATTCAACCATTGGTACATACATAACTAATATTCTATAAACCTCAAGCTCAATCTTAAATTCGTCACATGATTCCGTCACTTTTAGGGAAATACCACATTGATATATAATCACTATCTCGACTACGGTTTAATTACTCCTATAAACCCCTAAATCTTATTCCATTTTCAACCTATTCCTCAAGTTAAACATTACTAAGGGTAAGCAACCACTCTCTCTTGTCGGTCCCCAATCCGTATCTAAATAGAATCCTATCTCTATATGGATTCGACATAAATATATGCCTAGGATTTCACAATGTACCCTCGTAACTCTATCTCTAATAGAACTTAACCTCACCTCATATCTAAACTCACTTTTGATCTATAATTAGGATTCCCATCCCTAACGAGGTTTCCCACAATCTCTATACACAACTCCAATGCCTACACATAAACATATATTTTCCCAAACTATTTCAAGAAGTTCCCATAATCATAACATGTGAGAAACCCTGTAAATATCTCCAAAACATTTTTCTTACATCCTATAATCATGTCCCAAATCAATAAACCCAACCAAAAAGGGTTAGAAATCATCCTAGAAAAATTCCACAAAACAGCCCTGTTTTCGAATCGATTCAGCCTGGCCCGAATCGATTCGGTATCAAGGGCGAATCGATTCACTCCAACTGAGAATCGATTAGGTCAAAAGGACCTGGGACTCTATCTCAATCTGAATCGATTCGCCTTGGGTTCGAATCGATTCGGTCATGCAAACCTGCCAATTTTACCTAAGCCGAATCGATTCGCCTTGCAGAACCCTAAAGGTCTCTTCTTCTTCATGAAACCCACGAATTTAAAACCCTAAAATTTCACTTCTAACCCGTAAACCTTCATCCTATCATGATTCTAAGATAATAAATCAACCCAAAGTTGGTCCCAACCATTTCTACACCATCAAATCCATATATAAACTTAAATTTCAAGATTAAACCAAAAAATATAGTTTTTGCTAAATATACCCAAAATCCGTTTCTTTTATCCACAAATTATGAAATGAAATTCACAAATGAAATATTTAGCAAGATTAAACACTTGCCTCAAAATTGTAGAGGTTGGATTGTCCTCGAGATCACGTTTGGGCCGGAAATCTCCAAGCTTTCTTCCTCTCTCTCGTCATTTCTTCTTCTTTCTTTCTTCCTTTCTCTTTTCTTTCTATTTCTCTTTCTCTCAAATGAGAAGGCTTGATTCGTAAGCCTCTTAATACTTTAAAACAATAATCCCAGTTTTAAATGTTAATACACACTTTAAATGACTCGTTTACTCCAATTCGAGTCAAACTTACTTAAAAATACTCCGGAACAGAAATGAAACCCAATGACAGTCATTTTGACTATCTCGACCCATCCGAAAACAATGGCGCACTCAGAATTATCATTCGAAATACTTTAAAATGTCCTCAATTTTTGGACATAAATTTCCAAATTTTAAAATTCTCCAATTTAATTAAATTTTAATCTTTCTCAAAATTACATTTCTCAATCCCAAAATCGTGGGGTGTTACACTCTTCCCCCATTACAAGAATTTCGCCCACAAAATTTAGGTTATACCTAGGACTTCAATCTCATCTAGTCCTTACATCTACCCTCTAGTTTACTATACCGATCCTTTCCAGTTCTCGCATCAAACCATGTAGATTTTAAAAAATCAAACTAACTACCCAGGGCGCCCATACACCCCGTACCCGAGCGCCACTCGTAGAAACATAATCAGGCTCCACTAGCCTCAAATCGTAATATAACTCTCTACAAACGTAATCTATAGTAACATATTAAGTATATAAAAGATTGAAATTCCCAATGATTGAACTCTTCTCAATTCCTGACACTATCTACCTTCGTGCAGGGGAGGTCTCGCAAGCGAAATCCAAAGAAGGAACCCTCCCAATACACTACTGTGTATCTATGTCGGGGATTGAGATCGGTTAAACCAGGGTTAAGGTTTTATAAAAAAAATTGACTTTTAGATATCTCCCGAAGGCCTATGTAACAATACAATATAAAATAATTCCATGTCTCTCGACACGCCAAACAAACACCTTATGTTTAGGACACAAGGCCTCAACAAATACAATACTCTACCCAGTACCTAGTTCTCAAAACAAGCACAACTATGAGCTAAATTCTCCGCTTAAAATAACTCTACTAAATTCTTAACCTCTCAGTTATGCAATTTCTTTATATTACCTCAACACCTTTCCACAAGATAAGTTCTTCCCTCATTGGAACGCTAGAATTACCTGCCCTAGCCTATACATAAACCAATATCCTTAACAATTCACACTCCCGAAAATCAATAGAGTAACTCTCTACTAGCTTATCACAGAACGGTTTAACATCCCAAAAGATGTCGTACAAAGACTATACTTGCTCACTCCCAAAAGATGTCGTACAAACATCCCAAAAGATGTTGTACAAAGACCATACTTCCCTGAAGGTAATACTCCCATTATTAGGACAGCTCCTCACACCTCACATTGGTAAAAGCCACCAACACTCGGTTCCTAACAAATGTTGAAAAATTCCTCAATCTAGATCTCCCAAGGTCTCCCTATTCTCTCCTCATCAGTACCTACCTTATCGATCATGAAACTCTCCTTCTTATTTCAGCCTGAATTGCAAAAAGAAATATCTCAAATCAAAGTGCACCTAAAGATCTGTTATGGGTAGTACATCTATCATCTAGTCAAAGCGACGTCTGAGATGAAAGAAACTGTGTCAGAATGTCATTCGAACGAGTGCATCTCGCAGAAGAAGATAAACGTAGTGAATAGAACAATCCTGATAGTAGGGCTTTATATCAAGAACGTCAACGGGAGAACGCAAAAACCCGCACAGATCCTAAAGACTCTAGAACCTGATGCTCTGATACCATCTGTAACACCCCGCTTAAAATAATAACGGGTGGACAACCCTATACTACCTTAAATGAGGAATCTCAGATGGCTCAATCTCAACATCAACATACTATACAATAACGTATAAGACTAACTACCCGAAATCATATAAGCAAGATGTTAAAATTAAATAAACTATGCAACAGACAACAAACCAACACTATAGAACTACTAACAAAGGTGGAATGTACAAGTATGATGAAGAAATAAGGTACTAGAATAAAATGAGATGAATGTATACAAAGAATATACCCGAATAAGCTGTCGGGTCACAGACGGTACAATAACCATAAAGAAGAAATATAAACATCTATAAATGTCCCTTGGGTATAAACCTGATATACAATATGAATCCTACCTAGAATTACAAGAAGTAAGAAGCGACTACCAGCTAAATCCCGCAACAGTCCGCACCTGTTACGGCTCCCACGACTCTGGATAGAAGGGCACCCGTCATCCATACGGTAGGACACCTGTAGTAATATACATATATATACAGGAGAGAAATATAAACGGTTCAGAGCCTGAGGTGTAAAAATATTTAACAAGTGTGTTAACCATGCATAATAAATATAAATGACTTATTTCATAATTAAAGTGGAATCGCACTCTCGTGAAATCGCAACTCACCTCTCATCTAATAGCGCGCACCTATTCGCATCCTGAAATTTTAATTAAGTTACCCCACCCATAAGGACAACCTAACTTAACTTAGGCATGACCTATACCCACAAGACCTGCCATCCTAACATTACCCCATAATCCTTTCCCATTCCAATTACATTTAATTTCATTTACACCTGTATGCCATACTAGGCCTACTTGATTCCGGTTTATAATTTAATCAGTTATGACTCTTAATACGTTACCCATTTACATTCAATCATATGATTTAATCTCTAAATAACATGCATATAAATTAATAAGGAAAAAACTTCTCACCACTCTCAACATTGCACTGCGTTTCGTGCGTGGGGCGTCTCGCAAAGCGAAATCCAAAGAAGGCACCCCCCCAATACACTACTCATTGACAATGTTGATCGTAGGGATCCATTATGTCATACACACAATTGCTATTTCTGCAACTACTGAAACTAGATTCCTCTCTAAGAGTAACCTCAAAATCTCCAATAAATAACCTTGGGATGATGTATTCGAAGTATTCCTTAAGTGCGGTACATCAACCCCCAACAATCTGGTACACCATAATCATCCAAGATGTACTCTGTAGGAATTCCATATCCTTTCACCTATAGGATATATAAATATATATAGGTATTTATTCTAACTATATATATATATATATATATATATATATATATATATATAACCATTCATTTCGATAGCCACGTGTACATATCATATATAATGTACAATGGCCATCCACATAATATAACCGGCTATATATCGCCAATATACTGCACCATGCTATCATCTTCCAGGGCATTACACATATACCCTCCTGGGGGCCACGGTCGGACCCAATATCACTGACATCGGGGCCAACACACACACACGACGTCCCGGGAAGCGGTCATAGCTCCTAACCGGTCAATGATATGAAACATACCCACCACGTCTCACCCCAAAAGAATGTAAATCACATAATAACACAATGGACGACTATGACCTGAGGAATATCCACACTCTGCTCCTCGAGCCAGGGTGCTCACCCTCAACGCGCAAACTTCCCAATGATAGCATATGCGGGGTATGCTTCACCACATAAGTATATATATCATTCACATGCACAATATATATACATCCATATGATTACATCATATAATTAAACTATCACATACGGTTTAGATATTCACAACATGAATATACACATATATCCATATATATACAACTATATATGTCCACATATCCATATAATTATACACATTATCCCTCGTCCGTATGTATAAGATTTATAAACTCGGCTATAAGTAAACATAATCCTCAATATACTATCCGTCATCCCTAAACACATTCAATTTGCCTCGATATGTTAATACGATCCCTAACTTGAAGCATATTCATCCATTTCTCCTATGATATACAAATCTTCCAACATAGATATATCTCCCATATTTAGGTTATCACATAAAGTTTAGTGTAGGTAACAATCACTACACATCATATCTATATCCGAAAGTACATCAATATCTCAAGTACTTATTCAACCATTGGTACATACATAACTAATATTTTATAAACCTCAAGCTCAATCTTAAATTCGTCACATGATCCCGTCACTTTTAGGGAAATACCACAATGATATATAATCACTATCCCGACTACGGTTTAATTACTCCAATAATACCCTAAATCTTATTTCATTTGCAACCTATTCCTCAATTTAAACATTACTAAGGGTAAGCAACCACTCTCTCCCATCAGTCCGCAATCCGTATCTAAATAGAATCCTATCTCTATATGGATTCGACATATATATAGGCCTAGGATTTCACAATGTACCCTCGTAACTCTATCTCTAATAGAACTTAACCTCACCTCATATATAAACTCACTTTTGATCTATAATTAGGATTCCCATCCCTAACGAGGTTTCCCACAATCTCTATACACAACTCCAATACCTACACATAAACATATATTTTCCCAAACTATTTCAAGAAGTCCCCATAATCATAACATGTGAGAAACCCTGTAAATATCTCCAAAACATTTTTCTTACATCATATAATCATGTCCCATATCAATAAACCCAACCAAAAAGGGTTAGAAATCATCCTAGAAAAATTTCACAAAGTAGCCCTGTTCTGATTCGGTCTCAAGGGCGAATCAATTCGTTCCAACTGTGAATCGATTTGGTCTAAAGGACCTGGGACTCTGTCTCAATCCGAATCGATTCGCCTTGGGTCTGAATCGATTCGGTCATGCAAACCTGCCAATTTTGCGTAAGCCGAATCGATTCACTGAAGGGGGGAATCGATTCGGGTCTATAGTTTCCTAAAGGTCTCTTCTTCTTCATGAAACCCACGAATTTAAAACCCTAAAATTTCACTTCTAACCCCTAAACCTTCATCCTATCATGATTCTAAGATAATAAATCAACCCAAAGTTGGTCCCAACCATTTCTACACCATCAAACCCATATATAAACATAATTTTCAAAATTAAACCCAAAAATCTAGGTTTTGCTAAATATACCCAAAATCCATTTCTTTTATCCACAAATTATGAAATGAAATACACAAATGAAATATTTAGCAAGATTAAACACTTGCCTCGAAATTGTAGAGGTTGGATCGTCCTTGAGATCACGTTTGGGCCGAAAATCTCCAAGCTTTCTTCCTCTCTCTCTTCTTTTCTTCTTCTTTCTTTCTTCCTTTCTCTTTTCTTTCTATTTCTCTTTCTATCAAATGAAAAGGCTTGATTCGTAAGCCACTTAAGCCTTTAAAACAATATTCCCAGTTTTAAATGTTAATACACACTTTAAATGACTCGTTTACTCCAATTCGAGTCAAACTAACTTAAAAATACTCCGAAATCGAATTGAAACCCAATGACAGTCATTTTGACTTTCTCGACCCATCCGAAAATAATGGAGGACTCAGAATTATCATTCGGAATACTTTAAAATGTCCTCAATTTTTGGACTTAAATTTCCAAATTTTAAAATTCTCCAATTTAATTAAATTTTAATCTTTCTTAAAATTACATTTCTCAGTCTCAAAATTATGGGGTGTTACACCATTGAGCGAAGAGATTTATTTCTTTATTAATTAAGTGTTGAGAACTTAGTGATAGTGATAGCACCATATCATATGACACCTCAATGAAATGGTCATGGACGATTTGACTTAGGTGTCCAGGACAAGATTTAAGGGATCTTAATTATGTGCTTTGGACCCCCGGATCTTGATGACCGACAATGCCAGGTAGTAGTGTATCGGGTGGGGTTCCTTGTTTGGTTTTCATTTGCAAGACATCCCACTCATGAACCTTAGCGAACGTCGAAAGTCAGTACATGTGTGGTCTTTAGGATATGGATCTTGTACACTAATTGTTGCACGGATGTGTGGTTAAATTTGTGAGTTGAGAGTTATTTTTAGGGTTTAAGGCTAGTAGGAGACTGGTAGTATTTTTACAGTTATGCATGGTGTATAGTGTGTATGGGCACCCTAATTAGTTGTAATTTTAGCATATTCCGCAAGTAGAGACATGGGAATGTGTAGGTAACATAAGAGTAAATACATAAGAATGTTGACACATAGGTATGTCAGGACTTTCCCAAGTAGAGGAAACACTTTAGTCGTTAATAGTTAGGCTCATCGTAGTGGAAAATATCGGATGGAATTTTAATGTGTTGTGTATTCGGTAATAATGGTAGATAAATGAAGATGTAAGGAAAAATTTACAATCGAGTCAATTTGTAGTATTGGCTTAATTTCGGGCAAAACTACTTGAGTCATAAGATAGATATTCTTATGTATCTTTCTAAGCCTATGGAGAGTGTGTGTTGAAGACGTAGCGGTCAGATTTTAAAGCTTCATCATTGTCGAGTTTCTAGTACCAAGTTTCACATCATCAACATGATCAATATGAGGATTTCATAGTCTCCAAAAGGTATGAATGCATTTAATATATATAGGGAGACGTGGAATATTTTATGGGTGTTATTTTAGTATAAAATGACTTTTATTTTCAGAAATTATTTTTATAGCTTTGTATAAAAAATTTAGGACTTAATTTGAAAAATTGAAATTTCTTAATTGTCATTTGTAGTGTCGTTCGAACGAGAAATCGGATGAGTCTTCTAACGAGTTTAAGTAATTTTTCTCTGAATTATCGTTAGAACCTCGTTCGAACGAATTCGTTCGAATGAGATATCAAACGAGTTTTGCCCCATAAAATCTGAATTTTCGTTAGAAGATATTCGAGCAATGTTGTTCGAACGACCTGGGCAGATTTTGAATTTTTTTGGCAGTTTTAAAATTAATCACCCATGTTCCCCACATGACCCACTAACTTTTCTAGGCTTACTTTAGTGCGGTAACGAGCCTTTTCAAGATAACTTTTTCATCTTTCAAGAGAGTTTTGAGAGAAAAAATATCTAAAGAAAAAGTTCATGTTTTGTGTTTTTGTTTCATGGATTAAATTCTACCAAAACACATACACCCATATCTTTATTTAATTCCAATCTTTCATATATATACATTGTGCTTGGAGAGTTGTTTGGCACTGGGTTTTCTCTACACCATCAAGAAGAGAGTTATTGGTGTAAGTCTACTATCTTTTAATTGTAATTCCATACCTAGTGGACTTGTTAGACCAGGGCCGTTCGAGGTATTTCCCATTTGGGTTTTCCTCATAGATCGACGCGTAGTGTGATGTGATTTGTTTTATCTTGCAAAACACCTTAGAATTCTTGATTTGGTTTAAGTAAGATAAAATTGGGTTTAATCACACTTTATTTTAATATGGTGCTAATTAAATTTGGATGATGTTTAATTAATTTAATTCAAGTCATTAGTTTTAATTTGATAAAACTTAATTTGGCCTAAATAGAAAATTGAATTTTTATTGTTAGGCAAATTGTTAGGACTTGGGTTGAGTTAATTTGGTTTTAGTGAAAATTATTGTCTGTGTAGTTTTATTTCACTTTTAGTTTAGTTTAATTTTAATTTCAAAGAAATTAAAATTTGTAGGTTGTTTTTTTGTTTAAAATTTGAAAAGAAAATTTTTGGGGGAATTTTCTTGAACCATCACACATTAATTGTTTGAATTTTAAAATTTGGGGGCTTCCGCACTATCAAGTGGTATATGAGCATTTAGTGTAGAGACAACCCTTTTTCAGAAGAAGTATTTTGATGTAAGTTGACTAGCGCGACTTGGTCACTAGTGTGAATGGTAACATATAGACCATTGGGCTGAAGAGTACTATTAGTTGAGACGTAGTGGGAACAACTAGATATTTCAACTTTGGGAAGATATGGATATAATGTGAGGTAGTTTTCGAAGCTATTAATACCACTCTTATTCGAATTTCGAGGATAAAGTTCCATTGTAAGGGAGAAAGTATGTAACACCCCGTATTTTCGAGTGTTTATAATTTAATTAATTCTAGTATTTTTAATTTACACATGTGCCGTAATTTAATTGAATTTATTATTATGCATTTATTAAAAAATAATCAGGAGAGATAATGGTTAATAGTTATGGAATAAAATTACTAAGTGAATATTATATAATTATTTTTACGTCATAACGATAAATAGTGGCGTCATAGTGTTATAGCTCAACCCGTAGTTGTATGTAGTCTATATGAGGTCAATGTAAGAAATTATTGTAGAGTGACTCGGATGGAAATTTCAAGGTCACCGTTGATTCCGAATGCGTCAAAATAGTCAGCATTCCCGGGACGATTTTAGATCGATCCAGGACCAAATAAGGGCGTTTTGATCATTATAGAGTCTAGGTAGATGGAACTTCGAAAATTTAAGAAGTATATAATCCAATTTAAGTGAGAGGCAAGGGTTACAATAATTTAGAGAGAGAGAGGAGGAGGCCATAGGAGAGGAAGAGGAGAAGGAAACTAGGCCTTCCCACACCGTTTTGCATCACAGACGTCACCGAAATCGAGATTGGAGCAAGGGAAGATCAACTCCATCATCAATTAATAAAATCAGAGTTGTTGGATCGAGGAAAGTGTTTATCTTGCATTATTTTAAGTATGTTGTAATACCCATGTAGTGTAGGGTTTAAATCTTAAGATTTAAATGATATTCTTAGGATTTGGATGGGTAAAGTTCACGATTCGGGGTAGTAATTCATGTTGAATAAATCCGTATGTGTAGATAACACAACATTAGAGTATATATGATGATTAACATGTAATAAATCTGGGTAAATTGATGTACATGCATGAGGAACAAATTAAGTAGGGTTATGGGATATTATGGGTTTTGATCCATTCTTATGTAGATTTTTCGTAGTCTTGATGTGTTATTTACGTTTCAAACTGTCCCTACACATATATTTGATGTTATAGTATGTTGGTTGGGATTTTGGGAAAGATCCATGGATGTTTAAGGTGTAAAACATGGAGAAATGTTACTTGGGGACGAAGCTACCCAAACCCAGGATCGCTCGATTAATCATGGGATGTCGATCGATTGATGGATGGATCGATCGATGGATATGGGTTGATTTATCGACCAAAGCTATTTTGAGGTCCTTTGGATTATTTACACAGTTTTCCTTAGCGATGACTGTGTGAGGACTTTGGTAATGTTATAGTTACAATATAGATACTTAGAGAAGATCGATAAGTATGTGGTTGTGGTCCGACTTGCTCATAGTAAGAGTGAATTGGGATTTGGACCAATGAGAGTTAACCAATGATGTTGTGTATAGAGAATTTAATTATTAGGTTACGGGAAGAGAAAAAGGGGACCTAAGGATTTACGCAGTCAAATAGTGAGGTATTAACTTCTGAAATTAATTAAGGGATGGTTAGGACCCTTAGAGTACTGAGTGATACTCAAGAAAATAAGAAAAAGAGTAGTAAGTGTGAATCGTTAGTACATTGAGTATTCGAGAGTTATATACTATGTGCTGAATATGGCTCTAGGTTTAGTGTATACCTATATGGATATGCTTATAGGTGGGGTGTCTGGATATAATTATAGGTTGTGTGTATGACTATTTCATGTGTGTGAACATACCTATGCTACTTGCTATTACAGGAGGTTTTCGCGCAGTGCGCGATCCCACCTTGGCTATTCCAGTGAGGTCCGGATGTGTGCCCCAAAATGTGGAACTTAGGGTGGCTCACTATGTGAAGTGTATTAGTGGGACTAGCAGGTCATTTGGGTACATTAGGTATGTTCGTAGCCCAAAGGCTTAGAACCAAGTTTGCCTCGAAATATGTGTGATTTGATTCATGGTTCTAGGTGACATTCTGAACCTGTAGTCTTTGATTTTGTAGGAGAGGTACATGGACTTAATGATAGAGTATGCATGCATCACAATAGTTATTCCAGAGGATATGGTATTGGTATATATAGTGGTGTGTTACATATACATATATGATAGTGTGATGATTCCACTTATGTGCGATAGTATGCCAGAGAGATAGTGTATACCTAAAAGGTACTTCAAGTATGAGAAACTTAAACTGTTAATGAGAAAAATAACATTCGAATACAAATCATTATTGGTTTGATGGTAGCGTATCGTATGGGTGGTATGGGGGAGCTCAACCTAGTATGGACATTTAGATACTAAGGCCTAGTTAGGCTAGGTACCATAGTTAGGTGGGTAAAGTAAGAGACGTTAGGCGTGCACAATGTATGAGAGGTTAGGAACTGATGGGAATGTATGCTGAACTAACGTGTGTTTCTAATATCTGCTTTTATAACTGCAATTTAAATATTTGCTAAATAGTTTTCAAAATGTTTTGGGGTCTTACCTATATCAAATCTATTTTTAAAACATTTTAGGTATCCAGCCATAGGGACACCAAGCTTGAGGAGTCATTCTAGGGATGCGTAGCTGCAGTATAATGGAGGCTTGCAGGACTTTGTATATATAATTTAGTTGTTCATTCCTATACTAGGTTGCTGATTCAGTAGTTTATTTGAGCATATTTCCCCTTTTTAGTTGATAAATTTCAGTTTTTATTTGTCAAACGATGTATTCAGATTTTCTTTTATTCCATTAAACTTATGGTTTGGATTTTTATTTTGGAACTGATGGATTATTCGGTATGTGTATATATTTATCATGTGATGACTTAAACTCTTATATTTGAATGGATTCTTGAGTTATATTTTATTTCCATATGTTGTTACATTAATGAAAGATGAAATTTGGCATCGGCTTAAATTAACATAGGTGATTAGTAAATTAAAAAGTTTTCGACAGTGATGCTAAGAATGAACCAAATGAGATTCCTAGTTATTTTGATAAAGGACTGATCACCCGTGATTAATGTAGCCAGGTTATCACACCTATTTATATAGATGACTTGAATTTCGAAGAAAACTTAATTGATTTACCACAATACAAAGAGTGGATGGGAGAGAGTCACAAAGTATCTGATAATCATGTAGAGGGCATTTGGGAAATCTTAATAGTGATAAGATTTTGTGTCCATGCAATCGTTGCATAAAGGGAAAATTTATGTCCTTGGATGATGGTGAATTGCATTTGCTAATACGGGGTATGATTAAAGACTATAAGATATAATGGACACTCCATGGGGAGAAGAATGTACCATATGTTTCAGAAGAATTACTAGTACATGATCACGTGATGGAATACCACCGGGTAAAAGTGTTGAACGATTTTTTAGCACATCGTCATTTGACCGACCTAATTGATGATGCTTACGGAGTCCCCATAATCAAAACTACCAGCTAATGGATACGGATAATGTGCATTATGACCAAGTCAATGAACAAGTTGATGCTGAATTACCCAAATGTAGGGAATACATACGCTTAAAAGCCGATGCGGCTAGACCTTTGCTTATAAATTTCAAAGAAGATCAGTGTGTATTATACGCATTAATCGGTTTTCATAATTTGAAGAGTCAGTTGGGTTTGTCAAGAAATAACATAACTGAAATTCTTAAGCGGGTTAAAGAAATTCTCCCAACAGAGGACACATTACCAGACAAATATCCTAGCATGAAGAAGAGCTTGAAGCGTTTGGGTTTTAAGTAAAAATCTATGCAAGCATGTGATTGCAAATTGTATTGTAACGAGCATGAAGAAAAGGACGATTTTCATGTATGCAGTGAGCCTAGGTATATTCCTTATGATAATCTAAAAGTCAGGATTGCAAAATATCGCAAGTGCTCGCAAGTTTCGCAAAAGGTTTTAAAGTATTTCCCCCTCGGACCATGGTTTAAATGATTTTTTAGTGTATCGTGGATAGGATAGACAACGACATGTCATGCTCGATGCAAGGTGGGTGGGAATCTCATGCATCATCTAGTTGATTAACTCATATGAAAATTTTCAAATGCACAACACCATGAATTTGCAAAGGGACTGCACAATGTCCATTTTGCATTATTAACCGAGGGTTTATCCTTTCGGTAATTTAAGTACTAATAAAAGTTATTGGCCATTTCTCAACGTGCCTTTAAGTATCCCTCCTACACTGTGCATGAGAAAGGAGTTCACATTATTATCGTTATTGATACTCTGACCGAAGGCTTCCAATGATTATATTGATATACTCTTATCCCCATTAATCGATGAACTTAAAGAGTTATGGGATAAAGGCGTGACGATGTTTGACTCTCATACGGGTGAAAAGTTTAGACTTAAATAACTGGTGATGTGGACGATCCCGGACCATCTTGCTAATGGAACTTTGTCCGGTCTCAATGCTCATGGTTATTATTGATTTACTATATATGGGGAGGAAATCGAAGTTAGGTGGGTAACTCATAGTGGTAATATGATTTATATGGGTCACCATATATTTTGCCGACCATTCACCCTTTTAGGAATGATAAGTATAACTTTTGTCATTCACCAGTGTAGGACGAAACTTGTTCGACTTTCTGGACAGCAGATTGAGGAGAAGTCGAAGGTTGTGATTGCAGGGAGTACGTATGTAGGCAAAGACCCTTAGTTTTTAGACTTGAAGCATAAATTTGGGGGGATCCGAATGACCCTACTAAACAAAGGCATGGTCCAAACGATCAATATTTTTTTACTTGTCATATTAAAAATATCATCGTGTAAGGCATGTAATTGATATAATGCAGATGGAGAATAATGTTGCAAAACATATGAAAGGAATATGTTTGGGTGGATCTCATTCAAAAGATTGAGAGCGGGCATGATATGAAAATAAAGAAGAAATTGTGGTTAAAAAATGATCCTACAATAGGAAGAATTTATATCCCCCGGTTGCTTTCACTTGGACTACTAGTGAGAAAAATATCCTCTTAAACACGTTGTTCTACTTGAAAACTCTAATTGGTTATTCCGGTGATTTGCACATTATAGTAAGATACCAAACAAATGATCTGAAACAATGTAAGTCTCACCACTGGCACATCATCATTCAATTAATCCATCTACTATTTAGGCATTTCTTCTCTGAACACAAATATCTTTGTCGAATAATTATGCAAATCAGTTTATGATTTACCCTACTTTGTATAGAAGTGATAAACAAAAAGAACATTAATATTGGAAATTCAACTTTATTCGAGGCAGTTTATATATTAGAGAAATATTGTCCTTCGTCGTTCTATGATATCGACATCCACCTACTTGTGAATTTATGCGAGGAGGCTTTTTTGTGTGGTACCGTTACGTATCAATGGATGTATCGTTTCGAGCTCTTGATGAAAACCAATAAAGATTATGTAAAGAGTACACGGTATATTGGAGGGTCAATTGCCGAAGATTAGATAACTATGGAATCATCCTTGTACGCTCGGGAAAAAATACCAAAACAAGAGCTGAGGAGATTTAATCCTCATGGATAACGAGTAATCGAGGAATTGGATGATTTTGAGGATAAATTGCCATCACTATCCAAACTTTTATTTTCTAGACTTAACCCCCTCAATTTATTAAATGGTAATACTCTACCCCTAATCCCAAAGATGCAAAATTTTTAACTGAAAAGTGGACATGTGCCCCACACATGAGATTTTTTCTGTCACTTCCTATTAGAAATGAGGAAATATTATTCTTAAAGAAAAAAAAATTTGGTTGATATTATAATCTACAATTGAATAACTTTAATAGAATAAACTAGTTTATTACATAGGGATCAAGGTAATAAGACTATAATAATTTCCTATTTTTTTCCATCCACCATATGCATCTTTAACATTGACAACTACAACGAGCAACCTTGAAACTCCCATGCTTCCCCCTTGTAACCCATCCATAATATTCGTTGGACTTTTTGTCTCTAAATGTCCCTGTACAACCTGGACCAATGCAATGATGGCCTTTGACATTGCTTTCAAAGTTTACCATAGTACAAAGATGAGTTGAATGTAATTTATACAACTTAAAAAAATAGGTAGTGTACTAAAATTAACCAAATAACTAGAGTTCAACTCTTCAATTTAGGCAAGAGGTTAAAATAAGGTAATAGCACTAAAGCACCCTTAATTTATGAAATTCTTTAACAGCATTCTAACCAAATCATGATGGCCTAGATGGTCCCAGACGATAAGTTAGTGACCTTAATCGGTACACCTAGTCTATGATAAACATCGTCGAATAACAAACGATCTAAATGATGCATGAATAAACCATGATCAATATAACACCTGAATAAGTTAATGAAGAACTACCATTGACCTGATCCTAAGAGGGTACGTAGTAATCTCGACACATTTGAGATTCGTCTAAATTTTGATCAAGCTTCCTTCTAGAAATTTCGAGGATTTTTTTAACTTCTTACGAAGTATTACAAGTCAAATGAAGTGAATGCACAAGACCAACCAATGGTATCAAACTCACTAGATCAAGTCGGTATGACACACATACTCTAACTCCCATCTCATCTCAAGACCATCTCGGCTGAACCAAGACTTGGGGGGCAAATTGTGGGGGATGAAAACATGTGTAGAATAAAAATGCGACATGTAACAAGGGGGACGCCAGGATCATGCTTAAGGAAGGTCGGTGGATTGCCTACCTAGTCATCAACACATAATCGACCAAGCATGTCCTGGCTAACTACAGTCCTTAAGAAATTACATGACAAGGTTGACAAGATAAAGACGACACATACTGAGTGTAAAGCTATGTCTGTACTACTGAGTCCTATATTTTTTTGTTTGTTATATTTCAGTAGTTGTTTAATATTAACCTTGGAGTACTAGGTGTATTGTCTATACTGATTCATTTACACATTATAAACTGAAAATTATACTTGAACTATTGCTATAGTGGACTTATGGTGTGTGTGGTCTTGGAACTAAAAGATCCACGTCTTTCCAGCACTTTGGTTCCCTTGTTAATAAAACTGTTGTGTTTTAATCCCCTTCTCCTCATCTCATTATGTTTCAACTTTTTATTTATTATACTTTGAACATCATACCAAATAGAACCAAGTTTTGTTTTTGTGTGTGTGTAGTCAACCATTAAAGTTTAAAATGTTTTTACCAAAGAGTTAAAAGTGAATTTTTAATCTTAACACTTTTGTGTAATAGATTAGTTTCAGGATGGACCCCTTATACAAACTTTTCTTAAGACCCATCAACTAGAAGGTAGTCTCTCAAAAGTATCCGTAAAAAAAGAAATTTTAAAAGGAATGCATTTGTTCCATATGAATTTATCAGTCCAAGGTTTTCTTCTTCCTTATTATGTTCCAAGAAGATTTTATAGAAAAATTACAAAAAGGTTCAGTTATACAAACCATTTTATCTGTTTTTAGAATGCCCACACCATAAACTACGACAAAGTTTTGGCGAATATTAAAGAATAATAATGTACATATA
Organism: Sambucus nigra; assembly: GCA_949130495.1. Taxonomy (NCBI): domain Eukaryota; kingdom Viridiplantae; phylum Streptophyta; class Magnoliopsida; order Dipsacales; family Adoxaceae; genus Sambucus; species Sambucus nigra. The sequence goes on from OX422224.1 coordinate 99,448,716, forward strand.
TATATATATATGGAGTAGTACTTTTTTACTATTCCATAAGAGGATAGGGTAATTAGGGGCTAGAATGCAATGGTGCAAAATTGAATCCAATGGCTGAAGACAACTTTGGGTTGTCCCCCTCTTTTCGCAATCAAAATTTCACATTAATGCAATATATTGGGTATTTTTGTATAACCACCTCTCCAATCAATCAAACTCAGGATCAATCAGCTTCATACCCATAGATATCATCACGGTCTCTCTAAAACTCAGTCTCTCACTCCCTCTCAAGGGTGACTTCATCACCTAGCTTTTATCTGTCACACATCCCTCTCCCTCTGAGATCCAACAATGCCTTACTCTCATGAGCATGCGTTCTTCAAGTTGTTCTTTTGGTATGTTCCGATCTAAGCTACTTTTCAGGTAACCAATGCCCTTTGTATAACTTTTGGTGATTCTCGACTTTATTGTTGGGTTTCTAATCTTCATTCATGTTTTTGTTCCAGTTATTCATGAAATGATACATTCAGTTTCTATTGGATATGCTTCATTTTCAACATTACACGAAGAATATAATATATAGCAAAATGCCCCGGTTAATGCAATAATTTTTTGTGTGATTTATTTACTTTACATGCTTTTGCAAAATTTGGGAGAGTTATATCTAATGGTTGATAATCCTTCTCACCACAGTTGTAAAGTACAGTACAAAATGAATGGTGTAAAGTAACAACATGGTTATTTTTGTGGCATGAGTTGAATTTTGAAGTTTGTTATCCATTTGTGGGTTTGGATTGAAGATATTTTTTAATATTGTAGATTCTATGTTTTTTATTTCTTTATTTATGGAGATATATGCATGTGCGTTAGGTGTGTTCTGCATCTTTGATCAGAGAGAGAGAGAGAGAGAGAGAGAGAGAGAGAGAGAGAGAACTGAGCTTTTGGGTCTTTCATAGGTAGTTTGGAACTCACTCTGAATGTACAAAGTACATTTTGGTGTTTAATATATGGAGTATGGTGGTTCATTTTCATTCCCGATTTATATTTGATTTCTTGACACGATTATGTTGATTTGTTGTTTATGGAATATCTAGGGTTGGTGATGTAGAAGTGAGAGAGGGAAAGGGAACAGTGGTATTTTTATAATTTCATAATGTACATGTATGGTTAATAACCGTGACCTACCTATTCTCTGTAACAACCTCACACTCTTTTTCAGAACCTTGATTTGTTTTACGAAAAAGTTCATATTTTTTCGGAATGTGTGCTTCTTTATTAAAGACATGAAGAGTTCATTTTTTATCCTTGACATTCAACTGTATACATTATCATTTACATTTCTTTTACAAATTGCACTTGGTTTAGGTAGTGAACGACTCTAATTCTACGGATGCGATTGTTGATTTTGGGGGATTATGTAGCTTACTATGGCTTATTTTCAAAATATGATTAATGGTTGAATAATATTAATTTATTAGCCATAGTTTTATAGGGTTGTATCTATTTTTTATATGTTTTTAGCCATAGTTTTATGTACTTTACTAGGGCTTATTGAGTTTGGTCTTCAGTTTTTTGCACAAAGAAAACGATTTCATAGTGAGAACACCTCTATAGACTGTTGGGTTGGACATGTTGGGGTATACTATTATAATGAAGAATTTGAAGTTCATTGAGCGATTTGCAATATTTCTATGAAGTAATGTTCAAGGCACAGTCAATGTTGAACTGATGTTTTGTCATTTTTATGTTAATATTAGTACTTAATATTCAGGGCACGATTATTGTTTAATTAAAGTAATGATAAACAAAAATATAAATTATTTGAGTAATTTAATTGCTTCAATATTTATTCTTTGATTGAAGTAGTGATAAAGCTTAAAAATTTACATTTGAGTAATTTTCTTTTTGGATTTTTATAGGGTTTTTATGTATCGCTCAAGACGGATGTGTGTAGGAGTAGTGTAGTGTATCATGTGGGGGGTTCTTATGATTCACCTCATTAAAGATGCGTGAAAGAGTAGTCTAGCATCAATTTTCGTATTGATGTTCTTGAATTTCAACATCATCAATGATGTGATGGGTGTGTGTTCATGCTTTGTTATTGTTATCACATGATTTCAATTTTTGTCACAATGGTTTTAGATAATCTAAGTTGTATGAATTTGGTAATTGGGGTTCATGAATCAAATGAAAGTTTTGCATGAATTTCATGCTTACATCTCTAAATCATTATACTTTCAAGTGCCTCCTAGATTCTAACTGAGCATTTCTACGATAAATTTCCGTCTATATTTAATCCCTCTTATCAAAATATGTATTTTATTCCACTACACATTATGGATAAAAGAAAAAGGTGATCGCTCCCCCTTTTCCCTTAAAATAATGTATTAGTTTTGATTCTCTTATGTAATCTTAACTTTATAGTGTTTTTTTTTTACAATCGATCCCTTATACCGAAGGCCCTGATATTCAAATGTTAGTCAGATTAGTTTCATTTTGTTACATTTGATATTTATAATTTTTATTAAGTAAAGTATTTTATATTTATTTATGTCGTGGAATGATTTTTTCATATTGTCAACTTATTTATGCACAATGAACCCTTATTCCCAAGTTTTTACACATATATTATTACGTAAGTTACAACACTTGCAGTTTGCTGATCAAACTTATACCAAGTGAACTATAACTCAATGCACTACTTTATATTCGAAATGTGTTCAATTCTCATACTTAATGATTTGTTTTCATTTTATTATTTACTAACTACCAATTACTTTTGTTGTCTATTTCTTAATGTTTTATAGTTAATTTATTTGTCAAATGTTCATTGAGTACTAAGAAATAATCTACCAAGTACACATATTACACTAAAGATGCCACTTGTTCGATGAAATTCCATAATGATGAAAATGTTTATATTTTTGCACTTGATGAAATTCCGTAAAGATGCCACTTGAGTTTTTTTATGTTTGAAAAATATAATAAATTATTGTGTTTTATGTATTCTTGATGCCTCGATTGGTCATTTAAATGTATGTAGATGATGTTGCAATTTTACATTTAAAGATTAATCATTTTACGTACATGTGTATTCAATTTCTCACTACCTACATTTTAAGATGAAATGGACTTTGGCTTAGGTACTTCAGAAGTTAGTTGGATTTTATGATGAAATTATTTTGTTAAATGCTTATTTTTGTGTTTCTTTATACCCATCATTCTATTAGTTTTGATTCGGGGTTGTTATGATGATCTGTGGGTAACTCAATTGTGTTTTACATGTGTTATTGAGATCTGATCGATAAGAATTAAACCTTCAATTTGGAAGCTAACAAATCTGTCTAGCTCCCTGCTATTTGAAAAAATAGCCCAGTGGATGGGGAGTTTATGCGAGTCATAAGAGACCCAAAACTAGCGTGTTTGAGTCTTCTGTGTAATATTTCTGTTCACATTTGTTTTATTTTGCAAATTATTTCTCTCATGCCATTGTTCGTGGTTTCATCTCAAGTCTCTTTATAAAAATTTAGATCAGAACTAGGCATTTCGGGTTTGAATTTTAATTTGGGTTCTCTAAATTTTAATTGTGCTGATATTTGATTTGTTTTGTTGTAATCTTTTTATATTATTTCATTTTATATTCTCTCTATGATATTATAATATAGCGCTTCACGACGTTAGAGTTTTTAGTGTGCTATTTGAGATTGTTTATCATCTTGTTTATGGAAGTTTATGAGGCCATTGAGAGTCTCACCCCTAAACATTTTACTACTCATTCATTAATATTTTACTGTTTGGTTTATTGGGTCTATAGACGAGAGTTTGGTGATTTAACTATTAGGTTGCAACATCGATCAATGGTAATTGTAACTTATTGTCTCACTAGTTTTTATGTGAACTTGAACATTTACCACTGGTGAACTATTGGTGGTTGCTCCTATCACAGCTCATACATCTTTTATTGTTGTTCCTGTTACTGATCAGTGGATAATATCTTAAATTTTTTCTTCATTACTTTCTTTAGTTTTGAATATGAATGCTAATTGATTTTCATTATTTCGTACACAGTGGTTGTGAAAAAGTGTAAAATTAGCAGCCTTCCATTGTGGTTATTGTTATCATTACCTGCATTCAAGTTTGATGCCTAATTCTTCATTTAATGTGGCATACGATTATTATTTTTTTTTTGCAATCCCCGTGATTTAATTGTTTAAACTGAATTTATGTCAAGTGGGAAAGTCACTTTCATGTTTTTAAGGCGTAATCTGTACATATATGATTTCAATAACAAATAAGTTATCAAGATATATGGTTTTTGAGAGGTGATCTGATATGAAATTATGTTAGCACCATATATGGTTTCAGCAGACATGAAAGTGAAATAGAGATGTACGATACTAATGAAGGTTAATTTTCAAATCATTGAACAAAATTGGTTTCAGTCGTTAAACAATGATTTTTTAAACTCAATGTAATATTTCTAACTATTACTTGTGATAATATGATACCTGTTATAATGGACTGATGTAGGTTCATTTTTAGGACAATTTATTATCATTGCTCTTTTTTGGGTTTTTTCATATTTGAACAAGATTTACCAAATGGACAGGGAAAGATGTAAAAAAAAACCCATCAAGATTGGTCCATTGGGGAGATGGAAGATGAAATTGTCAACTCCAAACTAGACTATCTCATTATTTTAGATGGATTAACTATAAATTTATGTTTTTATTTGACAATGCATACAACCTAGACAAATTCACTACCCAATCCACATGTCATTGTCTATATAGACTAGAGAAGTTCGTTTCATCGTTGTGAGTATGTAAACTTCAAGTTGAATAATCTTTAATGGCCAGCATACTTTTGTTTGGACCCACATTTAGTAGTTAGTATGTATATATTCATATTATTTGTGTTGTATTTTTCTTGCTCCACTTAGTAGTGATTTATGAGTTTTGGTGCTTATATAATTGGCTTCATTATCTGTATAAAATTTTCTACACACATATCTTGCCACACTTTCCTTGCAACTTAGTTTTTACTTTTAGAAGTTTATTTATGTGAATAATGTACATTAAAAGCTTAATATCTAATTGAGTGATATTTTTATGCCCTCTTATTTTGTGTTTATGTCTTATATTAAGTTAGATTTGCCTAAGATTTACAAAAATTTGAGGTAGATATTTAACACCATAATTATTTATTCACATCATTATGTTTTAACTGTTTGTTACAAGTTTATTTGTTCATGAAACCATAGTATAGTTTCTCTTTATATAATTCATTATCAAATTTATTATCTTTTTCTTTGTAATTTTTGTCATTTTTTCATAATATAAGTTATGGATTGGTATGTTTCTTTTTTTTTTTGTGTAGAAATATATGACAAATTTTGTAATACCCCGTAATTTTCTAGAATAAATAATAAATTAATATTTTTGGAATAAATAAAAATTTGCGAAAATTTCTCTTAATCGATAAATTTTAATTATTAATTGTGAATATGTAATTCGTTTCTAAGTCAAATTATGTGTGGTTAAACTTGGATGTTGATGGTTATAACAATTTCATGTATCGTAGAAAATTCATAAAGGAGGTCTGACACAATTAAAAATATATAATATTGGGATAAAAAAATTGGGATGCATTTCAGGGAGTATACGGTCTTGTTTAGGGGTTTTAAACCTTTATAAATTGTCCTGAGCCATAGGTACATATGTTGGGAAACTTTTGGCCTAGTTTGGGTATGGATTCGGGCCCATTTGCGGGTCCAAAATTTAGGGCTTTCACCCAACTCAGGATTTGGAATTAATAAGTGTTTAAGGGAAGATAAACCACTCCCCACTGCTGAGTAGAAAGCCTAAACATAACTGCTATACTTAGTGAGAAAAGGAAATGAACCAAAAAAAGGAGAAAATACACGAAATTGAAGGCGAATTCAAGAGGGCTTCTTCCACTACACATTAAGGGAAAAAACTTCCGCTCAATTTACATTACAACTTACTTCTTGATGCATTATAATAACCCCATATGAATTCCGGGATTTAATTTGGATTTTGATGAATAAATGTTAGGATTCGATCTCATGTAGAGGATTGATTTTAACATATGTTATAACCCAGAAATCTAGGAGTTGATTCTTGAAATTTGATGATTAAAACCTTAGGGTTCTTGAGAGGAAATTGGGTAAATCTTGGCATTTATATGTAGAGAACCTTAACACATATTTATGATTTGTATATGTGATGTAAATCCCATGCTAGATACCCCATACATTGGATTAAACATTATTGTGGATGACAAATGTGTTTATATACTTTATTCATGTTCATGCACTCTCGGAAAATGAGAATGAAATTGGGATTGATATCTAAAATTAATAATTCTAACTTGAGTATTTAGGTGTTGGAGACTTAACTATATGATTATAAAATGATGTAAACCATTAGAAGTAAACGTGGGAATGAAAGGAGAAATCCCATAGTAGAAAAAAACAAGTAGATCTGGGCTTCTGCATAATTTTGAATGGATTCGGCCTTGGAGCGAATAGATTCGGGTTGGCAGCTAATCGATTCGACCAAGAACCAATGAGCTAGCTGGGGCCATGGTTATTTCAGAAATATTTGTATATGTCCGAACGAGTTGGTAAGACGATGTTTGGGCCAACGTGGAGTTTATTAAAAATGTAAATGCATACGTCTTTCAATTAGGACACCCTATTTAACTAGATTGTAAATAAGTTGATATGGGGAACGAAATTAATAATGAACTCGCTGGTGAATTATTAATGAGCGGATAAATGTGAACTTCATGTGGGATTATATATCTGTACTACTATAAAATGCAATACAAGCATCTATGATTCCTCAACAAATAGGCTATCCACGTGCTCTTCACATATGCAAGTCATAAGACGAAATCATAAGAGATCCCATTCGTCTTCAAATTCCATGTCAGATCCCAATCACCAAAATTGGGAATTAGAAGGGCCAACCAGAAGAGATCTCATTCGGCTTGAAATTACATACCAAAAATCAAAATAAGAAGTCCAACTATTCGTATATATATGAGAAGCATTAACTTGTCCATTAAGAAACATTTGCAAATGTCGATTAGTCTTCCAAAATAAATCCTCCTTACAATCTACAGCTTCGTGTAGCAGTTAAGAGGCTACAACTACAGTAACAATAATGGGATATGTAAAGTTACATGTGAAATTTATCAAATCCCATGGAAATGAAGGGGGTTGTGATCAAAGTGGGAATCATCGGTTGAAGAGTTTGTTTCATTTTACTAAGGAAACCTACATTGTTACATCTGATCAAGTAAGTCTACAATGTCTAATTATATTTCTTTTTATTAATTTTGATTGGTTATACATTGTTGTGTATATGATAAGGCAAAAGAATATGGAATATAAAAAATATTCCCAATAGATGTTTGATGAAATAAGTCAAAGAGAACGAATAACATTTTTTTTGTAAAAATACATTTTTCCCCTCAGAAGATGGATTATGCTAAGTTGTACTAAATAGTTTTATTTTAAATTTTCTTCTATACTAGTTATTATTGGTATGTGGAAAGTATTATTTTTGAACTATGTGAACATAAAAGTTATGATACAACTTTTTTTGAGTGTTTACCTATGAATATCAGTATGTCATTGTAATATTTTATAGATTTATTTGTTAGTATAAACATTATATAGAAGCACACATTAGAAATGAGATGTGTTCTAAAATGGATTGATACCATATTTTAATTGGATGAAAAGTATTGGATTGTATTATGCATTGAAACATATAAATTTCACATGTATAGTGCATTGAATTTAGAGATGTGTTAGTTTCAATTCAATTGATTTTTGAGTGAATTTTATGTAATTCATTTTCAAATTAGATGAATTCTATAAGTTTGAAGTAATTTAAAAATCGCAACATCTGATATGTTTGTTTCATGGGTGCGATTTTCATTTTTATGTTGTGTTGTTTTATTTTTGATGGTGCGATTTGTGAAGTTCTGATGGTTCGAGTTTTTTTCCAAACACACATGTGATGCTGTGATTTGGTTCAGATCTGTTGTTGAAATTAATTTGTTGTTGATTTCTAATGAGTATTTAATTTTTTGTTGATTTTTTTTTTGTTAATCATTTCATATTTGCGGTTACAGAATACGAGTTAGGGTGGTGGAATTTTTTCATAAAATGGATTTATGTGTTGCTTTGATCTTGATTTAACATAATAGGGGTTGTGTGGTGAAATTCACACACAAATCAAACTCATCAGTAACAAGTACTATTTCTTGCTATATTACTTGTTATACAAAGACTATCCATCTTTGGAAGAAAAATAAAGAACTTATCATGTTGATCAATTTGCATATCTGCATATCGGATGAGTTTATTTCCAAAGTTAAGTTGATCAGTGGCAAAGTTTGTAATGTCAGTTTGTAGTATCAGTTGATCAGTTTATAATATCAGTTGATCAGTTACAAAGTCAATTGATCAGTTTGTAATATCAATTTGTAATATCAGTTGATCAGTTTGTAAAGTCAATTTGATTAGTTTATAATATCAGTTTTCATATCTGGCATATCCATCCTAGTTTGCATATCAAATAGAAATGATTTCTAGAAGAAAGATTATGAGGGTATACTTTTTGAATGATTTATATTTTCAATGAATGAATCAGTAGCCCTTGCTTTCTATTATTTATGTGTTTGTTTGGAGTCTATAAACAATTTGTTTAGTAGTTTATTTGGAGTTAAACTTGCACAGTGTCACATCCTTCATTCAGTAAGCAAGGATGTGTGTAAATTTTTGTTTCACTTCTACATTGGTAGGTGTAAAGTCCCTCCCTCTTCTATTCCAATAGCTGCAAGTCCATGGATAGTTTATTTGAAGGTTTAAATTTTATGTTGTTCAGTCATTTATTTGACGCTTTATTACGATTTATGTTGATAGCTCTCTCTTCTCCCGTTTCTTCTAATTTATGTGTGTTGACATCGATGAAAAGGTAGATAATGTATGATATGTCATTTTCCATTTGTTCCGATAATTTTAATGTGAGAATATACACAGTAATAAATTGTTAGGACTATAGAATCAGTGACATGGGCCATGCGTCTTTAGAGTTTTGAAATAACTCTACATGGTGAACAAATTATTCCAAACCTTATTTTCAAAATAAATAATTGAGACAAAACAACATTATCATAAATTTCAAGTATGCTTATCTTTTAAAAAAGTAAATGATATTAAATTACAACAATTTAATATCAGTGATTCTCGTTCATAAAAATTTATTTACTTGATGTAATCCATGATCACATTATGGTCCTACTTGAACTAACCATGACAAATATTACTACGTATCTTAGCAAGCATGACAAAAGTATATGCACAAATTTATATTCATGGGTAATTGAATTTTTGTGGCATTTTTTTCTTCCTTATTTTTTCTCTTCTTTACTTATTTTCTAATCTTGATGATGCATTTCATTTGATAAACAGAGCATTTATTAGTCATCTAACGCATACACTATATTGGTGAAATAATAGTTTGTTAACGGATATATATTACTCTAAATATGATTTATAGTTATGTGTGTTCCATTTGTGTGAATATTTACAGAGAAAACTCCATTTTCGTGTTATATATATTGCATTCTATCATAATACGAATTGTTATTTTCATTAAACTTAGATGGATCAAGCGTCCCAATCTCACATAGGTAGATTTCGTCATAGGCTGAATATGTATTACAAGCGATCAAGTAACTTACGTCGTGCGACATTAACAAGTATTACTTTAAGTGTGTTGTCGTAGAACCTACGTCAATCTGTTCAAAACATGCCGTCCGTTTGGTATCTAAGTTATGATCCTGAGAATTTAAGTAAGGGAGGGAGGTCTACCACAAAGAAACCAAAGAGAATTACATCGCGAACAAAAGTAATAGAAAATGGATACGTCATAACAACAATGATTTTTGATGAATCATCAAATGTGATTACTCCTTTCGGTAGAAATTATGGATATACCATTACCTTTGTCGACCATGCGTTGGAATCACTCAATTATGTAACTATATCATGTTAGTCATTTATTAACTATACGAATAAGTAAGATGTATTTAAATTTAAAAAAAAAATTACTTAATTTGAATATAATTTCAGAGTCTTCTATGTATCTATGAATTGTAGGGTCTAAGCCAACATCGAAACGTACGAATCAAAGTAAGGATCATTTGAATAGGATGCCGAAAAGTAAGTACGGTATTGATGGGCGCTCATTGAATACACTAAAAAAAATTACAAATTTACTTCGATGATGGTTTAAGAAATGCTTAAATTTATCGATTTTATAGGGAAGTTTAATGAAGCATGGGATTTTGGTGGTCCCAGCGTAGTTTGCAATAATTGTAATGCCATTCTTTGATACGAGGAGAAAACTAATAAGCATCGTACTCATGTATCTCCAAAATCTAATTGTGTTGCCAAGAAGGAAAGATCATCTTACCCATTATGAATGTCGCACCTCGGATTTTGAATGATATTGGATTATGACAATGATGGGGGTTCATCAAAATTCAAGGACAAAATTAGAGCATACAATTCAATGTTTGCCTTTACCTCTAGTGGAGCTAAAGTTGATCATCAAATAAATAATGGATTTGGGTTGTATATTTAATGCATCAGTGGCCAAAACCATCATTTGATAGGTTCACTGCTCCTAGTTAAAGGTCAAAACCCAAAATTTACACAACTATATATTTATGACATGGAGAATGAGTTGAGCAATCGAATGAAATCATTAGGAGGAGATAGGCCAACATCAAAGTTGGATCGAGAAGTTGTTTCGAAATTACTATCGATGCTTGATGAGCACAATGAGAATGCAAAATTTTCAGAATGGCATGTGAGCGGTTTGAGCAATCAAATGTCATGCCTGTGAGAATAAGGTTGATTAAAAATCGTTCCAAAGACCCAGCGATTTATAATATGCCTACTACTTTCGAAATAGAAGCACTCACTGTTGGTGACTTTACTGAGGAAAATGTTATGAGAGATATTATTATTGATCATAAGTCAAATGGTTTGCAAAGAATTAATGATCTCCATCCATCCTTATGGCTATGCAATACCCATTGTTATTGCCATATGGTAAAGATGGTTATCAATTGGGTATAACTTATAAAAATAACAGTGGGAAACGTAAGACCAAACGGACATGCATGACAATGAGAGAATATTACAGATACCGTTTGCATCAAAGAACAAATGTAGGTAGCCCCATTTTGCTCTCAGGAAGACTTTTCCAACAATATATTGTTGATGCATATACATGCATAGAACAAGAAAGGTTGAGATGGGTTAAAACAAACAAACCACGATTAAGGGTTTAGCTATATAAAGGTTTGAAAGATGTTGTTCTTGGAGGAGATTCAACGTTGTTATCTGTAGGTAAACGTATTGTCCTTTCGTCAAGTTTCACCAGAGGTCCATGTTATATGGCTCAAAGTTTTCGAAACGTAATGTCTATTTGTAGATTATTTGATAATCCATATATGTTCATCACTTTCACGGCTAATCCTAATTAGGCAGAAATCATAAAGTTTCTCGAACTCATTCCTAGCTAGAAGCCTAAGGATAGGCCAGATATTATCACACGAGTTTTTAAAATTAAACTTGATGCTCATATGAAGGATTTCGTACAAGGAAAACACTTTGGAAAAGTAATGGAAGGTATGTAGTTTATATTTAATAAGTAATGTTCCGTTATTAAAAATCATATTATTTGTGTTCTTACCCATCTATACTATGTCAATAACTATAATAAGATATCACTTTTATGATAGCTATCTACACAATTAAATTCCAGAAAAGAGGATTGCCACACGCCCACATACTTTTATTCCTACATGTAGATGCAAAACATCAAACATCATATGATATTGATAAGATAATTTTTGCTGAGTTACCTAATTCTATTAGCGACCCAGTTGGATATACGTCTGTTTCAAAATTCATGTTGCATGGCCCTTATGGGCACGCAGATCCCCGTTCTCCTTGTATGGAAGATGGATGTTGCTCCAAAAAAATTCCCAAAAAAATCACAACTATAACCAAATTTGATGAAAATGGATTCCCAATTTATAGACGGAGAGATGATGGGAGATTTGTAGAGAAGATGGGAATCAGACTTGATAACAGATTCGTAGTTCCCCACAATATTGACTGGGTATTCAAATACCAAGCTGAAATAAATGTGGAATGGTGTAACAAATAAAGGGGAATTAAGTAACTTTTCAACTACATAAATAAAGACCCAGAAAGAACCATAATGGAGCTCACATAATCAATTGTTCGCAATCATGATGATTATAACAATGAAATATTAGAGGTTGATGAGATTAAAACATTCCCTGATTGTTGTTACTTATTTGCATGAGAAGCTTGCTGGAGAATTAATCAATTTCACGTACAATATAGAAACATAGGCATTGAGCGATTGACATTCCATTTTCCGGATGAGCGGGTTATCACTTTTAAAGATTCTGACAATCTGGATACTTTGATTGATAGGGTAGATATTGAGAAGACTATGTTTACGCAATGGATGAAAAAAAATTGTATCCACGAGGATGCGAAGAGGTTAACCTATGCTGAATTTCCATCAAAATGGGTTTGGGACTCAAAATCAAAGGAATGGTTCAGACGAAAAAATTTAGGCACTTTCCTAGGTCTTGTAAAATATGCACATCCAGCATCTGGTGAGAGATTTTACCTTCATATGCTCCTAAATGTTGTCCGGGGAGCAAGAAATTACGATGAGGTGAAGACGGTTAATGGAATTGTGTATCCAACTTGCAAAGCCGCATGTTACGCTCTTGGGTTGTTGGATGATGACAAAGAATGGCATGACTCTCTAGACCAAGCTTAACAATGGGCTATGGGTAATCAATTCCATGACCTATTTACTATGATGCTTCTTTGTTGTGATGTTGCTGATCCGAAAAGACTTTGGGAGGACAACTGGGAGGTTTTATCAGAAGATTTGCTTCATTGTCAAAGAAAAATCTGAGGGATGCCTGATCTTATTCAGAGTGAAAATCAATTAAAGAGTTACGCTCTTCATGAAATTGACCAGATTTTGAACAGAAATGGAAAATACCTAAAAGATTTCTCAACAATGCCACGACCAGATGCTACACTGATTCGAGAAAAGGATAATAGGCTCTTAAGAGAGGAACATTCGTACGACGAGGATTTTTTGGCACACGCCCAAAACATCATGTTCAACGCATTGATTGATGATCAATTATATGTCTATAATCATGTTATACAATTCGTCTGTGAAAATAGTGGAAGCTTTTACTTTGTAAAGAGGGCATGTGGCACACGTAAAACGTTTCTGTACAAAATAATTCTTGCGCATTTGCGTTCAAATGGAAAAGTGGTTCTTGCAATTACATCTTCAGGGATCGCATCGTTACTACTACCCGGTGGATGAACCTCTCATTCAAGATTTCAGATTCCCATTGATATTCACGCCAATTCAACATGCGATATTCATCACCGGACTCATCTTGCATAGCTCATTAGCAAAACAACCTCAATTATTGGGATGAAGTTCCTATGTACCATCGTCATTCTTTTGAAGATTTTGACAGAATATTAAGAGACATAATGAGGTTTAATGATGATAAATCGTTTGAAAATCCTTTTAGACGACTTACAGTTCTTCTTGGTGGAGATTTTTGGCAAACCCTACATGCTGTTCATAAGGGAAGCAGAGAAGAAATTATAAATGCATCAATTAACAAATCGAATATTTGGAGTTTGTGCCATGTATTCAAACTATTAAAGAACATGTGGATACAAAATTCAACTTCATTAAGATATTGGGTACAAGCACTAGGTGACGGGAAACTACAAACAAAATCAGTTGGAGATGAAGAATATCCGTTGTGGGTAAAATTACCAAATGCCAACCTTATACCCCATTCGGATAACCCAATTGTCGATATTGTATCAAGTGCATACCCCGACTTAGTCAAAAGATATAGTGATCCGGTTACATCAAGGGTCAAGTTATTCTTACTTCAACAAACCATATGATTGACAACAGTAATGGTTACGTACTAAATATCATTCCCAGAGATATGACATCTTATTTCAGCTCAGACTCAATATTTGGGGCTGCTGAGGACATTCGTAACCAAGACTTACTTTTTCGGTTGAATTTTTAAATACCTTGAACTTTGCTGGACTCCTAAGTCATATCTTGGAGCTAAAGATAGGTTCACCTATTATGCTAATGATAAACATAAACCAAACAGTCGGCCTTTGCAATGACTCCAAATGGCCGTTTATTCTGAGAAGAGGTCAATTTACAGTTCGGCTTGCTTTCTCTATGACAATCAACAAAATCGAAGATCAAACTCTTGATCAAGTTTCAATATACTTACCAAATCCTATTTTCAGTCACAGTCAACTCTATGTCGCTATATCTAGAGTTACTTCAAGCAGCAGTCTAAAATTATTCATAAATAATGATGACCAAATTGATAGAAATTTCATAAAAAATGTTGTCTATGATGTGGTTCTTTCATCTATATTTATGGGTATATTTACATAATTCAATAAATTATTAATATTGTTAATCCTTTTACTTATGATTCCACTCCCTTATTTCATTTCACCATTATGTGTTTTCTCATAAAACAATTCAGGACCATGAATCAAGTTACAAGACTTGAAGATCTTTCACTAGGCAAGGATGATTGGACCAACTCTGTATGGGTCGTTCAAATATAGGAATCCAAGACTCGAAATGACGATAACCCAAAAATATCTAATGAATTTCTCTTAGTTGATGACCAGGTACATCATTTAGACATTATAATTTTTATTATTGTTTTGTCGCTACAAATAACAATATCTTCATTACTATTTTTCCTGCATATATATATTTTTACTTCCACAGGGAGATTCGATACATGCAGTAATGAGAAAATACTTATTTGATAAATTCGTTAATTCACCTGACCTTGGAAAAGTCTACACAATAACTAATTTCAGAGTTATGGATACCAAGCATAGCTTACAAGTATATTATCTTCATTACTCATTATACAATTAACATTATACGTTAAATTATATATATATATATATATATATATATATATACTCACTATTTATTTCATTAGATGTTTTGGGACTTTTGACTTCAATATCACCTGTTGAGGATCAACCGGCTAGGGGATCCATAGTAAAAAAAAAGGGTTTTGAAGCTTGAAAATCGAAGGTACTTCCTTATTATTTTTTGAGTATTCAATGCATTCAATTTCAATATATAATATTCATTTTTCCTTAACAACATACCCTATTATATAGTGGGAAAAGAATTTTCCTCACTCTGTTGGCTGACGAAACTGCACTAATAACTCAAGATATATATGTAATAATTTCAAAGATCAATTGATTGTAGCCGTTACTTCCACCACAGTCAAACCATTTAGAGGTACTTCTACTATAAAGCTTATCTTATCATAACTATTACTTTTTTAAATCACACAACTTAACATTCATATCACATTTATTTCCAAGGGGATTTTTCACTATTAGAAACTTATGCATCGAAAGTTTATATACATCCGGATGTTCAAGCCACTCAAGAATTTATGGCCAAGTAAGATATACCATTTTGCATTTTCATTATAACACCTATATATATCATTTATATTTTCTCATCTCAAGTTGATTATTACGCGTCGAAATCTGTTTCACTTAATTGTGTACTTTATACGACCCAAGTACATAAAAATTCTCAAATAGTTTAAGTTTTACCACAACTATGTATATGTTTCTTAATCCTCATTTTTATTCATTTTGAAGCAATTACATGAACCAATCTTCGTTGCTGCTGATTTATTCCATAAATACACGTTGCATATAATCTCATTTTTGAGTAATACATTCGACCTTATTTCTCAAATAGTTTAAGGTTTATTCTTCCACAACTACAAATATTATTGGTGCAAATAAATATGTTTTCTGGAGAAATTCCCGATATATTTAGCAATCTCACTCGCTAAAATATTCTCATAATGGGTTAAAACTAGTTCTCTGGTGTCATCCCTGCTAGTATCAGAAAATGCCATCATTTGAACATACTGACCCTCAGGATGGAATCAACTACATGGTATCATTCCAATAGAGATTTTTCTACTTTCTGGATTAAGCTTTTTCAATCAAACAAGCATTGTAAATTTAGATTAAGGTAATGGACATTTCTAACAACTTGCTGTCAGGGAAAATTTCAATGACTATAGGGGCCTTCTTGAGCTTAGTTGTTCCTTATATTTGGATCTGAAGTTCAGTCTGGTAGGGAAGCATTTTAATGGAATGATATCTCCACAATCAGTGGTGAAATTAGTTGCGTTGGAGATATTGGATCTCTCTTAGTCCATTTTGGATGTTGATAATGAATAGATGTAGATTTAATTATGATTTTATTCAAATCATATTCTTTATTTTATATATTTAAACATTTAATGTATGCATTTTTAATGAATATATTTGCCTCTTACACCTATTGTTGTTAATATCCACGTGTCTTCTATTTTATTCACATCTAAATATCTAAACCAATATTATATAAGGTATCCACAATTTGTTACTCTAGGTGTGCTTTTTTGGGGGCATTGAGTTGTTTCAAATATAATTATAGTTATTCAGTACAATATCTTAACATCTTTATATCTGTTAAAGGCGTCTTTTAGCTCTATCTATATACTTTTTTATGTAATCACATCATTTCGCGTTCCTTTATCATAACTTCTCTATTTTTGACACAGACTTCATGATGAGCACTCTTATTCTTCATATTAACTAATCCCATAACGTTCAACATTTCAAATGTTTTTACTGAAGCAGATTTTAGATCCATTGAAGATATCTTGGCTCTTTATTCCAACTCTCCAAATGAGGTATCCCATTTGATTTATATTTTACCACTCTCTCCTTCATGATCTTATAATAATATTAAAGTCACAGGCTCTATACATCATTTGCCAAGCAATAATCACATGTGTAGAAGACGTTGCGGGCTGGTATTGTTCATCATACAACGTCTGCAACAAGAAACTAAAACATAACATTACTTCATTTTTCTATGAATCATGCAACACCGACAATATAATTCCTTCACCTAGTTAATCTTTTCGTACAATTTATTTTTTTCTTCCAATTCAATCTATCTTTTATAACAATAAAGTGCAAATCAGCCTCAAGGACAAAACAACTTACACGGCATTTGTCCTCTTCAACAAAGAGATTGAACCTTTGATCAAAGTTCCATGTTCTGAGCTTGCATATATCAACCATGACATTACCGTATGTTTTTTATTAACATTGATACTATTACATCCCAACATTCATTTTATAATTTCTTTCTTCACCCATAATATGTTCACTATTTTATATAGGTAACCAAAGATCCCCTACCACTTGTAATAATAAGGATCATCGGTACCTCACATGATTTCGCCTCAAGCTACATAACTAAAACTTAGTAAGTGGTTATGAAAACCACACTGTCGCAACAAATTTCCATGATTCCTTAATTGAAGATAATTCAAATACTACAAACTCATTTCATAAGGTATTGTACACATACTATTTATAATTTATCAACTATATTTATTTCCATAACTCTAATCTAGTCTAATTTACATAATAGGAACCAATTTCTGTCAATCCCAATCAAGACCCAATCATTATCACAGACAATGAAATCATCAATGATGTAATTCATCATTCTTCTCCAATATCTGTAACATCACACAAAACACTTCCTTCCACCGACGTCAAACACAAGCATTTCTCTAAATGGAAGCGTTCGGGAAGGTATTTTCTATTTCATATCCATTATAATTATATTCTTCTTTTCTCTTTACCATAATCATATTATTCTAACATATATTTCCCCATCACTGTAGGAACATTGATGAAAGGAAAAAGAGGATGTTGTAGCTTCAACTACATGAATGGAAGCTTTATCAGCATTTTATTACTTCTTGTGCTTTTAATTTTGACTTTATTTAATTTCTTTATGACAAACATTAACAATGTTTTTTAATCATTTTGCATATTTTCTTACGCATTCAATAACTATTTCACCGCTCATCGCGCGGGTTCCATGACGCTGTTTTTTTAGTCTCACCGTCATTCTTTGCTCAAATTGTCATATTCTTTATAGTAGATTATGTGTTTTGATGACAAGTGGAGGATTTATAGTATTTCATGATTGTTCTTGCATTTCAGATACAAACATTTGATAGCATGCCCACATATCTCCATATAGCATCATTTTTTCCATGATCCCTGATTGTTGTAACTTTTACGTTCATTTCATGAGGATTATGTGAATTGCATGTAGTATGGAGGCCATCTTAATTTCTATGATGTTGTGAAGAAATACTTAGACTTACTTTTGACTGAGTTTTACGATGGGGATATGGTAGATCTTATTAGTACATCTATCCACGGTGTCATTCAACCGATGGTAGTGCCTGCAAATATGGTAGTGCTGGAGCGTGAATGCTCTTCCACAACATATCTGTATTTTTGGGTTTGTTTTTAAATATTACAACCGATTATGAAAACTATCTTTTGTTGCAGTCTTATTGGATTGAAGTCGCCTGTATACCTCGTCAATCAAGTATTTTATTGGAAGTGACTACAATCCCATGTGGGTATTAGAGATCCTGGTTTTTTAGGGACATCTTGGGAGTGTTATTTTGAAAGTTTTCATTTTTATATTCATAACTCTTACATTTGAGAGATAAATTTGAAAATTTTTAGGCAAATTTGAAGTGGGTTGTTTTGTCAAAAATTAGGTGATTCAGCTGATACTAAAGGTTTCCTCTCATTTTTTTGTGATGCCACAGAGAAAACTACTCAGGGGTTACTATAGTTCTTTCCTCTTACATGATATAATAAAAGTCTATTGATGGATGAAATGCACCAAATATGTTTTTTCTCATTATCAAAATAGGATGCGGATTAAAGAAAGAGATGAGCTGCTGATTAATAGAGACCCTCACAGTCTTCAATATCCTTCCATTTACAAGGTAACATTTTACTCACAATATGTTAACTTTGTTCTTATGTTCACTCCTCCCAGTTAAAAGTTATTTTTTTAATTATATGTACGTTAAATTGATCTTTATATTGCTAAAATGGATTTCCTCCGGTGATAATGAAATGATTAACACCTAAATTGATCCTTATATTTCTTAAACCACATAAGTTATGTATCGGTAATACTTACAATCATTATGAACTTACATTCTAAAATGTCACATGTGAACACTAATTAATTAATTCTTGGTTACTTATTGTTTTGATAATATGGAGGCAATGGCATTATCGTTCACGGACGACAAACACAACAGCACCGATCTGAGAGTTTTGGTCCTGCTCAGTGGCAAGATCATCACAATAAGCACAAACTAGGTTACTCCCTCCCTCTTTATCAACACACACATACATGCACACATTAGGGTGTCGTGTATCGAGTTGGTTGTTTTTCAATTACACATTTGATTAGAATTAATTAGAATTATACATGGTGTCACTCTCTTGTCATGTATTTATTCTATAAAATTTTGTGTATAATTTATGTACAGAAGAGAGTGACCAAGATGTGTTCAAGGTTCCTGCCATGGAAGGTAGAGTTTCACAACTACAGGCACAATCTACCGAGTCCACCAAAAATACAAACCTCCAGCTGATTAACAGCTTGACCAACGCCCCTAAGCGTCGCAAGGGTCACAACCCTACCGATCGAGTGTAAAAGGCTCAAGAGGTCTACACATAAAACATTTTTTCTCTATTTTTTCTATCTTTTCATGTTTCTTTTTTCTTAATAAGGTGTACTTGTTTTTTGTTTCCAATCTAAATTAAGGTATTATTTGTTGGTCCTATATTATAAAGGGTTAATCCTCGTATAGAAATCATTAAGAGATGTTGTAGACTCTTAATCTCATTAACGAGTAATATTGAATTTAAAATTTTATTTAGGGAGATTATTCCAAGTTTAAAGTTGAATTTTAAAGTTGAATTTTATTTAGGAATTTCTTCCCAGTATAAATTCCTATATTATAAACTGTCATGCTTTCTTCCCAGTATAATGGTGATCACCTTCTCAATTTATATCCTCATATTGGATAAAGCATGACAGTTGGTGAGGCCAACCGATATGCAGAGGACGTGGTTGAAAGGTTTACGGAAGCGACGAGGGATTCTTTGAGAGCTGGAGCTAATGACTCTACAATGGTACAATAAGACAATCCCTCACCAACCGAATTACATGAGAAGGAAACCAATAATATTCTATATTTACTATATGTTTTGTTAAAACATTAATATAGTATCTTTACTATATTAATCTAACACTCGTTTGTATGACTTTTTCTTTAGTCAAGATCTTTAATTAATAAGTGGGACTATACCCATGCCTCACTGCTGTTCCTATTTCATTTTCTTATTTGGGTTACTTGGAGCCATTTTTGTACAAATTCAAAGTGTGTATCAAAAGGAACATGAGTTTTCTTATTTTTGTGGTTTAGTAGGCACATTGGTTTTGTATTATGGGAGGGACATGACAACTGTCAATGCCATGTGCAATTGGTTAATATGTAATAAGCTATTGTTCTCTAATGGTTTGCTGAATTTTATGTGAAATTTCAGTACGATCTTTTCAAATATTTATTCATGGTTTGAATGACTAATTATGGGGTCCAACTGATTATGGGGTTTCATTTCAATTTTTTCCCTTGCTCTTACTTTTTTTTTTCAGATTGATCAACAAGGTTCATATATATTATGGTATTCAAGTGTT
Organism: Sambucus nigra; assembly: GCA_949130495.1. NCBI lineage: Eukaryota > Viridiplantae > Streptophyta > Magnoliopsida > Dipsacales > Adoxaceae > Sambucus > Sambucus nigra. The sequence goes on from OX422224.1 coordinate 99,469,607, forward strand.
TAAAATTTCTAGACAAACTGTCAGTGTATAATTTTTTGATTGGACTAGTTTAAAATAATGTGATTTCATTATATACTAGGTACATGACATGTCCAAAGTGTGCAACAGAAAAAAAATCCCGAGCTACCTGATAACAAAATTATCAACATGTTGATGGTATCAGTAGACTCTAGATTCATTTTTTTTTCTCCCAAGATTATCTACATTTGAGAATAAATAGTTACTCTACGTGTCAAGATGGTAAGATATATATATATATATATATATATAAGGAGTAGAATAGTTACACGATTCCATAACTTGGTAAGCTAAGTAGGGGTTGTGATGAAGCCACCAATGCAAGAAATTAAGGGTTGAGATTGATTTATTCCCATTTACTCTTTTGCCCCTTTAATTTGGGTTTCCCCCTCTTTTGCCTCACTACTAATTAATTTCTCTCTCTTACTTTAATTCAAACTAAGGGCTCAATTAGGAAGTGTACCAACAGATTTCATCTCATCTTTGGTTTCCCCTCGGTCGACCCCCGTTTTTCTGTCCCTCTTTCTCTCGGTTCATATTTGGTTCCCAGTTCTCCATCTCCATCATCAGGTAAACTTTTCATTTTTGAATATTTGAATCCTTGAATCATAGGATGTTGATTTAATAGTTTATCTCTACATATCAATCGTGTAAGACCTACATCTTAATCGTTTTAGCCCTAAGTTTTTTCAGTTAGATTTATCTTCTACATCATAAGCTTTAATACGTTCTATGCTATGCTACACTTTGATACGCACCATATTTTTTTTTGTAGATCTATACAGCACACTAGATTGAACAATCACCACAAATCCTTACACACACAAAGATCTGAAGACTTTAATCCCGTTTGGGGTTTTTTTTCAATCTCCCTTTTGGTAAGAATTATTGGGGCAGAAATTGGTAAGTTAATGTTTTTGGTTTTCTGTTTAACATAAGTTTATCAATGGAGTTCCTTTGTATTTTGGTTTTGAGTTTTTTGATACACAAATGTTTAGGGCTTAGGGCAGAACTTGGTAAATATTTTAGATCCCAATGTTTTTTAAGGAGATAGATCTATAAATATTTTGATTAAACTTTATGTTGAAAACTAACGAAATTTGCATCTTATTATATAGATTATGCATAGGATTTGATAGTTAGGGAGGTCAAAGAAGAGAAAATGTATGATATTAGGGTTTATAGAGGTTTCCATTTCATATTTTAAAGCACACAAATGGTTCAAAATCTGTTTCTTTGATGAATATATGATATTGGGGGTTTTTTGCATTATTACGGTATATTGGAGTTTCTGCTACTCAACTTTATGAATTGATTATGGATTTTTGTTTTTTTATAGAGGTATACTGTATTGTCAATAACATAACAGAGGAAGAGACAATGGAAAGTAAGTTTCAGGGTCATTTTCTTTTATTTGATTAGATGTTTTGCATCATTTATTTCTAGATATTTCCTAACTAATTTGTACTTAATTGGGCTTTCAAAATGGGGTGTTTTAAAATCCATTCAATGTTAGTTTTTTTTATAAAATGGTTTGGGTTTCTTCTATTTGCGGGGGTGACATTAATATCTTCGACATATCTATCTTTGTTGTTTAACATCTATATCTTTATTTTTTAATAGATAACAAAAGTACTTTTTTTCCATGTTGGATAATATTTTTTGTGTTTATTTGACATAGAAAATCCTCTTCCAAACCTTTTTGTTATGTTTTTCATATGAAACTACATACAAGTTTGTTGTTCAACTTTAATTAGTGAATATGAACATTCACATGTTTGGACTGAACTCTCCTTAAAATGAAAAGGATATGTAACCTTATAAGTTATTCTTTCGTAATTAACATAATAAGTTTTATAATTTTGACATGGAAAACAAACATCCATTATAATGTGCTTTGGGAGATACAAAATTCAATGTCACTGAAAAGACATAATGTCATTTTTGGTGAATTGTGTATTTGATAATATATATTATATATTTGGTTTAAGTTTTTATCTGTTCACTTGCGATTGTCTATAGTGAATGTTTGTTTTAGGATATTAGTAATCTAATATAACTGATAGTGAATAACAAATGAATAACGAGGTGAGATTATGGTTCAAGACAACTTTTATATCTTGAATGTTTTTTTCACTATTATTTTTCGCATTTCATTAGCTTTCTATGTTTTAATTTTGGGTTTATATTATCACTAACATTATTTTTCCCTTTATTTGGCAGGTGACATGATTGGATATAAAAGAAGGTATAAACTTCTGCCTACATTTTGTAAATTTAATAATAATAAAAGCATGGGTCTCTCTTATTATTGTTACAAAGAATTGAGTAGTTCCCCCTCAACATTCGTGTTTTTTGCTTTTCTTCTTTTATTTGTTTACTTCCGCCTACATTTATACTTATATTTATTTACTTCTTTTAGTTATTTTTGCTTCAGGTGAATAAAGTTGTGTAGGTTTTATAATTATATTGTAACGGTTTCAATCTTAATTTTATTATTATTGGTGGTTTAGTATCTTAGATGTGTTTCAAAGGAATTAATTCCTTTATTAATATCCTCAATATTGTTGGTAGTCAGGCTTTGTTAGAATGGATTCACAAGTTAAAAGGTCCTACTGACAATTGTGTTTGGTTTCTTTCAACCACAATCAACATTTGGCTATTGGAGATTGGTTTGGAGGAAGGTAATCAGTAGTTTCTGTTTTACAATTTTTTTTATTTCTTTATTTTGATCCTTACAAGTTAGTTTTCGTTGTTATTTTTTTTGTAGGATTCATGCATTTTGTTGGATTTCTCCATGGCATGATCTAATTTAGAATTGGTGAGGCATTTATGGCCCCCATCTTTCAATAAATGATTCTTCGATCAATGGTGTTTTATTTGTATTTTAATTTTAGTAAAATTTATTTTTTGTTTTGATTTTGTAGGTTCGTGGGACCAGTCCACTCTAGCTTTACATTTTTTCTTTATGAGTAATAAAATTAAATGCTTTCTGATCCATTTTATCCATGTCCATTATTTTTAGGGAAAAAAATTGGTGGCTGACCTTGAGAAGCATAAGTAGGTTATAAGGACCCTCTACGAGGTGAACAATTTGTAGCTTCAGACTGTTTCTTCTCTTATTTTTTATTCTCCATAGTTTTTATATTTTAGGTAAAGTACTCTTTCTTATTTATCTTGGTATTTGAATTACATTTGAAATTTGTAAGTTTTATTATCCCCTCAATAAAAATGGACAATACTTGGTAGTCAAATATGAACAACAGGGTATTCTTTCTTAATGTTATTTTTAACATCTCATTTTGGGTTCTGATTCTACTTATAGTTTCGTGCAGGTGTATATTGGGATTTCTAAATTACCCGTTCACCGGTGTGTGTAGTATGTTAATAGGGATGCACAAAAAAATTAGAAGAAGGTGCTGTTGTAAAGACAATGTTGTTACAAAGAAGGTGCCATGAAGATGAAGGCTGTTGAGACCTCCCTATTCCTCGAGAAGCTAAATAAGAAGTTCTATGGGGTCCTTTCATGGTTGTTGCAATTGACGAGTACACTGTGGGTCAATTGAAGGAATTCAAGGGTCATATGCACTGTGCGATTGGCGAGTATATTGTGAGTCATATGCATTTTTTGCCTCAATGTTTTGATGTGTTTTGACACTTTCAAGACATGGCAATGTTCTCCATAAAAAGATATATGTTATTTGTTTTATCTTGGGTGATCGGAATTATCATGTTTCTGTATTTTCCCATAAAAAGATACGTTCTTCAAAATGATATTTTATTACGCAAACTCTATGTCACTCCAAATGAAATAGTTTACGAGGTCTCAAGACCGTCATTTATACCTTTTTGGGGAGTTACAAATATTGTAAATCATGTACCTTTGTCTCTCATCATCGCTATTATCATTGATTAAGGCTGCTTAGAGTCGGTGTATGGAATTTATACCGTTTGAGTTGAAAATATACCACAAGGAAAAACTACACCTCTAGATGAACTGCAGGTTCAAGGTGTTTATAACCATGGGATTATAGGGAAGGTCATTGTATCCAAAGCGTCAAAGCTAATACAAGATGTTGGTATAAGTTGGAGACCTACTATTCATAGTATTGAAGGGGAAAGTATGCATCACATGGAATCTTTAACTGAGAGTCCAACTATATTCATATGACCATGCAAAACTTAGAAGGGGGTTGGGTCCCCACGTCATGCTTTACTGGAGAATAGAACAGAGGTGTAGTATCTACATATTTGTTACTACATAAACTGGAAGAAGTTAATAAATCAGTAAAGTATATTGAGGTGCTTATAGAGAAGTCTCATGCTATCCCCAAAAGCATCTAGCAGAAACTATATACAAGATAATTTCGAAACTTCATCATTTGGGTTAAGATTTAGGTTACAGAACAAAAGTATATGCATGTTATTCGGGTTGCGATTTAGGTTACAAAACACTGGTAATCCCTTTGACCCATTGGAAATTTCCCTCCCACTCGCACACATGGTTATCATATGAAAAATGGAGGAAAAAGGATATTGTAAGTTGCTAAAGGGGTGAAGGATCATTATTTTCCGAGTGGCTTGACTGAAGTACCTTATGCTTAGATCCAACAACACATTAACGCACATATATTGTATTTACATTACGCTCGGATCCCAACTCTTGATATAATAACTATGCATGCTTATGACATGTTTTTAGAATTTTTTTTGTATAACATAACGATTACCCATATGCTCGATAATTTTTGACAAAATTATCGCCAAAGTAGGTGGTAATATTTTACCCTATACAAAATGGTGCAATAATAAAACGTTAAATGTGTGTATCATTTGTTGTACCTCCAAGCAGCCAAAAGGTTCCTAAATCGAAGTTGGAATATCCAAAATGGTACACTTCAGCATTCAACTTTTGATCACGCAGTAGAACTCAATTTGCGTTTCTTTATTTCATAATTCATTCCCACATGCCTTTATATCTGAATGTGTTTAACCTTGCACATTTTACAGATTACTGCATTATTAGTATCTCTTTCTATCTAAATGTATTAGTGATTGACGTTTGTTTAGTTGAACACTTTATAGAATGTATCTTCTTGGTGGATGCCTAGATAGTTCTTTAAAATGAAATATACATTGCAGGGGGCACTTATTGTGGATACATTCTCAATCTCCACAAAGTAGCTGTCATTTATTGTGGATAATTTCTCAATCTCCACAAAGCAACAAACTAAGCATGGTTATCGCTCTGTCAATTTCTATAAAAATGCTATCAAGGAATGGTGAGTTTCTCATCTGTTTATCTCGCTGAGTCTTCATGTGACGTGTGTTGAACTAGCAAGAAATGGTATAAATCTTTGTAAGATTTTCATTCTCTGCTAGTATGATGTGTGATCCAAAGATTTCGAGCAACTTAGTTTTGTTAAACAAGTATGTCAACCATTATTATGGTCATAGTGAGGGGGGACAAAATTGTCTGTATAAACAATTTTTTAGTCGTTCTGGATAAAAAAATTATATAACCAATTTTAATAGTTTTGATCATTTAATAAGGATTCACTTTTAAAAGTTGTATTTTATTCCGTTTATATATAATGGATTATGAGGTACAAAGCTGTTGGTCTTTTCTTATGGCAGGTACAGTAAATCTAAACAAAGGCGTTAGTTGAGACATAAATCTAAAAGTGAATCTGATGATGTCGCAAAATATAGCAAACGTCTACGAAAAATGTTGTGGCACCATATGAAAAACTCCAAGTTGCTAAGAGTATTAGTTCTTGAGAGATTAGATATAACATTGCTAAACCAAATCAATCAGTAGAGATTTGTTAAAGGTATGTGTTAGACCTGGTAGCTTCTCACTATTGGTTAGACAGAGCAATTGGTTGATAGTGCAATTAGAGCTCTATTTGAGAGATTACTCGAATTTGTGATGGTGTTCTAGGCATTATCATTTCAATGACAAGATCTGTTTTGTTAGGTATGTTTTTGCATTAAGTTTGTATATTCTATTTTTGTATTGCATATAATCACAAATTTATTCAGGGAATCATTGCTGATGGCGCACCAGTGATAACAATTTTTTGCCCAGCTGAAGTATAATATTGACGTTGTATGTGAATATATTGTGAAAATAATCCCCATTCTGGAGAGGAACTTCATTTCGCTAACAAATATGATTGTCATCCGGTCTTTTGATGTAAATAAGAGCTTGGGTTTGAAGTTGATAAAATTAGGTGTGGTGTTGCTGGTGGAAGTATCCTCAAGGGTGTTTTGAAGGTAAATAAATTCATTGAAGTCCGTCTGGGGATTGTTGATAAAGACGAAAGTGGCAACATCAAATGCACACCGATATACTCTATAATAGTTTCGTTATATGCAGATTAAAATAAATTAAAATTTTCAGTGCCTGGAGGCCTCACTGGAGTTGGCACAACAATGTCCCCGACTTTGACACGTGCTGATCATCTGGTGGGGCAGGTTCTTGGGGAGGTTGGGTCACTTCCTGAATTTTATGTTAAACTAGATGTGAACTTCTTTTTGCTGCGAAGCCGTTTGGGTGTGAGTACCAAGGGCACAGAGAGTCAGGGATAGGTATCAAAGCTTGCTAAGGGAGAGGTCTTTATGTTAAACATAGGGTATATTTCAACAGGCGCTCGAGTTGTTGCTGTGAGGAATGATTTGGCGAATCTGCTGCTCACATCACCCGTGTGCACCAGCAAAGGAAAGAAAATTTCACTCAGCCATCGATTTGAGAAGCATTGCAGGTATGATCTCTCTTAACTATCAAACTCTAATTGTCTCTATGTTTTTTTATCTTCCATGATTGCACTTGCACCCTTGGTAATGTCGTTTCTGCTGGTACTATTATGGCTTCCAAACAGGCCTGCCTTTCAAATTATCGTCAGTTTCAATATATTTCTTATTAGAAGCAAGGATATCACTCCCTTTCTGTGTTTTTTTATAATTAGTACGTGGAAAATCTTTTTCTTTGGTGAGACTTCAAACTTTAAAGGTTATAGATTTTCTTTATTTTTTTTATAAGTTTTGCACCAAGCTCCCTATAATCCGTCCAGTTCAGTTCCTGAAATCCAATCTGTCTAGTTTTGTTCCTGAAATCCAATCTATCCAGTTCAGTTTCTAAAATCCATTTAGTTTATGAAATCTGAAGTTCGTTTGTAAACCTACCTTGAAATCCGAAGTTAGTTTATGAAATTTGTCCAGTTCAATTCCTGATTTACTTTCATTATATGCCTAGAACTCTGCAGCGAGATCGAAACTCTTTACTGGCTTGGGCATAGATCCAACTAGATGGCCATATTTCCACCTCAATATTATTTTTCAAAAAAGACAGATTAGAATTATAGTTTTGGGAATGTTTACTTTATGTTTTTCATTTTTTATTCATATAAATAGCAAGTGAGTTGTACTTTTGTAGTTATGTTAGATATAAGGACTTTTTTTAAATATTTTCAATTTGAATATTTTTCATCTCGCTTTTTCTTTATTTTAAAGAAGATATTTCTTATAATGGTCTCTCTTTGATTGTGATGCAACCTATTTTGATGGTTGTAGTTGAACTTCGCTCGAGGAAGCGTAGATAGTGAGGCCTAGGGAGTATGTTACCATTCAAATAGAAGGTAAGATACACTTTGTTATTTGGAATGATGGATTGTAACTGCTGAACTTATTGAGAAACATGCTTATCATTATAATGCTACAATGACGGTTGACAGTTAATAGTTGACAGTGCTGAACTTATTGAGAAACAAGCTTATCATTGAAATGCTACAATAACTATTGAACTTATTGAGAAACATGGTAAGATACATTTTGATACATCATATAGTATATTTTCTTAACAATTGACTGTGCTACAATGACAGTGCTATCAGACCCCGGAGTTGGCTGCTGGCACAACAGGGTGGGTCCTTACCGCACTGCAGGCGGACGTGCGGTAGTGTTCGTGGTGGCACTTCAGGATTTCAAGGTATTATCGACGGACCACTGCCGTCCCATTCTTGAGTGAGCTAGAGCGCAACTATCTTATCCAGTGAACTAGCTATAAGTTATCGCTTCGGGTCGAAACATTACAGGAGATCCATTCGGACAGTTCTATTTTTCAGTTCTATTATATAAGATGGTGTATCAAGAATAAAAGGTGGTTTACCAAGAATAAAATTAGAGGAGATCCATTGGTAGTAAGACGTGTCTTCCTAACGAATGTATACCAAGTAAATGGAACCATATTATTGTTTTGAACTTTTGATGTGCAATTATAGCTATTAAAGTTTGGCGTTTGAGGTTTTACAATGGTTTAATGAAGTATTATTGTAGTACTTTTATTTCTTAAAAAGGTGAACAACTATAAAAACAAAGGAAGCCCCGTCCAAATTATCTAAATTATTTACACTTAGTTGTGTTTAAAAAAAAATCACTTAAATTATCATCGACTAAATACTTTGGGAAAATTCACTTTTGGATGGGGCCTACTGTAGGAGCATGACAATCTGCTATTAGTATTATTTTTGTTGGAGTATTTTTTTATTTTTTAAACAGGGCGGAGTCGTATAAACAAATCAAACTTCACCCAAATTTTCTAAATTGTTTACACATTTGTGTGGTAAAAAAATTGACTTAAATTATGCATGATTCAATAATTTAGGGAAGGAAATTTTGTTCGTTTTGCAATTATGTACTTTGAAAATTTTCGTCGTGCCTTCAAGCACGGGAATTCCGCTAGTGTGTGTATATATATATATATATATATAGAGAGAGAGAGAGAGAGACAGAGAGAGAGAGAGTTGTTTCTTTTTGTTCACTTATTTTTGTTCACTGTAAGACGTGTACTTTAGTAACAAAAATGCTACGCCGACACAAATTTGTGACACATATTGGTGTGACAAGTCGCACCGATTTTGCCTTATGCATGTGGGTCCGTGTCAGCGGCACTAGCCAATACCGATGCGACACATCACCATGTTGCACTAAGTGTGTAGCATAACTGTGTCGGTGTAGGACTCCTTTTGTAATGCTCATGATAATTTGTGTTCTTCTTTGGTTCAATGTACATCTTATTTTATCCCCTGCTTTTGTATATTTGATTATAAGAACTTTCTTATAGTATAATTAAATGTACATAGTTATAAATAGGTATAAAAGTTATTAGACCTTTTTAGTCTATGTTGTATATGCAATGTTTAATCAAAAACTACAACGAAGATGGTGATATATTTTTGTTTCAAATTTCTCAATTTTTTTTATATCATTAAGAAATGATTTTAGTTCACTTTTCCAATAAAAATAGTATGTTATAACCAATTATGTAAATTTCTAAATGTGATCTATTACTATTTTCTAAATTTTATAATTTTGATTATATTCATCTTCATGTAATTTTCAATAAATATATTTTGCAATCTTGTGATTTATTTGAATTAAAATATACTAATGCTAAGATTTTTTTACCAGTTATGACTAATCAAAATTTAAAATTTTAATTTTGAATTTTGTTAATTGTGTAGTCAAATGGGTTAAGCGTTATTTTTTTAATTGCGAGGAACCAAGATAGAAATGGCCCTCTTATCATTTCATTTTTTACAAGCAAATTATCAATTAGAGTATTATATGATATAATATAATGAATTCAAATGACTGATTCATTTATTGTAATTAATGTTTATGAGTGTATTACATATATATATATATATATATATATATATATATATATATATATATATATATATATATATATATATTGTAAATGTCCAAATAGTTTATTTTACATGAGTTTATTATATATTATATACATTTTTTACATTAATCCAACATTTATTCGACTTATTATAGCCGCAATCATCTAACTCGTGCATAGTGCAGGTTTACACCTAGTTAAGGTAATTATAGAGCAGTTACTTATACATATTATATGAGATAAATAATATGTACTTATGTGTATTTGTGTGGACATGCCATTGTTCATGGACGGTCCTATCAGTTTGGGGTTTCGTGCGTTCGGACTGCGTAGCACGCATCGAGACAGGTGGGATAAATGATGTGTAGGTCTTTTAGGTACTACCTAGGAGCGCTATCTACGAGAGGTAGGTGTTGATACAGGTAGCCTTTGTCATCACTGGGTATGGGCCGTGAGCTGGTATACTGTGTAGGGACCGCCCCAACTTATGTGTGTTTTGTGGTGTCCGCTTGGGATAAGAGATTCCTTCGAACTTTCTGCTATAGCACGAATGGGACACCAATAGTAGATGACTTTGTGTGTTGTATATATTAAGGACATATATATAAATTACCCGGAGTTTAATGAGATGAATTAAATTGTATAATATGACAGACATAAATGGTAGACCCTTATTATATCGTACATAATAGATGTTTATGCCACTTTCATGATATATATATGGAAAAGAATGGTAATTAATTATAGTCAGCTCCATTGTAATAATTGGGTGTAATTAATCCAATGAATATTAAATTGGCATGTTGTCATGTATATCATTGTGGGACTTATTGGGATACGAATAATATCGCACCTAGTTGAGGGGTGAGATGTTAATCGCATGCGAGTGACGATGGGGAATACTCATTTTGCATCAACTGTATTTGTTGCATTTTAAATTGATTAAGTTAATTCTTTCACACCTAGGGCTTTGGTCCAAATTTAAATGTTTTCTCCCCCCAGGTGCTCCTAGACAGGGTTCGCGGGACTGTTGACTTGGCAGCCTTGCATTCTCATTTTGCTCCTCAGGCTTTCAGATCAGTTGATTCTAGTTTAAGTGCTTTTTACTTTTAGTATTATTTAACTTTGGAATTACCGTATCAGTATAAAATAGAGATTTATTCAGTTATTGTTGGATTTTGATACTTACTTTTAAGTTAGACTTGTCGTACACTTTATGTTGGTTTGTATTTATTTCCTACTTATGGAAATGTTGATTTGAACCTCAATTATGGGCCTTTAATAGAACATTTATATTAAATTGGTGCTCAGAATGCTATTAATTGACAACCAAGCCCTATCTTCGACGTATTGTGCCTAGCCAGCCTTTACATTAGAAAATAGGGGTTGTTACATTTGGTATTAGAGCATGGTTTTAGTGTCCTTAGGATCTATGTTGCGTTCTCTACGTTCTGCGTTGTGTTATTTGATATGTGGAGCCTATGCTTAGGGTTCATTGTATTCCTACGTTTGTACTAATTTGAACCTTGTTTGCTTTCATATGGAAAATGGACAAAGAGGCAAGCCGAGGCGTGTAGCCGCACTTGCTGCCGAAGAGGAGGCTCACCTGGAGCCACAGCAGCAACCATAGGCCCCACCAAACCCATAACTGATTACACTCACAGATATCATCACCATCGTGTCTATGGAATTTTCTACAGCTATGGAAGCCATGTTGCAGTACTTCCCACCGCCAAAGTCACAATAGTAACCAACACCACCACAACAGTTGGCCATACCATCTTAGTCAGTAGGATTTATATGGGATAGGGTAAGGGAGGCCTTTGTGAAGGAACAACCTCCAGAATTATTAGGGGGTTAAGATGTATTGGTGGTGAATAGGTGGAAGAAAGACATAGAGAGACATTTATGAATGGTATAGTGTACTCTCGTGCAGAAGCAAATGCTAGCTTCATTTCGATTAGTGGGGGGAATGCTTTAGTAGTGGGAGGAAGTTACGATAGTTGTAGAGAGAGACAACCTGACTATTGAAGAGTTTTGGGAGAGGTTTGAAGGGAAATACTTTCCCCTAGCCATGCAGTCTGAGATGAGGAACATGTTTATGGAGCTTAAGTAGGAAGGGAACACCATAGCTGAGTATGAAGAGGAGTTCATCGCCCTTTCATAATGCCATGGAGGAGAGTCGTCGAGCCAACATGGAAAGGTGAGTGGGGGGAGCGGATTCAGGACCTAGCAGTTCAGGGCCACCCCATCTGCTAATCAGAATTAGAAGTTTAGGGGTTCAGATAGTAGGCATAGATAGGGCCAGCGGGGCCAAGGGTATTCGGGACAGGGCTAGTAGGGCCAACAGTACAAAGGCCATCAGGGCCTGAGACACCAGGGTAGAGGCTAGTAGGGCAAGCAAACTGAGTGGCTCCCATCTTATTGGAATTTCTATACATGTGGAAAGAAGGGTCATACTTAGAAGCGGTGTTCTTGAGGTAATCAGAAAGCCCAGGAGAAGGGATGTCATAGGATACAATAGGCACCACAATGACATCACCCACCATTTCCAGCTCCGAGAGTTACTGCACGTGCCACTCCACTACGTGTCGCCCCACCTCAAAGACAATAGCCACAACCGTATGGATAGGGTTATCATGTCACGACCGTAAAGAGGCCAACACCAACACAGGCAGTTGAGGGTATGTTTCCCATCTTCGATCACATTCTATTAAACGTGTGTGCATCTCATTCTTTTGTTGGCATGGGTTTTGCACGGGAGACTGGGATGGTAGATTATACATCCGATGTTGTATTTATACATAGATTCACCGGTAGGTAGAGGGACACCCATATTATCTGTGTGTCGGGGTATCGAGATTGAAATAGGATGGCTCACCTTTGTATCCAACATACTAGTACTTCATATGCACGAGTATGATGTCATTTTGGGGATGGACTGGCAAGTTATGCCCCGAGCATGTGTGGATTGTTGTGGGAGGTCTATCATTTTCTCCACCCTGGGATAGGAGATGTACCTAGTTGCAATGTCGCACCCTGGGGGTGGGTCGCGCACATATTTGTACTATATCAAGGAGGATACTTCTTTGGAGGTTGTGGTGACGTTAGGCTCCATCCCGGTGGTGAGTGATTTTTCTGATGTTTTTGGGGAGATTTTGGGTTGCCACCTATTGGGAGATCGACTTCGTGATTGACTTGATTCTGGGCATGAGACCTATTGCCCGTACACAGTATCAAATGGATCCTCTAGAGATGAGGGAGCTACGGGAGTAGATAGAGCAACCATTAGGGCATGAATTTAGCAGGAGGAGTACTTCGTTGTGGGGTGATCCAGTTTTATTCCTTAAGAAGAAGGACGGATCTCTGAGGCTTTGTATCGACTATCGGGAGTTGAACAAAGTAACTATAGGGAATAAATACTTGTTGCCACGTATTAACATTTTGTTTGACCAACGTATTTTTCCAAGATTGATTTGAGACTGAGTTATCACCAGTTGAGAGTCTGGGAGCAGGACATATCAAAGACAACTTTCCTTACGAGATATGGGTCATACGAGTTTTTGGCGATGCCATTTGGGCTAAAAAATGCGTCGACAGTATTTATGGACTTGATGAATTGGGTGTTCAGAGATTACTTGAATCGGTTCGTCATCGTGTTTATAGACAATATCCTGATTTATTCTCGGATCGTGGAGGAGCACGCAGAGCATTTATGAGTGGTCTTACAGATGCTACGATATCACCAGTTGTATGCGAAATTCAAGGAATTGTGTTTATGACTGAGAGAGGTATAATTATTGGGCCACAATGTGTTTGACCGGGGAAATCAGTGGACCCGAGGAATATTTCTGCAGTGATGGAGTGGGGAAAACCCACTACACCCATCGAGGTGCGCAACGTTTTGGGACTGACCGGGTACTACTGTCGATTCATTCAGGGGTTCTGTAAGATAGTTGGGACCTTAAAGAATTTTACGAGGAAGGGAGTACCATATGTGTGGGATGATGTGTTCCAGTAGGAATTTGAGGAGGTGAAAGCTAGATTGACCACGACACCAGTTTTGGTGTTGCCTCGGGCAAGGATAGACTATAAAGTCTTCATAGATGGGTCATTGAGGGGACTTGTAGGGGTTTTGATGCATGAAAAGGGGTCGATAACCTATGTTTCCCGAAAGCTTAAGCCTCCGAGGGACATTACCCCACCCATGACATGGAGTTAGCAGCCGTGGTTTTTGCATTGCGGGTGTAGAGACATTACCTCCTGGGGGAGAAATTTTAGTTTTTCACAGACCAAAAAAGCCTGTAGTATTTGTTCACGCAATTGGAGATCATTATGAGATAGAGGAGGTGGCTAGAGTTTGAGAAAGATTATTAGTTCAATATTCAGTGCCACCTGGAGAAGGCGAATATCATGACAGATGCTTTGAGCCGAAAGAAGATTCTAGAGTTAGAGGCAGTGTGGAAGGGGAAGGGGAAGTCACTTCATGGGGATGATGACCTGACCCGCACATTTATGGCAGTGTCATAATCATCCCCAAGATCATTATTCAAGTGTTAAAGTCACAGATAGGAGATCAACTTTTCTAGGAGCGAGTGAGAGAGTTGCTGGCCGAGGGGGTGGAGCACTATTCCATTGGGTCAGATGGTGGTTTGATATTCCAGGGGAAATTGGTTATCCTAGATGATGTGGATTTGAGTAAAGACGTTATGTTAGAGGCTCACGGGTCATATTTATGGTACATCCCGAAGGGGATAATATATAGCACGACATGCGGTGTTAGTATTGGTGGGCCAGGATGAAAAGGGGCATAACATATTTTGTGTCTAAGTGTGCTACGTGTCAGCTGATGAAGGTGGGCGATCAACTTCTTGCAGGAATTTTATAGCCTTTGGAGATCTCGGTGTGTAAATGGGAAAGCATCTCCATGGACTTTATTACTGGGCAACCTATATCGCAGAGGGGACATGATATCATATGTGTGATCATAAACATATTGACAAGGGTGTCTCACTTCTTACCAGTTTGAACAAATTATAGCTCTGAGCAAAATGCCAGACTCTTCCTTACAAGGATTGTTAAGTTGAATGGGGTACCTCTCAACATCGTATCAGACAGGAACAGGAAGTTTGTGACCCATTTTTAAAGGAGCTTTCATCAGGCCTTGGGGGAAGAGTTGAGATTAAGAACTTCATATCATCCTTAGACCAGCGGTCAGACGGAGAGTGTGAACCTGATGTTAGTGAAATGTTGCGGATGTGCATTTTGGATTTGAAAAGGATTTGGGAGCAGTACTTGCCTTTAGTGGAGTTTACATATAATAATAGGTACTAGTTCTCTATAGGGATGGAACCATTTGAGGAATTCTATGGGAGACCTTATCGCTTGCCCTCATGCTAGTTGGAGGTGGGGGAGGATAAGTTATTTGGGCCAGACTTCATTCAAGACACTTCAGATAAGGTAGAGATGATTCGGGTTAGGATATGGATTACCCAAGATAGACGAAAGAGCTATGTGGATGCGGGTCGGAGACACTTAGACTTTTATGTCAGATATCGGGTGTTGATTAAAGTGTCTCCCATGAAGGGAGTTATGAGATTTCGAAAGAAAGGGAAGTTGTCTCGCCAATACGTGGGACTGTTCCCGATTCTGGAGAGGATTGGGCCCATGGCATATTTGTTGGGATTATCGGACCATTTGTAGCGGATGCATGATGTTTTCCACATATCTTTATTACGGAGGTTCCTTGGAGATGAGATAGCATACCAGCACAATGATATTGACGAGATAGAGCTTTATCCAAACGCTAATTATGAGGAGAGATCGGGGACATTCTGGACCGTCGAGAGATTCGACTTTGATCCAATGTTGTTACTTTAGTTCGGGTGCAGTGGGGACAGTATCAGGAGGATGAGTCAACTTGGAATAAGTAGGATGATGTTTGCACGAATTATCTTGAACTCATCTAGCTAGGTACATACTTTCTTGGTTCCAAGGGCTCCCGTTATTAGGGAGAAGAGTGTAATACCCCGTAATTTTCAAAAATAAATAATAAAGTAATATTTTTGGAATAAATAAAAATTTGTGGAAATTGAACTTAATCGGTAAATTAATATTATTCATTGTGAATATGTAATTCGTTCCTAAGTTATAATTATGTGTTGTTTATTTGATGGGTTAATGGTTACAACAATTTCATGAATCGTAGAAAATGCATAAACGAGGTGTGAAATAATTAAAAATATATAATGTTGGGATAAAATAATTGGAATGCATTTTGGGGAGTATTCGGGCTCATTTAGGTGTTTTAAACCTTTAGAAATTGTCCTGGTTCATAGGTACATGAGTTAGGAAACTTTTGGGCTAGTTTGGGTATGAATTCGGACCCATTTCGGGGTCCAAAATTTGGCGCTTTAAAAAATCTCGAGAATGGGAATTAACAAGGGTTGAAGGGAAGATAAACCACTACCAATTACTAGTTATAAAACCTAAACGTAACTGCTATACCAAGAGAGAAAAGGAGAAGAACCAAAAAGGGAGAAAATGCAAGAAATTGAAGGGGAATTTAAGAGGGCTTCTACCACTACACATTAAGGTAAGAATTTACTGCTCAATTTACATTACAATTTACTTATTGATGCATTAAAATAACCCCATATGATTTTTGGGATTTAGTTTGAATTTTGATGAATAAATGTTATGATTTTATCTCATGTAGAGGATTAATTTTAACATATAACCTAGGAATCTATGAATTTATTCTTGAAACTTGATGATAGAAACCTTAGGGTTCTTGAGACGTAATTAGGGAAATCTTCACAATTACATGTAGAGGACCTTAACAAATATTTATGATATGTATATCTGATGCAAATCCCATGTCATATACCCCATACATTTAATTAAATATTGTTGAGATTGTGGATGACATATGGGTTTAAATATTTTATTCATGTTCATGAATTTTGGGAAATTGAGAATGAAATTGGGATTGATATCTGAAATTAATCATTTTAGGTTGAATGATTAGGTGTTGGAGACTTAACTACATGATTATGAAATGGAATAAACCATTAGAATTAAACATGGGAATGAAAGGAGAAATCATGAGTGGAAACAATAAGAAGGTCTGGACTTCGACATAATTTTGAACTGATTTGAACTTGGAGTGAATTGATTCGGGTTGGTAACGAATCAATTCGGATAGGAACCGAATTTATTCGGCCCTGGGGCTGAGTTAGCTAGGGCCATGGTTAGTTCAGGAATATTTTTATAAGTCAGAACAAGTTGGTAAGAAGATGTTTGGGCCAATGGAGAATTGATTAAAAATATAAATGCCCACGTCTTTTAATTAGGACGCTCTAATTAACTAGATGGTTAAATAAATTGACATGGGAAATGAAATTAATAATGAACTAGCTGGTGAATTATTAATGAACGAATATGTAACACCCCGTAATTTTGAGGATTTAATATTTAATTATTTTGGGAGTTATAAATATTTAAATTGGGTAAACTTAAATTCTTGAGTTGGAGAATTTATTTGAGTGAGCCGAATTATTTATAATTAGCGACTTTAAGTTTAATTGTCCGAATTAATGTGTGTGGTATTTTGAGGTCGAAATTTGGATATATCAAAAAGTATTTCGGATTGCAATTTTGAGTGCGCGGTTGAGTCTGGATGGGTCGAAATAGTCAGAAAAGAGTACCCAGGGTGGTAATTGGGTCTCGGGGTATTTTTGGGCATAGCCGGGCCCACACGGGGTGAGTTGGGCCTTTTTAATAAGGCCCACATGGCCAAAAACGGGATTTAGTGTTTTCAACCTAACTGAGGGACTAGGAACGGCAGATAGAAAATCCTAAACCAAGGGTTTGGGAGAGGATTAGAGGAAGCTAATCAAGAAGTCAATTGGGGGATCTTTTGGAGCCAAATTAAGGGGCTAATTTGGGATGTTCTTCATCAACCATTCTCTACACCAACGGAATCAGACCCTATGAACGATTTTAGGCAAGTGGTTAACTGTTGTGATTTCTAAATTGATGATAATCAATTCACATCATAGTGATGTGTAAATCAAAATTCGTTTTGGGAATAAATGGGTAAAAAAATGGGGTTTTTGTTCATGGAATTATTGAAAGAGATTCAAAGTAAGAATTACTTGTGCTGTATATCTCCGAGTATAGATATCTGATTTGAATGAGAAATCGGAATATAAAATGGTGGATTTTGAATCTGGAATTTGGAATTTTAGAACAAAGTTAATAGAAATTTATAGAAAAACCCATTTCAAAAATTGTGTGATAAGTTGAGAAATTCATATACTAGAAAGTGTATATGATGTATAAGATCAAAGTCCAATATGTTTATGTGGTGGGATGACTTGATTAAAGGTTGAAATTAAGGTTTACAAACCTTGAATTTTCATTAATGGTGGAATTCAGGGGTGGAAGAAGAACTGCCACGAAAGGATCGATCGATCGATCGGGGGCCATCGATCTACCGACGATGGGAAAACCTTGGCAGGTCGGGCAGTTTGATGCTTTGCCTTGATTTGTTTTTATTCTGGGGATAAGTTTAATTGGTGAAAAATTATAGAGAAGTAAATTTCTAGAGTGAGAACTTTGGGTGAAACATATTCAATTTAATTATGGACCAACTGGGCGAGTCCGAGTATGTTGATAATTATAGGTAAATAAAATTGGGAAATTTGATGGAGATCAATGTGTGACACATTATGGGTGAATATGTGGGAATGAAATTCTGAGATGTAAAAATGGACCAAGTGAGCGAGTCCGGGTATGTTGGTTAAGTGACACCAAAGTATTAAATTAATTATTGAGAGAGTAAATTAATTTGGAGTCGGAACATAGACTCGGGAAATATTAAGTTATGGGCCAAGTGAGCGAGTCCGGGGATAATGGTTGTGTGACACCAAGTTATTAAATTAATGGGTGTGTTAATTAGTTTAATTAGAGTCGGACTATAGACTCAGGGAAAGTATTATATTAATTGAAGTGTGAATTAAATATATTAGAGTCGGACCACAGACTCAGGAAGATGATAAATTATTAAGTGATAAAAGTAATTACGTTGAGTCGGGCCACAAACTCAGGAAATTACGGCCTAGTGTACGGGATTTTGAGTACACGGTAAAGCCGGGGTTTATATTGTATATATACAGTGTAGTGATAATATATATATACGTGTATAAATTGTTTGTGATATTAAATATCAGTGACTAGATATTTATTTAATTTATATACTCTAGTGCTATCAAGGGAGGTTGCGCGATATGGGTGAATCCCCTAGCTTGAGGAATAGGGAGACTATATCCCCAGGTCATAGCGACCGGTATCTGGGTGAGGGGATTATCTCACTTTCAGGGAAGGAATATGACCGCCTCCACTTCGTTTACGTTTTAGGCCAGGTTGGTGAGCGAACCCAATATGGGTAACTAGGTTATGTCAGCACACCTAGTGGGATAGCACTTTAGATGGAATCATCCGGCGAGGGTATACTCGGAGGGATGGATATACGTATGTTATATGTGTGGTTATTTTAGTAAAGGTACGTATATAATGGTATTCAGTATTATATGCAGGTAATAATATAGTGTGTGATGTATTTACTTTATATAACTTTTGACACGGTTATATGCTACTATTTAAGAAGGAATTAATTAAGTTAATTGTGAGATAACTTATAATTCAAGAATCATTATACTCGGGTTAGAGTAGTATGGCAAGGGGGAGGTTATACCAGGACTAGTTGGACGGGGTAGTACAACTAAGTGGGGGTCAAGGTAACCGATAGGTGTGCACAATAGTGGAGGGATGAGAATCTCCACAAAAGAGTGCGACATTAACTTAAATATGAAGCGCATTCATGCATTTTAAATTACTGCAGTTTATTCACTTGCTAAATATTTTCAAAATATTTTGGGTTCTAATCCTTGCTATAAAACTATTTTCAAAACCTTTTAGGTGTCTAGCCCCAGGGACACCAGGATTTATATTCTATTCCAGGGACACAGAGCTGCGGCATATGTGGATGCTAGCAGGAAGTTGGATTAGACGCATGGTTCATTTATTCCTACAGTTGGAATCATGTATCAGTTTAAGTTTTATTTAGGGCTTGCCGCCCAGACTTCTTAGTACAATTTTCAGATGTATTTATTCAGGTGTTGAATATTTGTATTGGATTTCACTTTGGTGGCCGATGATTTATTCAGAAAACTTATTTAATTAATTATTCTTATGAGTTTTATTCAGTTGTGTGAATGGTTTATATTTATTTCCGCATGTACTGTTTTGTTGAATTAAAAAAGTTAAAATTTGGTACCAGCTTTTGGAATACTAGGTAGTTAGTAAGTTTTAAAAAAGTTTTCGACAGTGATGCTAAGGATGAACCAGGTGGGATTCCTGTTTTAATTTATTATGGGACTGATCACCCGAATTTTTATTAGGTGGGGTGTCACAGATGGTATCAGAGCATCAGGTTCCAGTGTCCTTAGGATCTGTGCGACTTTTCACGTTTCGGCTTAGAAATCTTTGATATAGATCCCTATTATAGGATTGTTGTATTCTCATAGGTATGCGCATTTACGTTCTTCTGCCAAATTTATATTTGAGAGTGAACTCATACAATTCTATTCTCATTCTAGATGGCTCCCAGGAGAGGGAGAAACTAGGGCAGTAGGGGAGATGAGACTAGGGAGGCTCATCAAGAGGAAGAGTTACCTCAGCGAGTGCCAGAGATGATTTTGGCAGTACAGGTAACTGAACTAGTGGCGCAGGCAGTTGAAGCGACGGTGGTCGCAATGGCAGGGTACTTTCCACGGGATCATCCACAAGTGTTAGTGGCACCAGATGTTCAGGCCACCCGGAGCCGTCGAGGTGGCAGCAAGTACGAGGGATTTTTCAAAAGTGGGCATCAGCCAGAGTTACGAGGGGGTTCAGATGTAGTGCTAGCGTGTCAAGAAAGAGAGATATCGGGCATCACCTACACATGGGAGATTGCGATGAGGTGCGAAAGAAAATGCTAGCCACTTTTAGTTTTGTGGGAGCAACGCTACAGTGGTGGGAGTCGATCACCACAGTTGAGGAAATGGATATACTAGCCATTGCAGAGTTTTGGGTGCAGTTCGACCGCAAGTATTTTCCTTTAGCGGTTGAGACCGAAATGAGGAGAAAATTTAGAGAGGAGACTCAGGGAGACCGTTCAGTGGCCGATTATGAGGAAGAATTTACTCGGTTGGAAAATTTTGTACTGGATGAGGTTAGCGATAAAGAGGTAAATAAGGCAAGGTCCATGGATGGGTTGTTCTGGAGGATCAAACAACATTTGATTGGTAATTCCGCATTAGTAGCTTATACTGATGTCATTAACAAAGCACTCCTGCACTGTCAGGAATACCGCTTACACGTGAAAGGAAGCAGGAAGGGAGTGGAAACTAGCCAGTCGGATACGGCAGGAGGGAATAGTACCAGTGGGGTATCCCAACAGCAGACAGGGGGGGATCAAACGGTAGGATTTTCGGAAGGGAAATCATGCCAAATGATTTAGAACTGGAGGCTATCGATAGGATGGCCAGTAATTCCAATAAGGTCGGCATGGAAGGGATAAGTGGCATGGTGAATTTATTAAGAGGTGTTTCGTTTTTGGGGAAGAGGGGCACATGAAGAGGGATTGTCCTCAGCGAGGAGGGGTTCAACTATGGGATGAGGTCCTGGATGTGTAGCCACTACAACAAGCCATGGGTGCATTGGGGAAGGGGGGAGCTGCTCAGGAACCTAAGGATCAGCCATTGCTGCTAGAATATGGAGGTAACTATTTTTATCCTATGGGAATGGGGTATACTTTGTGTGACAGTGAGGGTGTCACAGTATAAGAATTGTTTTCACTAGAGTTCGCGGGTAAGTCGAATTTAGTGGGTGCGCTGGCTATAGCAGCCATATTATATATATGTATACATTTTCCGTGGGGTAGCGGAGTTCTTTGGTGTTATCCACCAGAGAGTGGGGGTGTACACTGAGATAAGGTTTGAATTATGCGAGGGGTTACTACTTTCGAGAATTTTTGGAGTAGGGTTGATGATTTACCCAAGTATCGACTGGATAGCAACGGATTTGAATTATTGTAAATAGTGAGGGTAAGTTGGTGTTCGCAACACCAGGGTATGAGTGGTACTAGGTATCACCAGAGAGGGCGTCTAGCCTATATATGTGTGTATATATGTTGTATTCGTGTCGTGCAATAGACACATAGTGAGGTCTTGTGTATATATGTTAGATTTATGTTTGAGCAAAGAGAGATAGCTCGGGGTTTATTTTGCGCAAAGACTAGTGATAGTAAGGGCGCGGTATTTTATGTTGTCTTTTGTAGCATGAGGGTAGGTGTATATACTTTTGTGTTAAGAGACAAGTATTTAGGGGTACATGCTATGGACTGAGGGTCTAACAGATCTCAACGACCGACAATGTTAGGTAGTAGTGTATCGGGGGGTTCCTTGTTTGGATTTCGCTTTGCGAGACGTCCCACGCATGAAACTTAGCGCAACGTTGGAAAGTGGGGAGATGTTTGGTCGTTAATCCACGGGTTGGATACCCCGGGCAGTATATATATATATATATATATATGTGTGTGTGTGTGTGTGTGTGTGTGTGTGTGTATGTGTGTGTGTGTGTGTGATATGACTACGAGTTCAAGGTTATATTACAGGTTACGTCAATTATAGTCGGGTAACTTTCTTGCGGTAAAGCACGGGTATAGGGTGTATGGGCGCCCTGGTTAACTTAAATGCATACTTGTGTAAGTTAAGGTTAGAAGAGGGAGAGATAAATATAGCGAGCTTAGAGGTACAGGACTATAGAGTAATATTTGAAGGTTGGAGCACTAGGCCTATCTTAATTTCGAGGACGAAATTCCTTTGTAAGGGGGGAGTATGTAACACCCCGTAATTATGAGGATTTAATATTTAATTATTTTGGGAGTTATAAATATTTAAATTGGAGAAACTTAAATTCATGAGTTGGAGAATTTATTTGAGTGAGCCGAATTATTTATAATTGGCGACTTTAAGTTTAATTGTCCGAATTAATGTGTATCGCATTTTGAGGTCGAAATTTGGATATGTCAAAAACTATTTTAGATGGCAATTCTGAGTACGTGGTTAAGTCCGGATGGATCGAGATAGTCAGAAAAGAGTACCCGGGGGTGGTAATTGGGTCTCGAGTATTTTTGGGCATAGTCGGGCCCACACGGGGTGAGTTGGGCCTTTTTAATTTGGCCCACATGGCCAAAAACGGGATTTAGTATTTTCAACCTAAATGGGAGACTAGGAACAATAGATAGAAAATCCTAAACCTAGGGTTTGGAGAGGATTAGAGGAAGCTAATTAAGAAGTCAATTGGGGGATCTTTTGGAGCCAAATTAGGGGGCTAATTTGGGGTGTTCTTCATCAACCATTCTCTACACCATCGGAATCAGTTAACTGTTGTGATTTCTAAATTGATGATAATCAATTCATATCATAGTGATGTGTAAATCAAAATTCGTTTTGGGGATAAATGGGTACAAAAATGGGGTTTTTGTTCGTGGAATTATTAAATGAGATTCAAAGTAAGAATTAGTTATGTTGTATATCTCTGAGTACAGATATCTGATTTGAATGAGAAACCAGAATATAAAATGGTGGATTTTGAATCTGGAATTTGGAATTTTAGAACAAAGTTAATAGAAATTTATGGAAAAACCCATTTCAGAAATTGTGTGATAAGTAGAGAAATTCATATACTAGAAAGTGTATATGATGTATAAGATCAAAGTCCAATATGTGGTGGGATGACTTGATTAGAGGTTGAAATTAAGGTTTACAAACCTTGAATTTTCGTTAATGGTGGAATTCAGGGGGGAAGAAGAACTGCCACGAAAGGATCGATCGATCGATCGATCGGGGGCCATCGATCGATCGACGATGGGAAAACCTTGGAAGGTCGGGCAGTTTGATGCTTTGCCTTGGTTTATTTTTATTTTGGGTATAAGTTTAAATGCTTAAAAATGATAGGGAAGTAAAAAGCTAGAGTGAGAACTTTGGGTGAAACATATTCAATTTAATTATGGACCAAGTGGGTGAGTCCAGGTATGTTGATAATTATAGGTAAATATAATTGGGAAATATGATGGAGATAAATTTGTGACACATTGTGGGCGAATATGTGGGAATGAAATTCTGAGACGTAAAAATCGACCAAGTGAGCAAGTCCGGGTATGTTGGTTAAGTGACACCAAAGTATAAAATTAATTATTGAGAGAGTAAATTAATTTGGAGTCGGAACATAGACTCGGGAGATATTAAGTTATGGGCCAAGTGAGCGAGTCCGAGGATAATGGTTGTGTGACACCAAGTTATTAAATTAATGGGTGTGTTAATCAATTTAATTAGAGTCGGACTATAGACTCGGGGAAAGTATTATATTAATTGAAGTATGAAATAAATATATTAGAGTCGGACCATAAACTCGGGAAGATAATAAATTATTATGTGAGAAAAGTAATTAAGTTGAGTTGTGCCACACACTCGGGAAATTACGGGCTAGTGTACGGGATTTTGAGTACACGGTAAAGCCGGGGATTATATTATATATATACGATGTAGTGATAGTATATATATACGTGTATAAATTGTGTGTGATATTAAATATCAGTGACTAGATATTTATTTAATTTATATACTCTAGATCTATCAAGGGAGGTTGCACGATGTGGGTGAATCCCCTAGCTTGAGGAGTAGGACGAGTATATCCCCAGGTCATAGCGTCCGGTATATGGGTGAGGGGATTATCTCACTTTCAGGGAAGGAATATGACCACCTCCACTTCGTTTATGTTTTAGGCCAGGTTGGTGAGTGAATCCAATCTGGGTAACTAGGTTATGTGAGCACACCTAGTGGGATAGCACTTTAGAGGGAGTCATCCGGCGAGGGTATACTCGGAGGGATGGATATATGAATGTTATATGTGTGGATGTTTTAGTAAAGGTATGTATATAATGGTATTCAATATTATATAAGGGTAATAATACAGTGTGTGATGTATTTACTTTATATAACTTGTGACACGGTTGTATGCTACTAGTTAAGAAGGAATTAATTAAGTTAATTGTGAGATAACTTATAATTCAAGAATAATTATACTCGGGTTAGAGTAGTATGTCAAGGGAGAGGTTATACAAGGACTAGTTGGACGGGGTAGTACAACTAAGTGGGGGTCAGGGTAACCGATAGGTGTGCACAATAGTGGAGGGGTGAGAATGTCCACGAAGGAGTGCGACACTAACTTAAATATGAAGCGCATTCATGCATTTTAAATTATTTCAGTTAAATCACTTGCTACATATTTTCAAAATGTTTTGGGTTCTAACCCTTGCTATAAAACTATTTTCAAAACCTATTAGGTGTCCAGCCACGAGGGTGCCAGGATTGATATTCTATTCCAGGGACATGGAGCTGCGGCATATGTGGATGCTAGAAGGAGGTTGGATTAGACGCATCGTTCATTTATTCCTAGAGTTGGAATCATGTATCAGTTTCAGTTTTATTTAGGGCTTGTCGCCCAGACTTCTTAGTACAGTTTTCAGATGTATTTATTCAGGTGTTGAATATTTGTATTGGATTTCACTTTGGTGGCCGATGGTTTATTCGACAAACTTATTTAATTAATTATTCTGTTGAGTTTTATTCATTTGTGTGAATGGTTTATATTTATTTTCGCATGTACTCTTTTGTTGAAATAAAAAAGTTAAAATTTGGCACCAGCTTTTGGAATACTAGGTGGTTAGTAAGTTTTAAAAAAGTTTTCAACAGTGATGCTAAGGATGAACCAGATGGGATTCCTATTTTAATTTGGTATGGGACTGATCTCCCAGTATTTTATTAGGCGGGGTGTCACAGAATAATTGTGAAATTTATGTGGGATTATATTAAGGAAATTATTGAGTACTTACCTAACGAATTAAATGAGATAAATAAGATCCACTTACGTATATTTTTGGGGACATTAAAATATTCGTGGACGCTCCAATCGACTTGTGGTTTCGTGCATTCGGACTACATAGCACACATCGACACATGTGGACTAGATGATGTGTAGGTCATTTAGGTACTACGTAGGAGCGTCGTCTACGATAGGTAGGTGTTGATGCTTGCAGCATTTGTCACCACTGAGTATGGGTCGTGAACTGGTATACTGCTTAGGAACCGCACCAACCAATGTTTATTTTGTGGTGTCCGCTTAGGATAAGAGATTCCTCCGAACTTGCCGATAGAGCACGAACGAGACACCAATGGTAGATGCCTTTGTTTGTTATATATATGAAAGGACATATATATATATATAAATTACTCGGTCTTTAATGAGATTAATTATATTGTCTAAGGTTGGTGACATAAATGGTAGACCCTTATTATAGCGTACATAATATATGTTTATGCCAATTTCATGACATCTATATGAAAAAGACCGGTTATTAAATATAGTTGGCTTCGTTGTAATAATTGGGTGTAATTAATCCAATAAATATTAAATTGTCACGCTATCACGTATAGCATTATGGGACTTATTGAGATGCAGATAATATCACACATAGTTCAGGGGTGAGATGTTAATTGCATGCGAGTGACGATGGGGGATATTCATTTTGCATTAACTGTATTTATTGCATTTTAAATTGATTAAGTTAATTCTTGCACCTTAAGGGGTCTGACCCAAATTTAAATGTTTCCTCCCCCCAGGTGCTCCTAGACAGGGTCAGCGGTACTATTGACATGGAAGCCTTGCATTCTCATTTTGCTCTTCAAGCTTTCGGATCAGTTGATTCTAGTTTAGGTGTTTTTCACCTTAAGTACTTATATTGTTTTGGGATTACTGTATGTGCATAAGACCGATATTTATTTACTTATTGTTGGGTTGTGATGCTTACTTTTATATCAGACTTGTCATACACTTTATGGCGAATTTGATTTATTTACTTATTATGGAAATGTTGATTTGAACCTCAATTACGGGACTTTAATAGAAAATTTATATTACGTTGGTGCTCAGAATGGTATTAATTGAAAAGCAAGCCTTATCTTCAACGTATCGTGCCTACACAGCCTTTACGTGAGAAAATAAAGATTGTTACAAATGCTCTGAGGCTTAATGCAATCGAAAAGGTATGCAGGTTTTGTTGTCTCATATGTGTATCCCTCAATTCAATATTATTTATTTCACATAAAAGGTTGGGATGTGGTTAAATATTGGATCTCTTCCAAGTAATATATTCTTCACAGGTGTGTGTCGTGTATACGTTTGGGTATGATTGTTGAAATTGACTCGCACTTTGCATGTTTTTTTCTACGAGTAAAATATAGATTTTCATAGAATTCTAATTTCTTGGAATAAATAGTTAAAGTTACCTTCATATTTTACATTTTTTAAACTTATAAATTGTGTAGTTTCTTTGTCTATATATTTCAGGCATCTAGATTTTAGTTTAAGTCATTTTTTATTATTTATAATATGTAATGGCACCTTAATAATCTATGGCTTAATATTACTCATTCATTTCTAGAATATTGTAATAATCTTTACACAATTAAGAAGCATTGTACAAAGTTCTAAATATTGTGTCATAGAATAGCCACTTTAATCTTAATTTTTTACACTGTTACAAACTCAGTATGATGTTATATATTTGTTGCATTTGTTTTGAAGTGTTTTAGAAATTTTAGCGGGAACTTAGGGTTTTTAAGTGTAATGTTTACTTTACATGTTGTAAAACTACAATATATGTGTTCTCTACTCAGGTATCTAAACTAAATTTTTGCTCACATTTCTATGCTTTGTCTCTTGAAGATAGTAATGTACATTTTATATGTGTTGCGCTAAAGAGTTTTTTCAATGTTTCAACTATCTACTATGTGTACGTATTTTCAAATACATTTTTGGCTATTATATCCAGTCACGCCCCATGTCGTAGGTACGAAGCATACTGGATTTCTATTTTTTTTTAGTTTGGGGTTCATAATTAAAGATTTTAAAATGTGTTTAGATTTCTGATTTTTAATCATGATTTCTCCCGAGGATAAGAAAAATGGCAAATTGAATACTCTTGATCTTTAATCCACGATGTGAGTAAGTTAGAGTTGGTGTTTTAGTTGAAGTGGATAGAATAAGAAAATCAGATAAAAATAGTTAAGCTAGAGGACTGTTTTTCTTCAAATCTTAATTAGTGATGGATTAGGACCTTAGAATTGAATCCGTATTGTAATATATCAAGTGTTGAAAATTTTATTATTTTGAGATTCATTTACTACAACAGTCCTACTGCAGTCATCCACCTTTTGATGGTGTATGTTTTTGGAAAATTAAATAACAAATCTTTTTATTTTTTTCAAATCACATCGGGCTTTGGTCTATTTTTTAGATAAGATGTTTTTTCATATGCGATGCAGATATGATTTAAAGATGTCTCTCCTCAAACATGGTGTTCAAATTCGAAATACTCATCATATTTTTCGGTTTACTATCCAACTTTGCATTGATGGGTAGGAGAAATTTTGCATTTTTATTTGGAACAATTGTGTAGTTTTAGATGGATAGGATGTTTAGATTGATCAGTGAGATTGTTACTTCCTCTTCATGGGGTTAAACTTTATAATTGCATGGCTACGAGGTGTGTGAGAAAATTCATTTACAAAGGGATATTTTTGCATCAAAGACTATTTTATTTAATTATTGATGTATTTTATTATGAATTTAACTAAATCGATGATGTTATTTATACGGGGTCCATGGTGGGCTATTAATATCGTTGTTGTTGAAGTATTTTTTATATCTTAAATAGGGTCCTTTTAAGAAGAGACTCTTTGTCCAAATTTTCTGAATCGTTTACAGTATTTCTGTTGTAAAAAAACTTTTGGACATAAATTAAACACGATTCAATAGTTTGGAAAAAAAATTCATGCCTTCAGGCACGGTCATTCCGCTAGTATATATAATAAAGTATTAAAAAATAAATAAAAAGTAACAAAGTTGTTGTAATTCCCCGTATTTATCATTGATTTATCAAAAAAAAAGTAAGACCCCTTAATTTCATATACTAATATAATATGTAAATTTTGTGCTCGTGACGTGTGACATCCGTAGATATGTAGATACACATATAGGTAGTACAAATAAAATTAGAAGTCAAGAAACGGTAAAACATTAATAAATAATTTGAACATGATCACATATTATGGGAGACTTTGGACTGATTTGGGTTCTATTATTGAAGGATTCCTTTCGGTGTCGGGTTCCAACGACTATGAAGTAGTCAACTATAATGTCGTGTCACACCCAAATCAATTAATTTTGATTTTAAGAATTTTTAAATTAAATTATATAATATTTTGTATGTGGAATGTTTATTAATATTGATTTGTAAGGTTAATGATTTATGACTTTTGGTAATATTTAAAATAAGGGTTCTTAATTTAAATTAAGGTATTTTGGGCCTACTAGGTTAGTATATTTTAGGGGAAATTCTTTGAATAGTTAAGGATTAATTAGGCAAGTTACTTAGGAGCTTATTCTACGCCCAAGTCCAATTTAAATTTAAAAGCCTTAATCAGTCATTTGGGGGGGGGGGGGGGGGGGGAGTTTGCACTTCAACACAATTTCGGGATCTTAAAACTAAGAGAGAGGGAGACTCAAAGAAGATGAGAAATTCTAGAAGATTTTGTCCTACGGTCATCCTCAAATTTTGAGGTAATTTAATTATAATATTATATGAGGGACCCTGATTTAGATTATACCTATCTATGTAACTCTAAACCCGAATTGTGATTTAGGTATGATTTATATGAAGTAATTTGATTAAATTTATAGTTCGACTAATTAAATAAATATTAGTGTCAATTTATATTTGTTTGGTCGATTTCTACTTAATTGTGAGTTAAAATTGTTAGTTCATGTATAAGAAGTGACTTTTAGAGCGAATCTTTTATAAATCCCTTGTTTATATGTATTAGTACATGGAGATTGGAATTTAAATTGATTAAGATTTAATCTCTAGGGTTCTTGTTGGAGAATTTGGTTTTATAATTAAACAGTGAATTGAAATTGATATTTTGATGTTATAACCTTGTTTGAATCATGTTTTATTCTTCTTTATATGTTATACGAATCTTATATGGTGGTTTTGGGGCCATTGATGGAGATTTTTTGTTTGAGTTTTGTTGAGTTGGGGAAGAAGAAGTCCGTAGTGGATTTTCTGGCATATCTGAAGTGAGTGATCGACCGGTAGATGGATGACCTATCGACCGATGGTAACAGTTAATGGATAATTTATCTTTCTGGTTATGGGTTTGGACTTTTGGGGTCTGGGGACCAGTTTAGGTTTGCCTTTGCACTAATTTAACTCTAGTATAACATATTATTACAGTGGTTCATAGGATTATATATGTGATAAGTTCACTACTACCTAACTTAGTAATGATACTAAAAGTGTATAATTCCTATATTTTGTTTAGACTTTCACGTATTATAAAAGTGTTTTTTCTTATGTTGAATGTGTAAAATTTATATCGCGTGTGTACTCGCAAAGATCGTAGTAAAAGGGGGATTCCGTTATGGGGTTGCATACGATGCAAACCACAATAGAGTGTCGGTGAGTAGACGAGTAATCCTTGATCATATAACCCGTAGGTCACATGTCTAGGTACCCTCATTCGAGATGGATTTTCCAGGAAATTTCATCATATAACCTTGGGCATGTTAGACTGTATGAGTGATGGGTAGGCGAAGCAATTCATCCATTCCTTGTTTTAAGCCCATAGGTTTGGGATGACCTAAGACTATACTTGTTACGCGCGAGTGATCCCCGAGGAAAATAGGGTTATGCCTTCGTAAATATGACGAATTTTGTAAGAACCTATTTCTATGGTTTATGTTATAGTTCATCCTTTTAAATTTTGTGATTGTCTTATTAATTCTGGCATTCACTTAGGATTAGAAATTTAGATGCATGTAATATCTAGGATTGGGAGGTGGGATATATCTAAAAAAATATCTAAAATGCTTGAGGTATATTTATAGTTATGATTTATTCCAATTTTAGTTATAAATTTATACTTTTACAAAAAAAGTGTCAAAAACCCATAACAAATATTATTATAAGTTCTAAACTTGTATTCTGTATATAAATATTGGGAAAAACTTTTAATGTAAGTATTATTGGTAAACTATGTGAACAAAAGAAGCTTCAAAATTAAATGGAGATTACTTTTACAAAAATGAAAGTGTCATAAATCCATAACAAATAATATTATATGTTCTAAACTTGTATTCTCTACGTGACCCTAGTTTTCCGGATTATGTTGTCCCTTGATTTTTAATTTCACTTACTTTCTACTTAATTTTGCCCTTTTCTCAATTTCTTGTATACTTGAAAGTATCAAATATGTTTATAAATATAATATATATGAAAAAATATATTTCTTCTTATTCTTAAATAAAAAAGTAAAACTAAGACATAATTAATTCGGATGAAAATTATGTGGGATTTTTTATTCTAGCCACAAACTAAATTTACTCTCTGACAAACTTTTCATTTGGAAAATGTAAAAAAATACTCTCTGACAAACTAAATTTATCCATTAGTTTAGTAACAAAATGAATTTTGTAAAATGGTAACAATAAGAAATCATAAAAGTTACCCCAACGATTATGAAAAACGTTAGCCCATATAACGTAAATAATAGTATCAAATCACGAGGAAAAAATAAATGGGTTATTTTTAGTTTTTCCTCTGCTTTTATGACCAGTTTTTCAATACACCCCCACTTTTTTAAAAAATTGTAATACACTCCGATTATTTTAACTTTCCATCCAAACCATTAGTGCTATTTACATTTTGTGTTCCCCCGCACCCCACCCAATTTTATGGCTGCGAAATACCCCCATTTAAAAAAAAATCATTATAGGCTTAAATTATTAATAATCCAATTATTATTATTTTATATAAATAAACTTTAGCGGAATACGTTTAAAAAATTCAAAACTTTTTCTAAATAATCGATAAAATTCTTGAAAATAAAAATTTTGGAATAAGGGAAAAGGGAAAATTTCTAACGGACATCTATTAAAATGTCGGAACAGTATAACATTTATTTTAGAGCACAACTATTCAACCAAAAAATATTTTGACCATTTTAATGTAATAACCCTCGCTTATGAGACCGTATTTTCTAGTAATTACTTAGTATAGTAATTAGAGACAAGTGTTGGGTTATGATTTGAATGTTAATTCAATGTAGAAAGTTGATATTTATTGTGAGTTTGCATACATATCATATCTATGGGTAAATATTGCTATGTCATGATTATAAATATCATCTGAAGTCAAAATGATATTTGGCTTAATTATGAGACCGGAACCTAAATTGAATTTTAAAATGTCCAAATGATAATTTGGAGGTTGCAGTTGATTCCGGAACATGCGAAATAGTCAAATAATGTACCATATTGTATTTTGTAGTTTTGGGCATTTTTGACTGGTTGTGCCTTAATTATGCTATTGCGTATTATTTTATCGCACTATTAGTTAATTTAGTGGGACATTTGCCTTAAGCCACGACTTAAGTCTTCTAAGTCTTCTAATTACCCTAATTTTCCTTCCAAAACCAAAGAGAGAAAGAGAAGAGTAGAGAGAAAGCTTTGGAGATTTGGAGATTGAGAGAGATTCTTGCTCCTACCAACAAGAGACCTGCAATTTGCTGAATCAAGGCAAGTTTTTACTTGCTATTTGTGTCTTGAGATAGATGATTTGTTGTGGTAATGATGTGTTGATTTTGGTTTAGCAAACTTAGGGTTTTCTTATGTATTCATGGGTTTTGATTCACTCAAAGATGATTGGGATGATTTATGAGGTTTAAGATGGTCAATAGTATCATTGATGTCATTTTGATGTTGGTATATAAGTTTGGTTTGAAGAAATGTGAGTTTGGGTAGAAAATGGAGTCCAAGACTCCATAGCCAATTCTTGGCAAAATCGCAGGCCCGAATCGATTCGGCCCCCTGGGCGAATCGATTCGGTTAAGTCCAGTGTTCAGGTCTTGTGAACCGAATCGATTCGAAATTGATTCGAATCGATTCAGTAGTTATGCAGAAACCCAAATTTTTTGGCCGAATCGATTCGGCCAAGGGGCGAATCGATTCGGTAGCCCTGCACTTTTCCAAAATTTTTCTTTTAAATTTTAACCCTTTTTCTTTAGGATTAGTAATTAGGGACCTTCTTAAATGAAGTAAACATAGGGTTTAGAGTATTAGTTGAGTTGGGTCGACATCCTATACTCGAAAGGGTTCATCTAGGGTTCGTTTAAGGGGGAATTTAAAGTGATGTTTAGGCATTACTTTTATCTTGTAGTTCTCTAAGGGTCTAGAACATCTTTTGGTCACTTTGGAGACCTTAGGAATTGACTTGAGTTAGATTTGACTTGAGGATTTATGTTAAAGCCTAAAGGAGGCTTTGGGAATAACTTTGGAGTCTGAATTCCTTATTGAGGATGTTATGACGGTACGAATTACGTATAGTCCCGACTTAAGCCTATACATTTATTAAAAATGGGAAATTGATAAGGTAAATGATAATTTACTAAATCATGTAATGGAAATTAATAAAATGGATGTTACACACCTCTCTAAATACCATCTTAAGGGAAGTCCGTGCGAGAGGTGAAGCCCCCTGGCTAATGAATGCATGGTGGATATAGTCCTAGGCC
This sequence comes from Sambucus nigra, assembly GCA_949130495.1. Lineage (NCBI taxonomy): Eukaryota > Viridiplantae > Streptophyta > Magnoliopsida > Dipsacales > Adoxaceae > Sambucus > Sambucus nigra. Next base: position 99,503,123 of record OX422224.1, read on the forward strand.
ATATGAGCGCTTGTTTTATTTTTCTGCGATGGGTAGGCGATTCTGGGTGTGGTCTTGACTACCCCGCAGGCATATGGCCGCTTCCCGACGTTTTCGATAGGATCCCAGGTTGTCTTATGTTAAGCCCTGGAAGATGATGGTTATTTAGGGATGCGCACAGTGGGGAAACCCGGACGGGCGGTCTTAGAATCGTTATATTTATAATTATGACTATCTTCTTATCGAGTTGGACTCGATGGAACATGAATGCCATAAAGAGCAAATTTATGCCACAAAGAGCATGCTATTGAGATTAGTGCCATAAAGAGCACATGATGATATTTGTATTCCTGATAAGGAAAATCAAAGAAGATTAAAATGGAAATATGATGAATGATGATAAAGGCTCATAAGCACTTTTAATTCTGTTTTTAATATGAATCTCCCTCTATGTAGTCCTTTATCAGTCTTAGTTCCTTACATGATGTTACCATGCTAGACTATCATCCATGCTTACTTGTGCATCATTATCATACCTGTCATTTATCTATTTGATCACATATACCCGGCCCTGACCGGTTTTCCTTTCTTGTTGTATATGTATATATATAATCCGTTCAGGTGTTCCGCCGCACGGTCGCCCGTAATGATCTTTCCTTCCATATGTCTTGAGGAGCCGTGACATTGTGCGGGTCTCAAGGGATGTTTTTTTTTTGTAGACGCCTCCAGTTATGTTATCTAGTTATGATCAGTTTATTCGGGCATGTTTCCCAAGCCGTTGTAAATGTATAATGGATCTATTATGTAACACTTGGTACTATTTGTATGTTGTATGGTTACTATTGACCGACGTTTCATTCGGTCCTTTTGTATCTTTTGGGTTTCATATGTATGCATGTGGGGGTATCCACCCTCTATTTCTATTATGGGTTGTTGAAAATGTTTTCTTTTTATTTCAAAACCAAAGTTTTTGATAACCCGTTTTTCTAGAATATAGTGTGGTTATTCCTTATGCTTGGTATATTGTTGTGATGCTGAGGATGATATTATCCATGATTTCCTATTTTATCGGGGTATAGGGTTGGCCACCCTTTATTCCGGATAGCGGGTTGTCACAGATGGTATCAGAGCATCGGGTTCTAGAGTCTTTAGGATCTATGCGGACTTGTCACGTTCTACCGTAGCGTTCTTTGATATAGAACTTAATGTTAGGATTGTTTTGCTGCCTATGTATACGATCTTTTGCTAAATAGATTATCTTATATTATGTTTTAACTCTACCTCGTCTTTATCTCAGATGCCGCCGAAGAGAGGACGTCCCGCTAGACGTAATAGGGTTGTTGAGGATGAGTTTGGTCCTCCACCGCAGCAGGGGAATATCAGTGCTGCCGAAGTGGCAAATATTGTGGCCCAAGCTGTCAATGCCACGATGACTGTAGTGGCCCAACAAATGCCACAAGCTCAAGTGAGGGGACAAGAAGCACTAGTTCCTACGGGACCTTCTCGGTGGGAATGGGTGAGGGAGTCTTTCCTTAAGGGACATCCCCCGGAATTTGAGGGAGGTTCGGATGTTATAAAGGCAAACCAGTGGAAGAGAGATATGCAACGCCATCTTAGAATGGTGGAATGTAGTGAGGAGAAAAAGCAAATTCTCGTTACCTTCAAGCTGGTCGGACCGGCCTTACACTGGTGGGAGTCAATGACGACACCCGAACAAAGGGATACTATGTCCATTACAAATTTCTGGGCCTTGTTTGATGGAAAGTATTTTCCTCCTGCAGTTCAGAGGGAAATGCAGAGGAAGCTTTAGGATTTGGTTCAAGGGGAGAGATCAGTTACCGAGTACGAGGAGGAGTTTACCCGGTTAGCAAGCTTTATACCGGATGAAGTAACTCCAGAAGCGAAGAGGATCTCTAAGTTTGTGGGAGGTTTGCACTGGCGAATAAAACAACATTTGCTTAGAAATCCATCTCTGGTGACCTTTGGGGATGTGATGAATGCTGCTTTACTTCACTGTTAAGAGCATAGATTGTTTGTTCAAAACAAGAAGAAGGTTGTGGTTGCGGGGCAAACAGTGAAACAGGGAGGAACTGGGAGCGGAGGAGGAACATCTTCTTCATCCCAATCCTCGGGGAACAAGCAGGTTGAGAGGGATCCTCAGCAGGGGGATTCGTCCAAGCGTCAACGTTTAGGTGGGTTTAATGCTGGTGGCAACAACAATAATAACAGGCAGGGTCAAGGTGGTCAGTAACCACAGGGTGGTAGAGGTGGAAATGGAGGTAGGGGCCAACAGGGCCGAGGTGCGGGGAAATTCCGAAACAACCAAGGCAGGAATAAGGATAATGCGGCGAATAAATGTTTCCAGTGTGGGGAGCTGGGCCATTTTAAAAGGGCGTGTCCTCAGTTGGTAGGAGGGCATCTTCCTAGGGCCCCACAGCATCCGTATGTACAGTTTCCGCCCCAAGCGCCTAATCCGGTTGCTCCTCCTCAACAGGGGCAATTGCAGTACGGACGGGTTTACCATATTCAGGAGGCTCTGCTTCCTCCAGCTCCTCCGGCACCACCAGCGATCGAGGGTAAGTTTCTCATTCATGGGCACATGGGTCGAATTCTATTTGATACGGGTGCTACTCACTCCTTTATTTCTAGAAGTTTTGCCCAGACTACAGGTTTGATAAAATCTGCTAAAAGTACCTTCACTAGCGTTGAATCCTCTATGGGCGATGGCTCATTGATTTTCTTCATATGTAAAAACGTAGGAATTAACCTTGGTGACTTGTGTTTTGAGGCTGACTTACTCGTCCTTGATATGGTCGGGTACGATGTAATTTTGGGTATGGATTGGCTAGTGAAGTATCGTGATATAGTAAATTGTTACGGGAAGAGTATAGTTTTTACGGTTCCGGGACAAGAGATGTTCCTGGTAGTTATGCCTTGCATGGAAGGGAGCACGAGTGCTTATTTATATTGTATTGCGGAAGATGCATTGAGAGATGTCGTGTTTTCCCTAAATTCTCTTCCAATCGTTAGAGATTTTGAAGATATTTTTCGAGAGATACCGGGATTACCTCCAAGTCGAGAAATAGAGTTTGTGATTGATCTAATGCCGGGAACTCGACCGATCGCCAAAGCTCCTTATCGAATGGCTCCTGTAGAGATGAGGGAGCTGAGAGATCAGATTCAGAAGCTACTGGAGCAGGGCTTTATTAGGCATAGTACCTCACCGTGGGGCGCTATTGTTTGTGAAGAAGAGAGACGGTTCTCTCCGGTTATGCGTGGACTATAGAGAGTTGAATAAAGTCACCATCCGGAATAAATACCCTTTACCTCGCATCGACGATTTGTTTGATCAACTTAGGGGAGCTTCCTACTTCTCCAAGATCGATTTGAGGACGGGGTATCACCAATTGAGGATACAAGAGCAAGATGTATCCAAGACGGCCTTTTTGACCCGTTATGGATCTTATGAATTTTTGGTTATGCCCTTTGGGCTAACCAATGCCCCTGCAGTGTTTATTGACCTTATGAACAGGGTGTTTCGGGATTTCCTTGACTAGTTTGTCATTGTATTTATCGATGACATCCTAGTCTATTCTCAGACAGAGGCGGATCACGCTGCTCACTTGCGGTTGGTCCTGCAGAGATTGAGGGATCATCAATTGTATGCAAAGTGTGAGAAGTGTGGCTTCTGGTTGAAGGAATTTCAGTTTCTGGGGCATGTGGTGTCATCCCAAGGCGTGTCGGTGGATCCGGGTAAGGTGATCGTGGTAAAGGAATGGGGTCAGCCCACGACGCCCACTGAAGTTCGTAGTTTTCTGGGCTTGGCGGGTTATTACCGTCGATTCATTAAGGGCTTTTCCAAGTTTGCTAGCCCATTGACGAATTTAACCCGGAAAGGAGTAAGATTTATATGGGACAGTACATGTCAAGCGGCTTTTGATGAGCTCAAGGATAGACTAACTTCGGCTCCAGTCCTGGCATTGCCAAAGCCGGGATTGGAATATCTTGTCTTCACTGATGCATCTCTTCTGGGGTTAGGAGGTGTTCTTCAAGAAGAGAGACAACCCATTGCGTACGCTTCTCGTAAGTTGAAGCCTCACGAGAAGAACTATCCGGTACATGACTTGGAATTTGCCGCCGTTGTATTTGCCTTGAAGATATGGAGGCATTATCTCTTAGGGGAAAAGTTTAGTCTGTTCACCGACCACAAATCGCTGCAATACTTATTCTCCCAAAAGGATTTGAACATGCGCCAGCGTCGTTGGTTGGAGTTTGTGAAAGACTACCAATTTGATATTCATTATCACCCCGGAAAGGCGAATGTGGTAGCAGATGCCTTGAGTAGAAAGCCTGATGGAGACTTAGTTGAGGTGTGGAAAGCTAAGTGGAAAGAACTCAGCCTGGAGGATGCAGGGGTGAGAGCATTCCTTTCTGTGATGACGGTTACTCCCACGATTATAGCAAAGATTGTGGAAGCTCAGAAAAGAGATAAAGTTTGTCAAGACCATACACGCCAGTTGTTGTCTGAGGGAGCAGAGTCGTACTCAATTGGTTCTGAGGGTGGACTACGCTTCCATGGAAGACTTATGGTTCCCGACGATGGAGATTTGAGACGTGCAGTAATGGCGGAGTCCCACGGGTCCAAGTTCACGGTGCATCCAGGCGGGGACAAGATGTACCAAGATATGCGTCATTTGTATTGGTGGGCGGGTATGAAGAGGGATATCTCCGAGTTTGTGTCACAATGCACTACTTGTCAGTTGGTTAAGATTGACCACCAGCGACCGACAGGTTTGTTACAACCGCTCAAGATTCCCGTATGGAAATGGGAGAGCATTTCGATGGACTTTGTTACGGGCTTGCCTAGATCGCAAAAGGGTCACGACTCAATTTGGGTGATTGTCGACCGTTTGACTAAGTCGGCACACTTCTTGCCCGTGCGCACCGATTATGATACCGCTCGTTATGCCCAATTATTCATTGAGGAGATCGTCAGACTCCACGGGGTACCTTTGAATATTATCTCCGACCGGGATAAAATATTTGTGTCCCACTTTTGGCAGAGTTTCCAGGGAGCTATGGGGATCGAGTTGAAGTTAAGCTCTTCCTATCATCCTCAAACAGACGGTTAGACCGAAAGGGTAAACCAGATGTTGGAGGATATGCTTCGTATGTGCATACTCGATTTTAAGGGCAGTTGGGAACAATACCTTCCATTGGTTGAGTTTGCTTACAATAACTCTTACCAATTTACTATCGGAATGGCACCCTATGAAGCTCTGTATGGCAGGCCTTGTAGGTCGCCTGCGTGTTGGTTGGAAGTGGGTGATAACAAGTTCCTTGGACCTGAAATGATCCAAGACACATCTTCGAAGATTGAGCTTATTCGAAATCGCATACGGATAGCCCAAGATCGACAAAAGAGCTACGCCGATGCGGGTAGGAGACATATGGAATTGGAGGTTGGAGACCAAGTGTTAGTGCGAGTGTCCCCGATGAAGGGTATTAAACGTTTTGGGAAGAAAGGAAAGCTTGCACCCCGTTTTGTTGGACCTTTCGCGGTGATTGCAAAGGTTGGTCCCGTGGCATACCAACTTGCCTTGCCGGAACCTTTACAACAAATCCATGATGTATTTCACGTCTCCTCTTTGAAGAAGTACAGAAGGTGTGAAGGTGCCCTTTGGCACATTCCTTTCGAAGATATCGATTTGCAGCCCGATGTTTCTTATGAAGAACAACCGGTTGCTATCCTTGAGTTTGGGGAACGAAAGTTAAGATCTCGTGTGGTGCCCCTAGTGAGAGTTCATTGGAGTCATCATCATGCTAACGAATCAACTTGGGAATGAGAGGACGAGATGCAGGAGAAATATCCAAATCTTTTCTTATGAGGTATGCCTAAATTTTGGGGGCAAAATTCCCTCATAAGGGGGGGAGTATGTAATAACCCTCGCTTATGAGACCGTATTTTCTAGTAATTACTTAGTATAGTAATTAGAGACAAGTGTTGGGTTATGATTTGAATGTTAATTCAATGTAGAAAGTTGATATTTATTGTGAGTTTGCATACATATCATATCTATGGGTAAATATTGCTATGTCATGCTTATAAATATCATCTGAAGTCAAAATGATATTTGGATTAATTATGAGACCGGAACCTAAATTGAATTTTAAAATGTCCAAATGATAATTTGGAGGTTGCAGTTGATTCCGGAACGTGCGAAATAGTCAAATAATGTACCATGTTGTATTTTGTAGTTTTGGGCATTTTTGACTGGTTGTGCCTTAATTATGCTATTGCGTATTATTTTATCGCACTATTAGTTAATTTAGTGGGACATTTGCCTTAAGCCACGACTTAAGTCTTCTAAGTCTTCTAATTACCCTAATTTTCCTTCCAAAACCAAAGAGAGAAAGAGAAGAGTAAAGAGAAAACTTTGGAGATTTAGAGATTGAGAGAGATTCTTGCTCCTACCAACAAGAGACCTGCAATTTACTGAATCAAGGCAAGTTTTTACTTGCTATTTGTGTCTTGAGATAGATGATTTGTTGTGGTAATGATGTGTTGATTTTGGTTTAGCAAACTTAGTGTTTTCTTATGTATTCATGGGTTTTGATTCACTCAAAGATGATTGGGATGATTTATGAGGTTTAAGATGGTCAATAGTATCATTGATGTCATTTTGATGTTGGTATATAAGTTTGGTTTGAAGAAATGTGAGTTGGGGTAGAAAATGGAGTCCAAGACTCCATAGCCAATTCTTGGCAAAATCGCAGGCCCGAATCGATTCGGCGCCCTGGGCGAATCGATTCGGTTAAGTCCAGTGTTCAGGTCTTGTGAACCGAATCGATTCGAAATTGATCCGAATCGATTCGGTAGTTATGCAGAAACCCAAATTTTTTGGCCGAATCGATTCGGCCAAGGGGGCGAATCGATTCGGTATCCCTGCACTTTTCCAAAATTTTTCTTTTAAATTTTAACCCTTTTTCTTTAGGATTAGTAATTAGGGACCTTCTTAAATGAAGTAAACATAGGGTTTAGAGTATTAGTTGAGTTGGGTCGACATCCTAGACTCAAAAGGGTTCATCTAGGGTTCGTTTAAGGGGGAATTTAAAGTGATGTTTAGGCATTACTTTTACCTTGTAGTTCTCTAAGGGTCTAGAACATCTTTAGGTCACTTTGGAGACCTTAGGAATTGACTTGAGTTAGATTTGACTTGAGGATTTATGTTAAAGCCTAAAGGAGGCTTTGGGAATAACTTTGGAGTCTGAATTCCTTATTGAGGATGTTATGACGGTACGAATTACGTATAGTCCCGACTTAAGCCTATACATTTATTAAAAATGGGAAATTGATAAGGTAAATGATAATTTACTAAATCATGTAATGGAAATTAATAAAATGGATGTTACACACCTCTCTAAATACCATCTTAAGGGAAGTCCGTGCGAGAGGTGAAGCCCCCTGGCTAATGAATGCATGGTGGATATAGTCCTAGGCCATATGAGCGCTTGTTTTATTTTTCTGCGATGGGTAGTAGATTCTGGGTGTGGTCTTGACTACCCCGCAGGCATATGGCTGCTTCCCGACGTTTTCGATAGGATCCCCGGTTGTCTTATGTTAAGCCCTGGAAGATGATGGTTATTTAGGGACGCGCACAGTGGGGAAACCCGGACGGGCGGTCTTAGAATCGTTATATTTATAATTATGACTATTCTTCTTATCGAGTTGGACTCGATGGAACATGAATGCCATAAAGAGCAAATTTATGCCACAAAGAGCATGCTATTGAGATTAGTGCCATAAAGAGCACATGATGATATTTGTATTCCTGATAAGGAAAATCAAAGAAGATTAAAATGGAAATATGATGAATGATGATAAAGGCTCATAAACACTTTAATTCTGTTTTTAATATGAATCTCCCTCTATGTAGTCCTTTATCAGTCTTAGTTCCTTACATGATGTTACCATGCTAGACTATCATCCATGCTTACTTGTGCATCATTATCATACCTGTCATTTATCTATTTGATCACATATACCCGGCCCTGACCGGTTTTCCTTTCTTGTTGTATATGTATATATATAATCCGTTCAGGTGTTCCGCCGCACGGTCGCCCGTAATGATCTTTCCTTCCATATGTCTTGAGGAGCCATGACATTGTGCGGGTCTCACGGGATGTTTTTTTTTTTGTAGACGCCTCCAGTTATGTTATCTAGTTATGATCAGTTTATTCGGGCATGTTTCCCAAGCCGTTGTAAATGTATAATGGATCTATTATGTAACACTTGGTACTATTTGTATGTTGTATGGTTACTATTGACCGACGTTTCATTCGGTCCTTTTGTATCTTTTGGGTTTCATATGTATGCATGTGGGGGTATCCACCCTCTATTTCTATTATGGGTTGTTGAAAATGTTTTCTTTTTATTTCAAAACCAAAGTTTTTGATAACCCGTTTTTCTGGAATATAGTGTGGTTATTCCTTATGCTTGGTATATTGTTGTGATGCTGAGGATGATATTATCCATGATTTCCTATTTTATCGGGGTATAGGGCTGGCCACCCTTTATTCCGGATAGCGGGTTGTCACATTTAAAACATTTTTTTTAAATAAAGATTGTTTTAATACCTTTAATTAAAAAAATATTGTTTTGTTTTTATAAAAAACTATTTTTTAATAGAAAGTTGTTTTCCATGGAAAACAATTTTTATATATAAAAAAATATTTTTCCTGTGACCCCCCGTCTAATGAAATACCGGGTGATCAGTCCAATATAAAATTAAACATGAATCTCATCTGGTTCATTCTTAGCATTGTTGTCAAAAACTTTTTAAAACATTACTAGGAACATAGTATTCAAAACACATGGTGTCTAATTTTATCTTTTTAAATCATAGTCCAAAACCAACAAATAGAATAAGCATGCAAAATAACTGACACGAGGAAAATCTAATCATGCCACAACTACTAAAAGAGTTTGCTGAATAACATCGACTATACAAGCAATCCACCAAGTATAAAGTATGAACGAGAGTACTGATACATGACAAACTTAATATAAAAGTACAAGTCCAAAGTGCAACTGGAATGCCCCTATCTAGAGAGAATGAGATTGGCATCTAAACAAGTATCCCGTAGCATCCACATGTACTGCAACTATGTACCCTGCAAGATGATCAGACATGGCGCCATGTGGTAGGACACCTAAAAGGTTTTGGAAATATTTTATAGCAAGGGTTAGAACCCAAAACATTTAAAAATATTTAGCAAGTGAACTTAAATGCAAGACATTTAAAATGCAAGTATGCTCTTCATATAAAAGTTAGTGTCGTACACTCTCTTGAGGACACCTCACCCATCCACTAATGTGCATGCCTAACGTAATACACATGGCCTACCAAGCTTACCGCCCTCTAACGAGTCTGTAACACTTATAATACTATTTCCCCACTATTCTATGCATGGGGGTTAGGTTTGTGAATTAAAATTATAATTAGAAGTGTCTGTAAAACATAATACATAATATTTTTTAAATAAAACATACAATAACTAAACCCAATTTATAAGAAATAAAATTATAAAAATGTCTTATAATCATCGCAAGTTTAATTTTTTGTACTCTTTTGATTTACTTCCCACGATAATTATTTTTTTAGCTAACATAGTATGAAATCTTTTTTTCCCTAACACGGACACAATAAAATAAAAATACAATATGAAATGAAATCTTATTTGTTCACCTACCATGAACACTACATAATCAAAATTACACAACATGACATAGACGATACATGAGTTGTTGGATATGTGTAAATTGCATGATTTGTGTAAATTAAATGTGTAACTGTTACGTAAATTTAATATTGAAATACAGTGATATTTTCATCACATTGAGTGAGATTTGTAAATTAAATATGTTCCACTAAAATTATTATTCAATATGTTAATGATATGTCACAAAAAATGTCATTCAATATCGACGATCAAAATGGAATCGATAATATAAGTACCCTATCTTTTTCCTATATCTAGTCTCATGATAATTGCTTTCCCTTAAACTATGTAAGTACGAATCCTGAAAGATCACACAAGTTGGTGGAAACAACTAATGGTTTGAATAAAAAAATCTGGGACTCTTGGTAGCTTTGCACATGTTGGTAACTATGAAGAGGTGAACCAAACAAGTTCAAATAAAGCAAACAAAAATGATGTTGATCGGGAAAAGTTTAACCAGGTGTGGTTGTTTGTGTGTGTGCACGCGAGTGTGAGACGAAGAGAGAAATGATGCCATTGGGCTATTAAAGTTACCTTACAAGTGGATCATTTGATATTTTTGTTTTTTTTCCACTAATTTTTTTTTAATTTTGGGCAAAAAATGTATTAAAACTCTATTTTTTTAAATATTTTCCTCACAAGACTATTTTTTGTGAGAAACGGTTTTCCGTCAAAAAACCGATTTATTTTCCACCATGCTTAAGACTTTGAGGAGGAGATGAAGAGTGAATTTAAGATGAGCATAGTTAGTGAGCTTACATTTTTCCTTAATCTCGAGGTTCGTCAGCTAGAGAATGGGATGTTTATCCCCAACTCCAAGTATGCAAGAGACGTAGTGAAAAAGTTTGGTTTGGACTCCGCTAAGCACACACACACACCTATGAGTAGATCGACTAAGCTTAGCAAGGACACTTCAGGCAAGGACGTAGAGAAAACTTTGTATCAGAGTATGATACGTATCCTGCTCTACTGCACTGCCAGTGATCCCGACATCGTCTTTAGTTTTGAAATCTATGCGCATTATCAGGCATCCTCGAAAGAGTCGCGCTTACTTGCTCTTAAATGTATTATCAAATACGTGAGTGTGACGCTCTCATATAACATTTTGTATTCCTTTGAGATAACCGTTTATCCTCCTATTCGGATACTGATTGGGCCGATAATATAGATGGATGTAGAAGCACTTCTGGTTGGGGACTTCTTCTTTTGGAGTGTTTTTGTCTCTTAGTTGAGCAAGAAGTGGAACTCCATATCTTTTTCATTATGGAGGCTGAGTACATCGCCGTCGGGAGTTGTTGCACGCAACTCTTCTGGATGATGCAAATGTTGGAGGACTATAGGATTTTATAGGACACCATAATCATTTAATGTGATAACACGAGTGCGATACACATATCCCGTAATCCAGTCCAGCAGTCACACACGAAGCACATTAGGACACACAAGCACTTTATCTGAGAGTTAGTAGAGGATAAAGTGGTGTCCTTGATCTTTGTGACCAGTGACCGCCATCTAGCCGATATATTCACGAAATCTTTAGATGCCCTTAGATTCGAGAGTCTTAAGAAGTCTTTAGGTAACTGCATAATTGACTGAGGGGTTGTTACCATGTCCAATATTAGATGATTTTTCATGTTCATATAATTTGATTCCTATTGCTTGACTATATCATTTGTATTATATTATCCTTGTATTAAACTTTTTTTCTTATTCATATTTTTGAAAAAATCCTAAAAGATTTTCGGTTCATTAAGAAAAATTAGAATAATACAAAAATATTTTCGTTATTTAAGAAAAGAGAGAAATTCAAAAATATTTTCGGTTTTGAAGAAAAATGAAAAGTACTAAGAAATTTACTTTTTATTAAATTTTTGAAAAATATAGATAGAGTTTTGTAAGTTTTTTCACCTTATACAGATGGACATTTAGGGCTGCCAAGTTACAATATCATTTCCATTATCCACATGACTTTTTTATAGTGTTTTGAGATGCTACATCATTTCATCCATGTGATTTATAGTGTATTGGAGTCATTGAGATGAGATTAGTGATTACTTTCAACATGTTTGGATCCTCTTCTCCTTTAATACACACATGCATGAATTTATTTTGAGCATTTCATTTGTCTGTCACATAGTTGTTTAGGTGTTTTCATCTGAATCCGTCCTATAAAATGAACCAAATGCAATAAAACGATAATATAAAAGTAGTGCATTTAAGAACCTCTGCCCATGAGAGTTTGTTTAGTATTGAAAAAATACGAGTGAACACGGGAAATGGTTACAATAGGCAAATGAACTCATCGTGAAAGCCACCATTTAGAAACATCCCTAGAAAAATTAAGGCATTAAAAATATCACATTTGCCGAAAAGAGGCTAATAGAATATCTATTAAAGAGAAATTAGAACCTGAAGAGTAAAATAAAAAGGATTATTATCTATGAGGGAGTTTTGTTGGAAATAAGAACGGGTTTGCACGTCCTAAAAAAGTCTATAAAACGCGTTGCATAGTTTTGGGCGTTATTGGTGTGGAAATCATTTCAGACTTTGATTTTACGATTAGATTGAGTGAAATTCATATAAATTCACCTTTTTACACCTAAGGATGGTTTTGAGTTCATTCGATAGGATTATCCAAAATTCATCGTGCACATATGTTATGAATGTTTGAGTTGATTTTCCTATCGAATTTGTTCACACCCTTACATTTATGCTATCATCTGCTTGGTTATCTTTGTGTTAGTTCATGGTGTGATTATTTATTGTATATTTATGTGAGAAAAAATTGAAAAATTCAAAAAGAGAAGTTTATTATTTTGTGACACACTCCGTATTTATAGATATGTTTCTTTTCCTTGTCTCTTTCAGACATCATAAAAAGGGGGAGAACGAATTATGGAATAGTGGGAAAGTTTGATGATTTGATGATTTACTTATGTTTAATTATTCTTATCATTTATGCTTATCATTTTATTTCAAACTTTTGCGCATCACCGGTATTTGTTTCTTATCTCATGTGTGTAGGTATAATTTGAAGATCACATTCCTCACACACTCAATTAAGACAAATTTTGGAGATTTGAAGTTTTTATAGATTTTGATGATTTCAAGACATATATTTTGATCTTTTCATTTCAGGGTTTTAGGGATATTAGATTTAATGTCTTAGGAATTTTTTGTGTTTCATAATTCGGATATTTTTATGATTGTACCAACATAGCCATAGGAGGAGTTTTGTAAGGATATATTTCTGTCATTTTTAGCTAGAATCTAGGAATTGTCTATATATATGGCTTATCCCATTATACTGGAACGTTTACACTATCATCCACGACGATCACTATCTGAATCATAGGCGACATGATCATCATCATGCACCCATCATCTTCAATGTGCGCCACGATTCAACTTCAACCTTTCTCCACTACTCCACATCTTTATGGTATTATTTTATTTGGAGTTCTTAATTTTTCTCATTTATATCTGGGAGAATTTTATTCGATTTAAACTTGGTTTTATTTTATTAAAAATGAGGCTGGACTTTTAAATAAAACACTTTTGTCTTACAGTCATTCAAATGATATAGCTATGTTGTTCAAACGACATAGACATGTTTTTTAATAGGCAATTGAAGCTCTACATCGAATATGGATCCAAAGAACCCGTACTTTTTTTTTGTTTTTATTAGGTCGTTTGATGGTTGCTTGAACGGTGCATCTAACGAGATCTTGATCTCGTTCAAACGATTTCCATGTTTTGTTCGAATAACTTAATGCTGCCTCAAAAATTGTGTTTGCCTATAAATACTTGTTTTGTGTAGATATTTCATAAGACTTTTTAACTCCACCTTCTGCAATTTTAGTATTCCCTTTTAAAGGCCAAAAACACTTTTGATTCAAACTAACCTCCCATATTATATTCGTGAGTCACTATGAAACCCTCATAGACATTTATTCCTATCTTGGAGTCATATTTGTGAGTCTCTATGAAACCCTCAAAGAACAGGTTTTGCCCCTTTAGGGGATTCTTCCTGAAATTGATCTTTGTGATTGTTTAGTTGCATGCTATATTTATTTACAGCTTTCAATCACTTAGTTACATAAACTAGGGTTAATGAAAACTGGTTATAAAATTGACGTTTAATTAAATAAGTTGAAGCATTGAACCGTAGCGCACTCTGACCTTATATAACACACTCACCAAAGTCAGCATGCGTGGATGACGATGATGCATGGAATGTTCCAAATATAAGAATTTTACGTGGGGAATATTCTAGGTGTAGGCATTTGCATGGGTAACGTTATGGGAGGAGGAATTTGGGAGGAAAATGTTCCATTAGGAGTAATTTAGGAGGGGAACGTTCCATGGGGAGGACAGGGGATTAACTATGTTATTAAGTAAAGAGTTAGACCAACCCTTGGATTTTAGTCATTAAGACTGTCATGTCCTTTTGAAGACAAGGCTCCTTTCCTTTCGAATTGACATTATCTTACAATGTGTAGTTGTAATTGGAAACTCGGCATACGTGAGCCCACACCTCTTGTACTTCCCTTATAGTCCCTCCCAAGTAGCTTGGCTAGGGCATCTGATTTAATATCATAGGTGCTTCATTCACACTGACTGTTAAACATGCCCTATATCATTTCTTGTAACATAATATTATATGTAGAACTATGCTTTAAATAATAACAATATTATATGTAACAACCCGGATTTTTTTAAATGGGAATTTTGAAATTAATTTTGGAAATCGAAGAAAAATGAAATTTTGGATTTTATAAATTTTATAATTTAAAGTGTTGGTTTTTATATTTGAAAAATGAATTTTCAAACGGAATTGGAATCGGAATTAAAATGGAGTTTTAATTGAATTTTTATTATTTAGAAGAGTCATCAAAATATAAAACTCTCTAAGAGTCCTCAAAACAGAAAACTTTCTTGTAAAAATAATATTTTTAGAAATCCGACCGTCCAATCAAGCTGAATTTTTTTCAGCAGTCCTGTCTCGCTGTTCGCTACAACATTTTAAAATTTCAAGCGATTCTAACGGTCCGATCGTCCGTAATGATTTTTTCAAGTATTTGTATTTGATTAGGACTCTAATTCTTTTTGGTATATAAACATAAAGTGACGAGTTGAGATCTTTTAAAACACATTTTAGCCTTCTCAAAAATCAGAATCCTCTCATCTTCTTCATCTTCTTCAACCTCAAAACCCTAGCCCCATTCTACATAACTTTCAACTCAAGTTTTGTCACGATTAACCGAATTTTCTCAAGACGCGTCAAGAACGAATCTTTGTCAAATTTTTGAGAGGAATACACAATCAAGATCATATTTCTAAACCAACTTTTATTCAGACATGAATACTCTATTCTTTTCCTTTAGTATTATGCGTTTTAAGTGTCGCCTAAACACTTAATTACATGTTTTCTTAAAAATAATTAGTAACTTAATTAGAAAAAGTGAACACTAATTATGGGGCTGTTTTTATTAAATCTTTTAAATCTGAATAATATTCATAACCCTTGGGTACGTAGGATTGATGAGTGATTTTGGGTTTTATTGGTGTAGGGTGCATGTAGAAAAACCCTAGCTTTAAAATAAATGATTTTTGGGTGCGTATAACTCATGTAATACATGTAGATATAATAAAAATTTGTTTTGATGAATATATGATGAAAACTCGATATATTTAATTTAAAATAATTAAATGGGATTTTTTTGGGTATTGTTGACGTTGTGATAATTAAATTAAAGATTTAATTGAATTGGACTATCATGCGTAGTTTTATATATTGATTAATTATGCTTGTTTGTGTGACTTGTTGGTATTATGATGTTGCCTTTGTGACGATGGGTTGTTGGGTATTATTGCTCTCCCTATATTTTAGAATGCCTTCGAGGTATGGGACTAGTGAGGGTAGATTATCGCGTTTTTATCATCTTTGGGGTGGGCTGATTTTTTATACTTTATCGTCGTTACGGTAGTCTAAGTACGAGACTAAGTTAAGTTTTATGTTAGAAAATCCTCCTATACATAGGATAGGACGTATTGATAACTTGGGGACCCTTAGGTATGGGACTAAGGGGTATTTTGAGGATCTCACATCGATTAAAAGGGTGGGGTGATTATAAATTGTGAATTGAGAAATTGAGAACTAATACCTAAGATAATAAGACGGGTATTAAAATATATTGGCCACATAATCAGCGAGGGCCGACAGTTTAAACGGGCCAGCCGGCGTTTTATGTCGTGTCGTGTGTGGAACCTTGTCAATCAGCGAGGGCCGACAGTTTAAACGGGCCAGCCGGCGTTTTGACAAGGGGATGTGTATTTTGGTGGAGAAATCACCCGAGGCGGGAGGACCGCCATAATGAATTTTGGTGAATTATCACCCGAGGCGGGAGGACCGCCATACCTAATAATTATGGAAGTAAGAACATAAATAATTGAGAAATTTGATAATTTGGGTTAATTAATAAAGGATTAACTCCGCGGGACTTGGGAATTTAAAATCATATTGGTGTGCCTTTATAAATTGGGATTTCTGCGGGTAGTTAGTGATTTATATTTATCGCGTTTAATTATCCCGTTTAGTTGAAAATATTCTATTGTGATATTTATTGCGTATAATGCTACTGTCTGGATTCAAGGATCCTATTTGAGGGGAGTAGTGTGTATTCTTGCTCGGGGCTTTAGCTCTGACCCATGCGTTGACTAATCTTTTTCAGGATTAGAATTTGGAGAAGCTGTATAAGTTTATCGGAGTTATCATTGGAGGTGCAGCTGGAGTTATTTACTTTATGGCATAGTTTAGTTAGACTTTCTTTTCCAGTCGTATTATGAGACTTCATTTGAGTTTTATTGGGCCATTCGGTTCCAAAGTTGTTTAGAGGATTTATTTTGGGATTATTTCAGATTTTATTTAATCATTATTGGAGATTGGATTTTTTGGAGTTAGTATGTGATGGATCTTTTATCGCTTAGTTATTTGTGATCATTTGATATTGACCAATTATTTATCTTATGGACTGATTTATTTATGTCTCATATCTGTCTCATGCTAAGAATGGTATTTATTTAGTTCACGCCCGGCTTAGTTTTGGTGGCGGCCGACGCCAGAATTAGGCGGGGTGTGACATTATAATGTATATATATATATATATATATATATATATATATATATATATATATATATATATATATATATATATATATATATATGATAATTAAATTCAAACTCACCAAAGTCGGAGTAAGTTTGTCTAGAAATTTATTGGTCCCTTTTTCCCATCGGGCGGGAAAGTACAAGTTGACCCGATTAGAGTCATTATATTCTTTCGCAGTCCCCTTGGTCCATTTCCCCCATTCACCCTTAATATCATAATAAGATTTTGCCCCGAGTTTGTGGACATCAACCTTTTTTTATCTGTTCAATTTTTTCTTACTCTCTCATTCAGTTTTCCCTCCCTAACCTCATTCTCTATGTAGTCAATCCATTGGCCAGTGGGCCTTTTAATATGTTGGGGAACTTTGTCTTTCATCCCTAAATTATCAGAAACTCGATGCCTCCTTCGGGAAAAAAAATCTTCATAAGGTAATTTCGATAGGATTTCAAAGCATCAGGAAAGAACTTTTGGCTTCGAACCGGTTGGGAATGTAAATGCCTTATTATCTTGCTCACAAACATCATCCTTTAAGGCATGAGAAACCTTGTTAGTATTGTCTTCTCCCTCGACACCCACAATCATCTTTTCTAGAGATAAACAATGATTTTAAAAAGTTGAACATCGTGTTTATCACCGGTTGGATTATCCCAGCCAATAGAGAACCCAATGCGCTTTTTAGGGTATCTTGGGATCCCTAGACCGCATCAGTTGGGGTTGTTAGATTATTAGGGGTTTCTCGAGTTTGATGACTTCGATATGGAGTAGAATGAATGTCCGGTGGAGTAGAGTATTGATATCCCAAAGGAGATGAGAATTGAGTTTGGGGTGTAGGTGAGCGCCCAGTTAGAGGTGTTCCTCTATTTTGTTGATTATTATGGTTTATTTTTGACATTTTCTACAATTATAAAAATAGCGACTTATGTAAAAATGTACAGTTTATGACTATATATATGTATATACCTTCTCGGCATCTACTAAAACATGCTCGATGATTCTGATTTCCATCAAATCAGTATTAGTTTTAAAAAATCTACGAAATTTTGCATATGTCAAACTGGTCAGAAGCTTGTCTGTGATTGATGTATAAAGGTCCATGACATGAACTCGTAATCCTTTCTTTTAAACCTATTTGCAATCTCATTTTTAATATAAATATGTCCCGAGACGTTGAAATCTCGGTGGATCCTCTTTGTATGGATTTGTATCCACAAAGGATGAATATTTTTTCAGACCTTTTTAACAATGTTACCAATGCCCGTGCCCTGTCGGGATTATGCACGTGAAATATGTCCTCTAATGACTCATCCCAGTATTCTTATAAGGAAAACAGAATACGGTCGAACATGTAGTCTTGTGAGAGATCGATTCCACGATTTGTAACGTAATTAAATTGTTCAATTTTCCCATTACCATGCTTGTAAATCGGAGTTCCGTAAATATTTCGTGCACTAACGAAATATGTTTTAGTGCGATCAAATTACACCCTCTCATACAGTTGTTTCCATTATTTACTACCGTGACTCATTTCTCTTGAGAAAATAAATAGAAGAGTGAGAAAATGAGCCTTAAGGGTGAAGACACAATGAGTTATGGCACTAATTAATCCTAAAAAAATTATTGTTTTCCATACGATCACATAGACACAGTGTAAAAACCCCTATTTTCTCACATAAAGGCTGGCCAAGCATGATACACCGAAGATAGGTCTTGCTTGTCAATTAATACCATTTTTATCACAAATGAGAATATAAAAATCATTATTATTTAAGGCCCATTTTTGAAATGTCATGAATATATCCACAATAAATAAATAGGTCCAAACCACCACAAATAAAATAATAAATCCAACCAGTGTAATAAAAATCCAAACAAGCATAAAGTAAAGAAGTCTCGGGCTTATTCCCTTACACATGTTCCAAATAAATAAATAATTACAGCAGGAAAACCACCTATGCTAAAATCGACTGATTTGAAGTTTGAAGAGCAAGTGAGACTGCTAGAGCCCAATCTTGTTATCCCTTTCTAGGAGCACCTGGGGGGGAAACATTTAAATTTGGGTCAGAGCCCGAGGTGTGTAAGAATTAACTTAATTAATTTATGATCAAATAATATAGTCGATGCACAATAAATATTCCCCCTTCGTCACTCATATGCGTAAAAGACATCACCCTTTATCTAAGTGTAACATTATTCGCATCCTAATACGTCTACAGTAATGATTATGACATCGTCTCAAGTTTAAAAAAAATGATATGTCAATAATTAAATATTTAAATGTAATCTTTACATTTATTTGCCAACACCCATTTATCCAAGTCTCAGAAGATTTACATACAAGGCGTAAACTTATATTTTGCATTATAGGGTCAAGAATATAATTATGGTCCACATTCTTAGACAATTAAATTTATTTCATTAAAGTCCTGGTAAATATTAATAGGTCTCCTTCCCTATATTTTACACACAAAGGTTGTAACGCCCTGTATTTTTGTGGAATTAATATTTAAATAATTATGGAATTCAAAATTACTTATGTGTCGTAATTTTAATTGAATTAATTATGGCAATATATATTTAAATATTAATCGGGGAGTGAATGGTTAATATTTATGAAAATTTAATTACTAAGTGAATAGTAATAATTTAATTACATCATTTCGAGTACTAATGACTAATTTGGGTACTTATCTCAGCCGGGTTACGGGGCTTTTTTAGACATAATAGCGTCACGGTTTTTTTTTAGACATAATCGGGCCCACACGGGGATATTTTGGTCAGTTGGGCTTGGCCCATTAGGCAAAAAAGGGGATTTAGCCTAATTAAATAATTAAAAGGAAAAAGAGAATGGTTGATTAGAGTTTAGAAAATTATCAGTGGGAGAGGAAACCCTAAGAGGAAGTTAAAGGCAAATTTGAGGGACAAATGAAAGAGCCAAAACAAAGGAGTTCATCTTCAACCTTGGGAATTCACAACTCTAAATCAGACCCTACGAATCATAAGGCAAGTGGTTAACTTTCTGTAGCATTAAATTTAATTTTCGATTCATATTTATGTGATGTGAGTAATTAATATTCGTTTTGGGATTTAAAGGGTATAAACATGGGGTTTTTGTAAACCAATATTCTGATTTCTAAATTGTGTAGAAATTCATGTGTAATCTAAGAGTAGTATATATATATATTTGGTAGGATGTAATCCGGATGAACTAGAAATGAATTTGAGGCAAAGATTTGATGTTTAAATGGGTTAAAGGTTAAATCAATTTTTTCCCCAATTTATGAAAACAATAGAGAACGTAAATTAAATGGTGTTTGTGAACTTTATGGGGGTCCCTTATGACGTTTTTGATATAAGTTGTTGACAGGAAGGCTTCACTTTTACTGTAGAAGAAGTTAGGGTTTGAAGCTTTTCGTCCATGGCTGAAACAGAAGGGGGAAGAAGATGTTGACCTGTATAATCGCTCGATCGAGGATTGGGGATCGATCAATCGAGGGATGGGGATCGATCGATCGATGGTTCAAAATTTTTTACAGTTCGCCCAGTTTATATATATAAGGGGAAATTAAGTAAATTCTTTCCGTACCTTATGTAATGAGAAATAAATATAGGGCTACAATCTAATTAAGTATGAGTACAATTAATTAGGATTTGAAGGAAATTATGTGTGTCACACCATAACTAAAATTAATTGGGATTTAGAGGAAATTTATGTGTGACACACTATGGTTAAATTTTGGGAATAATATTTCAAAATAATTAAATACGGATTGAGTGGGAAAGTCCGGTGTTACTGGTTGAGCGATACCAAGACATTAATTTTATTTAGAGTGAAGGCTAAATAAGTTGGAGTCAGGAATTTAGACTCCGGTATTGTTTTATTTCGAGCCGCGAGAGTAAGTTTGAATATATTGGTTGGAGTGACACCAAAAGCAATTTAATTAATTAATGTGGGAATTAATTAATAATTAGAGTTGGACCACAAACTCATAATAATCTGAATAGGCTAGTGTTACGGACATAGTACACGGTATATCCGGGATAGTTTATTTTTATTTATATATATATATATATATATATACGGTGTGCGATAGTATATATATATATATATATATATATATATATATATATATATATGGTGTGGGAATTAATATCAGTGGTTAGATATCATTATATATACTCTAGTGCTATAAGGGGGAGGTTGCGCGTAGTGGATGAATCCCCTAGCTTGAGGAGTGGGGCGAGTATATTCCCAGGTCATAACGTCCATTATATGGGTGAGGGGCATTTCACTTTCAGGGAAGGAATATGACCGCCTCCAACATGTATGTATTAACCAAGTTAGTGAGCGATTCTGACTTGGGGTAACTAGGTTGTGTGAATATACCTAGTGGGATAGCAGTTTAGAGAATTTACATCCGGTGAGTTATTACTTGGGAGGATGTTATTATTAATTATTATTTCAGCATGTTTGTGAATGTTGTATTATGACTATACGTATATAATGAGGTAAATAATTATATAAGGGTAAAATTAATACATACTGTGAATTGTATTACATATAATGCGTGTGAAAGTTATATGAACTTAAAAAGGGAAATGATTAATTAAGTTAATGTTGAGAATAACTTAGAAATCGTAATTATGGCATACCCTGTTAGCATAGGGTGGTTGCAAGGGGTTATATAAATTATCTAGCCATGATATAAATAAATAGGTAAATATAATCAAGGCGTTAGTAGTGCACATTAGAGGATAGTAGAGGATGTACTTAAGGGAGTTCGGCACTAACTAAAATATGGAGAGCATGCATATTTATTTATTGCTGCAAGTTAATCATTAGCTAAATCTTTTCCAAATGTTTTGGGTACTAAGCCTTGCGATAAAAACTTTTAAAAGCCTTTTAGGTTTCCAGCCACAGGGACGCCAGGCTTGACTCATTCCAGGGATCCGTTGCTGCAACATATGTGAATGTTGCGGGAGTTTGATTGTTGCCTCATTCCTTTCATTTCTACTGTAGAAATTTCCTATCAGTTATTCGAGCATGTTGTTCACTATTTTATTCAGTACATATGTCAGACCTGTTGAGATTTAATTACTTGTCTTTACTTCTGTTGGATTTTGAACTGATGGTTTATTCGGTCAGTTAATTAATTGTGAATGGTTGAATTCAGTTAATTGTGATTGTTATATTATTTTGTTTCTGCATGAGTATTTCATTTAAGTTAATGAAAGATAAACATTGGCACGAGTCTAATTTTTCTCACTTAGGTGGTTAGTAATTAAAAAGGCGATAGTGATGCTAAGAATGAACCAACTGAGAAACATGTTCTAACTTAATTTAGGACTGATCACCCGGGGTTAATTAGGGTGTCATAATGGTATCTATCGTTGGTGTCTAATTCTTACTCTATCGGTAAGTCCCGAGGAATCTCTTATCCTAAGAGGACGTCATAAAAACACATATAAATTGGGTGTGGTTCTACACAGGATACTTGTGCACGGCCCATACCTAGCAGTGACACAAGCTGGGTTAGCGACAACACCCACCTCTCATAGATGGCGCCTCCACGTAGTATCTATGTGACATACATAACGTTAAGCCCACCTGTGTCCACGTGTGGTACCCTGTCCAAACGTACAAATCCCTGAGCCGATAGGACAGTCCACGAATATTGATATGTCTAGACAAATACATAATAGTACATATTATTATCTCATATACTATGTATAGGTAATTTCTCTATAATTACCATAAAAAGCCCAACTAAAGTTTACAACATTTTAATTTATTAATAATTTTACATCTAATAAGATATTAATTCCATCCCATAAACTAATTACTTAAAATCTAGTTCTTTATAATTATTATTAATTACATGTTAGCAACTCCTTACTTAACCAATAAGTTAAATTTTCTTTCTTTATCTTCACTTACTATTTCTATCCAGTAATCGGACAATTTTTATTTAACTAAATCGAACCTAGGCCCATACGTAGAAGGGAGGAACTGCTAAAACTCCACACACGTTCAAACGACATGCTATGTCGCTCGAATGACCCACAACGTCGTTCGAGCGACCCCGTGTCTTCTACCTCATGCTAGTTCAACCTTTCTCCTTCCCAAATGCAATTTCCAACCCAGAAACCTTTACACGAACCCATTAATAGTCATACAAAAATCCCAGAACCAAATTATATACCAACCAGATCCCAGAACCAAATTATGTATAAACCCATAATTCAAGTGTTCAAATCCATAAATTTCCTGCTATTAGAGGCCTACATGATTGAGACATTTTTTTCTATTTTCAGCCATCATTTATTTCACAATAAGAGGCATTCATTTAGGGATCCACATCACGATTTGAGTCCATTAATTAACATTGACATCTCTACATCAATTTTTCAAAATATCCCAAATATAACTACAAAAATTCAACGGATTGTACCATCAATTTAAGATTTATGGTACCTAAATTTATGGGACAATTTCTACATTACATTTAGTCCTCTACATGCAATGATCATCATCAAATTTATCATATTCAAATCTAAGTCACATAAATTTAAGGGGTCATTACGATACATCAAGAAATATATTGATAAGCATAAATTAAGTAAGAGAATTCTTGCCTTAAAATTCATGGAAGAAAGTCTCTTGAAATCCCCTTGATTTTTCCTTGGTTCCTTGCCCTTTTTCCTCTCTTTTGTCCCTTCTCCTATTCTCTCCTTTTAAATGTTATTTCTAGGTTTTCTAGAATGATAGTGGGGGAGTTTTTTACCCCCACTTAAACATTAATAATTGACCAATACTAAGTTTGGCATAAAACCCAACTTTGGGAGCCCCAAATGGACCCGAATCCATTATCCAACTAGCCCAAAAGTTCTTCAATCTATATACTATTGTCTCGGGACTATTTTTAAAGGCCTACATCATTTAAACGATCCCATACGTGTCCCAAAATATTCCTCAAATTATTTATATCAATAATATGTACTTTTAATTTTTGTCGCACATTAATTATGTATTTTTGTTCATTACGTATAGATGTCATATCCGTGGACATAAAATTAGTCACACACAAATATAACTTAATAATAAATTTCAACTGTGCATTTCTTAAATAAAAATTTAAGTAAGTCCAATTTCCGTAAAATATTTATGTATTCCAAAAATATTATTTCATTATTTACTGTAGAAGAAAATATGCGGTATTACATTCTTACCCCTAATAACGGGTGTCTATACTCGGAATCAAGAAAAGTATGTATCTAGCTATAAGGGTTCGGGATAATTTGTGCACATTTCATCCTCCCTTTCCTAAGTCGACCGGTCCTCCTGATGGTGTCCCCACTGCACTCGAATTAAAGGGACAACCTTGGATCGAAGTCGGCGCTCCCGTCGATCCATAATGTCTACCGATCTTTCCTCGTAAGTAGCATGTGGTTGGAGCTCAATCCCATCGATATCAATGTGCCGGTATGCCACCTCATGTGTAAGGAACCTCCGCTAGTGAAGATATGTGAAAAATATCGTGCATCCACTACAAGTGATCCGTTAATCCCAACCGGTATGATACGTGCCCAATCCTCTCCAGAATAGGTAATGGCCCCCCACATCGGGGTGATAACTTCCCGTTCTTCCCAAATCCCATCACCCCTTCATGGGAGACAATTTAATCAACACCCGATCTCCAACATCGATGTCTAAGTGTCTCCGGCCCATATCCACACAGCTCTTTTGACTGTCATGGGTGATCCGAATCCTTGTCCGAATCATCTCTACCTTCTATGAGGTGTCCTGAATGAAATCTGGATCAAGTAACTTGTTCTCCCCCACCTCCAACCAACATGAGGGTGAACGAAAAGGTCTACCATGCCTCAAATGGTGCCATCCCTATCATGAATTGGTCGTTGTTACTGTAGGCAAACTCCACCAATGGAAAATATTGCTCCCAGTTCTCCTTAAAATCCAAAATGCACATCTGCAACATGTCTTCCCACATTAGGTTCACCCTCTATGTCTCCCCATCGGTGTGAGGATGATATGACATTCTCAATCTCAACTCTGCCATCAAGGCCTGCTGAAAGCTCCTCTAAAAGTGGGACACAAATGTCCTATCCCTGTCTGAAACTATGTTGAGTAGTACACCATGCAGCTTAACAATCTCGGCAAGGAAGAGTCTTGTGTACTCTTCGAAGCTTTGATCCGTTTGGACCGATAAGAAATGAGCCACCTTTGTCAATCTATCAATAATCACCCATATCGAATCATGCACCCTCTGCAAAGTAGGTAGCCCCGTAATGAATTCCAGGGAGATGCTTTCCCATTTACACATCATGATCTCCAAAGGCTGTAACACACTTGCAGGATGCTGGTGATCCACCTTGACTAGGTGACACGTATCATAACTGGACATGAACCCGACTATATCTCTTTTCATCCCGTCTCAATAGTACTGAGACGTATATCGTGCTACATCTTATCCCCCCAGGATGTACCATAAAAATTAAACTATAAGACTCCGACATGACGGTTCGTCTCAATCCCTCATCATCCGAAACAAACCAATCTCCCCTGGAAAATCAAACCACCATCTGACCCAGTAGAAAAGTGATCCACCCCCTCGGCTAGCAACTGTCTCACCCGCTCTCGGCAAAGATGATCTCCCATATGTGCCTTCAACACCCGAATAATGATCTCGGGGGCGATGGTGATAACTAACAAAAATGAGTGGGTTAGGTCATCGTCCCCATGAAATGACTTCCACTTACCCTTCCACACTGCCGTTAACTCCAAAAATGGCTTACATCTCAATGCATCCACTATGACATTCGCTTTCCTCGGATGGTACCAAATGTTGAACTGATAATCTGTCACAAACTCTAGCTACCTCCTTTGTCGCATGTTCAGCTCCCGTTGTGTGAACAAATACCGCATGCTCTTGTGGTATGTGAAAAATTTAAATTTATCCCCCAGGAGATAGTGTTTCCACACTCGCAAGGCAAAAACCACGACTGCTAACTCCAAGTCATGGGTGGGGTATTGTCCCTCGTGAGGCTTAAGGTTTTGGTAAGAATAAGCTATAGGATTCTCCTCCCACAATAAAACCTTACCAAGTCCCCTTAGGGATGCATCTTTACAAACTCTGTAATCAACCCCTGCCCGAGGCAATGAGAAAACTGGTGTTGTAGTCAATCTAGTCTTAAGATTTTCAAATGTCTGCTGATACATCTCATCCCAAACAAATGGTACCCTCTTCCTCGTCAAATTCGTTAAGGGCCCAACTATCTTGGATAATCCCTGAATAAATTAACGATAGTACCTAACCAACCCCTAAAAGTTGTGCATCTCAGTGGGGGTAGTGGGTTTTCCCCGCTCTATCATGGAAAAAAATTCCCTGAGTCCACAAATATCCCCCGCTCAGGCACAATATGGCCCAAGAATTGTACCTCTCTCAGCCAAAACCCGAATTTCTCAAAATTCGTATACAACTAATGATCCTGAAGAATCTATAAGACCACCTGCAGATGCTCTCCATGCTCCTCCGCAGTCTGAGAATAAATCAAGATATCGTCTATAAACATGATAACAAACTGATCCAAATAATCCATGAATGCTCGGTTCATGAAATCCATAAATACCGTCGTTGCATTGGTTAGCCTAAATGGCATCACCAAAAACTCATTCGATCCATATCTAGTAAGAAAGGTTGTCTTTGAGATGTCCTACTCTCCAACTCTCAACTGGTGGTACCCTAACCTCAAATCAATCTTCAAAAAATACGCAACGCCTTTGAGATGGTCAAAGAAATCATCTATATGTGGCGACGGGCATTTATTCTGAATAGTGACTTTGTTCAACTCTCGGTAGTCGACAAAAATCCATAGAGATACACCCCTCTTCTTGACGAATAACATTGGAGCACCCCAGGGAAAAGTACTCCTCCTTATAAACCCCTGCCCTAACAACTGCTCAATTCGCTTTCATAGCTCCCTCATCTTCAACGGAGCCATCTAATACGGAGTGCGAAATATAGATCTCGTGCCCGGAATCAAGTTGATCGTGAAGTTGATCTCCCGACTAGGTGGTTACCCTAGAATCTCCTAAAAAATATCAGAATACTCACCCACCATCGGGATGGAATCTAGCATCACCAAAACCTCTGAAGAAGTATCCTCCTCGATGTAATAAAAATGTGTGATTGACCTACCCCCGGGGTGTGGCATCGTAACTAGGTACATATCGCATAGAAATCAACAGATGCTCTATACGTAGCTAGCGAGTCCATCCCCAAAATGACATCGTACTCGTGCTTTTCAAGTACTAATAAATCAGCTACAAGTGTGAGATGTCCTATCTCAATATCGATACCCCCGACATACTAACCATATGGGCTCCCTCACCCACTAGTGAGTCTATGTGTAAAACAATATCTGATGCAAAATCTACCATACCTGTCTTCTGCCCAAACTCCATGCTAACAAAAGAATGAGATGCACTCGTATCGAAAAGAATGCGACCAATATGGCCAAAAATGGGAAACATACCCTCGACTTCCTGTGGCGGTGTTGGCCCATCTGCTTCCACAACATGATAGACCCGCCCATACTATAATGGTTGTTGCCCCTGAGGTGGGGCGACGTGTCCTGGAGCGGCTAGTGGAGCGGATCCCTAAGCCTAAAATGGTGGGCGCTATCCATGTGGTGCCTGTTGTCCTCTAAAATCTCACTACCCCCGGGCTTCCTAGTCACCTCGAGTGCAATTCTTCGAAGTGTGGCCCCTCTCACCACATGAATAGCAATTTCATTGAAATAGGCCCCACTCAAATTATTGACCCTGTTGACCTCTACCCTGCTATCCTCAGCCCTGATGGACTATGTACTGTTGGACATGCTATATTTTGTACTACTGGCCCTGAAGGCCCTGTCCTGTCTGACCCTGGCCCTGCTTCTATCATTCATCTGCACCTCGAAACTTCTTATTCTGATAAGTGGATGGGGCGCCCCTGTGCTGCTGGGACCCAAATCCCCTTCCCCCACTCGCTTTGCCCTACTATCTCAATGACTCTACTCCATGTCATTTCTCCCCCTTGCTTTTCAGAAATATCATGTTATCTTGGCAATGGAGAAGTGCAACGTTAATCAACTAGTTATGTGTCGTGAAGGCCGGATTCCCCATAGGAGCCTTCTAGGTGTGCCATGTCGATCCCGCAATAAACATATCCATCCTCATCTTCTCGGTACGAACATCCTCCTTGACAAAGTACGAGAGGTCATTGAACTCCTCCTCGTACTCGGCGATAATATGACCCTTCTGTTTATGCTCTGTAAACCTGGTCCTCATCTCGGACTGCATGGCTAAAGGAAAGTATTTTCCCTTAAACCTCTCCCAAAACTAATCAATGGTGAGGTTGTCCCTTTCTGCAATAATCCTACCACCTCCCACCACTGAAGCACAACCCACGCCAATCTAAACGAAGCTAGCATATGCTTCTGAATCGGCGTGCACTCAACCATCCTCAAGTGCCTCTCAATATAATGAAACTGCCTACGATCTATGGAGGTTGGCCCTTAACAAAGGCCTCCCTCACTCTCTCCCACATGTAAACTGGTGTCTCTGTTGGTATAGCCACCTGCTGTGGTGGTGGCTGCTGAGGTTCTTGTGGCGATGGAAAGTACTGAAACATGGCTGCCAAAGCCGTAGAGACCTCCTGAGACACGATGGTGGCTATCTCAGGATGAGTAATAAGCTTTGGGGCCTGTGATGGCTCCGGGTGAGCCTCCTTCTCCTCAACCAATGGATATACTCGCCTCAGTCTACACCTCCATCCATTGGCCATTTGAAAGAAAACAAGTTTTGAATTAGTAAAAATCGTAAGAATACAATGAATCCTAAGTATATGCTCTACATATCAAAGAACACAGCGCAAAACATAATGAGCACAAAATAGATACTGAGGACACTAGAACCATGCTCTAGTACCCACTATAACAAGCCCTATAAGGCTGGCCAAGCACGATACACCGAAGATAGGGCTTGCTTGTCAATTAATACTATTCTTAGCACAAATACAAATATAAAATAATTATTATTTAAGGCCCATATTTTAAAATGTCTTGAATATGTCCACAATAAATAAATAGGTCCAAACCACCACAAATAAAATAATAAATCCAACCAGTGTAATAAAAATTTTAACCAATATAAAGTAAAGAACTCTCGGTCTTGTACCCTTACAAATGTTCCAAATAAATAAATATATATGCTAGGAAAAGCTCTTATGATAGAATCAATTGATCTGAAGACCAAGTGAAATGGCAAGACTGCAAGAGGGCAATCCATTCATCCCTATCTAGGAGCACCTGGGGGAAAAACATTTAAATTTGGGTCAGAACCCGAGGTGTACAAGAATTAACTTAATTAATTTATGATGCAATAATACGGTCGATGCACAATAAATATTCCCCCTTCGTCACTCACATGCATATAACACCTCACCCCTCATATAAGTATGATATTATTCGCATCCCAATACGTCCCAAGTAATGATTATGACGTCGCCTCATGTTTATAAAATGGATATATCGATAATTAAATATTTAAATGTAATATCTAAATTTGATTGCCATCACCCATTTATCCCAATCTCGCAAGTTTCACATATAAGGCATAAACATCTATTATGAATTATAAGGTCATGAAAATAATTATCATCCAAATTATTAGACAATTGAATTTACTTCATTAAAGTCTGGGTAATTATTAATAAATGTCCTTCCATATATTTGACACACAAAGGATCTACCAATGGTGTCTAATTCATACTCTATCGACAAGTCTGGAGGAATCTCTTATCCTAAATGGACATCACAAAAACACACATAAATTGGGGGCGGTCCCCACACAGGATACTTGTTCACGGCCCATACCTAGCAGTGACACAAGCTGGGTCAGCGACAACACCCACCTCTCGTAGATGGCGCCTCCACGTAATACCTATATGACCTTCATAACGTCAAGCCCACCTGTGTCGACGTGTGGTACCCAGTCTCAACGCACGAATCCTCGAGCCGATAGGACAGTCCACAAATATTGGTATGTCCATACAAATACATAATAGTACATATTATTATCTCATATAATATGTATAGGTAATTACTCCATAATTACCATAAAAGGCCCAACTAAAGTCCACAACATTTTAATTTATTAATAATTTAACATCTAATAAATTATTAATTCCATCCCATAAAATAATTACTTAGCCATCTAATTATTATCAATTAAATGTGGGCACCTCGTTACTTAAGTAAGTAGTTAAATTTTCCCTCTTTAACTTCCCTTATTATTTCTATCCAGTAACAAAACCATTTTCATTTAACTAAACCGAACCTAGGCCCATACGTGGAAGGGAGGAATCGCCAAAAATCCACACACGTCACTCAAAAGAGAGTGGAGCTCATTCCAACAACATGCTATGTTGCTTGAACGACCCACGACGTCGTTTGAGTGACCCCATGCCTTCTACCGCACGCTAGTTCAACTTTTCTCCTTCCCAGATTCAATGTCCAACCCAGAACACAAACCCATTAACTGTTATAAAAAAATCCCAGAACCATTATATATACAAACCTAGAATTCATGTGTTCAAGTCCAAAAATTTCCATCTGTTAGAGGCATACATGATTGAGACATTTTTTCTATTTCCAACCATTATTTATTTCACAATACGAGGCATTCATTAGGGGATCCGCATCGAGATTTCATTCCATTAACTAACATTGACATCTCTACATCAATTAGTCAAAATGTTCCAAATTTAAGTATAAAAATCCTACGTATTCTACCATCAATTTGAGATTTACGATACCTAAATTTCTGGGAAATTTCTACATTAAATTCAGTCCTCTACATGCAATGATCATCATTAAATTTATCATATTCGAACCTAAATCCCATGAATTTAAGGGGTCATTACGACGCATCAAGAATTATATTGGAAAGCATAAATTAAGCAAGAGAATTCATGCCTTAAAATTCGTGGAAGAAAGTCTCTTGAAATCCCCTTGATTTTTCCTTGGTTCCTTACCTTTTTTCATATCTTTTGGCCCTTCTCCTATTCTCTCCTGTTGACTATTGTTTCTAGGTTTGTTAGAATGATAGTGGTGGAATGGTTAATCTCCACTTAAATACTAATAATTGACTAATCCCGGGTTGGGCATAAATCCCAACTTTTGGATCCTCCAATGGACCAGAATCCATAATCCAACTGGCCCAAAAGTTTCCCAACCTATATACTATTGACCACGACTATTTTTAAAGTCCAAAATCATCTAAACGAGCCCATATGTATCCCAAAATATGCCCCGGATTATTTATATCAATAATAGATACTTTTAATTTGTGTCGCACATTAATTATATATTTTTCTTCATTCCATGTAGATGTCATATCCATGCACATAAAATTAGTCACACACAAATATAAATAAATAATAAATTTCAACCGTGCAATTTTTAAATAAAAATTTTATTAAGTACAATTTTTGCAAAATATTTATTTATTCCAAAAATATTATTTCATTAATTTTTTATTAGAAAACACGGGTGTAATACCCCGCATTTTTATCGATATTTTATTTATGGGATTAATTAAATTAAATGTGAATTAATTGAGAATTAATCCAGATAAAATACTAACGAGATGTGAGTTGGTATTTGATTATAATGTGTATATATGGCAATATATGAATATTGAAAATATTGAAATTGTCGCGAGGCTGAAATACGACAATTTGGAAAATTTTGTTGGGACGCGCGTGACAGTCGCGTCAGGAATGTAATTATTTAAATTAAAAAGTGAATTTTATTTTTATCAATCATATGGTCATTTTGAGTGCGCCAAAGAGTCCGGAAGGGTCGAAATAGTCAGAAAACACTAGCCGGGAGTTTAGTTTGGGTCCCGGGGCATTTTTAGGCCAAACCGGCAACCCAAAAGGATAGTTTGGTAATTTCGGAAATTTAGAAATTAAAACCCACGAAAATCAGACTTTAATTACAACTTATCATTAAACCCACTAACCCATTTCCAACCCCAATCTAAGTAGTGGGCTACGGGAGAAGTTAAGAAACTATTTCTAACTTGCCAAAAACCAACCCCCACCTCCATTGTCATCTTGTGAGAAGAGCTTGTAGAGAGAGAGAGAGAGAGAGAGAGAGAGAGAGAGAGAGAGAGAGAGAGAGAGAGAGAGAGAGAGAGAGCGAGAGGAGAATTCTACAGAGAGAGAGAGAGAGAGGAATTCAACTATCTTCAACCAACAACAAATCTGGAACATAAGGCAAGTGATTTAATTACAATTTATTCAATGATATGCTTTTCCATGTTTAGGGTAATTATCGAATTTATCTTGGAAGATTGATATAGACCCATGAATTTGAAGATTAAAACAATGAAATATGTTAGGAATTGCATGTAGACATATGCTGGATGAATTATGAATTCAAAATATGACCCTTGATGATCTAAAAACGGATTTAAGAAGAGATTTATTGATGTTCTTGAAAGAAATAGAAAACTAGGGTTCTTGATGAAGTTTGGATCCAAACAAAGCCCTTGGTTGATGAATTATTGGTTTTAGAACGTTAACAATGTTGTAGGATGGTTGTATGATGATATTGTAACGTTATATTAGAGTTTCATGCATTATAATGGAGTTTTGGGACGATTTGAGGACTGCAAAACGAAGCAGTCCGTAGCCTACCTGGTGCGATCGATCGATCGACATTCATCAGTCGAGTGATCGACCGCCATCGATCGATCGAGGTTCAAGGTCGATCGATCGACCATCCCAGAAAGAGTAAAATTTTCCCTAGTTAAATTTTAATGATGTTAACCCTTAGAAAATTATCATTGGAGACTTTGTGAATATCCTTAGACTTAAGGAAGACCAGTAGGTATGGTTATAAAATTTGGACCTTAATTAGAATTCAATTTGAAGAATTATTCTATAATCTAATGAAATTCGATAAGTGAGATAATATTAGGGTTAAAAGAGTAAATTTGAATAATTTGATGAAATGAGGTTTGGGGCAGAAGTAAGTACCTTAAGAATAATGATGTTATATGTGGGAATAATAGGAAACTTAATAATCCCTTTGAGATAAGTTTTAAGTACAAGAATCTATGACGTGAGATGTGTCGACAGTCTACATTATATATTATCGGAAGACTTAAAATGTATATAATTGGAATAATGGTATAAGGATGTAGAAAATACCTTTATTAATATTGAGATATCTAAGATGTGTGCATGCTTAGTATATGTATATGATTTTATGTGTATGACATACCTACCATACTTGCTATCACGGGAGGTTTACGTTCGCTTAGGGCCATCTAATCCTTGTGTGCCCGGATTTAGATTGGTTCCTAGAGGACATAGTTCAAGATAATGACTTATTTGTGAGTTAATAAGTCCGCTGACTATGGAGCGTAGGTATGTACGTGACCATGGATATGTTGAATTATATTCGCCTCCATTTTGTGTGTCGTGCTTATTCTAACAATTCCTGAGAGATTCGGAATTTGTAATCCTTATGTACGTGATGTACCGGGATGGATAGCAGAGTTTGTGTGAACCGTCGCTTAGTCTCGGGGTGCTTGTATTGTATATTTATGATGTGAATAATATACGATTAAATGAACAGATTTGTCATGTTTTAATTTATAGTAACTCCTTGAGAAAATAAATAAGGGGATAACCTTCTGTAAATGGTAATGCTAATAATTGAGAATCCGAGTTTAAGTAAAGCTATCTATTTAAGTGATAACATTGAGAATTCATATTGTGAATCGAGTAGTTGGGTTAGAACTTATGACGGTTAGTTAGATATAAATAACACATGAATGGGTACAGGAACGTTAGGAGTGCACAGTTAGACGAGA
This sequence comes from Sambucus nigra, assembly GCA_949130495.1. Classification (NCBI taxonomy): domain Eukaryota; kingdom Viridiplantae; phylum Streptophyta; class Magnoliopsida; order Dipsacales; family Adoxaceae; genus Sambucus; species Sambucus nigra. The sequence goes on from OX422224.1 coordinate 99,537,005, forward strand.
GGTGAGTATTTCATGTGAGAGCACGTCCTAACATGTATCTTGCATTCATTGTTTTAAATGTTATTAAAGCACTTATTGTTTTTAAAATACTCTCCACTTTTGGGCTCTGACCCGTTTGCTTTCAAATCTATTTTTGTAAAAACCATTTTTAGGTGCCCAGCCACAAGGACACCATGCACAGGATCTCTATTCAGGTGACGAGCTGTAGCTGTTGTGGAAGTTACCGAGCTTTGCTAGTAGACGCCTCTTTTCTTGTCTTGATTCCATATTCAGTCCCATCATTTGTAGGGCATGTCGCCCATTTCTTTTAGAGACATTTTATATTTCAGTTATTCAGACTTTGGTTTGTAATTAATTCAGGATGCAGACTTGTTTTATTTATTTCCATTTTGGGATTGTGGTGAGGAGTATTTCCTCCAGACTTATTATTATTTGTTGGTTATTCTATTGCTTCGTTATGGTGAATGGTTATGTTATTCTTTCATAATTCTTTTATTGCATGTAAATCAGATTTAATTTAAAATTTGAAAACTTACTTTTTAAATACTAGGTGGTTAGAAATCATTAAAATGTTTTTGACAGTGATGCTGTTAACTGAACCAACTTGGCATTTTGTATTAGTTTAATAAAGGAGTAGCTACCCGGTATTTAATTAGTCGGGGTGTCACAATGGGGTATTACATAGAAGTCCAATTTGAGTTCAATTTAATTTAAACTTGAAATTACTATATGCCCAAAAATTGTGCAAGCCCTTCCACCAATGTTTGTTCACCCAAACAATAACCATTTAAGGAAGGCGTGAACGCAACCACAACAAATTAACCAAATGACTTTATTCTAAATATTTAGTCATTAGGTTGGGTTAATCGTTAAGATAAATAATTAGTTAAAGGTTTATTATGAAGAATTAATAGATGAGCATTTTATGTATCCATCATCCGTATGAAACCATAATCACTCAACACAAGCCACAACAACCATCAACCCAACAATCCAACACAAGTTTCTCCCATACTCCTTCTAAATCGTCTACTTTACTAATTTTCAACCCAAGTTTATTTTGTCCAACATTACTAACCTAATAATTTATATATATACATTACCAACCTAACAATTTATATATCAACATTGCTAACCTATCAATTTCCAACACATATATAGTCCAACATTACTAACCGAACAATTTATATATGAACATAACTAAACTAACAATTTTCAACATTATTAACAATTTACATATCAAGCCACATTAATATTTTATCTAATCCATTAAGATTATAACTATCATGGAAAATGGAACAAATCCACAAAGTCAAACGTTGAGTAATCCAATAAAAGCCAAAAATAAAAAAGCCCACATTAACATTTTCTTTAATTCATCAAATTTAAAGTATCAAACGAGTTATAAGAATTTAGTAATCCAAAAGAAACACAAACCCACATTGTTCAACAACACACATACGCACAGTGAAACACACACACGATCACATACACACATGCGCACACTCCACTAAATCACACACACACAAATGGAGGAGATAGAGGAAGGGAGATGTACCTGCGTTGAGAGAGGAATGGACTATCGCTCGAAATGGAGGAGAGATGAATGGAAATGGAGGAAAGAGGAAGGGACTGTCACTGATAGTTGGAGAGAAAGAGAGGATTTTTGGTATAAAGGTGAAATCAAATCGAGGGGTTCTGATTTTTTTTATACTCAAAATAGGGTCACGGTCCAAAATCATGACCCATTCTGTGACTCATTAATGACTTAAACACGGTCACGATTCTCGGTCGTGACCCTATTCTTGACCAATTGGAAAGTCGAGAAATGGTCATACTTGACCATATAAAAATGGAGAAATGGTCATACTTGACCATATAAAATTCGCATTATCATTTATATGACCTTATATATGGGTTACATTCTTGTCAATTGCCAATTTCCCTATCTTTTAGAAATGCAAATTTTAAAACAAAAAAAAAAACTGAAATGTATGGGTTTAAAAAAATTGTGATGATTAATGTTTTGTCCCCAGGAGTTAAATATATTTTGCATTTAGTACATCCAATTTTTTTATTTTGCAAAAAGTCTCTTTCCTAGTTTTTTTATATTTTTTCCTCAATGTTTATGATAAGAGAAAAAAAAGTGTCTTTGAGTATTTTATGAGGTAAGGATCTTTTGGAATAAAATATAAAGGTTTCACAAAATGTTAATTAAAAAATTGTCAAGGAATCTTTCATATAATGAGCCTTAAAAAAATAGTTGGCTTAGATAATTAAGCAGGATGAGATCCTTACACATTTGTCACATGATATTTCAGATGACAAGTGATAAGGATTTAACCTTATTAATGTGTATTTATGTATGTTATATAACTATTAATTGTGCATGTATTGGATGTTAGTAAAATATGTTAAATAACATAAATGAACTTTTAGAAATTTTAAGAAACTCTGTCCATCACAATAGAAAAAAGAAAAGTCAAATAAAAAATGAGTGTAAACAGAAGCAAATTCTGCACCAAGAAAAATACGACAAATTCAAGGCTAACTCAAATATCACGTCATTAGAGGTCCCCACTTCCCACCCAAGAGCTTCTGCCAAAACAATCAACTTCTTCCATCAATTTCCAGCAACGATTGCTCCATTCTAATTTTTTACGTGTATATCTTACAAAATTTTTTTTAAATAATGATATCTCTTAGAATTTTTAAAGATATATTCCATTAATATTATTTTTTAGGGTTTATAGTCCAATTTTTTGTTTTAGACTTAAGTAACGATTCATATTTTCCAATAGTGAATATGTTAATATTGTGCATTGATTGAACATATTCTTAATCTATGCAAAAACATAAAATGAATTTTTAATTTGGGACGGAGGGAGTATGAACCATTTTAAATTATATATTATAATCAGTAAATTAACGGTTAATAATTGTGTCATTAAGCAGTACATTATAAATGTTGATATCAACGATTTTAAACATGCAATAATTCAATACCAACCATTTTTCAATTATAAATAGTAGATTACAACAATTCAATACATGCCATTTTTAAATCATAAACAACATTACAATATTGCATTGGCAATACTATGACTTTTTTCATAATTTTTTTTTGTAAATATTGCATAAACTAATGGTGTCCAACAATTATTTGTACCAAGCTGAGAATATTCAGCTTTAGAATTCTGCACACAACAAGTCAAAAAATGAGAAATATCATTTCACGAGTTAAGTTTACATGTTGAAAAGTTATAAAGTTAATTTAAGTAAATAACAAAATGTTGAAAGTCGGAACCATAACTGCGAATAAATAAATAATAGATGTAAAAAAATAAAGAAAACAAATTCAAAAATGAAACATGTTAAAGCAATCCGGTAAGAAATATAGGTAAGTGTAGCACGAATAAAAACAAATTAATCGTGTCATTAGTTGTCATGTTTTTCTTGTTTTTCACCTAACATTAATACAAATAATTTAAAATGACATGACATGATCATAATTAAATACAAATAATTTGATGACATGACACGATCAATTCATAATTTTACTCGTGATATTTGTATCACTTACTTTTTTCCAAAACATAAAGTTTTGAAAAAAAGTTATGTTTTTTACAAAAGTGTAAAAAAAGAAAGTTTAAAAAAATATAGTTTGTAATAAAAGTTCAGTCCAGAATGTATTAAAAAAAAAGATGTCCTGTTTTTTTGTTTAATATAATTAACATCAACTTTTGTTTTCATAAAAAAAGGTCCATTTTTTAAACCATTCTTTTAAACAAATAACGAAACATTTTTTATCAACGTCCATTTTTTATATTTTTCCGAATATTGGGATGTTTTATATTCAAAATATCATGTTTTTATTTTTATTTTGAGAATATTACATTTTTCAAAATAAATAATATATTCTTGGACAAAATATTATGTTTGCTCAAATCATATATGCAAAGAGGGTATTATTGTCATTTGGTGTTTAAATTTTTGAAAGGTTATGGCCGGAGAAGAAGACGACATGGAAAAAGTTGGTCCCTAAAACAATTCAAAAGATAAAAGGAAAAATCGTGAATAGAAAATAAAAAGAAAAATTATATATAAATAAAAAAATTCAAAAGATAAGAAAGAAAGGTTAAATAACAACAGTTTAATTTTTTTTTTTGGGCAAAACGGTAACTAACTATTAAAAAAAAGGTCTGTGATATTTTTTACCAAAAAGTCATAACGTTAAATGAAAACTGACGAGGGAATTTTATTTGTTCTATTATTATTAGGTGGTAAACCAAACCATTGCTTCTTAATAGTTTTTTTCACGTTTAGAACTGTTCTAGCTTTTTAGAAGTTACATTTGACCGTTTTAGCCTTGGTTTGATACTGTTTATGTTTCACAAAACCCTCTATAAATACGACATTTGGGAGAGCTATTGGGATATAACAAACCCTCGTATAAGAGAAAGACATGGAAATGAAGAAGTTTGGTTTGATGATGTTGTTGGTAGCTATGGTGTTTATGGCCACAATTGTCACCTCCACTGCCAATTCAGTTGCTAACAATCGTAAAATGTTGGTCTCCAACATTCTCCTTAACGTTGATAATTCCCTTGATATTTGCGTATGTCAATCGTGCGCTCCTTGGAGCCACTATCGACCCGGTTGGTCTTGCATCACAACTGGTGGTTTGGGTATTTGTGTGGCTATGTGATTTGGATTGAGCAAGTCTATATACAAACACTCATATATGTATTTATTTATGTGTATGTGTGTGTTAGTGGGTAAGTTTGTATGATATAATCTCAATCTAGTAATCTAGTGTTCGTTATTGGTATGAGAGCTATTTTGCTTGTTGATTCGTCATTTGATTGCATATTTGTTAATTTCCGATAAGATAAATCCCCGTATTTATTTTCAAGTTATCTTTATGTATGTAAATGGGGTTAAGATAAAATCCCGTATTTATCGTTATTTATTTCTAGAATATTGGGCCCGACATCTGGAAATCAAGGTTGTATGTGTTTGTAAGCTCCAGAGAGGATTTTTTTCCATCGTATATAAATAAAATGTGTGGGGTTCGTCCCTTTTTGTTAAAAAAAAGTTATTTTCTGACAAATCGTTTAGCGCCCGTTTGGTTCTGTATTTAGAAAACTCGATTTAAATGCTGTTTTAAAATTCAATTTTAAAATTCATTTTTTTTGTGTTTATAATTATTGGTGCGCGTTTGGTAAATTTGTTTTTAAATACAGTTTTTTAAAATTTTGACAAAATTGGCAAACTTGTATATTTATATTATACATATGTGTGTGTGTATGTGTGTGTGTATATATATATATATATATGATAAGACTCTACAACATACCTCTTAGCAACATACCTATGAACATACTCATTTTACAAAAATAGTAAAAAAAATGTATTTTTCAACCAAATTTAGTATACATGAACTACATAGTAAGGAGATCTTTTAAAAAAATCATCGAAAAATTCAACCCAAAAGTGGATGAAATGAAAAGTGGGTATATATGTGCATTTTCGACTGTTCAAATTTTATCCATTGTCTCACCCACTTCTGTGTTGAATTTTTTGATGATTTGTTTTGTAGATGATCTCGTTGATATATAGATCACTTATACCAAATTTGGTTTAAAATTATATTTTTTTGCTATTTTTTTTAAATGAGTATGTGCATAGGTATGTTAAGTGAAGTATGTTGGAGAGTCTCTCTCTCTCTCTCTCTCTCTCTCTCTCTCTCTCTCTATATATATATATATATATATATATATATATATATATATAAATATATATAAGTATCATGTATCAATTGATAATATTATTTAACATATGGATCTTAGTATATTGATAATATTATTTAACATATGGATCTTAGTATATTATATAGGTTAATAATATAAATATGTAAATATAAATATAAAAAACAGAAGTTATAAAACACATTTTTCCTGTTTTCTGAATTTTTTTATTATAACTCAGAAATATTATAATTCACTGTTTAAAAACAGGTTGTCAAATGCACTTTTTATCATGATTGTATCTAAACACAAAAAAAAGAATTATAATTTCAAATCAAACAGGCCCTTCTAATCCAAAAAAAATTGTTTTTTTGAAGTTATCAGAAAATTATGAGATAAATAAATGTTATTCCCCATTATGCCAGGATTCCAATGATATAGAGAGCATTAAAATTGGAGTTATAACAAATGAGATATGATTTTCAAAGTTTTAGTTCATAAAGGACATATTTATTTGTCAGCTTTGGGCTCTGTTTTAATGAGTTTGTAACAAAATTTCACAATATTGGCCTATCTCGTGAGATGTTTTCAACGATATATGGTACGCATTTATTCTAAATAATGAGTGAGATATAAGCTATCAAATTTGGCTCCTAAAAATCGAAAAATCTGAAAATTCTAAGTTATTGTTAAAGACGATGAAAAATATTTATTTTCGTTAATTTTGCACGCTATCTTGGAGGCCTTATGGTCAATAAGAATTTAATTTCTTTGTATATTATTTTTCTATGTCATAAGGGTTTAAAAACAATGTATATTACATGATTTTTAGATAAGTATTGAGGGTGATATGGTCACTTGAACAATACTACTTAAAATCGCAAATTTGAGATTTTTTTTCGAAAAGATGATGAATAGTAAATTTTTTTCGCCATGAAAACTTGGGGCTATTTTTTATGAAAAAAAAACAGCCTAGTATTTTGTTTGATACTATTCATAACATGGGATAATTCAACCCTGACCCTTTTTGAAGAAACCCATAATCAAAATTGGAATTTCATATTCATGTACCAAAATGAAAGAAGATTAAATGTTTAATGGGTAAGGGTTTTTATGAAGGAGGCAAATATGGATTTTTTTTGTTTGAAAACTTTTTTATTTGAATTGAACAATTGTTAACAAACTTTAATTTTTTTGATAAATTTTATGGTAGCACATCTTTGTCTATATTCTTTGTAAGAAAATATGTTGATAGAAATTTTGACATATGCACAAACATTTTTCAACCCCCATATGGATTTAAGAACATACTGAATGGAGAGAGTAAGTTCAAGCGGGAAAATGCCATATTTGTCTTTGTTAGCATAACACATAAGAGAGGGATTGGGAAAAGTCCCCTCTCATTTTACCTTCAATTTTAGCAGAAAGAGAACAAGTTTTAGGGGTTGAAAATGTGTGGTTATTCATGGAAGTTCGTCGAAAAACAAGAATGAGGGGAGGTTCACCGGAGGTGAACGAGTAGATGAAAAATCGAGCGGGTTATTTGGAGTGGGAAATTGATGGTGACTTAGCATAAATGGGTTATGTTTTGTTTCTTCTACTTTAAGTAACGTATTGACTATTTTCCCTGGTAAGGCACATGACTCACTTTCGTCCATTTTAAGAGTCCAAACAAATGGAAGGTTATTGTTGAAAAATAAATACATAAGCCTTATTTGTCTTCTCATTCTTGAACTTCTTTAGTCAAAACATAATTATATAACGCGCGTATGATAATAAAATAATACTAAAAAATGAAAATTATATAAATGTTACACATTTAATTACTAACACACCTATATTAATATGGAGACATAAAATTAAATTGACAAGTACTCTCTACAGATAAAAAAATATAATAATAATGTAATAACAAGCCTCTAAAATGGAGAACGAGAGGTAAGAGATGGACTTAGCTGAATATGTTTTTTCTTGGGTATCTAGGGATGTCTCGGCTCACTATAAATCAAGTCTAGTGTATTTAACAACATAAATATTACAAATTGTTTTTGTGCCACAAATTACAGGCGAGAAAAGAACCATAAAGGTCATGAAAACGTTTCCCGACATTATTCGCGATAAAGTGCAACAATAACCAATGTTGTAAAATAAAAATATTTTGGGCCCAGTAACATTTATGCATTAGTTTGGATATTGTGAGATTATTTATGGTTGAATCACACTCGTGAGGTTATTATACTATATATTAGTATATTAGTGGAAGCGGGTTTGACGTTAACAATATAATTAGTCAAGTCTATTTCAAAAATCGTGCAAGACTCTACCACTTGAGCCCAAGTCGTTATCTTCAGCTAATTATGTTAGCTATAAATATTATTATTCTTGTAACTCTAGATGGCTAACCAAGAATTAAAAAAATAGAGTAAATTACTCATTTTGCCCATGAACTATCATGATAGTTTTAAAATGAGCCATAAACTCTCAAAAGCATCAAATTAGCCCATAAACTATCTAAACAAGTTTAACAAGACCCTTCAGTCTGTTTGAACCTTAAATTCGATGAAAATGAATCATATACCATGCACATCACCCATTACAAGAGCAAGATAGTCACTACATTACTAAAAATTGGAAGAAATTTTTTAACAAAATATAACTCATTCGTGTTAAGTCACCGTCTCTTTCTCACTCCAAAGAACTGCCTCGATGTTGTATCTACCCGTTCACCTCGAGTGAAACTCCCTTCGCTCTCGTTTTTCGGTGAACTTCCATCAACAAACACCCATTTTTCAACCCCTTTAGAATTAACTAACAAATAAAAAATAAAATTAATACCAAAAAATCAAAACGAGCATAAATGTTTTTGAATATACCACAAAAGATAAACAAAACCTTCCATTTAGATCTGGCATAAAAAAGATTTGTCAGATTCCCTAATAACCATTCTCATCCCCCATTAATATACAAAAAATTATAACTGAAATGATACACAAACTTCAACCTTGACCCTTTTTTGAAGAAACCTAGATTCAAAATTGGAATTTCATATTCTTATAATCAAAACAAAGGAAGATGACGGATTAAATGTTTTATGGGTAAGGGATTTTATGAAGGAGGTAGATGTGGGTTTTTTTTATTTGAAAACTTTTGGATTTGAATTGAAGAATGGCTAACAAGATTTATTTTTTCGGATAAATTTTATAGAACACATCTTTGTATATGTTCTTTGTAAGTATATATATTGATATAAATTTGACATATGCACAAGCATTTTTCAAGCCCTAAATGGATTTAAGAACAGAGTAAGGGGATATAGTAAGTTCAGTAGGGAGAATGCCTTATTATTTTCGTCGGCACAAAAGATTAGAGAGGGATGAGGCCAAGTCCCCTCTCATTTTATCTTAAATTTTAGGGGAGAGAGAGAGAGAGAACTTTTCTTTGGGGGTGGGCGTGGTGAAAATGGGTGGTTATTGATTGAAGTTCACTGGAAAAAGGGGGGGATGCTAAGTGGAGGTGAACGGGAAGAGAAAAAATTGAGGGGGTTCTTTGGAGGGGGAAATTGATGGGAACTTAGCATAAATGGGCTATATGTTTTTTGTACTTTTAGTAATGTATTGACTATTTAGCCCTTGTAATGCACATGACTCAGTTTCTTTCAATTTAATAGTCTAAACAAATGGAAGGTTATTGTTACAACAATTTCTTTACTTTAAGGGCTAATATGAAACTTTTAATAGTTTAGTGTCCATTCTGAAACTATCATGACTTTTTATGGCCAAATGAGTAATTTATTCTGAAAATCAAATACATAAGATTTCTTTATCTTCTCATTCCGGAACTTCTTTACTCACACACACACACGCACACACACACACACACACACACACACATATATATATATATATATATATATATATATATATATATATATATATATATATATATATGAGAGAGAGAGAGAGAGAGGCTCACGTACATTCCAAATATGCAAACTTATTGGCGTAAACCTGTAATAACACATACTTTCTCACGTAAAGGCTGTCCAGGCATGATACACTGAAGATAAGGCTTGTTCGTAAATTAATATCATTCCTAGCACAAATGCGAATATAAATAATTATTATTTAAGTCCCATATTTGAAATGTCACAAATACACCCACAATAAATAAATAAATACTAACCATCACGACTATAATAATAAATTCAACTAATGTAATAAAATCCTAACCAACATTAGTAAATAAATCTCGGGCTTATGCCCTTACAAATGTTCCCAATATATAAATATCTACAGAAGGAAAAGAACCTATACTAGAATTGAATGATCTGAAGTCTGGAGAGCAAGTGAGGCTACAGGACTGATACCGCACAATTCAGCTATTCTTGTCTAGGAGCACCTGTGGGAAAAATATTTAAATTTGGGTCTGAGAACAAGGTGTACAATAATTAACTTTATTAAATTATGATGCAATAGTACAGTCGATGAAAAGTAAATATTTCCCATTCGTCACTCACATGCATTTAACACCTCACCCCTCATCTAAGTGTGATATTATTCGCATCCTTAATACGTCCCAAATAATGATTATGACATCATCACAAATTTATAAGATGAATATATCGATAATTAAATATTTAAATGCAATCTCTACATTTAATTGGCAACACCCATTTATCCCAGTTTCATAAGTTTCATATATAAGGCATCAACATCTATTATGCATTATAGGGTCAAATATAATTATTGTCTACATTCTTAGACAAAAACCTTTATTCCATTCAAGACCAGGTAATTATCCATATATGCCCTTTCATATGCTTGACATACAAAGGCATCTACCGTTGGTGTCTAATTCTCTCTCTATCAGCAAGTCCGAAGGAATCCCTTATCCTAAGCAAGCATCACAAAACGCACATAAATTGAGGGCAATCCCTACGCAGGATACCTGAACATGGCCCATACCCAGTAGTGACATAGAAATGGTCAGCATCAACACCTACCTCTCGTAGATTGAGCCTCCACGTAGTACCTATATGACCTACACATCATTAAGCCCACATGTGCCGACGTGTAGTACCCGGTCCGAACACGCGAACCCCCGAGTCGATGGGACAGTCCATGAATATTGGTATTTCCACACAAATACATAAGAATACATATTATTATTCCATGTAATATGTATAGGTAATTACTCTATAATTACCATAAAAATTCCAACTAAAGTCCACAACATTTTTCATTTATTAATAATTTATCATCTAATAAATTATTAATTTCATTCCATTAGATAATTACTTAACCATTTAGTTATTTATAATTATTATAATTTAAATGTGGGCACACTATTACTCTCCCACTAATTCTAATTTCCCTTTTTTAATATACCTGTTAATCGTATTAGTAAGTCAAAACCAATCATCAGGCAATAAACTAAAGTAAGGAAATAACCCAACCCAGGAAGTTTCAAAGAAGGGAAAAAAAGGCCTAAATCATTCTTACATCGCTCAAATGACCCCTGGGGTCATTCGCGCGACATGTCATGTCGTTCAAACGATGGTTCACGTTGCTTGAGCTACTATGTGTCTTCTTCCAAAGTCATCTCCTCCAATTCTGTTCTCCCCAGTTCCAATCTAAACCCAAAACAATTTGTACTCAACACGAAATTTGAAACCCATAATTTGGTATGTTTGAGTCCAAAAATCAACACATAATTGATGCACTAAAACCCAAAGATATAGTACCAATCACGAATTTAAACCCTTAAACTATTCTCCAAATCTCAACCCCATCTAACTCAAAACATTGGGCATTTGTTATGGGATTCATGGCATGATTTCAGTCCAGTATATTAATATTAATGTCCTCTACATTAATTTCAGATACCCAAAATTTAAACATTAAAACCTTACGAATTCTCGCATCAATTTTTGGATTTACGATACCTAATTTCTAGGACAAATTCTACATCAATTTTAGTCCTCTACATGAATTGTTCTTCATCAAATCAATCATATTCAAACTTGAATCCCATAAATTTAAGGGTTCATTACATGCATCAAGAAATATATTGAAAAACATAAATTAAGCAAGAGAATTCTTGCTTAGGACTTGTAGAAGGAAGCATCCTGAAATCCCCCTTGATTTTCCCTTAGTTTTCTTACCCTTTTTCCTCTCTTTTGGACTTTCTCCTATTCTCTCCCGTTAACTGTTGATTTAGGTTTTTTGGAATGATAATGGGGGAGTGGTTTACCCCCACTTAAACTCTAATTAAGTGGCTAATCACAAGTTGGGCCTAAAACCCAACTTTTTGACCCCCAAATAGACCCGAATCCATAATCCAATAAGCCCAAAAATTTCCCAACCTATATACTATTGACCCGAAACTATTTTTAAAGGCCTAAATAATCTAAACGAGCCCATATGTGTCCTAAAATATAATTCAAATTATTTATGTCAATAATAGGTACTTTTAATTTGTGTCGCACATTAATTATGTATTTTTCTTTATTATATGTAAATGCCATATTCATGCACAAAAAAATTAGTCACACACAAATATAACTAAATAACAAATTTCAAATGTGAAATTTTTAAATAAAAATTTTATTAGGTCCAATTTACGAAATTATTTATTGATTACAAAAATATAATTTATTTGAGAAGAAAATACGGGGTATTACATTCTTCCCTCCTAATAATGGGATTCCGTCCTCGAAAGCAAGAAATGTACGTACTTAGATAGAAGAGTTCGAGATACTTTGTGCGCATATCATCCTCCCTATTGATACCAAAATTAACCATCTTATGGGGACCAATTACAAGCCAGCACGTGTCATTTGATCTGGCACAAATCCAAGTCAGCATGATACTAATCCCCGATCAACAAGGAAGCCCAACCAATGGGGAAGCCTGACCAACGACAGGAAATCCGACCAACTCGGTTAACAAAGCGCCTGCAGTTTTATGTTTAACTCTCATTATGTACTGATGTAAATGCCTAAACAATGAAGTAATTCCATCCTTTCACATTACGACTCTTGGAACCCACTCAGGGGCTATAAATACATTGTAACACACTCATTGCAAAGGGATCGAAAACAAATCAAGGAAATCAAGCAGTACATAATAGTGGACGCAGGCCTTTCCTTCGAGCCGAACCACTTTTAAAATCTTACTTGTCTTATTTATTTTATTGATTTTATCTGTGATCAATTAATTAGGCCTAGTCTAGTTTTTTGCATCAACATATTGGTGTCGTCTGTGGAAACGTATTTCTAATTGTTTTCACCCAGTTGAATATCATACATGGCCGACATCCCTGAAACAAGTAATAGGAATGAGGGAATTCTTCTTAATCCCTCTGTCCCACCAAGTAACAACAATTTGACTAGAATTTTTCCAGCTTGGCCAGATGTCAAGTGGCTATGCAGGATACGATAAGACAATTGCCCCAGACTTTACAAGGTGGAGTTCCTACCCACTCCAATCAAAGAAATATGCCATCACCGCCGATAAGGAATGTCGGGCATAGTTATTCTAGGACTTCTAGGGATCCTTCGTATCGTCTGGAGCCAATTCTTCTATCAGGATTCCTAATTCCTATGATGGACTGTTCCTTACCCCAAAAAGACTGAGTGCCTTAGAAAGGCTAAGTAGGGCTTCTCTCTTCGATCGTTTGGGACCCAGGGGAAATAAAAATGCTTCTAGGGTTGCATCGAGAAATACTCGACGACCAACCGATCAAAGGGAAGGTTCGACTCAATTTAGATCAAACGCTCGACGAGCAGCTCGTTCTAGTAAAAAAGAAGGTTCACAGGAAAAATCTCAGCACAGTCAGTTGGTCAGAATGAAAGAGCTTCCACCAATAGATTTGGAGCTAGCAATAATGCTTGGAAGGGATCCATTCAGCATTTGGATTAGGCCCAGCATTTGGCAATACAAAGCAGCAACCGATATCTATCCAGGGCATTTTCAGGAATAATCACTGGGCTTGCTCAAGTCTGGTATAATAGTCTTCCTTAGGGGTAGATTTCTGGCTTCCAATAACTCACCGAGTTATTAATTGGTAACTTTTTCTTTGGAGCCAAACCAGTGAAGAGAGTACCTCATTTTCTTAGTGTGTGGCAGAAGATGGGAAAAAGTACCAGGGATTACATTACTCGTTTCAACAACGAGAAATTAGAGGTTATTAATTACGAAGGGAAGACTGTAATCACTACCCTCATGTGTGGTTTGCTCCCCGATAAACTATACTATACTTTGGCAAAAGATCCTCCAAAGACGATGACAAAATTAATGGCTAAAGTGGTGAAGATTATGAACGCCGAGGAAGCAATGGCCGCTAAGAAGAATTCAGATGCAAAGGTAGCGACAAAGCCTGAAGGTAAGTCGGATAAGAAGGAGCACAAGAACCAAAATGAACACAAGAATCCAAAGGCCAAAGAAAGTCTAGATCGGCTCAAGAAATATACTAATTACACCCCACTAACGGTGGACATACACCATGTTTTAGAAGAGATCAAGCATAATAATGACCTGAATTGGCCTGAAAAATTACGAGCGCCAGCTGATAGGAGGGATAAGTCCAAGTATTATGAATTTCGCAAAAACCATGGTCATATGAACAACAGGTGTATTGCTCTCCAAAATGAGATAGAGGCACTCATTCGATGAGGAAAATTGGACAGATTTATTGATCGACAGGCTGGTGGAAGAACAGGTGGTAGATGTCGGTAGAGATCTAAATCTCCTTAAAAACCTAGATAAGAATAGAATATGAACCATGGCGATGATGCAGAAGATGATCCTGATCTCCCAAAGAAGCTAAGGCAACCTAAACGAGAGGTATTCACACTCATCTTTGGATCTTTTGATTACCTGATGATTATAGGTGGGGATGCAGGAGGAGGAGACCATACAACTGAAAGGAAGGCTTACCTCAATGAGGCTCAAGCTTGTTCCTATATCCAGTGAATTAGCCTTGTAAGGAAGACCGACCAAGGAAAGTCAACAAGGATAACCTGGTAATCGACTTCTCCAAGAATGATCTATCTTGAGTATTATATCCTCATGATAATCCTTTGATGATCAAAGTCAGAAATGAATATGTGCTAGTAGCAATAGTATTGGTGGATAATGGTAGTTCAGCAGACATTATGTTCTACCCCTGTTTTGGTAATTTGAATTTAAAACTCAGCCAAGTGGAGCCTTACCATAGGCCCCTCATTAGATTTTCTGGAGAAAAAGTATTTCCACTTGGAACAATCAAATTAGATGTGTCAATTGGGACCTGGCCAGCGAGAAGAACTGAGAAAGTGAGGTTCTTTATAATCGACAAGAATGTTCATTCTGCCTACAAGATGATCATGGGGAGAGTAGGACTGAAAAAGTTTAAAGCTATACCTTCTACTGTTCATAAATGCCTGAAGTTCCCAACTAACTTTGGAGTTAGAGTAGTGAAAGGAGATCATAAAGTATCTCAGGAATGCTACTATTCATCCACAGAGGAGGAAGGCATGGTAGAAGTAAAGTGGAAAATAACCACTTATCAAGTGGATTTATCTGAACTGAACAGCGAATCTCAGGTTGAAACCTTAGACACAGGAGATGAATCAGAGTTGGTGAAAGGCCAGGTGATGGAAGCAACGGAGAGAATTGTCTTGGACGATGATAAACTAGAACGAATGACTCAAATAGGAGCATCCTTGGATCCAGTTCTTAAATAGGAGTTGGTGGCCTTCTTGAGACAAAGGAAGCATGTGTTCGCATGGAGCCATAAAGATATGCCAGGAATAGACCCAAATTTTTGGTGCCATGAGCTCAATGTTAATAAGTAGGTTAAACCTATAAAACAACAAAGAAGAGTTTTTACCCTAGAGAAGAACTAGGCCATACAGGAAGAAGTGAAGAAGCTTTAAAAATCTTCCTTTATTAAAGGAGTGAAGTACCCTGACTGGTTGGTCAACGTAGTAATGGTCAAGAAGAAAAATAATAAATGGGGGATGTGCATGGATTTTACCAACTTAAACAAGGCGTTCCCAAAGGATCATTTTCCTTTACCACGAATTGACCAATTGGTGGATGATACTTTGGGGTATGAGTTGTTGAGCTTTATGGATGCATATTCTGGTTATAACAACATCAAAATGAAGCCTGAAAATAGAGAAAGTACTTCTTTTATTACTCCCTAAGGAACTTATTATTATAATGTTATGCCATTTAGTTTAAAAAATACTGGTGCAACTTATCAAAGACTGGTGAACAAGGTATTTAAGGAGCAGATAGGCAAAAATAGGGAAGTATATGTTGATGATATGCTAACAAAGAGCAAGAAAGCTACAGACCATATTATCGACCTCAGTTAGACTTTTGATCAGTTGGAGAAGCATCAAATAAAGTTAAACTCGACCAAATGCATCTTCGAAGTTCAGGAATGTTCCTCGGGTATATAGTAAATCAAAGGGGCATCAAAGCTAATCCAGAAAAGATAAAGTCCTTGATACAAATTAAGTCCCCAATAAGAAAAACGGAAGTTCAAAGGCTAACAGGGCATGTAGCAGTATTCAACAGATTTATGTCCTGAGCAACAAATAGATGCTTGGCATTATTTATGGTGTTTTGAAAGATATTCGAATGGAATGACGAATGTGAAAAAGATTTTTGAGAGTTAAAAAAGTACTTGGGATCACCCCCATTACTTTCCTGACCAATGTTGGGAGAAAAGTTATATTTGTGGCTGGCTATTTCTGAATCAGTGGTTAGCTCTGCTTTGATTAGAGAGGAGAATGGAATTCAAAGGCTAGTTTATAACACTAGCAAATCATTTCGAGGAACGAAGATCAGATATCCCAGGTTGGAGAAATTAGCGCTAGCCTTAATTGAGGCTAGTAGACGAATGAAGACATATTTTCAAGCCCATACTATAGTGGTATACATTGATATGCCGTTAAGCCAAGCTTTGTACAAACCAAATCAATCAGGAAGATTGATGTATTGGGTTATGGAGTTGGGGGAGTAAGACATTGTATATGAACCAAGGTCTTATTTAAAAGGACAAGTTATAGTGGATTTTATTACTGAATTCACTTAACCAGAGGTTCCAGAGCAATAAGGGACTTTTGCCGAGCAATATTCAAAGCTAACAGGACAACTAGAAATATTCTCGACCAACTCCAGATAAAGGAAGTCTCTGAAGAAATTATCACCGACCAAACAGAACTCTCTAGTAAAGTACAGGAGATGAAGAAGAAATATGAAGAGGAAAAAGGATAAATCTTCCATCAAGGGATTCTAACAGACCAAGTGTTTGACAATAATATTCCCATATGGAATCTATATGTTGATGGGTCGTCCTGTGCAACTGGATATGGGGCAGGGATCATCCCCAATACACATGATGGAATAGATATAAAGTACGCTCTATGATTCCAATTTCAAGCCTCCAATAATAAGGCAGAGTATGAAGCTTTAATCATTGGTCTAAATCTAGCCAAATCACTGAATGCCAAGCAAGTTATGGTATACAGTGATTCACAGTTGGTGGTAAACCATGTGTTGAATTTATATGCATCCAAAGGAGGGTTGATGTAAAAATACTTGGCTAAAGCTTTAAAGGTTAGCACTACTTTGTTAGCTGTTTAAATGATTAGAATTCCAAGATTGGAAAATGCCGAAGCTGATGCACTTGCTCAGCTAGCCTCAACAACCAGAATCGAACTGAGAAGAACTATTCCTATTGAGCTACTTGTTAATTGGAGAATTGGTGAAGATTTAATGCTCAAATTTATTGCAGTTGATACGAGGCCATCTTGGATGGATCCCATAAGAGCTTATATTGAAAATGGAACACTGCTAGTCGACCTACTTGCAGCCAAGAAACTAAAATATAAAGTTATGAGGTATGTGTTGGATAACGGTGTGTTATACGAAAGAGGATTAAATGCTGGTCTGCAATGCTATGTTCATCCAGCTAAAGTGAAACACTTGATGTAGGAAGTTAATGAAGGATCATGTGGTACCCATGTGGCAGGGAGAACTTTATCACGAAGAATAAACACACAAGGATATTATTGGCCAACTATGAGAGAAAATTGCACAGCTTTTGACAAAAGTGTGATAAGTTATGGAGGTTTTCCAGCATACACAGGGCTCCACAAGCTATTCTAATGCCAATTACTTCACCTATGACCTTTTCTATGTGGGTAACTGACTTGGTCGGGCCATTGCCAACCACCCAAGGAAGGTTCAAGTACCTGGTTGTAGCTGTTGATTACTTCACTAATTGGGTGGAGGCTGAACCTTTAATTGATATGGCCTATGAGATAGTTTATGAGTTCATTTGGAAGAATATCATATGCAGGTATGGTTTGCCCTATGTGTTTCTCACCGATCATGGCACACAGTTTGACAATGATGAGTTCGCTGCCAATTGTGCCCAGTTCAATGTCCAGAAACTTCACTCTGCTCTAGGCCATCCTTAAAGAAATGACCAAACTGAAGTAACGAATAGAATTTTGTTGAATGGATTGAAAAAAAGGCTTGATAACACCAAAGATAACTGGATCTATGAATTGCATTCCATTTTGTGGGCTTACCGAACAACTCCCAGAATAACTACTGGAGAGACACCCTACATGTTAGAATTTGGTAATAAAGCTGTAATTCCTGTAGAACTAGGTTTACCCACTCACAGAGTTATTAATATCAATTCCCCGGTCAGTGATTTAATGCGAAGGTTGAATCTAGACATATTGGAAGACGTACGTGAAGATGCAGCTATGAGACATGCATCCTATCAACAACAAACTGCGCATTTCTATAACAAAAACTTGAAGCCAATTGGCATTGGCCTTATTGTATTGTAGTAGTTATCAGATCAAGCACATATCGAATTGAGACTTTGGAAGGTGAAGAGTTCAAGAATCCATGGAATGGAGAGCACCTGAGGAAATACTATCAGTGATGTAATAAAGTTGTACTGAATTCATTTTAATATTAATAAGAAAGGGATTTCTTTAAAAAACAAATTGGACTATTAGTGTTATGCACTACACTATAGATTTGTTATCCAACTAATTATTGGTCAGTGTTGATGCCAATTACAAGACAACACGTGGACCAATTACAAGCCAAGTCATTTAATGTGTCACAACTCCAAGTCAGGATGATACAAATCCCCTACCAATATGGAAGCCCGATCAATAGATTGCCCGACCAACTTGGAAGACTGACCGACGGGGAAGCCCAATTAACAGCAGGGAAACTGACCCACTTGGTTAACAAAATGCTAGCAGTCTTATACTTATTTATCATTATGTACTGACTTAAATTTCTTATAAATAAAGGAGTTACATCCTTTCACATTACGACTCTTGACACCCCTCAATGGCTATAAATACATTGTAACACCCTCATTGAGGGGGGACAAAAAACAAAGCAAGGCAATCAAGCAATACATAATAGTGGATGTAGTCCTTTCCCTTAAGTTGAACCACTTTAAAAATCCTACTTGTCTTATTTGTTTTTACTAATTTATCTGTGATAAATTAATTAGGCCTAGTCTAGTTTTTTGCATCAATTGATTGGCGTCGTCTGTGGGAACGTATTGCTAACGTTTCACTCAATTGAATATCATAAATGGCTGACATTCCTAAAACAAGATCCAAAAATGAGGGAATTCCTCCTAATCCCTATGCCCTACTAAGTAACAACGATTTGACTAGAATTTTGGCCAGCTTAGCCAGAGGTCAAGAGGCTATGAAATATATGATAAGGCAATTGGCCCAAACTATACACGGTGGAGTTCCTGCTCAGTACACTTAAAGAAATATGTCATCTTCACCAACAAGGAATATTGGGAGTGGTTATTCACAGACTTCTAGGGATCCTTCGTACCGCCCTAGGATAAATTCTTCCATTAGGACTCCTAATTCCTATGATGGGTAGTCCCTTATTCGAGAAAGAGTGAGTGCCTTAGAAAGGCAAAGTAGGACCTCTCCCTTTGATCATTTGGGACCCAGGGGAGATAGAATAACCTCTAGGGTTACGTCAGGAAATACTTGATGACTAACTGACAAAAGGGAAGGTTTAGCCAAATCTAGGTCAAACGCCATATAAGTAGCTCGATCTAGTAAAAGAGAAGGATCACAAGAGGAAATCTCAGCGCAGTCAGTTGGTCAGAATAAAAGAGCCGCCATGAATAGATCTGGTGCTGGCAATGATGCTTGGAAGGGATCCATCCAATATTTGGAAGATAGATTGGGAGAAATGGACAGAGCCAAGAATCCTCTCCAGAGAAGTTTCGTCAAGGTATCTCCCTTTCTACAGACCATTATGGATTTTCCTGTACCCACTAAGTTTAAAGCTCCAGTGGTTACCCCCAAATATGATGGGAATACTGATCTAGTTCTTAATATAGAATAATACCAAGTAGCATCCGATATCTATGAAGTTCCTGATGAGATGAGGTGTAGGGAATTTTCAAGGATAATAACTGGGCCTGCTCAAATTTGGTATAATAGTCTTCCTCGGGGGCAGATTTTAAGCTTCTAATAACTTGCCGAGATATTTATTGGTAATTTTTCTTTGGAGCCAAACCAGTGAAATGAGTAGCTCATCTGCTTAGTGTGAAATAGAAGGTTGGAGAAAGTACCAGAGATTACATCACTCATTTTAATAACAAGAAGTTAAAGGTTATTGATTACGTATAGAAGACTATAATCACTGCCCTCATGAGTGGTTTTCTCCTCAATAAATTGCACAATGATTTGGCAAAAGATCCCCTAAAGACGATGAGGAAATTGATGACCAAAGCAGCAAAGATTATGAACATCGAGGAAGCGATGGCGGTTAAGAAATATTAAGATGCAAAGGCAGAGGCAAAGCCTGAAGGTAAGTTGGATAAGAAGGAGCACAAGAACCACAATGAACATAAGAATTCAAAAGAAAAAGAATTTTTAGATTGGCTAAGAAAATATACCAATTACACCCCCTTAACGGTGGACATACACCATGTTTTGGAAGAAATTAAGAACACCAATGACTTGAGTTGGACTGAAAAATTAAAGACGCCTGCTGATAGGAGGCATAAGTCCAAGTTTAGTGAATTTCATAAAGATCGTGATCATATGCCCAACAAGGGTATTTTTCTCTGGAACGAGATAGAGGCACTTATCTGCGGAGGAAAGTTGGACAGATTTGTTGATCGATAGGCTGGTGGAAGAACCGGTGGTAGAGGTTGGCAGAGATCTAAATCTTCTTGCAAGCCTAGAGAAGAGAGGAGGAGGAACCATAATGATGAGACCGAAGATGATCCTGATCTCTCAAAGAGGCCAAAGAAACCTGAACGTGAGGTATTCACACTTAGATTTGAGTCTTTTTTATTGCCAAATGATTACAGGTGGGGATACAGGAGGAGGAGATCATACAGCTGAAAGGAAGGCTTACCTCAATGAGGCTCAAACTTGTTCCTATGTCCAGCGAGTCAATCTAGCCGAGGAATACTGACCAAGGAAAGTCAACAAGGATAAGCTAGTAATCGGCTTCTCCAAGAATGATCTCTCTGGAGTATTATATCCCCATGAAGATCCTTTGGTGATCAAAGTCACAATGAAAGATGTTCTAGTAGCATGAGTATTAGTGGATAATGGCAGTTTGATAGACATTATTATCTACCCCTATTTTGATAGTGTGAATTTAAAACCCATCCAATTAGAGCCACACCACAGTCCCCTCATCGGATTCTCTGGAGAGAAAGTATTTCCACTTGGAACAATCAAGTTATACGTGTCAATAGGAACATGGTAGGTGAGTAGATTTAAAAAGTGAAATTCTTTGTAATGGACAAGAATGTTCATTCTGCCTACGACATGATAATGGTATGAGTAGTCTTGAAGAAGTTTGAAGTTGTACCTTATACTTTTCATCAATGCCTGAAGTTCCCAACCAACTTTGGAGTTGGAGTAGTAAATGGAGATCAAAAAGTACCTCGGGAAATATATTATTCACCTGTAGAGGAGGAAGGCATAGTATAAGCATAGATGAGAATAACCACTTATCTACTGGATATCTCTAAGCCAAATAGTGAATCTGTGGTTGAAACCTTAGATCCAAGAGACAAATCAGAGATGGTGAAAGGCCAGGTAATGGAATCAATGGAGAACATTGTACTGGACGATGATAAACCATAATGAACAACCCAAATAGTAGCATCCTTGGATCCAGTTCTTAAATAAGAGTTGGTGACTTTCTTGAAACAAAGGAATCAGGTGTTCACATGGAGCCATGAAGATATGCCGGGCATAGACCAAAATTTCCTGTGCCACGGGATTAATGTTAATAAGGAGCTTAAACCTGTAAAATAACAAAGAAGAGTTTTTAGCCTGGAGAAGAACCAGACAATACAGGAAGAAGTAGAGAAGCTTCAGAAAGCTTCCTTTATTGAAGATGTGAAGTACCTGGACTAGTTGGCCAATGTAGTTATGGTAATGAAGAAAAATAATAAATGGAGGATGTGTGTAGACTTTATTGACTTGAACAAAGCATGTCCAAAGGATCATTTTCCTTTGCCACGAATTGATCATGTAGTAGATGAAACTTTGGGGTTTGAGCTGCTGAGTTTCATGGATGCATATTCTGGTTTTAACCAGATGAAAATGAAGCCGAAAGACAGAGAATGTACTTCCTTTATTACTCCTCGAGGAACTTATTGTTATAATGTTATGAAATTTGGTCTAAAAAATACAAAGTCTGGTGAACAAAGTATTTGAGGAACAGATAGGCAAAAACATGGAAGTGTATGTTGATGATATGCTAACAAAGAGAAAAAAATGCTGCTGACCATATTGTCGACCTTAGCTAGACTTTTGATCAACTGGAGAAGCGCCAAATGAAGTTAAACCCGACCAAATGCATTTTCGGAGTTCAGGAAGGAATGTTCCTCAGCTACATAGTAAACTAAAGGGGTATCTAGGATAATCCAGATAAGATCAAGGCCTTAATAGAAATGCAGCTCCCGACCAGTAAAAAGAAAGTTCAAAGGCTAATAAGGTGTGTAGCCGCACTCAATAGATTCGTGTCCCGAGCAACATAAATATGTTTGAAATTATTTAATGTTCTTCGAAAGACCTTCAAATGGAACGATGAATGTGAAAAATCTTGTTTAGAGTTGAAAAAGTAATTGGGATCACCCTCATTGCTCTTCCGACTAGTGTTGGAAGAAAAGTTGTATTTGTACCAGGCTATTTCTGAATCGGCTGTTAGCTCTACCTTGATCAGGGAGGAGACTGGAATTCAAAAGCGAGTCTATTACACTAGCAAATCTTTTGAAGGAGCAGAGATCAGATATCCCAGGATGGAGAAATTAGTACTGGCCTTAATTGAAGCTATTAAATGGATGAAGCCATATTTTCATGCCCATAATATAGTGGTATACACTGATATGCCACTAAGGCGGGCTTTGTACAAGCCAAAGAAATCTAGAAGATTGATGCATTGGGCTGTGGAGTTGGGGGAGTACGATATTGTATAGAACCAAGTTCTTCTTTGAAAGTTCAAGTTGTGGATGATTTTATTACAGGATTCACTTACACAGAGGTTCCCAAGCAATAACATACCGCTATCGAGCAACATTCAGAAGCTTACAGACCTACTGGAGATACTCCCGATCAATTCCAAATAAAGGAAGTTGCTGAATAAATTACCACCGATAAACTAGAACTCTCTAGTAGAGTAGAGGAGATGAAGAATAAATATAAAGAAGCGGAGGATAAAATATTCCATCAAGGGATTCTGACAATCCAAGTGTTTGACAGTAATATTCCCACATGGAGTCTATATGTTGATGGGTTATCTTGTGCAGCTGGATGTGGAGAAGGGATCATCCTCAATACTCTAGATGGAATAGATATAGAGTATGCTCTAAGATTCAATTTTCAAGCCTCTAATAATGAGGCAGAGTGTGAGGCTCTCATCGTGGGTTTAAATCTAGCCAAATCACTGAATGCTGAGCAAGTGGTGATATACAATGATTCACAATTGGTGGTAAATCAGGTGTTGAATTTATATGAAGCTAAAGGAGAATTGATGTCCAGATACTTGGCTAAAGCTTTGTAGGTTATTACTACTTTGTTGGTTATTCGGATGATCAGAATTCCTAGATTGAAAAATGCCCGAGCTGATGCACTTGCTCGGCTAGCCTCAATAACCAGAACCGAGTTGTAAAAAAGTATTCCTATTGAGATACTTGTTAATAGGAGCATTGATGAAGATTTGATGATTAACTTTATTGGAGTTGACATGGGGCCATCTTGGATGCATCCCATAAGAGCTTATATTAAAGATGAAACTCTGCCAGTCGACCTACTTATAGCCAAGAGGTTGAAATACAAAACTGCGAGGTATGTGTTGGATAGTGGTGTATTGTACAGAAGAGGATTAACTGCTAGTCTATAGCGTTGTGTTCATCCGACTGAAGTAAAAGATCTGATCGAGGAAGTTCATGAAGGATCTTGTGGAGCACATGTAGTTGGGAGAACTTTATTACGGAGAATCAACACACAGGGGTACTACTGGCCAACTATGCGAGTAGAGTGTGCATCTTTTGCCAAAAAGTGTGATAAGTTCCAGAGGTTTTCCAGCATATGAAGGAATCCACGTGCTATGTTAACATCGATTACTTCACCTTGGCCCTTTTCTATGTGGGGAATTAACTTGTTCGGGCCATTGCTGACCACCCGAGGAAGAATCAAGTACCTCGTTGTAGCTGTCGATTACTTCAATAAAATGGTGGAGGAAAAACCCTTGATTGATATGGCCTATGAGAGAGTTTATCAATATCATTTGGAAGAATATCATACGCAGGTATGGTTGGCCCTATGCTTTGATCACCAATCATGGCACCTAATTTGACACTGATCATTCTAAAAACTCCACTCTACTCAAGGCCATCCTCGAAGCAATGGCCAAACTGAGGTAATAAATAGAACTTTATTGAACGGGTTAAAGAAAAGGATGGATAACGCCAAAGGAAACTGGATCAATTAATTGCATTTCGTTTCGTGGGCTTGTGGAATAACTCCCCGAACAGCTACTGGTGAGACACCCTACATGTTAGCATTTGGTACCGAAGATGTAATTCTGTGATACCCCTCCTAATAAAATACCGGGTGCTTAATCCTATACTAGATTAAAATAGGAATCTCATATGGTTCATTCTCAGCATCACTGTCAAAAACCAATTTAATTACTAATAACTTATTAGGCTGGCGTCAAAATTTTATTTAACTAATATTTTTAACCAAACCAACCAAGTAAAATAATCACAACAGTTATATACAACAACTGAAATGAAATAAAGTAACCAAACTCTCGGTACAACATAATACAACTAAATCGAATGTCGTAAACTAAAATGCGGTAAAAGAATAAATGAATCGAATGTCGTAAACTAAAATGCGGTAAAAGAATAAATGAATACGATTGGGCTATCAACCCGAATGTCTCTATAATACCTCTTATCTAAATCACAAGGATAGAATCATCTACAGTAAACCTGCTTGCATCCACAGCTGCTGCAACAAACGTTTGACTCGAAAGAATCATCACAGAGGCGTCCCTGTGTCTAGACACCTAATATATATACATATATAGCAAGAGAGGGGAAAATAGAGAAATGGGTCAGAGCCCGAGTTTTGAAAATATTTAACAAGTGCATAAAATGCCATATTTTAAAAATATGAAATCTCTCATATTTAAATGGGTATCTCACTCTCATGAGATGCACCTAACCCCTCTTCTAATAGTGCACACCTATCGCATACATTATAACAACCTAGTTAAACTACCCTGCCTAACTAATCTCTTTCACCCATCTTCTAAATCCTCATAACAATCACCTACCCTACGTGATATTAGTATAGGTTATTCCGCAAGCTATTACATAAGATTATACTGATATATATATAAATGAGAACTATATATATATATATATATATATAAATAAATATATATTTTTACTTTAGTATATAAAATCCCGTATATATAATTGTCATTTTAATATACGATTCACATTAGAATAATTTCGGATATGAATCTCCCGGAAGAGAAATAAACACTTATTCATTTTACACTTTACACAATTCTAAGTTATATGATATCTCATCTGCATATACAATCAATATACTATACACAACAAGTATATTTATACCTATATTACAATCATAAGTATAATATCCATCCCTCCAACCTATAACTCGAGGATGCAGTCTCAAAATGTCATCATCATCCGGGTATGCTCAACTTAACCCTGCTACCAAGTCAGACTCACTCATGATCATGGTGGAAATACTAAATGGTGTAGGCGGTCATATTCCCTCCTGAAAGTGGAATCATTATCGTACCCATATGCGGGAAGATATGACCTGGGGACTATACAATCCCTGCTCCGCAAGCCAGGGGATTCACCTACATCACCCAACCTCCCTAGATAGCACAAGAGATATATGTATACGTGAATATATCATTTACATACCAATATATTTATAACGAAATTATATATATATATATATATATATATATATATATATATATTATAACAACACCCGTATATGCAATACGTATATCACTTTCCAATATGCCCTGGCTGTAATTGCCGAACTCTTATAGCGATAGCCATAAATTCTGAATATTCCCATTCGTAATAGTATATAACTATTCAAACACTTAAAATACTAAACCTACAAGTATTCTCTTACTTAAGCTTTAACTTACCTTAAGCACTTAAAAGGTTGTATATATAAACCCGAATATTCCAATTCGTAATAATTAAATAAGAATATAAGTTCATATCTTAATTCCATAGGTATTGCGTCACCTATAATAATAGTCGTCAATAGACGTACCGGAGAGCCGCTCAATCCCCTATAGCCCATATCCTAAATTCCATCCTACTCGCATCCTAGGATTCACTCAAACATATAGTCGGCATATATATATGTATATACATATATTCTACAGGCATAAATATATATTTATGAGCCCGTCGAAATAACTTCCCCGAGTGTTACTCGTCCCAACCACTCCTAAATTAGTAAGCCTTGGATTTTATTTTCAACTAACCCGAGGTATACACCTCGCTCAATTAATCATTTATAGGTCCTCACACTTTCTTTAGGAACCCCTAATATTTATCTCCACAATTTATTTTCCTCAAAACTATATATTAAGTGCCACACAATTTTTTACCCTCCTAGCCTCAATTTTCTCCCTTAAATGGCTTGGAATAAATTCCCTTAGTTAGTTATTTATTTATTCAAATAAATTAGCTAGAAATAATTAGTTAAAAGAATTTCTGCCATATGAACAAAACAGGCCGAAATTTCCAGAAATCCTGTAGGGTCGATCGATCGACCCTGACCGTCGATCGATCGATCGAACAGGTCCTTCGTCTTCTCTGAGAGTCTATTTTAGTCATTAACATACCCCCTGATCTTTTTATTTCTTCTCCCAACCTTATTTAATCACAACCAACTATATGTACTCAAGGAAAATAGGATCTAATCATCCTAGAACCAATAATCAATAACTAATTTCTATAAATCCCAATGTTTTCCCAATTTGAGATTTTATCCGATTTCAATCGTTCAACTTCCAAAACACCCGTTTTGATTCAAGAAAACCCAACCCAAAAATATTTATCGTTTATCATCACCAACTATAATATGAGATACACACTCAAATGAATAAAGCAAGTAAACACTTGCCTCGTGGATAAAATCCGACGACCTCGAGTCGAATCTCGCGCAGTTTTGCATAGAATCCCCTTTTATCTCTTCCTTTCTTCTCTTATCTATTTTATCTCTTATTATTTCTTCTCTTCATCTATCTCAGAGCTTATAAGAGGGAGATAAGGGTTTAGCCCATATTAAACCCAATTTTGACTCGTATACTCAATTGCGAGTCCCTACTAGTCAAAAACTCCCCAGAACCCAAACACTACCCCCGGATACGTTATTTTGACTAATTTGGCCATTCCAAAACCAACCGTGCATTCAAAATCTCCATCTGAGTCACTTAACTAAAATTCACTAATCAGATCCAACACTTCTCAACACGTGTTTTCTTCTACGTAAACTATTCCCAGTCACTTTACCCAACTAACGATGTGACATAAAAATATTCTGACTCATTTACTTAGTCCCCAAAGTAAATGTAATGAACGTCGATAATAATCTAACACTCATTAATCCATAATTACTATTCACAGTAATTCCTCTAATGAACAAATTACGCCCACTTATGCAATTTAAATATCTATAAAAATACGAGGTATGACATACTTCCCCCTTGCAAAGGAATTTCATCCCCGAAATTCAGATACGTCTTGTATCACTAACCTAGGATCACTAATCGTGCTATAACCTAGTACACCGAAGTCGAATGGCACTAACACAATGGTACCCTAAGCGTTCATTCATCTACATCATGACTTTGAATTTTCCCCCAAAAAGAAACTACATTTACGCTTGACTACTGCCGTCAGCCTTATCTCATATAATTTGATTATTGCGTACCTGCTACGACGTTCCATCAAACACAATCCAATTCCATTTATATCTGCTCTAAATCATATTCTTCAGTTTTATATACTACGCCCATTCTAATTCGGATGATATATAAAATCAACTTACCAACCGTGCATATCAGCACAACTATTGGAAATGACACTCACATAACACTCTCTCTAAAAGTTGGTGTCATTTATAGGCCTAGTGCTAACATCTGGATACTCTTAACCCGAATTACTCGAGATTCAATTCTTCCTATACCTGGAAATCTAATCTTTCTCAAGGTTAACCGACCAATCTTCTTGTGGTTAACTCACTACAATCTTCATATATCAGCGCCACTGGACCTATTGGCCCTACTTCATGGTGGTCCTAAGAGCGATGTGTCTTCATACACACGTAAAATGAGTACTATACTAATTATATCCCTAGAGACCAAGACCTTTCTTAATTCTTGACATTAGCTCGGTTTCATGTGTGGGACATCTCGCGAAGCAAAATCCAAACAAGGAACCCTCCCTTTACACTAATAACTCACAACGTCGATCATCAAGATATAACGGCCTATAGCACATGATCGGGACGTTCAAAATCCTATATCGCAACCATACTAACGCTGTTCTACCTCTATGTCCTTCCATTTTATGAAATGGAAAGTTTAACAAATTGGGGCGCATGTACTCTACACAAGTGTTATGATCATTATACACAAACATGTTACCTCATAATTTTCCTTCTAGCCAAGAAATGGCTATAAGCCTCAAATCAATTTCCTTAACCTTACCTCACCCATTTATTTACGGTGTGAGAAATATTTCAGTGCTTTTTCACGGCACTTCCGTCTCGATTAGCCCCTAATCATCACATGACTCTCAGCTAATTTATCATCAAAACCAACATCCTAGCATACAATAACATCTCTCCACTGCCAACGTCGTTAAGGTTCATGCGTGGAGTGTCTCGCAATCAAAATTCAACAAGGAACCCCTCCGATACACTACCACTTAAATTTGTCGGTCGTGGAGGTCTGTTAGCTTAAAACATGCAATCGGGATATTCCCATCCCGTCTATCAATAAAATAAGGTCAGAAAATTGTACTTATGCCTAGGAGCCGTGCCATAAAGCACTTGTACTAACATTAAGTCCTTTGCACGAACAACAATGAGCTTAAACTCACAGCTTAATAATAAATCATGCATACCTTAAATCATATATATAAGGTCCCTAGGCACTAAAATCATGCTAGTGAAACATTTACTCATAGAAGTTCCATCTATACATATACTAAAAGTTAGCTCAACCCGTATCCAGGAGAGATATAACAAAAACAACCAGTTCCACCATGGAATCGTGGATACGATAGCCTTTCCATCACTAGCCTATTATCGCTCCGACCATTCAAAAATAGATTATACTCAGAATAGTACTATACTCGTATCACACATACAAAACGAGTAGTTCAAAGCAATAATAAGCTCAACATACCAACATCCACTTCCACAGCTAACGAAGAAAAATTGAACCCCGCTATCGCAGAAATACATATAGATATTTATTTTTTAATATTACCGATATTACCACTAAACTCGAATCATGCACACGAATCTAAGACTAACAAATTACTGCAACTCAATCTTGTCACAGCAACTATACCTCCTCCATCTGAGGTGAAACTCATAATAACAACTTTGTCAATCACCCTAGCTTCTCTAAATGGTTTCCAGACATATTACACTTGTCTTAACCGAACCAAAAATTACTTTAATCAATGCCCCATCTAGGCACCCTACTCTTGCCCTTTAACTCATATCGGGCAAGATCAAATCATGTGGTTGTATGCTCCACATCCCCATATTCCCCATTTCTGGCCACCCTAACCATGTTAAGGTTGCAAGTATCTCAGACTCTTATAGCCTCGATCCTGACAATCACCCTCATAGTTCTCTTAGCTCCTCCGACTAAAAGGAAACACGCTACCGGCCTCAACAACCCTATTTCAATGAATCCCTGGGCAAATTTCCACATGTGGGGTCTCATGAACATAAAAAATTCTAGTCTTTACCCTTGGACTTAATTATTCAACTCATTCAACTCCACTTTCATGGAAGTGTAAATATTTCCAGTATAAGAGGCACACCATGGCTCTCATATTCACCAGAAATCTCGGTAAAATCTCCATAAGTGTTAGCGACACTTACTAGTAAGCCTATCATTCCACTGAAGGACTCTCTCTTTATTGTACCTACCTCATCAGGTACAAAGTTCACTTATCCATATACCTCTTCGTTCACTATTGACCCCTGACCGATCCTCATGTGTATAATTCATAAACTACATTATCTTCATTTATGGTAAATTGAAGGAACTCGCTGTTAAAGCCATTTGTAAGACTCCTCTATGAGAAAAACATTATGCTCCCTCAAATATGGTGACCACCGTTCCTACCATTTCAACATTGCTCTAACGAGTGCAAATCATTTCCTCAAATTTTCACATCTAGACATTTATATACCCTGCTCTTACGCCAAAGCTTCTGAGCCTTTTACTTCCGTTGGATAATGCTACACTTCCTTCGCATAACTTAAACTTCAATGTATGGTCCTTATCAAAGACCCTTCACACTTATTTCCCACTTTAACTTCACTGGGTAATTCATGTTCAGCACCACTCTCTACTATAGAGGTATGGGGATAAATATAACTACTATAATCTAATAGTCATTACAGCAATACATGATAATGCCACAAAGGGAGTGACCTCAACTATGGTCCTCGTCCCCAACTTCCACTTACAGCTCCAACTAAGCCCCACCTACTGCTTCCCTCATAAGGGCCTTCCCTGGTCGCCCTCCATTGATTAGAACATGAATCTCGAACGAGCGTGCAAAAGATTCTCTATAATCTTACATAATAGCAGGAGAACGAGATCTCACGATAGGAATCAACAATCCTAAAAATAAGGCTATATCTCAAATAGAAAGCAACGCTGAAAGTGTAGCACGTCCGTACAGATTCCTAATGACACTAGAACCTGATGCTCTCATACCATCTGTGACACCCCGCCTAATAAAATACAAGGTAATCAATCCTATACTAGATTAAAACAGGAATCGCATATGGTTCATTATCAGCATCATTATCGAAAACCAATTTAATTACTAATAACTTATTAGGGTGGCATCAAAATTTTATTTAACTAATCTTTTTAAACAAACCAACCAAGTAAAACGATCACAATAGTTATGTACAACAACTGAAATTAAATAAAGTAATCGAACTCTCGGTACAACATGATACAACCAAATCGAATGCCGCAAACTAAAATACGGTAAAAGAATAAATGAATACAGATGGGATACATCCAGAATGTTTCTACAATACCTCCTATCAGATCACAAGGATAGAAGCATCTACAATAAACCTGCTTGCATCCATAGTTACTGCAACAAACGTCTGACTTGAAAGAATCGTCATCCAGGCGTCCCTGTGTCTGGACACCTAATATATATATACATATATAGTAGGAGAGGGGAAAATAGAGAAATGGGTCAGAGCCCTAGTTTTGAAAATATTTAGCAAGTGCATCAAATGCCATATTTTTAAGATATGATATCTCTTATATATAATCGGGTATCGCACTCTAATGAGATACACATCACCCATCTTCTAATAGTGCACACCTATCGCATACATTTTAAACAACCATGTTAAGCTACCCTGCCTAACTAATCTCTTTCACCCATTTTCTAAATCCTCATAACTATCACCTACCCTACGTGATATTAGTATAGGTTATTCCATAAGCTATTACATAAGCTTATAATGATATAATCCTCAATGTGATATATATATATATATATATATATATATATATATATATATATATATATATATATATATATATATATATAGTTCTCATTTATATATATATTCATATCATTCATTTTTCGAAACTTTCACTACTTTAAAATACCATTTTTACTTTAGTATATAAAATCCCATATATATAATTCTCATTTTAATATACGATTCACATTAGTATAATTTCGGATATGAATCTCCCGAAAGAGGAATAAACTCTTATTCATTTTACACTTTACACAAGTCTAAGTTATACGATATCTCATCTTCATATATGAACAATATACTATACACAACAAGTATATTTATACATATATTACAATCATAAGTATAATAACCATCCCTCCCAGCTATAACTCGAGGATGCAATCTCAAAGTGCCATCATCATCCCTTAACCCTGGTAGAAATACTTAACGGTGAAGGCGGTCATATTCCCTCTTCAAAGTGGAATCATTATCTCACCCATATGCGGGACGATATGACCTGAGGACTATACTCTCCCTGCTCTGCAAGACAGGGGATTCACCCACATTGCCCAACCTCCTTGGATAGCACTAGAGATATATGTATACATTAACATATCATTTACATACCAATATATTTATAACGAAATCATATATATATACTGTAACAACACCCGTATATATAATACATATATCACTTTCCAATATGCCCGGGCTATAATTGCCGAACTCTTATAGCGATAGCCATAAATCCCGAATATTCCCATTCGTAATAGTATATAAGTATTCAAACACTTAAAATACTAAACCTACAAGTATTATCTTACTTAATCTTTAACTTACCTTAATGACTTAAAAGGTTTTATATACAAAACCGAGCATACCAATTCTTAATAATTAAATATGCATACCAGTACATATCTTAATTCCATAGGTATCGCATCACCTATAATAATAGTCGTCAATAGACATACCGGATAGCCGCTGAATCCCCTTTAACCCATATTCTAAATTCCATCCCATTCACATCCTAGGATTCACTCAAACATATAGTCGGCATATATATATATATATATATATATATATTTTACGCGCATAAATATATATATAAACACCAGCCGAATTAAATTCCCTGAGTGTTACTCGTCGCAACCACTCCTAAATTATTAAGCCTTGGATTTTATTTTCAACTAACCCAAGATATACACCTCACTCAATTAATCATTTGGAGGTCCTCGTACTTTATTTAGGAACCCCTAATATTTATCTCGATAATTTATTTTCCTCAAAAACTATACATTAAGTGCCACACAATTTTGCACCCTCCTAGCCCCAATTATCTCCCTTAAATGGCTAGGAATAAATTCCCCTAGTTAGTTAGTTATTTACTCAAATAAATAAGCTACAAATAAGTAGTTAAAATAATTTCTCCGATATGAACAAAACATGCCGAAATTGCCAAAAATCGTGTAGGGTCGATCGATCGACACTGACCGTCGATCGATCGATCGAACAGGTCCTTCGTCTTCTTCGAGAGTCTGTTTAAGCCATTAACATACCCCCAAGATTTTTATTTACTCTTCTAACCTTAGTTAATCACAACCAACTATATGTATTCAAGGAAAATAGGTTTGAATCATCCTAGAACTAAGAATCAACAACTAATTTCTATTAGAATGAACAACTAATTCAACTTTCAAAAAACCCGTTTTGATTTAAGAAAACCCAACCCAAAAATATTTACAGTTTATTACCACAAAATATAATATGAGACACACTCAAATGAATAAATCAAGTAAACACTTGCCTCGTGGATAAAATTCGACGACCTCGAGTCTAATACAGCGGAGTTTGGCCCGGAATCTCCTTTTCTCTTTTCCTTTGTTTTCTTCTCTCTTTTCTCTCTTTTTCTTTCTTCTCTCCCTCTCTCTTAGGGCTTATAAGAGAGAGAGAAGAGTTTATCCCTCATTAAACCCAATTTTGACTCGTATACTCAATTGCGATTCCCTACTAGTCCAAAAGTCCTTGGAACCCAAACGCTACCCCCTGATACTCTATTCTGACTAATTTGGCCATTTCGAAACCAACCGTGCATTCGAAATATCAATTCGAGTCACTTAACTAAAATTCACTAATCGGATCCAACACTTCTCAACACGCATTTTCTTCTACATGAACTATTTTGTAACAACCCGCCTAATAAGATACCGGGCGATCACTCCAATATTAAATTAAAATAGGAGTTTCATATGGATCATTCTTAGCATCACTGTCGAAAATCCAATTAATTACTAATATCCTATTAGATGGCCGTTAAAAACTTTTATCTAACTACTCTTTTTAGCGCACAAATTAAAACATTCACAATTAAATGCGTAATGAACTGAAATGGAAAAGAAAGGAACTAAAATAACCGAACACTCGATCCAAATAATACAACCATATCGAATGCTGTACTGAAAGAATAAATAAATGCAATTGAACCATTGGCTCGAGTGTTTATACAATATCTCCTATCTAGAGTACAAGGAAAGAAACGTCTACCGATAACCTGCAAGCATCCACAGCTGCTGCAGTAGACGTCTGACTCGAAAGAGTTTCCATCCAGGCGTCCCTGTGTCTGGACACCTATATATACATAGTATAGAGAAAGAAAGGAGAGTAGACAAACGGGTCAGGGCCCGAATGTTTAGAAAATATTTTGCAAGTGCATAAATGCTTTATTTTTAGAAAAATAGTTTTATCTCATATTTAAATTGGTATCGCACTCTCGTGAGATACCCCTCACCTCTCCTCTAACAGTGCACACCTAACGCATCTATCTAGAACATTCTAGTCAAGCTACCCTGCTAAACTAGTCTATCACCCAACCACTATCTAACCTAGATAGTCAAGCAAATGTACTAAGGGCCAAACTTCACTTTAATCTCGACGCTATGCCATGTTCGTGCGTGGTGTGTCTCGCGAAGCGAAATCCAAACAAGGAACCCCCCCGATACACTACTATGCAGCAAGGTCGATCTTTGAGATTCACCAGTCCCTCAGTACAGAAAGATATATAATATATACATCATAACATTTAATAATATAAGAGCACTAAGGATTAAACTTCTCCCCAGTCTCAACACAGTGCCATATTCGTGCGTGGGGTGTCTCGCAAAGCGAAATCCAAACAAGGAACCCCCCCGATACACTACTATGCGGCACGGTCGATCGTCGGGATTCATTAGACCCTCGGCACCCAGTTTATACATATACATACATCTACAATATACTTCCGGATAATATAAATATCTCCCGGACTGAGGATTACTTGATACATAAAGTATTTATAAATACTGATCCTTTTTATTTCAAAACTTCCATTTCCCTTCTCATATCCAGGAAATGTATTTATAAAAGACAATTCATTATCATGAATTGCTTTAACAAACCATATACTTTTTGAAAGCCAATTTTATTAACATAAAAAAGCTTTTCCTTTATCAATTATCCCATTTCCCTTTTTATATTCAGGAAATGTATTCAAAGACATTTTCATTATCATAAAAATGATTTGATCAAAACATATGCTTCCACATCCCTTCTTCCATCCGGGAAGTGTTACCGAAGCCCATTTATATATAACCCATTTCCCTTCCTATATCCAGGAAATGTAATTAAAGCAAATCCATTATTATGAACTGCTTTAATAAAAACGCATTCTAAGACCGCCCGTCCGGATTTCTCCACTGTGCGCGCCCCTAAATGGCTATCATCTTCCAGGGCCTCCAAGACAACCTGGGATCCTATATCGAAAGACGTCGGGAAGAGACCATGTGCCTGCGGGATAGTCAAGACCACACCCGGAATCTCCTAACCAGCGCAGAAAATATAACAACAAACGCTCACATGGCCTATAGGACTATATCCACCCTGCATCATTAGCCAGGGGGCTTCACCATACGAACGCAACTTCCCTTATGATAGCGATTTAGAGAGGTGTGTAATCCATATTTTATTAATTATGAAAAACATTTCTCTTTCCATTTTGAAAATATTCATTTATATATTTTCAAAATCATTTCCATCATCATATATATATATATATACCTAAAACACACAGTATATACATATCCTATATATTCTTCCTAGAATATATATATAAACGGCCTTAGTGGCCTATAGCATCTAACGATGATAATAATCCCAAAGATTCCCTCCGGGAATCATAATCATGCATTGATATTAGCATGATTCTAAATCCAAAGTATTTCTTACTTTAATAATCACTATATACTTTAATCCTATTCTAAGGATTTATTGGATATCTCCAATGATACTATTTTCCTCAAGGTGAAGTATATATTATATATATATACCCCCAAATTATCCTAATTGGTAATTCAACTCCCCATACTCTTAAAGGGAGAAAACTAGAAATTCTGGCCTAAGCGAATCGATTCGCCCCTTTAGCGAATCGATTCGGGTGGGCGAATCGATTCGGTTCCCAATCCAAATCGATTCGGAAAGTATTCTACAAACAAGTCTGCAAATGGCGAATCGATTCGGTCTGTACCCGAATCGATTCGGCCCATTGCAGAAACCCAATTCCTCTTAGGCGAATCGATTCGGCCTGTACCCGAATCGATTCGGCCTGTTCGAGGGTCACAGTTTGGGCGATTTATCAAACTCCAAAATACCCAAAAATAAATCCAAATTCATTTCCGGGGTTTCTAAACTACCCCAAAAGTTATCCCGAACATCTACGACATTAATTCTAGCCGTAATTTTTCCAATTCCCGATTTGATTTCCGAGTTGGTACTTTCAACCCGGAGCTGTCATCTTGTAAAAATCATATCAAATCGTAGAAAATTCAGAAAAATACGCGGTCAGCGCCCACGCGACCGTATCGAAAAGATATACAACTTTCGTGTTTTGGCCGAAAGCAAAATCAATTATTTTCCTACTCAAAATAACCCCACAAGATTACGGGTTACTATTCATCGTCCCTACCAAAATCCCAAACTCCATTTTTCTCCATTTTTGTTGTTTCTAACCTCACCCAACAACTCAATAAACATCTAATCTATGTTTTACAACTAACACATCAATTATTTTGGGGTATTGAATCATTTCTCTTAGTTTTAAACCCTAAAACCATAAAAAGCCAACTTAACATTTAAACCCATTTTATACTCCATTAACATGGTTTTGATACTAAAAATCATTAAGAGTTTACACTACATCAATGTGTAAACTCATAATCAACTTTTACCCAATTTATTTTAAGGGTTCTAACCCTAAAATCATGTTTATACCAAATGTGATATGAGAGGATTGCAAAAATGAAATAAAGCAAGTAAACACTTGCCTCGTGGATGAAATCCGACGACCTCGAGTCGAATCCGGCGGAGTTTGGCCGGAGTTCCCATTTCTCCTCCTCTTTTCTTCTTCCTCTCTCTCTTCTCTCTCTTTTCTTCTCTTTTCTTTCCCTTATCCCTCTTTAAATAAGAAGAAAAGAGGTTTAAACCCTTAAAACCCAAAAACGACTCGTTTACCCAATTACGAGTTACTTTTACCTCTAAAATTATCCGAAACTCATTTTCGACAATCGGACACTCTTTTCCGACTATCTCGACCATTCCGAGAATTATGGCGCAGTCGAAATTCCCATCCGAGGTACTTGACCGCAAATCACTATTCCAACCCAAAATAAATAAATGCGGGTTTTCCCATTAAAAATCTTACCTCGTGTCGCTTCTCCACGACGACATATAATTAAAATATTTCGACCTATATAGTCCCAAAAATAATCACAACATCCTTCGAAAATCATTCAATCCTCGAAAATCCCAGAAATCACTATTTCGAGAAATTCTCCAAATTGCCAATTTATTCAATTAGGGAATTTAATTGTCTCCAAAAAGAACGGGTTGTTACATATTTCCTCACTTTCCCCAACTGATGACATGACATAAAAATATTTTAACTCATTTACTTAGCCCTAAAAGTAAATGTAACACACATCAGTAATAATCTAACACTCATTAATCCAGAAATACTATTCATAATAATCCCTCTAATGAATAAATTACGCCCACTTATGAAATTTAAATATCTATAAAAGTATGGGGTATTACAAAGTCCTGTCGAGATAGGCTTACCCACTCACAGAGTTCTTAATTTCAATTCTCCAGTCGATGATTTAATGCGAAGGCTGGATCTAAACATGTTGGAAGAGGTACGTGAAGATGCAACCCTAAGGAACGCAGCCTATCAATAATAGATTGCGTGTTTCTACAAAAAAGGGTGAATCAAAGAAACTTAAAAGAAGGTGATTATGTCTTGAAGAAAGTGATTCAGAAGAACAACAAACTTGAAGCCAATTGGCATGGGTCTTATCGCTTACGGCAGTTATCTGACCAGGCACATATCGAATTGAGATTTTGGAAGGTGAAGAGTTAAAAAAATCCTTGGAATGGAGAGCACCTGAGGAAATATTATCAGTGATGTAACCAAATTGTACTCATTTCAATTCAATATTAATGAGAAAGAGATTTCCTTAAAATTTTTGATTTTTTTTTCGGAGTACTAGTGCTATGTACTACACAAAAAATATTTATGGTCACCAACTAATTGTTGGTTTGCATTAACAACAACCAACTAATTATTGATCTGCATCAGCAACCACCAACTAATTATTAGTCGGCATCAAAAACCACCAATTAATTATTGGTTGGCATCCGCAACCACCAACTAATTATTGGTCGGCATCAGCAACCACCAACTAATTATTGATCAGCATCAGCAACCACCAATTAATTATTAGTCGGCATCAGTAAGCACCAACTAATTGTTAGTTGGCATCAACAAAGACACCAACAATGATTGGTTGTCAACATAGAAAAACTATGCAAGGCAAAATTGTAAGTCTTAAAGTGCTAGGTTAATGAAGACTCGGATGACAAATGTTCATCTAAACTGGGCAAAAAGATAGACAAATGTTCCACACATGTCGTGGCACCAAGGTAACTGACAACCCAAAAAGTTGGGCATATTAGTAGAACTGTGGTAAAACATTAGTAATTGTTACAATACTTGGGTAAAACCTAAGGTTATCAATAGAATTGGTGAAAACTAAAAAGATATTTACATTCAGAGATTGACTAAAAGTTGATCCATTCACATTCAAAATTTGACAAGATAAGTTGATCAAACTTTCAATTTTTCATTAATTCAACTACATGATTACATATTATTTCTAGGTACTAAAAATGCAGAAGCAAAAATACAATGCTTTATTCTACCATCCAGACCTCTCTAAGTTGTTTATGGAAGCTTGCAATTGAGAAGTCTGAGTAGTAAGTTGATCGGTTATAGCTTGAAGATTCTGAGAAATTTTTGTAATGGGTTGATTCTTGGCTTTCAATTGAGAAGGTTGGTTTACCAAAGTTTATTAAGCCCTAGCTTCCTCTGTGGTACCTCGGCCAGGCTTATTTCTTGCTCGGGAAGAGGATGCAGACTTGGTCTTCTTTAATGCCTCCAACTCTTCTCTTAATGTTGTATTCTCATCTTCTAAAAAGCAATTCCCTTCATCACTAGTAGCAACAGCAGTTCCAGAGGCAGACTTCAAAAGCTTTAATTCATCTCTCCAATTATTATTCTCCTCCTCCAAGAGTTTGGCAATAGTTCTAGTCTCATTAATTTCAAATTTAAGTAAAGCTTACTTTGCATTGTAAGCAGATAAAAAATCATCAAAAACCTATGTTGCACTTAATATTTGATACTTCTACTCGTAGCTTTCGTGCAAAAGCGCAGTGGACTCTTTGTGTTGTTCTTAAAGTTTCTCTATCATCTCAGGATAGGCGACATTATTTGCCACCGCCCGATCAAGTAAGTACTTCAGATATATGTATGATTCTTTGGCATGTGCTGGTGCATCATCGCCAAGAAACTTAGTCATTTTTTCTTCGAATAAGTCCATATGCCTAACCTTGAATAAGGCATGGGACCTCTTCAGTAGCTCGGTATTATTGGAAGATAATTGTTCCATCTGTGTAATAAACTAATAAGAAGAAATGGGTACCAATCAACAACAAGAATAAAATACATGTATGATCATCACAAGACAAGCAACAATGAGCAAAAAGTTCTTTCATTAATAAAGGGAAAGGTCAAGTACAAAGGTGAAACAAAATAAGTAAAAAGGCAAATGTTGAACAACTTTACACCTTCTCGTTATTAATCTCAACTTTCCCATATTACTCGAAGGAAGAAGATGCAGACTGGAGTTGCTCGATTGAAGGAAGAGAGGACTCAGGTTGGTTTGCAGTAGAGTTAACCATCAGAGAGGACTCTCCAAAAGGAACCTCATCTTCAATCTCATCCTCCATGATAGGAGGAGGACCATGAGTATTTTTCTAAAAAAATTCAGAGTCTTCAACAATATTTATCTCCTGGAGAGCAGCAACCCAACCAACTCTGAAATATTTTTAATTTGGATACTCAATTTGAGTAGAGGTAGCAGAAATGGCTTTGTTCCATCCTTTGTCCTAGCCAACACTGAAGACTTCTTTCACAACAGACCTTATTTTTTATTTCTCCAAAGAAAGGCTATCCTTCAACTTGATCAGGAACTCATCATTAGCCTTTGCCCTACGCTCATCTTTAAGGTCATCCCTATCAGACTTATCCCGGGCTTCTTTAGCCACCTTTAGCTTATTCTCCTAAGCTTTTCTTTCAGTCTCCAAAGCTTGTTAAGAGTTAAGTACAGACTTCCTCAAGCCAGCAAAGGCTTTCTCCACATCATTTGAAGATTAAGCGAGAATTGAATCATCCTTCTCTAGGATATTATTAAAATGCGCCAAAAATTGCAAAGGGAGAAGATCAAGTTAGTATGTGGAAAATATAAGGGCAATATAATTAAGCAGTTGAAATTTCTTACTGATGCAAGGCTTTGAGCAACCAATTCAGAAAATTTTAATCGAGGCAGCAAAGCATCAGCTCCCTTATGTTCTGTAAGAGTCCCAGACCTGATCAGTTCCCTGGACAAACTAGGAGTAATAACAACTACATGGCCAACATCAGAAGAAGTTAATTCAACCATGGGTTGTTGGTCAATATCAGTCACTTGTTTGACCTGCTTCTTGACTGGCCTCTTCTAAGTCCTTTAAAGGTGATTCATCACCTTTAGGGGCTGGGGGCTCCATCCTACCCTCAGACTTTTTCTTTTTGGCTTCCTCACCAAATTTTTGGGAGCCAGCAATGGTGTCACCAAGAAGATTAGGAAATATTATTTTTTTGCATGATGTCAGAGAAAGGAACATCCAAGTCAGTAGAAACTTCCCCACTAGTGAAAGTGGAAGGAGGGTCTTGGTCCTGGTCAATCACCAAAGAAGGAGGAGTTATAGGTTGGGCAATGAAGGAAGAGATGGTATTTTTATATTAAAGCAAATATGAGGTAAACCTGATATGCTCCTCGTTAATATTCTGTTCAAGTCCCCAAATAAACTTCAACTCTTTCAAATTTACCTCATTCTCTTTGGGACAATTTCTTTTTCGATCAACTGTAATCAAATTTACAAAGAAACACTCAGTATGCCATTTTATCAAATATAAACAGAGAAATATTATTAAACAACGAACAATCTATCCCATTGTTAAAAGGAGCGCATCTAGGTCTCTAGTACTCAGCATTCCCAGTCAAAGGGGCATATTGCCAATTTTTTATAACTTCTCCAGGCTAAAAATAATCCCTATTAGAATCTAGGAGATTATCCACTAAAGCTTTATTTGATGACCTAGTTTTTAAATAAAAAATGGTATCACTAGTTACCCACTTATAACAAAACATTATTTCTTGAATCCCTAGATGGGTTCCATGGATTTGATTTGATCTATATACTTCATTCACTACTCTCTATTCGATAGGAACTACTCTAGCAGGTACAACATCGAAGTATTGACAAAACTCCAGACACGAGGGATTGGGAGGAAATGTGAATCCACACTCATTAATGAAGATGAAAGGGAACCAATGTCCCTCAGCAGGAAAGAAAAATCAGAAGGAAAAGTGGGATGTTAAACTGTCACCCAAGATGGGATGTCAAAATCAGTCCCAAACTTATTAAGTGAATCGAGTAAGTAAACCATGATGAAAAAGAAAGCAAATGGGAAGAGTTATTAAAAGGGTCTAGGGATTCAGCAAGAACTAAAGGACAAAAAAAATGATCGCACGAAAGTTCAAATAATGCAGCAGTAGAATCAGAAATGAGAGATAGAAGATGATCAAAGTTTTACCGCCTTTTTATAGATTGTCTCAGAAACTAGGAAAGTAATGATTAAAGGGGATAACGATTGAGATTACGGCGTCTAACAGGGGAAAAGACATAGATACCCCAAAAGTGTTCGCTAAAATTTGAAATATTTACAAAATTGCCATTCTCACTCAAAGTTGTCAATTGAGTGGATAAATTTCACAAGTATGGAAGGTCTGCAGCCGACCAAGTAGCAGAAGGAATGCCCGAACAACTGTTAGGGCATAATGTTCCTCACTTTTGTATCAACTTCAAGTATGAAACATTTGGGGCTTCTGTTGATACTAAAATTCACCATTTTACATGGACCAATTACAAGCCAGCACGCATCATTCAATGTGGCACAAGTCCAAGTCAGCATGATACAAATCCCGACCAACATGGAATCCCGATCAACAGATTGCTCGGCCAAAAATAGGAAAACTGACCAACTTGGTTAACAAAGCACCAACAGTCTTATATTTATTTATCATTATGTACTGATGCAAATGCCTAATCAATAAAGGCATTTCATCCTTTCACATTACGACTCTTGACACCCCTCAAGGGCTATAAATACATTGTAGCACCCTCATTGAGGGGGGACAAAAAACAAAACAAGGCAATAAAGTAATACATAATCGTGGATGTAGGCCCGTACGTTAAGTTGAACCACTTTAAAAATCCTACTTGTCATATTTGTTTTTACTAATTTATTTGTGATCGATTAATTAGGCCAAGTCTAGTTTTTTGCATCAACAGTCGGCATTAACAACCTCAAACTAATTGTTGGTCGGCATCAGTAACCACCAACTAATTGTTGGTCGGCATCAGTAACCAACAACTAATTATTGTTCGACATCAACAAAAACACCAACAATGTTAGATGTCAACATATAAAAACCATGCAAGGTAAAATTATAAGTCCTCTTTCCTTGGTTAATGAAGACCCGGATGACAAATGCTCATATCAACTGGGCTATAGGATGGACAAATGTTCCACACACACCTGGGCACCAAGGTAACTAATGAATAACCCAAAATTTGGGCATACTAGTAGAACTATAGTAAAACATTGGTAATTGGTACGATACTTGGTTAAAACCTAAGGGTATCAATTGAACCAATGAAAATTAAGAAGAAAAATAATCAGAGATTGACTAAAGTTGATCCATTCACACTAAAAAATTGACAAGATAAGTTGATCAAACTTTCAACTTTTTCATTAATTAAATTAAATGATTACATATTATTGCTCAGTACTAAAAATGTAGACATGAAAATACAAGTCTTTATTCAACAGGACGCTTTCCCTCTACCTTAGAAGAACTTGGTAGTGGATCCATTCCCGTAGGAGGAATAAGGAGAGTTTGTGAAATTAAAATCCTGAAGCATCCGTTGACTGCTGTTACTCAGTGAATCCAAAAGATGAGGAGGAGGAATAAGCTCTAGATCTTCATGTAGGTCATAGTCACCAAGATATTTGGAGATCAAGCATTGAGGAATTATCTCTACAGGAATCCAACTCACATCAAGTTTAAATGGACAATTATCACAGTTCAAGTTCCCTGGATCATCCCAAGACCATAGATCGATGTCCCTGTCATGCTTGGTTACTGCTAAAGTATTTGTCCAACCTTCCTTATAGCCTTCCTTATGTTTCTGCTCCAACTGATCATCTAAATGATTAAGGGATTCATTATATCCATCCATCCAAACTTTCCTGGGTTATTTATGAAATTGGAAGGTTAATTTGTCTACTTGATGTTGTAACCTCTTACACAATTCATCTTTGGCGTGTATTTCAGAAGTTTATTGGGATATTTTCTCATTCAAACT
The DNA here is from genome assembly GCA_949130495.1 of Sambucus nigra. Lineage (NCBI taxonomy): Eukaryota > Viridiplantae > Streptophyta > Magnoliopsida > Dipsacales > Adoxaceae > Sambucus > Sambucus nigra. The sequence goes on from OX422224.1 coordinate 99,581,261, forward strand.
CTGGATTTGTTAATACATATTGGCAATAGCAGAACTCTTTGCTTCAATTTTTATGACCAAGTCAGTAGCTGCCTGAGTTGGTCTAGACCTCGCCCGGGATGAAGAAGGAGGAGTAGTTTTCTTCAAGTCTTCACATTCCTCTCTCAACTTGGGATTCTCAATCTCCAAAAAGGAGTTCCCTTCATCAGTAGTAGTAACAACAGCTCTAGAGGCAGACTTCAAAAGCTACAATTTATCCCTTAAAATATTATTCTCCTCCTCCAAGAGTTTGTCAATAGTTCTGGTTTCTTCAACTTTAAACTTAAGAAAAGCTTCCTTTTCATTGTAAGCGATATAAAATCATCAAAATACCGAGCTACAATTAATCTTTGATACTTCTGCTCATTGCTTTTGTAATGACCCCGCTTTTATGTGCTCATATGTATATAGTTTGTTTTTACACTCATGTGTTACTTACTATCTTATAAATATTATATTATTAGATATGTGTTGTTATTGGCTATCAATATAACAAACCCCATTTCTTAATATGAAGAATCAATCGTAAATAGGATGAAATCGAAGTCTTATGACATATCTTAAGGTATATAATAAGTTTTGGGGTAGAAAATATAATTTTATGAAGCTTTAGGGAATACAATAAAAATATAAAAAGGGCCATTTTGTAAAAAAAATATTTTCAAGGACCTCTAAGAAATATTGAAAATATATAGTGTGAAATTACCAAAATACCCTTCATGTGTGAAATGAGCCTTATACCCTTATCACCTTTCCACCTCATGCTTTCCACCTCGTGCCTTCTTTTGAACATATCCACTGCACGTGTCACCTCTATAGGAAAGGATAAAACTCATGTAAATCCTCTAGAAAAAGGAAAAAACACGTGTCGCCGTTTGGTAAACCAAGACTGCAAGGCTGATCTGTTGCACGACACGTGAACGACGACTTACCAAAGTGAAACCTTATCACCTAGACACATGTCAACACCGTAATACTTTTGGAAACCTATAAATAGGGCCTTAGGGTTCATTTGAAACTCACACCAATTCCTTGAGAATTATAGTAAGAAAGAGTGATAGAAAGCTTGGGAAATATCTTAAGAAGGAGTTCTATAATTTCGAAGAAAGAATTCATTTCGTAGGTATGATTTTATTTAAATGTTATAATTCATTTTTGTAGTTTTAATTTCATATTTTACAGCTTTACTTAGTAGTTATGCTGGTAAAATACACTAAAGACTTTACTAATCAAAACTTAAAATTTGGAAACAATCTAAATTGATTTTATTTTCAAAATATGTCAACTTGTTTGAAAAATATATATATACGTTTTTAAAAATTATTTTTGTAAGCAATTGCTCGTATTATGGAATCTCATTTAAGTAATTCCAAAGTCAGTCCCGGTGAAATTTTGTCTAGTTGAGATGGTATTTAAGTGGTGCTCCTGTGACCCTCCATCTCTACTGGGAACAAATCCGGAAATGTTCTGTCTAGATGAGATGGTATTTAAGTGGTGCCCCTGTGACCCTCCATCTCTACTGGGAACCGACTGATTAGGAAGAACTATGAATTGAAATTCTTTAAATGCGATGAATGAATATAAAAAATTGAGAAAATGATTTTAGAAACCTTTTTCAGCAAGATATTTTAGGATTAAAACACAATATTTAGAATTGGGCTTTATTTAGAATACATAATTAAACCTTTATTGTGTTTATTAGATTAACGAGTGATCCAAGACTCAATATCTATATTTTTGAGCCTCTATTTTAGGTGAGTACTCTGACATTCCTTGTGTATTTTGATTATATGATATTATGCAAACTATATATATTTTGTGAACTGCTTTTATTCTCAAAATCCATGTGATACCGATGACTGATTCAATTGTGATATGTTTATATTTGTCCATATAAACATACCGATTAAAATGATTATTGAAAAGGATATTGAATATCAAAAATATGATTCGGCCTAAGGGACCTCTTTACTGACTGACCTTCCCAGCTGGGTTATCGCTGATGTGCCCTAAATAAGGCGTTGTGACGAACTAGTTCGATTGACCCTCAAATACCGAGGTATAATACGATAGAAGAATACGGTATTAGAGTGTACTTGGCCATTAAAATGATATGATTGAAAGAAAAAGATATCACATTTGAATTGTTGCATTCTTCTTATTCTGAGCTATCCAATTGTGATATATATACTATCATTTCAAAATATATATCTATTTACTGCAAGTTCCTATCCATATATGTATATGCCTTCTCTTTTGACTTAAATAGGTATCTATATTCTGAAAACCTTGGGATGTCGGGAGATTAAATCTTATTTAGCTTTTAGCTAACGTTGTATAAATAATGATTTTTCAGGAAATAATTAGACTGGAGGATGGAGTGTAGAAGGACTATGTTGAAGATCTAGCTTAAAGAGCTCTTTTGTTATACTTTTAAGTATAACGTTTGTTTTTAGTAGATAGAGCATGTTTGGCTCTTTAGTAATAAGTTTTTAATTTTGACATAAGTTGTAATCCGTTCATACTTTAATATATACGAAGTTCCCTTTTAGAAAGCTCTGATGACGTAATTCCATTTTTTCAATAGTTTACGATTCATGACCATGTGAATGTATTTCCATTGCATTTATTTTAAGAAATATTTTAAGTCCATAACATTGAATGCCTTGGTGGCATGTCAAGACACTCATTCCCTATTACTATTGGGTGGGGGTCGTGACAGCTTTGGTGCAAACGTGTAATGGAATCTTTATGTTATTCTTAAAATTCCTCTATCATCTCATAGTAGGCAACATTGCTTGCTACCTCCCGATCAATTAAGTACTTCAAATGTTTATAAGCTTCCTTTTCATGTTATGGTGCATCATCACCATGCAACTTGGTCACTTCTTCCTCGAATAAGTCCATATGCCCAGCTCTGAATAAGGCATTACACCTCCTCAGTAGTTCGGCATCATTGGAAGATATTTGTTCCATCTTCCTAGTACACTAATAAGAAGAAATGGCCATCAATCAACAATAAGAATAAACACATGCAAGACAAGTAATAATGACCAAAAATTTCTTTCATTAATAAAGGGAAAGCTCAAGTACAATAGGGGTGAAACAAAAGAATTAAAAAGGAGAGTGTCGAACTAGTTTACACCTTCTTCGTATCACTCTCAATATCCCCATCTTGGTCAAAAGAAGGAGCTACAATTTAAAACTACTCGGTAGAAGGAAGAGAGGACTCAAGCTGGTCGGGAGCAGAGTTAACCCTCAGAGAACACTCTCCACAAGCAACCTCATATTAAATCTCATCCTCCATGATAGGAGGGGGACCATGAATATATCTCTGAAAAAGTTTAGAGTCTTCAGTAGTGTTTAATTCCTGGAGAGCAATAACCCAACCATCTTTGAAGTATTTGTAAGGACATTTTTCTCATGTCCGAAATGTTTCATTTATTTATGTCGTACGCCGCTACATTTGGCACGTCATCTCACGATCTCACATGACGGCCTCTATCCGAATTTCAGGAATCAAGCATGCATTATCTCCACTAATATGTCCCTCATCTGCATCAACGACTTCACGTTCCTTGAATGTAGGCTCGTAATGCAAGTGGAACGCAAGAGAAGTCAAATCAGTGAAACAAGGCTTGATAGGGATGTTCAAGGGCAAATTGGTAATTTTACAGCCACCGTCCGGAGGACCGATCAACTGGAAAGTTGAAGAGCTTGCCGGAACAAAGATACTGGAAGAACTGGCACCTCAATCTGAGCTACAGTGAACAAGTTATGGCCCGTTTAAAATGGAGATATGTTCATTGAAAATTCTGGGAATTTTTCTAAGTGTGTAAGCACCTGTTCCCAGCACACTTTCCCGAACCCAGCTTGGAACCGGTTTGGGGGGGCGAACCGATTCGCAGGGGTACCCGAACCGGTTCGGGGTACCTGTACGCTGGATAGAATTTCAGCAGTTTAAAATCGTGGGTTTATTCATGTATTTCTCTATAAATACCAACTTCGGGAGAGTTGTTTTGCAAGACTTTAGAAGACGTTTTTGAGAGTCCAAATACCTCTAGTCTTCATATTTTTGAGTCCAAAGACTCATGGTTTGAATCACACAATTGCCAAACCTTTGTGAATCTTTTTGGTAACCCAAGAACCCAACCTTGTGTTTGTTCAAACCTTTGTGGAGAGATCTTTGCAACCGAGGGCTGCGTGTCATTGCTGAGGGAGTCTCTACAAAGTTTTATGGCTGCGTGTCATTGAGGAGTGCTGCGGTTCTTCCTTTGTTGATTGGACTGAGGTTCATGTGGGTTCGCTACGTGTGGATTCATTGCTGACGACACCGACCGACGCCTGCGGGTATTCGTGTGTCACTGTATTTCGTTGTAATCTGTGTAAGTTGCGATTTACTTATTATAGTGAAATAAAAGGTTTTGCCCTGTGGGGATTTTTCCTTAACTTTGTGTCGCATGCTTTATTTATGGTTTGACACACACACACACACACACACACACACACACACGTAGTTGTTTGTTTATGGGATGTTTCTAAATAGACTCGAATTAAATAAGGGTTACTTGGAATCTTGCGAATTTAATTTAATTTTAATCAATTATCACAAACCGAACCTATCCGGTTTTTTCAAATTGGTATCAGAGCAGGTTGCGCAAATTTATCGCGTATTCCTATTTTCCGCAAAATCGTGTGATATTGATTTTTTTTATTTAAAAAATCAGTTTTGTGAAAATTCGCATTTTTTCCTATGGAGCACTTATATAATCAGATGCCTATTTTTGATGGGTCTAATTATGCCTACTGGAAAGCTCGTATGAAATCGATTTTAAAATATATTGACGAGCGTGTTTGGTTGCTTTGCGAAAATGGTTGGACTCCTCCCACGGTCAGTGTTAATAACATCACCACTTTAAAACCCGTGTCAGCCTAGACTGAAGATGATTATAAAGTGTCCAATTTTAATTCTCGTGGTCTGAGTGCTATTTCTGGAGCTGTCTCTCCTGATGAGTTTCGCCGAATTATGACGTGCACCATGTCTAAAGAGGCTTGGGATGTTTTTAAATTGACACATGAGGGTACGAACGCGGTTAAAGAGTCGAGATTACAAAATCTGGCCACCCAATTTGAGACTATCACCATGTTTGAGTCCGAATGCTTTGATGATTTTTATGCACGTTTGTCGGACATTGTTAACACATGTTTTAATTTGGGTGAGGTGATTGATAACACGCATGTAGTTAAAAAGATTTTGAGATCTCTCCCAAAACGCTTTATTCCTAAAGTCACTGTTTTTGAACTCTTTGGGAAATTTGAAATCACTTAAGTTGGAAGAACTTGTAGGAGATCTTCAAACCTATGAGATTCACATGTTTCCCAAAACCATTAAGGCTAAGGATAATGGCATTTCTTTAAAGACTCATTTTAAGAAAAAGAAAGAAAAAGTTTGTGAGTCCGATTCTGAGGGAGATTTTGATTTTAATGATATGGCCTTGTTTGCGAAAAATTTTAAAAAATTTCTCAACATGAACAAAAATAATTCTTCCAATAAAAAGAATTTTTTTGAGAAAAATAAAAAGAAAGGAAAGGCCAAAGAAAGTGGTGAGAGAGAAAAAGAGAGTGACTCCGATAAGGAGTGTGAGGAAGATTTTGAGAACGTCACTTGTTTTGAATGTGGGGGTAAGGGACATAAGTCATTTGAGTGTCCTACGTGGCTTAGAAAGAAAGGAAAGAAAGTAGCTATGCCCGCCACACTTAGTGATAGTAGTGAAGGTGAGGGTGATGAGACTAGTGGTGAGAAGTTTGTAGCTTTTTCTAGTCGTGTGAGCACACCCACCTTGTCCCACAATAGTTCCCACGAATGTGATAGTGATGGTTTGAGCGCTTCAAGTGAGGGAGAAAGTGAGAGTGAAAGTGGAGATGAAAGTGAGCTCCAAAAAGCTTTTAGAGATTTGTACACCGAGACCTTGAAAACAAAGAAGTATAATAGGGATTTAGGTCATCGGGTTTTAGATTTGGAGAAAGAGAAGGAGGTTTTGAGAAAGGAGAAGTGTGATTTGACCAACACGTTGTCTAGTCTGACGACACGTGTATCCCAACTCGAGAGTGATCTCAAACGTGCCAGGGTGGTCAAAGTCAAGTTTGAGAACGCACCTAAGAAGATTGAAAAGGTGGTTCTTAAGGGTAAAGTTGAGAAGTTAGGAATAAGTCATGACGGTGCTTCTACTTCCCGATTAGCACCCGAGCCGGTTCCCACTTTAGTGACAGTTTCACATATGTCTCACCCTAACCCACCTAGGCGTCCCATTCCTATTAGGAAAGTGCGTCCTAGAGTTTTTGAGAGAGGTGTTCCTAGGCCTATTTATGTTTACTCACATTGCAAAAGGAGAGGACACCTTAGGGAATTTTGCTTTAAGTTGGGGTATGTGTCACGTTTTGCTTCTACACGTGTATCTGGCACACATGCACCCACACATGATACTTTACATGCTCCCGGAGACTACATGAGAGAGTTTGCACATTTAGGTGAGCAAGTTAAGTTTTTAGTCAATACTTCACAAAAATTGATGGAGGTTTTTCATAAGCTGTCACCACCTTTGGAAAACCCCTCCGCACCTAATGATTGAGGTTTGACTTGTTTACTAGCATAGGGTGATTTTCATGATGTCATTGTTTGCCTATTGCTAGTATGTATCATTTTTGTATATATTCTTGTTTTGAAAAATTTTGAAAAATCCAAAAAGATTTTATTTTGACAAAATTTTGAAAAATCCAAAAAGATTTTTGTACTTTTATGTAACTTTTATGGATGAGCATTTAAGTTAGCCAAGTCACAACTTCATTCCATATATCCATGTGAGTGTTTGATAGAGATTTGAGAGGCTACATCATTTCATCCATGTGCTTTACATTGGCTGGAGTCCTTGAGATGTAATTAGTGATATCTTCCTACATGTTTGACTCCTATATCCTTTATTGCACACATGCACGACTATATTTGATTATTGCACTTATCTATCTCATGTTGGCTTGCGTGTTTTCATCTCAATCCTGTCTATACAATGTACAATATGCGATAAAACTTGACAAGATTGGAATGCATGTAAAAGCCGTTTTGGTGAGACTGTGTGTTTTTGTATAACGGGGAGGGGCTGCGAAAGGTAATCATCTATCCTTTGCGCAAAAGCCACCGTTAAAAAGGACCTAAAAATGGAGGAATTTTAATATCCGAGGTCCAAAGAGGTTAAAAGAGCCCAAAAAATTTACAGGCAATAAAAAGTATTTCATGCCAAATATGGGCCACTTAGGTTTCACCATCAATTCTCCAAATTTTGAGAATTTAGAATGCCTCTATTCGAAATTATATCTGAGGGAGTTTGGTTGGAGAATCTTTAAACGGGTTTGCACTTCCTTGAAAGTCCTGAAAAGGCATAAAATCATTTTGGACGTTATTGGTGTGAAAATCATTTTGAGCTTTGATTTGTTGATTTAATTGAGTCAATATCTTATATTGTCATTATTTTACACCAAAGGAAGCATTTGAGTTCATTCGCTAGGAATATCCAATATTCATCGTGCACATATGTCATGTTTGTATGCATTGATTTTCCTATCGAATTTGATCACACCACTTCATTTACGCTATCATCGACTTGGTTGCTTTCTGTTTATTCATGGTGTGTTTTTATCCTAGTGTCACCCTGCTCATGCTTATTTGATTTGTTTCTCTCATTTGTCTATTTGGGGACATCATAAAAAGGGGGAGAATGAATTACCTTATTATGGGGGAGATTTGAAATTTGAGTTTGCTCATAAATTGATATATATATATGGTTATCTCATCATTTCAAACTCGATATGTCACTTGGTATTTGCTTTATCTCATGTGTGTAGGTACTACATTGATGATCTTTGAATTACACACCCTGATGAGAAAAGACCTGTTATTCCTGAAGAATTGAAGAACAAACGATGAAGACTATTCATTTGTACCTTTTCCAGTTTTGGGTTCATGGGAGGGTAGATTTTTATAGGCAATTTCATATTTGTTAATTCGGATTTTTTATGTATGTACCGGCATAGACATAGGGGGAGATTTGTAAGGACATTTTTCTCATGTCCGAAATGTTTCATTTATTTATGTCGTACGCCGCTACATTTGGCACGTCATCTCACGATCTCACATGACGGCCTCTATCCGAATTCCGGGAATCAAGCATGCATTATCTCCACTAATATGTCCCTCAACTGCATCAACGACTTCACGTTCTGGAATGTAGGCTCGTAATGCAAGTGGAACGCAAGAGAAGTCAAATCAGTGAAACAAGGCATGATAGGGATGTTCAAGGGCAAATTGGTAATTTTACAGCCACCGTTCGGAGGACCGGTCAACTGGAAAGTTGAAGAGATTGCCGCAACAAAGATACTGGAAGAAACGGCACCTCAATCAGAGCTACGGTGAACAAGTTATGGCCCGTTGAAAATGGAGATATGTTCATTGAAAATTCTGGGAATTTTTCTAAGTGTGTAAGCACCTGTTCCCAGCACACTTTCCCGAACCCATCTTGGAACCGGTTCGCAGGGGTACCCGAACCGGTTCTGGGTACCTGTACGCTGGATAGAATTTCACCTGTTTAAAATCGTGGGTCTCTTCATGTATTTCCCTATAAATACCAACTTCGGGAGAGTTGTTTTGCAAGACTTTAGAAGACGTTTTTGAGAGTCCAAATACCTATAGTCTTAATATTTTTGAGTCCCAAGACTCATGTTTTGATTCACACAATTGCCAAACCTTTGTGAATCTTTTTGGTAACCCAAGAACACAACCTTGTGTTTGTTCAAACCTTTGTGGAGAGATCTTTGCAACCGAGGGCTGCGTGTCATTGCTGAGGGAGTCTCTACAAAGTTTAATGGATGCGTGTCATTGAGGAGTGCTGCGGTTCTTCCTTTGTTGATTGGACTGAGGTTCATGTGGGTTCGCTGCATGTGGATTCATTGCTGACGACACCGACCGATGCCTGCGGATATTCGTGTGTCACTGTATTTCATTGTAATCTTGTAAGTTGCGATTTACTTATTATAGTGAAATAAAAGGTTTTGCCCTGCGGGGATTTTTCCTTAACTTTGTGTCGCATGCTTTATTTATGGTTTGACACACACACACACACACACACACACACGTAGTTGTTTGTTTATGAGCTGTTTCTAAAGAAAAAGTGCAAATTACATCATCCTTCTCTAGCATATTATTAAAATGCACCATGAACTACGAAAGAAGAAAATCAAGTTATTATATGAAAAATATAAGAGCAACAAAATTAAGAAGATAAAATTCCTTACTGATGCAAGGCTCTGAGCAGCCAGTTCAGAAACTTTTAATCAGGGTAACAAAGCAACAGCTCCCCTATGATCTGGAAGAGTTCTACCCCTGATCAGTTCCCTGGCCAAACTAGGAGTAATAATAACTGAAGGACTAACATCACAAGAAGTTAATTTGACCAAGGGATGTTGGTCGGTATCAATCATTTGTTTGACCTATTTCTCTGTAGGCCTTCTCCTATGTCTTTTCAAAGGTGATTCAGCACCTTTGGGGGTTGGGGGTTCCATGTTACCCTCAGACTTCTTCTTTTTGGATTTCTCTCCACATTTGTGGGTGACAAAAGTGATGTCACCAAGAATATTAAGAAATCTTCTTTTCTTCATGATGTTAGAGAGAGGAATGTCCAAGTCAGTATAAACTTCACCACTAGAGGAAGTGGAAGTAGGGTCTTGGTCCAGGTCAATCACCAAAGAAAGAGGAGCAATATGTCGAGCAATGAAAGAAGAGATGTTATTTTTATATTAGAGCAAATATGAGGCAGACTTGATGTGATCCACGGTTATATACTGATGAAGTCCCCAAATAAACTTAAACTCCATCAAATTTACCTCACTCTCTTTGGGGCACTTTCTTTTCTGATCAACGACAATAAAATTTACAAAGAAACAATCAGTATGACATTTTATCAAATAAAAAACAGAGCAAATTTTTCAAACACTAAACAACCTATCCCGTCGCCAAAGAGATGACATCTAGGTCCCTGGTACTCAGCATTGCCAATTAAAGGGGCATATTGCCAAATTTTTACAACTACTCCGTGCTAAAAATAATCCCTATTAGAATCTGGGAGATTAACCACTAAAGCATTATTTGATGCCCTAGTTTTTAAATAAAAAGTGGTATCACTAGTTATCCACTTATAATAAAACATTATTTCAGGAATACCTAGATGAGGTCCATGGATTTGATTTAATATATATACTCCATTCACTACTCTCCATGTGTTAGGAAATACTATAGCAGGTACAACATCAAAGTGTTGGTAAAACTCCAAACACAGGGGATTGGGAGGAAATGTGAACCCACACTCAGCAATAACGATGGAAGGGAACCAATGGCCCTCAGCAAGAGGGAAAAAATCAGAAGGAAGAGTAGGACGTTCGAGTTTCACCCAATACGGAATGTCAAAATCATCCCTAAACTTATCAAGTGAATCGACTAAGTAAACCATGATGAAGAAGAAAAGAAAAGAGAAAAGTTCTTACAAGGGTTTAAGGATTCAACAAGAACTGAAGGACAGAAAAAACAAATGATCGCATGAAAGTTCAAAGAATACAATAGTAGAATCTGAAATGGGATATAAAAGATGATTGAGGTTTTACCGCATTTTCATAGATTTCCTCAAAAACTGGGAAAGTAGTGATTAAAGGGGAAGATGATTGAGATTACGGCGGTTAGCAGGGGACAAGACAAAGATATCCCAAAAGTGTTCGCTAAAATTTAAAATATTTACAAAACTGCCATTCGCGCTCAAAGTGGTCAATTAATTCGATAAATTTTACAAGTATGGAAGGTCTGCAGGTGACCAAGTAGTAGAAAGGATGCCCGAACTGCTGATAATGTTCCACACTTTTGTATCAACTTCAAGTATGAAACATTAGGGGCTTCTGTTGATACCAAAATTTACCATCTTACGTGGACTAATTACAAGTCAGCACGTGTCATATTATGTGGCACAAATCCAAGTGAGCACGATACTCATCCCCCATTAACTAGGAAGCCCGACCAATTACAAAGCCCAACCAGTGGGACAACCCAACCAACAGCAGGGAATCCGACCAACTCGATTAACAAAGAGCCACCAGTCTTATATTTAATTCTTATTATGTACTGATGTAAATGCCTAAACAATGAAGGACTTCCATCCTTTCACATTACAACTCTTGGCACCCCTCAAGGGCTATAAATACATTGTAACACCCTTATTGCAAAGGGACTAAAAACAAATTAAGGAAGTCAAGCAATACATAACACTGCACGTAGGCCTTTTCTTTGAGTCGAACCACTTTAAAATTCTTACTTGTCTTATTCATTTTATTGATTTTATCTGTGATCAATTAATTAGGCATAGTCTAGTTTTTTGCATCAACACTCCTCATGGTGCCGCCACTGCACCAGAACTAAAGGAACAACCTTGGATCAAAGTCGGTGCTCCCATCGATCTTGAATGGCTACCAGTCTCTCCTCGTAAGTAGCATCTGGCCAGATCTCAATCTTGTCGATATCAATGTGATGGTATGCCACCTCATCTCCAAGGAATCTCCGTAGTGAAGATATGTGAAAAAGATTGTGTATCCGCTGGAAGTGATCCGCTAATCCCAACTGGTATGCTACGGGCCCAATCCTCTCCAGAGTAGGGAATGGTCCCATGTATCGAGGAGACAACTTCCCTATCTTCCAGAATCTCATCAACCCCTTCATGGGAGACACTTTAATCAACACCTGGTCTCCAACATCGAAGTCTAAGTGTCTCTGGCCCGTATCCACATAGCTCTTTTGCCTATTATGGGCCATGCATATCTTGGCCCAAATCATCTCCACCTTCTCTAAGGTGTCTTGAATGAAGTCTGGCTCAAGTAACTTTTTCTCCCCTACCTCTAACCAACATGAGGGTGAACAAAAAGGTCTCCTGTTTAGTGTGATAGAAAGAACTTTTCGGTATTTTCGTCGTTGTTTGAAAAGCTCCTCTAATCAAAACCTCAAATACCTGCAAAAATATAACAAAACTAAAGTTTAGCCGTAAGTAAGGGAATCAATCCATTTCAAGGGGGTGAAATGAGAGGAAAACACATGTAATTCAATTTTATTCTTTTTTTGGACTTTTTACTTTTTCTATTTTTTTAGCTTTTTCAAAATTAAAACAATTTGGGTGAGGAATAGTGAAATAACACTAATCTAAATAAAAAGAGGGTAATCAAACTAAAATAAAAGTGCGAAAAAGATAAACTAGTGAGCGATAAAAATGAGTGAAATGTAACTAAATGAGAGAAAAATATTCAAGGAAAGAAAAATCCACCCTCAATTCACACAAATCAATCTAACTTGTACTATTTTAATTTCATCAATTTCCAAAATATTCATTTAATTCAAAAGACAATTCTCGTTACCCTAATGAATTAATTGAATATTCTTGTAGAAAAGTAATTTTAATTCCCACAAGCACTACTCTAAATTGAATTAAAATTAATCAAACAAAATACCCGTTGGGATCAATTTATCCAATTAATTTTAATTAGAAAATAATAAGAACAAGAGTAGATGAAAATTATACTAACATTATCAAGTGATAAGCCTATCTCTAGTTTGAATCAAATGACCAAATGATAATATAATTTTCATTCCTTTCTCAAGGATGATTTTCCATTTCTCAATGTGAAAATAAAGTAGGAATTAAATTTACTAATCTAAGGAAACTAACAAAATTAACAATTAACAATTAAATCAAATTGGATTCATGAGGGTTTAAATTTCTCCCTTGAGTGGGAGATTAGCCCTCCATAATCATCATCTAACAAAAATAATAATCAATTAAGAGTATGAATGAAAATTAGAGAGGAATAATCAAACCCAAATTTCCTTGAATTTGAAATAATCTTCAATTCTTCAACAATTCTCTCAATAATTACACACTCAGTTTATTGAATTTCTAATCTAAAAGTAAAAAAAAAATTCTAAACTAAAAATTAAAATGTTTATCTCTCTAACACTAGATTTTTCTCCATAAAAGCTTCCTTTTCAAACTGGTCTTCATCTTCCTTAAATAGTAGGTGCAAGTGGCTAGGGTATTTTGGGAAGGTTAATGGTGTAGGATAAATTGGGGAGAGGTTTTGGAATTTAGGTGGGGGTAATTTAGGAATTGAAAGGGTGAATGTGGAAGAAGTGTGAGGGCATATAAGGTAGTTGGGGGTAATTTTGGAATTGGGAAAAAATGCAAGAGGGTGAGATGGGAAAATGAGGTAAGTGGGTTACAAAACATATGGTGGGGGTATAATGGGAAAAGAGAGTTAAGTAGTTTAATTAACACGTGGGCTTATTTTAGGGGTTGGCTTTGGGTTTGGCTTGATTTATTTGGCAAGTGGCAAAAATCAGGAGATGGGTTTTGTTTATGGGAGGTTCAAATGGGTGGAAGTGGTTATGGATTGAGGTGTCACGATGGGTTTAGGCTGGCAGGTTGGGTAGGAACGGGTTATGGGTTCTATAGCTCGCGGGTTGGCCAGACTCAAGTATGGAGGATGGTGTAATCGGGTTGGCCATGACAGTGGGTCGAGAGGTGGTGCGGCCGAAGGGAGGTCAGTGGTAAAGGTGGTGAAGGGTATGGCAGGAGGAGTGGCGTTTGGGGTTGTGGATGTTGGGTGGTATAGAGATGATGATGGAGGTGAGAGAGAGGAGAGAGATAGAGGTGGATTTGTGTAAATGAGTTGGAGTTTTAATGGAGTAGGGGATGTGTTTATTAATGGAGGAGAGAGAGTGAGGTGTTGGGTGGAAGTTGAAGATGGGAGTGAGGGTGATAGGGTGTTGGTGAGGTCTGTGGGAAGGTGGGTGTGGGTGAGAGAGTTGGTTGTGTGTAATGTAGGGTATAAGATATGAGTGTGTGTTAGTTTGGACCAAAAAAAATAAAATAACACTAAAAAAATATAAAACTAATAAAACTAAAAATCTAAAAATAAAATTCTACTCTAAAAATAAAATAAAGACTGAAATGAAAAAATAAAACTAAAGGAAATAAAAATAAAAATCTATTAAAACTAAAAAAAACTAAAATCCTAAAAAAGTGTAAAATCTAATAAAACTAAAAAATAAATGAATACCTAAAAAAAAACATAATAAAATGAAACTAAAAACTAATGAAAATAAAATAAAAATAAAAATACACTAAATAAAAAGAAATAGAAAAATAGAAAATAAATCCTAAAAATTCTAAAGAAATCTAAAATAAATCCTAAAAATAAAAACGACTCAATCTGAAAATCTAAAAAAATTAAAAAGGCACAAACTAAACACACACGGGCTTCGAGGTAGGTTTAGAGACAGGTTTAGGCTCGGGTGAGGTTACGGGGCAGGGTAATTAGCTCCATTTGATGCACATTTTCCTTTAATTAAGCATTTGAACTCCGCAAACGGCAATCAACCTGCACAATAAATATTTACGCGCATAAGACCATTATTGTCGAAAATTAGTAACTAAATATATGTCTATTCGGGTTATAAAATGTACAGTTTTGGGTGCTTATCAGAGTGCCTCAAATGATGCCATCCCTATCGTGAACTGGAAGTTGTTGTTGTATGCAAACTCCACCAAGGCAAAATACTACTCCCAGCTCCCCTTAAAATCCGAAATGCATATCCGCAGCATGTCCTTTAGCAACAGGTTTACCCTCTCCATCTGAGCATTGGTCTGAGGGTAATATGATGTGCTCAGTCTCAACTCGGCCCTACAGACTTCTTAAAACTCCTCCAAAAGTGGGACACAAATGTTATGTCCCTGTGTGATACTATATTAAGTGGTACCCCATGCAGCTTAACAATCTCTGCAAGCAAGAGTTTGGCATTCCGCTCAGAGCTATAATATGTCTAGACTGGAAAGAAATGAGCCACTTTTGTCAATCTGTCGACAATCACCGATATCGAATCATGCCTCCTCCACGAAGTAGGTAGCCCAATGATAAAGTCCATGGAGATGCTTTCCCATTTCCTCATCAGGATCTCCAAAGGCTGTAACACACCTTACAAACACTTGTGATCCACCTTCACCAGCTGACATGTAGCACACATGGACACAAACTCGGCTATATCCATTATCATACCAGCTTACCAATACTGACGACACATGTTATGGTATATCTTATCCCCTCCGTGATGTACCATAAAAAGTGAACAGTGAGACTTCACCATAATGGCTCGCCTCAACTCCTCATCATCCGAAACAACCAATCTCCCGTGGAATCTCAAACCATCATCCGACCCCATAGAAAAATGCTCCTAACCCTCGGCTAGAAAATGTCTCACCCACTCCTGGCAAAGATGATCTCCCGCCTATGCTTTCATCACCCGAATAAAGATCTCGGGGGTGATGGTGAGAACGAACATAAATGCTCGGGTCAGGTCATCGTCCCCATGAAGTGACTTTCACTTAGTCTTTCACAATGCCTACAACTCTCGAAACGACTTACGAATTAACACATCCTACACAACATTTTCTTTCCCCGGGTGGTACTGAATGTCGAGTTGATAATATTTCATAAACTCTATCCACCTCCTTTGTCGCATGTTCAAGTATCGATGTGTGAACAAGTACTGCAGGATTTTGCGGTCTGTGAACAACTGAATTTTCTCCTCTAGGAGATACTGTCTCCACACTCACAAGGCAAAAATCACGGCTGCTAACTCTAAGGCGTGGGTAGGGTAATGTCCCTCATGAGGCTTAAGCTTTCGAGAAGCATAAGCTATCGACCTCTCCTCTTATCTCAAAACCCCGCCAAATCCGTCCAACTTTCACAACTTTTAAAGTACTTTAAAATGTGTGAAAGTTTTACCTTTTTTTTTAATTTCAAAAGATGTTATTTTGAGCTGATTTTTTTTACTAGTCCTTTAAGATATTGAAATACCATGCAAAACTTTCAACTAAAAAATAAGTTTTTTACTATTTTAAAAAAATCGTAATGTATACTTAGTCTGTATACTTGGTATGTATTGGAGTATGTGTGTGTGTATATATATATATATATATATATATATAGAGAGAGAGAGAGAGAGGAGCCCCCTCCTGTAATTACTCCTTATGATTCAGAGCCCGATACATACCATTTTTTAAAAAATAGTAAAAAATGATTTTTTGATGAAAATTCATGGATATGATCTCCACGGTGAAAAGATCATTTTCATTTTTTTTCCATTAAAAGATTCAATAAAAAATCATTGAGATGAGGTGATCTATAAAAAAATGGTATATTTTCGACCGTTGAAATTTTGACGATCATCTCACCCACTTTTTATAACAACCCTATTTTCTCACGTAAAGGTTGGCCAAGCCTAATACGCCAAAGATATATCTTGCTTGTCAATTAATACCATTATCGGAACCATTTACGAATATAAGTAATTTATAATTTAAGGCCCAAGTATTAAAACTCACAAACACATCTATCATAAGTAAATAGATCCAAACCATCAGCAATAATATGAATATCCAACTAGCGTATCATAAATCTCTACCAACATGAAGTAAAAAGGTTCAAGCGTATGCCCTTACAATGTTCCAGATGAATAAATAACTAAAGCTGAGAATCACCTATGCTAGAAGCTATTGAGCCAAAAACGGAGAGCAAATAAGGCTAGAAGACTGTTATGCACAATCTCGTTGTCCCTGTCTATGAGCACCTGGGGGAAAAATATTGAAATTTAGGTCAGAGCCCGAGGTGTGCGAGAATTAAATTAAATAATTTATGATTACAATAATAAATTTAATGTAGAATAAATACCCCTCTTTCGTCACTCACATGCGTATAACACCATACTCCTAATCTAAGTGTTATATTATTCGCACCCCAGTACATTCCAATTATCGAATGGTGACATCATCTCAATTATAAAATGATTATATTCGTAATTAATTAACTAAATGTAGTCCTGGCATTTAAATTACCAACCTACATTAATTTCAGTCTCATCAGTAGCAAGTATAAGGCTTAAACATCTATTATGCATTATAGGTTCAAGAATAATATTTAGTGTCCACATTCTAAGACAATTTAATTTTGATTTCCATAATATTCGAGGTAATTAATAATATATGTCCTTCCATACATATGATACGCAAGGGCATCTACCGTTGGTGTCCAATTCATGCTCTATCGAAAAGTCCGGAGGAATTCCTTATCCTAAGCAGACAACACAACCATGCACAAATTGGAGGAGGTCCCTATGTAGGACACCTGTGCACGGCCCATACCTAGTGGTGATAGAGGAATGGTCAGCGTCAACCCTACCTCTAGTGGGTGGAGCGTCCACGTAGTACCTATATGGACTACACATCGTCTAGCCCACATGTGCCGATGTGTGGTACACGGCCCGGTGCGCAAACCCCCAAGCCGATCGGACGGTCCACTGGTATGTCCACACAAATATATATATATATATATATATATATATATATATATATATATAAGTACATATTATTATCCCATATAATATGAAAAGTTATTTACTCTTCAATTTCCAAAAAGTCCATCCAAAGTTCAACCACATTCCATTAATTAATAATTTACCATCTAATAAATTATTAATTCTATTCTAGAAAAACAATCACCTTACCATCCACTTTAATGTTATTATTAATAATTAAAGTTTGGGTGAAATATTATTCCCATATTTTAGCAACCCTAACAAATCTACTTATCCCTATTAACATAACTTTTTCTCTTAATTTTGTCACATAAACGATACTGTACAATAGGATTTTAGGGGAATTATTTATTTTAGATAAAAAACCAAAGGGAAAAGTGAAGACACGTCATCCGTATCGTCGCTCGAACGAAATGCGTGGTCGTTCGCGCGACTTGATATGTCGTTCGAACGACATGCATGGTCGTTTGAATGACAACATCATTCTCACCCACCTTTGTCCCAAATTTCCCAGACCAGTTTCCAACCAGAACGAATTGACAAAATTTGCACCAATAATTCTTATATCGCACAGGACGATTTGTCCAACCTTCGTGTATTTAGGGCCAATGAGTTTCTATAGTTGGGATTTAAGATAATGAACCATTCTTCCATTTCTTAATGTTTCAAAACTTTAGTCACAAGGGTATTGAATTAGGGATTTACAATCATAATTTAGTCCTTTAATTGTCATAACAGTCCCTACATTAGTCATTTACTTTGTCTCCAAATAATCATCAAAACTTAAGGAGATCTAGCATCCAAAAATCAGACTTTCAATACTAAATTTTTGGGACTATCCCTACATGTAATCCATTCATCAACATATGTGGTTCATCATCAAATCAAAATTCTTATGCCTAATTCCCAGAAATTTAAAAGAGTTAAATGTGTGGATCCAGAAATAAATTGTAGATCATAAGTTAAGAAAGAAATTCTTTCCTTAAAATGGTAGAGAAGATGTCCCTTGAATCTTCCCTGATTTCTCCCTTCGTTCTAGACCTTTTCTCCTTTCTTTTGTGTTTCTCCTAATTCCTCCCACACCTGCAACTTTTAGGTTTGTGGAATCGTAGTGGGGGAGTGGTTTACCCCCACTTAAACTCTAATCAGTTGCCTAATCCTGAGTTAGATCCTAAGCCCAACTTTTGGACCCCCAAATGAGCCTGAATCCATTATCTAATTGGCCCAAAACTTCTCGAGCTGTATATTATTGACCCAGGACCATTTTTAAAGGCCTAAATAATCTAAATGAGCCCATATGTGTCCCAAAATATGTTTCTAATTATTTATGCCAGTAATAATTACTTTTAATTTGTGTCGACATAAATTATGTATTATCTTTTATCATATTCATGCACATAAAAATGAATCACACATAAATATACCAAAAAACAAATTTCCACTTGACATTTTACGAATGAAAATATTTATTTGGATCCAATTTCCAAAATTAATTATTTATTCTAGAAAATAATATTTCGTTATTTATTTATAAGAAAAATATGGGGTATTACATTCTCCCCCCCCCCCCCCCCCCTATTAATGGGATTTCATCGTCAGAATCAAGAAAGTATGTACCTATCTAGAAGAGTTTGGGATACTTTGTACACACGTCGTCCTCCGTCTCCCAAGTCGACTCGTCCTCACGGTGGTGCCCCCACTGCACCCAAATAAAAGGAACAATCTTGGACCGCAATTGGCACTCCCGTCTATCCAAAATGGCTATCGGACTCTCCTCATAAGTAGCGTATGAATGAATCTGAATCTCATATATATCAATGTGCTGGTAAACCACCTCTTCTCTAAGGAATCTCCACAGTGAAGACATCGTGCATCCACTGCAAGTAATCCGATAATCCCAATCGCTACGTTGTGGGCCCAATCCTCTCCAAAATAGGGAATGGACCCACGTATCAAGGATCCAACTTCCCTTTATTCCCAAATCTCATAACCCCCTTTATGGGAGAACCTTTGATTAACAACTGGTCTCCAATATCGGAGTCTAAGTGTCTTCGACCCACATCCACGTAGCACTTCTGCCTATCCTAGGCTATTCATATCCCAGCCCGAATCATCTTTACCTTCTCTGAGGTGTCCTGAATGAAGTCTGGACCAAGTAACTTATTATCCCCCACCTCTAGCCAGCATGAGGGTAAACGACAAGGTCTTCCGTAGAGTGCCTCAAACGGTGCCATCCGTATCGTGAACTGGTAGCTATTGCTGTAGGAAAACTCTACTAAAGGCAAATACTGCTCCAGCTCCACTTAAAATCCAAGATACAGATCCGTAGCATGTCTTCCAGCATCAGATTCACCATCTTCAAATGTCTATCGATCTGAGGATGATGTAGCGTGCTCAGTATGAACTCTGCTACCAAAGCCTTCTAAATGCTTCTCCAAAAGTGGGACACAAATGCCCTGTCCCTGTCTAACACTTTATTAAGAGGTACCCCATACAATTAAAGATCTCCGTAAGAAATATCCTAACATACTGCTTTGAGCTATAGTCACCCAAATCGAATCGTACCCCCTCTACGAAGTAGGTGTCCCAGTAATAAAGTCCATAGATATGCTTTCCATTTCCACACCGAAATCTCCAAAGGATGCAGATTACCTACGGGACGCTGATAATCCACCTTCACCAGCTGACATGTAGCACATATGGACACGAACTCAACTATATCCCTCTTTATATCATCCAACCAATACTGACGGCGCATATCGTGGTACATCTTATCCCCACCAGGATGTACCATAAATAGTGAACTGTGGGCCTCCGACGTGACGAATCGCCTCAACTCTTCATCATCCGAAATAACCAATCTCCCCTGGAATCTCAAACTAGCACCAGACCCGATTAAAAAATGCTCCACCCCTCGGCTAGTAACTATTTCACCCGCTCCTGACAAATTTGATCCTCCGCCTATGCCTTCACAACCCAAATAACGATCTCGGGGGGTGATGGTGAGAACTGACATAAATGCTCGGGTTAAGTCGTCATCCCCACAATGTGACCTCCACTTAGTCTTCCACACTGTCGCCAACTCCAGAAAAAGTTTACGGCTCAACGCATCCGCTATGACATTTGCCTTCCCCGGGTGGTACTGAATGTCGAACTGATAGTCTTTCACAAACTTAGCCCCCTCCTATGTCGCATGTTGAACTCTCGCTATGTGAACAAATACGACAGGCTCTTATGGTTTGTGAAAAATTAAAACTTCTTCCCTAGGAGGTAATGTCTCCACACTAGTAAGGCAAAAGCCACGGCTTCCAACTACAAGTCGTGGGTGGGGTAATGTCCCTTATGAGGCTTAAGATTTTGGGAAGCATAAACTATCGGCCTCTCCTCCTGCATCAGAACTTCGCCAAGTCCCCTTAGGGATGCATTAGTCTAAACTCTGTAATCAACCCGTACCCGAGGCAATGCCAAAACTGGTGTTGAAGTCAATCTAGTCTTTAACTCCTCAAATGTCTGCTAGCACATCTCATCCATCCCAAACAAAAGGTACCCACTTCCTTGTCAAATTTTTTAACTGCCCGGCTATCTTGGAGAACGCGTGAATGAATTGATGGTAGTACCCTGAAAATCCCAAGAAGCTGCGCACCTCAGTGGGTGTAGTCGACTACCCCCACTCCATCACGGCAAAAATTTTCCATAGGTCCACGAATATCCCCTGCTCGGACACAATGTGGCCCAAGAATTGTACTTCTCTAGACCAAAACTCACATTTCTCGAACTTTGCATACAACTGATGATCCCGAAGCATCTGTAAGACCATCCGTGGACGCTCTGCATGCTCCTTCGCAGTTCGAGAATATATCAGAATATCATCTATGAATATATCAAATCGATGAATACCGCTTGTGCATTGGTTTGCCCGAATGTCATCACCAAAAACTTGTACGACCCATAACGAGTGAGAAAGGATGTCTGTGAGATGTCTTGCTCTCGGACTCTTAACTGATGGTACCCCGACCTCAAGTCATTCTCTAAAAAATACGCAGCACCCCTCAGCTGGTCAAATAAATCATCTAGACATGGCAACGGGTATTTGTTTCGAATTGTGACTTTGTTCAACTCCCTATAGTCGACCCAAAGTCGTAAAGATCCATCCCTCTTCTGGATGAACAACACCGGAGTACCCCAAGAAAGAGTGCCCCTCCTAATAAACCCCTTCACTAACAATTTCTCAATCTGCTGTCGTAGCTCCCTCATCTCCAACGGAGCCATCCGATATGGAGTACGGGAAATAGGACTCGTGCCTGGGATTAGGTCTATTACAAAATAAATATCCCAACTTGGTTGTAACCCTAGAATCTCTCCAAAGACATCAGAAAAGTCTCTCATAACTGAAATGTAATCTAGTGTCACTAAAACCTCTGAAGAGGTATCCTCCCCAATGTAATATAAATGCGTGCTCAACCCACCCCTAGGGTGCGGCATCACAACTTTGTACATCTTTTTCCCTGGAATCGCGAAGATGATGAACCTCCCATAGCAATCCACACATGCCCTATAAGTGGCTAACTAGTCCATCCCCAAAATAATGTCGTACTCATTCATGTCAAGTACTAGTAAATCTTCAATAAAATTAAGACGGCCTATCTCAATACTGATACCCCGACACAGTGGCCGTATGGGTGCCCCTTTACCCACTGGCGAGTCTATATGAAAAACTATATCTGAATCAAAGTTTATCATACTCGTCTCCCGTGCAAACCCCATGCTAACAAAAGAGTGTATGTGACCAACATGACCAAAAATGACAAACATACCCTCAACTGCCTGTGGAGGTAGAGGCCCATCTATTGCTGTGACATGGTAGACCCAGTCATACTGCAATCACTGTTACCCCTAAGGTAGGGCTGCCAATACTGGAGCGACTGGTGCAGCGGCTCTCTGAGCTGGAATGGGTTGGCGTTGTCCCTGAGGCGCTTATCGTCCCTTAAAATCTCCCTATCCCTGGGTTCCTGGTTCCCTCGCATGCAATACTTCGAAGTGTGGCCCCTCTCACAACAAGTGTGGTAATTCCCTAAAAATAGACCCGGCTCAAAACCGTCAGCCCTGCTGGCATCTACCCTGATGTCTTTGGACCTGCTGACCTTTGTACTATTAGCCCTGCTGGCCCCGGTACTGTGGGCTCTGATGGCCCTGTCCTAGCTGACCCTTTCCCTACCTCTATGGTTCATTTATGCCCCAAACCCTCTTATATTGCTCGGCTGATGCAGTGGCCTTGTGCTGCTGGGCCCTAGATCCACTACTCCCACTCGTCTTACCTCCCTCACATTTCTCCCCTTTATTTTTCAGAAAACCTCTGTAATCTTGACAGTGGAGAAGTGTTTCATTAACCATCTGGTTATAAGTACTGAAGGTTGGATTCCACAAAAGAGCCTTCCAAATATGCCATGCCAACCTCCCAATAAATTTGTCCAACCTCATCTTCCCTGTCCGAGCGATGTGAATTCCTCCTCATACTTTGGAACAGTACGCCCTATGACACTCCGCTTAGTTAAATTCCGGTTGATCAGGCCTTTATCAAATTAAATCAGGATATACATATTGTTTATTCTTAGCACCACTGTCATGACATTATTAATTTCTAACCATCAAGTCTTTAATTACGTCGATGCCAAATTTTATCCTATGACTTAATCCTAAAAGTAACAGATATAACAAAATCCAAAAATAACCAACACAAGGAAACTCTAATCAAGCCACAAACTACTAAAAGTGTTAACCAAACAACACCGACTATACAAGCAATCCACAAACTTCAAAGCATGAAAAGAGTATCAGATACATGCCAAAGTAAAAGTATCAAGTACAAAACCAAGCGAAACAAGCCCAAAAGTACAACTGAAATAACCTTATCTAGAGGAGAATCAGATAGGTGTCTCAAGAAAATATCCTGCAGCACCCACATATATGGCAGCTACGCACTCTGCAAGAAGATCAGGCCTGGCGCCCCTGTGGTAGGACACCTAAAAGGTTTTGAAAAATAATTATAGCAAGGGTTAGAACCCAAAATATTTGAAAATATATAGCAAGTGAATTTAAATGCAGGAAATTAAAATGCAAGTATGCTCTTCATATTTAAGTTAGTGTTGCACTATCTCTTGAGGACACCTCACCCCTCCACTAATGTGCACGCCTAATGTAACTATACATGACCCATCTAGATAACTACCCCGTAACTTGTCTTGTCACATATATCCTACTATTTCCCACTATTCTATCCCGAGTGAGTTTAGTATACATTTTATAAGTTATTAATCACACTAACTTATTTAAGTCAATTCTCATTTGATATTATATAACAATCTCACAAGTTATATCATTTATACATTTCACACCATGTAATTACCCGTATATAAATTCACACGATATATACGTATCACTACATATCAACATTGATGCGCATGTCGGATATAAATGCAATCACGCTCGCATAGGAGGCGGCCATAGTACCCCCCGTAAGTGCCCGTTCCATACCATAACGGCTCACCCCTAATTATAGATTCTATAACATGGGGATTATACTCACCCTGCATTCGCTAGCCAGTGGACTCACCCACATCGTACAACCTCCTAAGATAGAATTAATATTGGTATGCTTTACTATAAATATTATTCACACAAATATTTATAAATCATATTATATATATACTACACATCACCGTATATATATTAAATCCCGACTACCGGTGTACTACATCCATACAGAAGCCTAAAACATGCAAGTCTACAATCCGACTTAATTTCAATTAATCATACACTAATTAATTTCATTATCTTGGTGTCACCCTACCAATTATATCCAAACTCTCTCCCTCGGCCCAAAATTCAAAGTTCCCAATCTATCATTCAATTTCATTCAATCAAGTCTACCCATTTAATTAAGAAGGTTTCAAATCACTCAATCATAAATATTAATTCTCTAATTTAATTAATTCTTTAATTAATCCAAGGCGTAAATATTCACAAACTTAAACCCGAGATTATAACCAGAATTGCAAATTTAACAAATACAGAAACTGTTCATCACAAAACACATATGACAAGATTCAACAGGTCGTTCAAGCAACCAGTCATGTCGTTTGAATGACACTAGCTATCGTTTGAACGAGATACCAGGTCATTCGACTGACCCTAGTATCTTTCTTCTTCTCCAATCTGCCCAGAAAAAACATTCCTCGATTAAAACAGTGAAAACCTCCATTATGTACAAATTTCACCCCCAAAACTTCCCAAGATTCATCCTAAATCCACCCATTTAATCTATTCTATCTAACCATATCAATTGGGGCATCAAATTAACCAAATCTTAACATCTCTATAGATTTATAACTCCTAACCATGAAATCCCCAACTTCTAATGAAAAATAAACCCTATCATATTAATTAGTTCCCACCTCCTTTAATATGAATAGGAAAATGCAAATTAACAATTGCAAATTTAACCACTTGCCTTAGATTGTAGAATCAAGTCCTTTGGATGAAGATGTTAGGTTGAATTCAAGGATCTCCTCTTGTTCTTAAAGTAATCTTCCAAAATCCCTAAATTCTCTTCTAATGGTTCTCCTCAAAGGCTCACCCCAATTTTAGTCTTCTAAAATGACATAATGTTTCCTTACCCTCTCTCAATTAGGGTTTATAACTCTAATCCCATTTCTGGGCCTGCGGGCCTTCTAAAAAGTGCCCAAACACTTAATTGGGAGCTCAATTGTGTCTAGAAAGGTCCCGAAACCCAATTTATACCTATGACCACTCATTTCTGTTTATTTGGACCATACTAGACTTACTCGTGCGTTCAAAATTGACATTCGGATTAATTTATAACATTCTCCAAATTCTTGACCTCAAAATGCGACACAAAATAGTCCAAATAATAAATCCTTAATTCGCAAAGTTAATAATTCCTCAAATAAAAAAAATGTCACAACTCACGAATTAAATCCCTCCCAATAAAATAAATTCTTTCTCTACAAAAATATTATTTAATTAAAGGTCCTTGAATTTACGGGGTGTTACATACTCCCCCCTTACAATGGAATTTCGTCCTAGAAATTCGGATAAGCCTAGTACTCCCAGTCTTAACTAGCTCTGTAATCACCTACTTTTAGCCATCCTACCTATTACTTAAGAGAATGTACTTAACCAGAGCGCCCATACACCCTGTACCCATGCTTAACTGCATGAAATAAAAACTCAGCTTTTACAAGCCTCTAAACCATACTATAACTTCAATCTCACAGTCATAACATTCGAATTACCCTCCTTTTGGCTTAAAGGTATACATAATCAGTCTTATGTTAAAAATACAACACACACCAATATGCCTTTACTATCACCCGTTTCCTTGCACGAAATTTACTCACGAGCTATAACTCCCAGCTCGACAATAAGTCCAACCACCTCGAATCACATTAGAAATGTCCTTATTCCCCTGGATTTCAATTAACAATTATATAACACATTTTAACATGCATAACCGTACATATATGCTAGACCCTATCTCATGTGAAACCTAGTAATGATAATTCATACCCTGGTACCGCGAACACCCACACTTTATACAACTATCCACTATAACCCCAAACTTTAGCTGCACAGTTAAAACTTGGAAAACATCCACATTACCCCCATAATTCTCGAAAGTAGCAATATCTCATATAATGAAACCTTCCTCTTAGTGTACCCCCACTCTCTTGTGGTTAACACCAAATAATCCCGTCATCCCACGGTACTTAAATATATACACACCATGGCTACTTCGGCCAACACACCCACAAATATCCGTCTCACTCGCGAATACTAGTGGTAACAAACCATACGTTGTGATGCACTCAATGTCACTTCCCAACTCACCCCCACACTTCAACGTTTTGTAACCCGAGGCACATCTTATTCTTATTCCTTCAAAATATACCCAAAATCATTGCTTTTGCGTCTTCTCCTCAAATCTTCTAAGTATCAACACAGTAGGGACTCTGACTCCTCCCAGGGTGACCATACACCCTATAACCTACAATCACCACCTACGTAACAATATTTACCTCACGTTCAACTCCCACATTCTTGTCGTGGTTATAACCTCCAAATATTTTTGGTGACCTTACCAATTTCTACACCATTCGTCCTTATATTGTCGTGCTTATCAACTCATGGTGCGAATCCCCTCAGTGTTTCTTTCGCAACACTTCCCACCTACACAACCAGAACACTCAAACTATGTTTCTAAACTCACATGACAAATCATAGACTCCTGTGTCTCTAAATGAGTCATATACTACTGCACTCGTGCTATCCCTAAGTCCTTAGCGCAAAATATCATTAACGCGCTAAATCTCTCCGCTCCACGACAACCCAACATACCCTGGATCTCATCAGTAAACTTCCTTATGCATTGAGATCCAATATAACTAAACAACTGTATTCTATGAAGTTTACTTCACACAATATTGTCGCGAGCTCAAACCTCTTTCAGGTGGGATATCACCAGAATATACATCCTGCCCTGGAATAATAAACACGATAGTCTTGCTATACTCGCCCACCATTCTAAACCCATCCATACCCATGATCAAAACCCATTCCTCGAATATTACCCCACAAACGAGTGAATCCTTAGAAAAAATATGAATCATCTCAGTGTACCCACTCGTTCCCGTATAGGTCGAACTGAAGAGTGTGCCGCTACTCCTTAGTAAATATACACATACTAGTGATATTAACAATACTTCCACTAAACTCATATCTCACGCAAATCTAGTACTAATACATTACTGTGATCTATCCTCATTACACAAAACAGACCCCAATCATCTCGGGATAAAACTCACACTTTCATTTACCCATAACAATTGCAATTCAAATGGTTCCTGGACATATCATCCTCGTCCTAACCAAGCTAAGACTTCTTTAACTATTGCCCTTGCTAGATATCCCTCTCTTGTCCCCTGACTTGATATGGACGAGATCCGCCCATGTGTTTATACTCTTTTACACATAAGTCACATCTCTGTGCCATTCGCCTTTCTCTGGTCCCACCGGCCTTGTCGGTGTTATCCTTCTCACGGGCCTGGTTGTCTTGACCCTAGTTTCTACACCTACATTCTTTTGGTTCCGCAAGTACCATGGGACTTGTTGATGGCCTTGAAGGCACTGACAGAACCCACCATCACTTGGTAGGAATTATACTAATCTCGATTATTAATCTGGGTCCTCTTCTGTGTATCCCTTCCCTTGGTGCCTCACTAGAACTAGAAAATTCACTCTAATCTTCTGATAGATTATATAACTCACTTAGCTCCCTTCTCTCGAGAGCATTGATACCAATTGTAAATGTATAACCTGGACGATAATGGCACCAATCATTCTAGTCAGATCTCATATCGGTGTTTGTATTTTCTACCCACGGTCTATTCAGAACTTACAAACCATGTTCGTTCTTCATATCCCTCTCATTAGTTACGAAGTTTGTGAACTTTGTCAACTCCTTCACCTCGGACCACTGTCCGTCCCTTTTTGGAAAATTATTGAAATTTCCTTTGCCTCTCTATTTAACCTCTGGTAAGAGGATTCGTATAAATCCACACCCTAACTCATTGTTATTCACAACATGTCCCCATAGATGTGGTGACTGGCTCCCGTCACCCCATACTGATCCTAAGAGCAAACTTCTTTCCCCGAAAATTTTGACTTGTGTGTCACTACACTTTGAGTTTTATCCTCGCACCATCATCCTATAGCCGTCTAATCACTATTTGCCCAAGATAACATTGTATCCCACCAAACCTAGTAAAATGAGGTCTGCCCAAAAAATCAGTCCTCCAATCACAATGTATATCTCCTACAATTCAAGTGAAAGAGCAACATACCCCCTGTCGATAACTCCACACACGCATGAGTAGGCTATTAGTTGTATCTAGAAATCCAACGACTCTGATAAAATGGGTCCTGACAAATGATTATGATGCACTAGTATAAAAAGAATTTTACTATCATGCTCTTGGATAGGCAACGTACCCATATAAGAAAAATTGTTCACCTGCGGTGCTGGGGAAATCAAAACATCGCGGGCATCGTACGCATGTCTATACTGCAACTGTCCCAACTATTGCAGAATCTGGGGAGCTGGTGCTGCTAGAGCTCCCTACACCTAATATCCATGTGGGGCACCCTGTTGCTGCCCCCTACATATCTATGGGCATTCCTTCCTCACATGGCCTATATGTACGCATGCGTAACAGCGCCTCTAATATTTCCCAGACTAGGTTGTCCTGGGTGGTTGTACTGGCAGATCCTATGCGAGCACTATTTCTTCAAGTGGTCTGGCTGGACACAAATGTAGCAGCTCCTCGGGGCACCCCTGATACGGGTCCTGCTAGCCGTGGTGGTCCTGAGGAATCGATTACTGGTTCGAGCCCTATTGGCCCTGCCTAAACACCTGTCCTCCAAACCTAAATCTCTTATAAGGATTTCCATAACGGTTATCATGTCCCTGCAGTTCTCCGCTAGTAGCTCCCCCATTATTCTTGACTTGCTGGCTCGGTTCTCCACTCCTCTTACTTCCCCTGCTCCAAATTCTTTGGGACTAACTATTTTGATACTGCAATAGTGTTGTAGTCACTGCTTGTGCTACAATTTCATCTATCTCTGTGACTGTCACCGTCACCAGTGGTACGTGGGGCTGTGGATTATCAAGATCCGAAGGAGTCTCTCTCTCTCCACCTCTGGAGGCTACTCTCGGGGGACCACCTCTTCCTCCCCTAGGTGGCATCTGAAAAGTAGGATGATTTATATTAGTTCATGATTAATACATGCCTTAAAATAGCAAAAGTGCGATCACTACAAACATACAGATGAGTCAACAATCCTAATAATAGGGCTCTATCTCAAATAACGCAATGCTGAAACTAAAGCAAGCCATACAGATCCTAGGGACACTAGAACTTGATTCTCTAGTACGCCCTATGACACCCCTCTTAATTAAATTCCGATTGATCAGGCCTTTATAAAATTAAATCAGAATATACATATGGTTCATTCTAAGCATCACTATCACAACATTATCAAATACTAACCACCTAGTCTTTAATTAAGTCGATGCCAAATTTTATCTTATGACTTAATCCCAAAACCAATAGATATAATAACAATCCAAAAATAAGTAACACAAGAAAACTCTAATCATGCCACAAACTACTAAAATTGTTAGCAGAACAACATCGACTATACAAGCAACCCACCAAGTGCAAAGTATGAAAAGAGTATCAGATACATGCCCGACTAAAAGTATCAAGTACGAAACCAAGGGCAACATGCCCAAGAGTACAACTAGAATAACCATATCTAGAGGAGAATGAGATGGCGTCTAAATTAAATATCCTGCAACACCCACATATACTGCAGCTACGCACCCTGCAAGAAGATCAGGCCCGACGCCCCTGTGGTAGGACACCTAAAAGGTTTTGAAAATATTTTTATAGCAAGGGTTAGAACCCAAAACTTTTGAAAATATTTAGCAAGTGAATTTAAATGCAGGCAATTAAAATGCAAGTATGCTCTTCATATATAAGTTAGTGTCGCACTCTCTCTTGAGGACACCTCACCCCTCCATTAATGTGCACGCCTAACATAACTATACATGACACATCTACTTAATTACCCCGTAACTAGTCTTGTCACATATATCCTACTATTTCCCACTATTATATCCCAAGTGTGTTAGTATACATTTTATAAGTTATTAATCACTCTAACTTATTTAAGTCAATTCTCAGCTGATACCCTATAACAATCTCACAAGTTATATAATTTATACATTTCACATCATGTATTTACCCGTATAAAATTCTCACCATATATACGTATCACTATGTTTCGACATTCACACGCATGTCGAATATAAATGTTATCACGACAGCGTAGGAGGCGGCCATAGTTCCCCTCGAAAGTGCCTGTTCCATACCATAACGGCTCACCCCTAATTATGGA
The DNA here is from genome assembly GCA_949130495.1 of Sambucus nigra. Taxonomy (NCBI): domain Eukaryota; kingdom Viridiplantae; phylum Streptophyta; class Magnoliopsida; order Dipsacales; family Adoxaceae; genus Sambucus; species Sambucus nigra. The sequence goes on from OX422224.1 coordinate 99,611,820, forward strand.
CGATATGGCATGGGGATTATACTCACCCTACATTCGCTAGCAAAGGGACTCACCCACATCGTGCAACCTCCTAAGATAGCATTAATATTAGTATGCCTTACTATAAATACTATTCACACAAATACTTATAAATCATATCATATATGTACTACACATCACCGTATACATACTAAATCCGAGCTACCGGTGTACTACATCCATGCACAAGCCTAAAACATGCAAGTCTACAATCCGACTTAATTTCAATTAACCATACACTAATTAATTTCATTATCTTGGTGTCACCCTACCAATTATACCTGGACACTCTCTCGGCCCGAAATTCAAAGTTCCCAATATCTCATTTAATTTCATTCAATTAAGTCTACCCACTTAAATAACAAGGCTGCAAATCACTTAATCATAAACCTTAATTCTCTAATTTAATTAATCCTCTAATTAATCCAAAGGGTAAATATTCACAAACTTAAACCCTAGATTATAACCATAATTGCAGATTCAACAATTATAGAAAGTGTTCATCACAAAACACATGACAGGTCTGAATCAGGGGAGGGAAGAAATCTGGCAGGATTCAATAGGTCATTAAAGTAATCAGTCATGTCATTCGAACGACAATGGTTATCGTTTGAACGAGATACCAGGTTGTTCGAATGACCCTGGTATCTTCCTTCTTCTCCAAATTGCCTAGAAAACCAGTCTGCCATTAAGACAGTGAAAACCTCCTATCTGTACACATTTCACAACCAAAACTTCCCAAGATTCATCCTAAATCCACCCACTTCATCTATTCTATCTAACCACATCAATTACATCAATTGGGGTACCAAATTAACGAAATCTTAACATCTCTACAGATTTCTAACTCCCAACGATGAAATCCCCAATTTCTAATGAAAATAAACCATATCATATTAATTAGTTCCTACCTCCTTTAATATGAATAGAAAAACACAAACTAACAATTGCGAATTAAACAACTCGCCTTAGATTGAAAATCAAGTCCTTTGGATGAAGATGTTGGGTTGAATTCAAGGATCTCCTCTTATTCTTGAAGTAATCTTCCAAAATCCCCAAATTCTCTTCTTATGGTTCTCCTCTAAAGCTCTCCCCAATTTTAATCTTCTAAAATGACTTAAAGTTGCCTTACCCTCTCTCAATTAGGGTTTATAACTCTAATCCCGTTTTTGGGCCTATGAGCCTTCTAAAAAGGGCCCAAACACTTAATTGGGAGTTCAATTGTGTCTAAAAAGGTCCTAAAACCCAATATATACTTATGGCCACTTATTTCAAACTATTTTGACCCTACCAGACTCACCCGTACGCTCAAAATTGACATCCAGATTAATTTATAACATTCTCCAAATTCTTGACCTCAAAATGCGACACAAAATAGTCCAAATAATAAATCCTGAATTCGCAAAGTTAATAAATTCCTCAAATTAGAAATAAATGTCACAACTCACGAATTAAACTCCTCCCAATAAAATAATTCTTTCTACCCCCAAAAAATATTTAATTAAAAGTCCTTGAATTTATAGGGTGTTACACGTCCCTACTACTTAAGCTCTATAAATTGGGTCCTCATCTTGTAATGTATAGATAGGGGAAAGTATTTCCCCTCGAATCTCTCCGAAAATTAGTCAATCGTGAGGTTGTCCCTCACCTAAATAGTCATAATCACCTTCCACCATTAAAGAGCGCCCCCTACCATCCCGAATTAAGCTAACATCTACTTCTGAACTGGCGTGCACTCCACCATCTACAAGTGCCTCTCGATGTCTTTCTTCCAATGACTAGCAGTCAAAATATCATACCCTCCTGCAAACTCTGGAGGTTGGCCCTTAATGAAGGCCTCCCTCACTCAGTCCTATGCATAGCCTGGTCCCTGTGCTGGAATAACCTCCTACTGTGGTGGTGGCTGATGAGGTGCCTGTGACGATGGGAAATGCTGAAGCATGGCTGCCATCGTCGTAGATACTGCCTGAGACAAAATAGTGGTTATCTTAGCCGGGGGTGATCAGATGTGGGGCATGTGGGGTCTATGAGGCCTACGGTGGCTCTGGGTGAGCCTCCTCCTCCCCAACTAATGGGACTACTCTCTTGGGTACAAACACATCTATAATAAGTAAATAGATACAAACCATCAACAATAATATGAATATCTAAATAGCATAACATAAATCTCTACCAACATGGAGTAAAAAGGTTCGGGCTTATGACCTTACAATGTTATAAATGAATAAATAACTAAAGCTGAGAATCACCTATGCTGGAACCAACTGAGCCGAAAATGAAGAGAAACTAAGGTCACAAGACTGCTATGCACAATCCCATTGTCCTTGTCTATGAGCACCTGGGGGAAACATATTTAAATTTGGGTCAAATCTCGAGGTGTGAAATAATTAACTTGAATAATATATGATTACAATAATACAGTCAATGCAAAATAAATACCCCCTTTTGTCACTCACATGTGCATAACACATCTCCCCTCATCTAAGTGAGATATTATTCGCACCCCAATACATTCCAATTATTAAATGGTGACATCATCTCAATTATAGAATGATTATATTCATAATTAATTGATTAACTATAATCCCCACATTTTGTCACACCCTGACTAATTAAATGCCGGGTAGCTACTCCTTTATCAAATTAATTCAAAATGCCAAGTTGGTCCAGTTAATAGCATCATTGTCGAAAACTTTTTTTTAAGATTACTAACCACCTAGTATTTAAAAAGTAAGTGCCAAATTTTAATTAAAGTCTGACTAACATGCAAAAAGTGTAATAAAGAATAATAACACCATTCACCATAATGAAGTAAAAAGAATAACCATCACATAATGTAAACGAAGTCTGGAGGAAAACTCCTCACTACAAATCCCACAACTGAAATAAGTAAACCGAAAACTAAAACAGTACATGCCAAAGTCTGAAAACTGTAATGGAAATGTAACTCTAATAGAAATGGGCAACATGCCCTACAACTGATAGATAATGAATCTGGAATCCAAGTGATAGAAGCGTCTACAAGAAAATCCCTGTAGCTTCCACAAACAGCTACCGCTCGTCACCTGAATGAGTATCCTATGCATGGTGTCCTTGTGGCTGGGCACCTAAAATGGTTTTACAAAGAAAAATAGATTTGAAAAGTAAACGGGTCAGAGCCCGAATGTGGAGTTATATTTTAAAAACCTGCAAATGCTTTAAAAACATTTAAAACATTAAATGCAAAGTACATGTTAGGACGTGCACTCACATGATATTCTCACCTCTCGTCTAACTATGCACTCCTAACGTAAGTACCAATCTATAACGACACAACCCACTAGCTAAGTGCCATCATATCTAGCTAGACTGTCATAGGTCCTACCCTTATTACTCGGTTCTATTAACATTATAACGCTCGTAATTAAGTAGGGGTTTAACGTAAACTCAGATGCTCAATACGCAATATATATCACTATTAGTTAACTCGTTATATTTCTCGAAACAATACCGTAATTATATTCACAACATTAACATGAAGGTTCCCATTAATTAAGTGTATATTATTCACAACATAAATATACAATACAAGCACCCCGAGAACTAAGCTGTGGTGCACACATACTCTGCTATCCATCCCGGTACATCACGTACATAAGGATTACATATTCCGAATCTCTCAGGAATAGTTCACAGATAACAACATCACAAACAATGGAGGCGAACACAGTCACATCACATGGGTCACGCACATACCTACGCTCCCACGATCAGCGGACTTATTAATATCCCAATAAGTCTTTCTATGACCTATGTTCATCAAGGTAACCAGTCTAAATCCAGGCAACACAAGGATTAGAGGGCCCTAAGCGAACGCAAACCTCCCGTGATAGCAAGTATGGTAGGTATGTCATACACACAATTCATATACCAATACTAAGTAAACACACATCTTAGTAATCCCGTAGTTTAATCGTAGTACATATCGCATTCTCGTACCAACTTATAATTATCACAATTTATATTATTCTGGATTATAATCATACGCGCCATAATTTATTCTCTCGTCGTAGTAGACACTCACGTCTCAACCCAAACCGTCCATTTAATATAACTCTCGTATATAATTTCCTTCTCATAAATACCCAAAAATCCCAATTCTATCATTACATCATCATCATAATGTTATCTATATCCTCGAACAAGTTTAGGGAACTCCAAAAATCAAAACAGTCCAAAAAGGCCCAAACTGCCAACTCGTTAGAAGTCTCGTTCGAACGAGACTGTTCGAACGAGATTCCAGTTCGTTCGAACGAACTGTACCTTCTAACGATATCTCGTTCGAATGAGATATCGAATGAAACTGCCCCTCGTTAGAAGCGATTGGTCAACTCGTTAGAAGCTCGTTCGAACGAGCTCGTTCGAACGACCTGGGTTGGTTTCTAACGAGCGACCAGCAGCGAGCCCAGAATTTCCAAAATCGTTTTTCACCCAATTTCTACTTCTCAAACCTCCTCTAAACTTCGTCCCAACTATGTTTTAAGGTCTCAAATCAATCCTAAACATATATAGTCACATCCTAACATGTTTTTAAGGGATCAATCCATCCTAACATCAATCAAATTGACAAATCTCTACACTTTTTCCCAATTATTCAAGAACATAAACCCTAACTTTATGAACCATGAATTAATCCAATATAATTCCGTTTTAATTTCTTCCAATCACAAATATCAAGAGAATAATCATCTACCTATCATTCTACATGCAATTATCCTCAAGATTTTCAAGTTCTATGTCCTAAACTACATGGATTTTCATATTTCACCAAGAATAAACATAAATTTGAATTATCTAACATGGAAAGAACATTCTCTGAAATTAAATGGAATTAAGTCACTTGCCTCGGGTTTATTTCTGATTTAGATGTTGGTTTGATGGAGTTTTTTCTGCAGAATTTCTTCTCTCTCCAAGCTCTCTTCTCCAATGGTTATGGTGGCTAGGGTTTGCTTTGGGAAGATATTAGAAAACCTAATTCTAATAACCTACGTAGCCCTCTTGGTTAATATGGGTTGGTTAGTGGCTTAGTGGGTCAAATCCACATCAGATGTAATTAACCAATTTTCGTCACATTTAATTTCCCAAAATACAAAATTACCAAAATACCCTTTATGACGCCGGTATGGCCTAAAAATACCCCGGAATCCAAACTACACCCCCGGCTAGTGTTTTCTGACTATCTCGACCCTTCCGGATGCGTTGGCGCACTCAAAACGACCATACGGATAGTAGAAATAAAAATCACTTTTATAATTAAAATAATATACCATGACGCGGCGGTCACACGCGTCTCAACAAAATTTCCAATTTGCCATATATTAATCTCACAACAAAATTTCATAATTCCAAATTCATATATAATCATATATGCACATAATCAAATACCAACTCGCATCTCGTTAGTATTTATAACCCGGATTAATATCCAATTAATATGCATTTAATTAATTAATCCCAAAAAAATAAATATAGCCAAAAGTACGGGGTATTACACATTTCAATTACCAACCTACATTAATTTTAGTCTCATCAGTATCAAATATAAGGCATAAACATCTATTATGCATTATAGGGTCAAGAATAATATTTACTGTCCACATCCTTTGAAATTTTAATTTTGATTTCCATAATATCCGGTGTAATTAATAACATATATCGTTCCATACATATGAAACACAAGGGCATCTACCGTTGGTGTCTAATTCGTGCTCTATCGGCAAGTCCATAGGAATCCCTTATCCTAAACGGACAACACAATCACACACAAATTAGGGATGGTCCTACGCAGGACACTTGTACATGGCCCATACCCAGCAGTGACACAGGAACGGTCAGCGCCAACCTTACCTCTAGTGGGTGGAGCCTCCACATAGTACCTATATGTCTTACACATCGTTAAGCCCACCTGTGCGGATGTGTGGTACGCGTCCCAACGCGCGAACCCTTAATCCGATAGGACAATCCACTGGTATTTCCACACACAAATATATATAGTAGTACATATTATTATCCCATATAATATGTAAAGGTAATTACTCTTCAATAATGAAAATGTCCATCCAAAGTTCAACCACATTCCATTAATTAATAGTTTACCATCTAATAAATTATTAATTATATTCCAGAAAAATAATTAGTTAACCATCCAGTTTAATGTAATTATTAATAATTAAAGTGTGGGTGAAATATTATTCCCATATTTCAGCAACCCCAAAAAAATTTCCTTATCCCCATTAACATAACTTTTTCTCTTAATTTTGTCACATAAATGATACTATACAATAGGATTTTAAGGGAGTTATTTGTTTCGAATCAAAAACCAAAGGGAAGAGATAAGGAACGTCATCCCTCTCGTCGCTCGAATGAAATACATGGTCGTTCGCGCAACTTCATATGTCGTTCGAACGACATGCGTGGTTGTTTGAACGATCGCATCGTTCTCACCCACCTTCGTCCCAAATTTCCCAGACCAGTTACCAACCAGAACGAATTAACAAAATTTGCAGCAACAATTCATATATCACATAGGAAGATTTATCCAACCTTTGTGTATTTAGGGCCAATGAGTTTCTACAGTTAGGATTTAAGACAATGAACCATTCTTCCAATTTTTAACGTTTCACAACTTCAGTCACAAAGGTATTAAATTAGGGATTTACAATCATAATTTAGTCCTTTAATTATCATAACATTTCCTACATTAGTCATTTACTTTGTCTCCAAATAATGATCAAAACTTAAGAAAATCTAACATCCAAAAATCAGACTTTCAATACTAAATTTCTAGGACTATCCCTACATGTAATTCATTCCTCAACATATGTGGTTCATCATCAAATCAACATTCGTATACCTCATTCCCAGAAATTTAAAAGAGATAAATATATGCATCAAGAAATAAAATTGTAGATCATAAGTTACGCAAGAAATTCTTGCCTTCAAACGGTAGAGAAGATGCCCCTTGAATCTTTCTTGATTTCTCCCTTCGTTCTAGCCCTTTTTCTCCTTTCTTTGGTGTTTCTCCCAATTCCTCCCTTAACTGCAACTTTTGGGTTTGTGGAATGATAGTGGGAGATTGGTTTACCCCCACTTAAACTCTAATCACTTGCCTAATTCCAAGTTGGACCCTAAGCCCAACTTTTGGACCCCCAAATGAGCTCGAATCTATTATCTAATTGGCCCAACACTTCCCCAACTTATATATTATTGACGCGTGAGCATTTTTAAAGGCATGAATAATCTAAACGAGCCCATATGTGTCTCGAAATGTGTTCTGAATTATTTATGCCGATAATAATTACTTTTAATTTGTGTTGCACATAAATTATGTATTTTCTTTTATCATATGCAATTATCATATTCATGCACTTAAAAATGAATCACACACAAGTATACCAAACAAGAAATTTCCACTTGACATTTTTCGAATGAAAATATTTATTTGGATCCAATTTCCAAAATAAATTATTTGTTCCAGAAAATAATTTTCATTATTTACTCATAAGAAAAATACGGAATATTACACTTTTTGATTGAATTTTTTAATGAAACTTCATGGATATGATCATGGAATATTACACTTTTTGATTCAATTTTTTAATGAAACAGTGAGAAGATCACATCCATGAAGTTTCACTAAAAAATTAAATCAATGAAGTGGCTGGCGCAAACCAAAAATTTCAACGGTCCAAAATACTTATTTATACCATTTTTTGATATATCACTTCATCTCCATGTTTTTTTATCGATTTTTTTGAAGAAAAAAATTGGATATGATTTTCTCGCCGTGGAGATCATAATGAGTCCTAACGGGAGACTTTCTGTATATATATATATATATATATATATAACACGTATGATAATAAGACGATACTTAAAAATTAAAATTTTATTAATGTTATACATAATGTTACTAGCACGGGTATATTAATATGCATAAATTAAATTAAACTAATGCGGACTTTCTACAAATAATAAAATATATCATAATAATGAAATAATAGGACTCTAAAATAGAGAAAACAGAGGTAGGAGAGGTACTTGACTCGGGATGTTTTTTATTGGGTATCCAAAGGTGACGCGGTTCACTATAAATCTGAGCTAACGTATTTCACCGCATAAAAATTCCAAGAAAGTTGATTTTTTGACCCATATTAAATGCAAGGAAAGCACCACAAAGGTCGTAAAAACTTGTCCCCACATTACTCGCAACAAAGTGCAGCAATAACAAATATTGTAAAAGAAAAACGTATTGACGCCATTAATATTAGGAGATAAAGAAATTGACACATCACTAATAGCTACCTAACAACATTCATTGTATAAAAAGATAATTAAGCTTGGAAGTATATTTTATCTTAGGCGTGTTTGTGGGACGGTAAAAATCCGTAATATACCATTGTGTACAGAAAAAAATTAGTAATGGTTTACTTTTTTTTTACTTATCGAAAATCGAAACTACCGAAACCGAAATTACCGATTTTTTTATGGTTGATTTTGATTTACACATTAAAAAAACCGATTTACCGAAATTACTGCTTTAAAAATAAAAAAAACATGAAATATCAAAATAATAGGGAAGACGTAACGACTTTTCTTATTGTCAAAATAATGTTGTGTACTGTAAGGACATTTTTGTCCATTGTCAATATGTATGTCGTACGCCATTACACCGTTGAAGAAATTCAAGATCGCATCTCCATCAACGGATCCGAATATCAAAGTGTCTTCAACATCATAACCTCTGTGAGAATGAACTTGGTAATTTTTTTTTAAGTCCCTTAAAGTTTCATACTTAGTATTGGGAAACTTTTATAAAATGATTTTATAAAAATAAGAAGTAAGTTTTTTGAAGCAAAATGAGGTTTTTAAAAGAATTTTGTTTTCTCGTAAATCGGACCGATCCGGTTAATTTAAAAATGAACCGATCCGCCACCGGACTGATCCACATCCAAATCGGACCGATCCGCTTTGCACCAAAAAATAGAAAATCCCGGATCGAAGCCAAACCGAAGAAGCCTTTTTAAAAAATGAACCGATCCGCAGCGGATCGATCCGGCATCAAAATCGGACCGATCCGGTCTTGATAAACTCGAACATATCTGTTTAGATTTTTTCCACCAATTCAAGTTTCCTATAAATATACCTATTTCGGTGGTGTATTTTTTGGAAGTCTTTGAGAAAACGTTTCTAAGAGTTCCAACACAACAACACTTCTATTTTTTATGTGCTAAACATCTTTTTAATTCACAAACAAAAATCCCAATTACTTGTGTGAATCTTTTGGAACCCTAGAACACAAGCTTTGCTATTGTTCAACCTTTGTGGGGACATCTTTGAAACCGAGAGATGCGTGTAATTGCTGAGAGAGTCTCTACAAAGTGTTATGGCTGTGTGTCATTGAGGAGAGCTGCGGTTCTTCCTTTGTTGTTTGGGCTGCGAGTCCTTGGAGGGTGCTGCGTGTATTCTCTTGCTGAGTTCAAGACTGCGTGTCTTTGTGGGTTGGCTGCGCGTTGATCCATTGTATATTTCTCTATGTAATTGTAAGTTGCGATTTATATATTCATAGTGAAATAAATGTTTTACCCGAAAGGTTTTTTTTTCCCGAAATCTGTGTCTCAGCATATTTACTGTGTTGCATGCTTTATTGGTAATGGGTTAATTTAGATGCATGTTTAGGGGCTGTCTTTAATTGATTAGACTCTAATTAAACAAGGGTTACTTGAAAACTTGCGAATTTAATTTAAATCATTATCACACGTCATATTTTACATGTACTCCTCTTGGATATTCTATTTAATTGTTGTTTATTTGATCCTTTTGATTATGTTTTTTAGGTTTGATACCAGACTAGCATTGAGAAACACATGATTCTCAATCATTAAAAGCTCCATATACGTGAAAGTACGAGTAGATTTGAAGTTACTAATAAGCCAAAATTGTTAAACCAACGTAATGAAAATAGAATCTTTTATGAACAATTTACAATTAGGTTCTTGGTAATAATTTTTAAATATTTAAGGATAATTTACAATTAGGTCCACTTGTTATGTTACTAGTGTGAACTTCAACAAAAAAAGAATTAGTGGACCTAAATCTTTAAAATTTATCAAAATTCTTTTAGTATTTAAAATTTGTTTGTGGGGATATAAGAGTACTTTCCTTAGTCTTTATTTAATCAACCTCTACATGCGGTTTATATATATGATCTTGAGTGTTGAGTGTAGTATTTAAGAGTTTCACATCGATTGTATTTGAGCAATTACGTACTATTGCTCCTTATAAATAGTCTTGAGTACACTTGAACAAATTATTTGGGAAAGTTCTATAAAGCTAATCCATTTTAAGTTCAAATCACTTGTTAAAAAGTGGACTGACTTTAGTGCGAAAATTTGGTGGACATGATTTTTTTGATAAAAATAATTTGACTAAATACAAAATGATGTTAAGTAGGGGTGTGTTTCGGATGGATCGGATCGGAATAGGGGTGTTCGGAAAAAAATTCCAAAATTTTCAGAATTTAAAAATCCTTTCCAATTCGAAAAAAATAAAAATCAAAAAATCATTATTTTTCCTATTTGACTGATTCGGAATATTCGAAAATTTCAAAATTTTTATTATTCGGAAAAATCTCGGAATACTCGGAATTATCAGTTATAATATTTTCGAAAAATATCAGAAACATAATTTTTGAGAAGGATATTTATAAAAGATGAACATCATCCTTGGATCAAAAGGACACAAACTAACAGTTCATAAATGGGTGTATAACAGCTAAATGGGTACCAACACCTAAACGTATAACAACTAAATGGGTACCAACTATTCGTAAAAGGATACTAAATCTGCATAATAGCTAAATGGGTGTATAAATAATAACATTTCAACGATTCATAAATGGGTATACCAACTACCCATTCATGGCAGCTTCTTTGATATATGATTTTTGGGTGTGAAGGGTGATGGAATTGTGTACTCTATCTGGTTCTGATATACAGTAACAGTATAAAGATGCAATATGGGTAAATTCCATACAATATACACAGCGATGTAATATAAAGATGCAATAGTATAAAGATGCAATATACAGACAACAGCTAAATGGGTGTACCTTGGTATCTTCCATGCAGAGAGTCTCTATAGAGAGAGAGAAAATGAGATCGGAGAACCTCCGCCGTTGGTAGAGAGAGAGGGAGAGAGAAAGTGAACTAGAACCGAAGAAAGAGAGAGACACGATTGGGTTGGGAAGATGAGAGGAGAAGAAAAAAAGTCGTATGTTGTTTTTGTTTTAGGGTTAGTTCGTGTGATGTAGTTATATTAACGATTGAGATCATTTTAAATAGAGGGTCCAGATTAAACTAATAAATTATATATATATATAAATGGCAGTAAAAATGTATTAAAATATATAAAAATATTATTATTTCGAAAAATATTTTGGATAAATCGGATCGACGTGATATTGGAAAATTCGGATCGGAAATTCGAAAATTCGGAATTGATATATGATTTCCAATTCTATTCCAATTTTTTTTGAAAAAATCGGAATCGGAAAATTCGAAAATCGGAGATTTTAAATGGTGCCATAATCAGAAAAATTCGGATCGGAAAACAAAAAATTCGAAAGTTCGGAAATAACTGACACCCCTAATGTTAAGCCTTATTTTTAAGTTATTTTTTTATTAAAAAATTATGCTATTTTGGTGATCATCATTTTGATCAAAATATTTTTGACTAAATAAAAAATGATGTACCCTAGTTATTTTTTAAATCTAATAAATTTAGTTGGGCAAAGCTGTAAATATAAATTTTACCGAAATTACCGATTTTACGATGGGTTACTGCAAAATATGTGGTACGGTTTTGGTTTAAGTAAGGTTGTACCGGGTGGTACAAATGGTAAATTTGGTTTTAGCTTACTAGAATCGATTTGGTATTTGTTTTTCCTATTTACCGATCAAACCGACCTGTACCCAACCGTAATTTATCTACACAAATGTATTACATGTTCAATAAGAATAGAAAATAATACAAAAAACCTGATGCAAAAAGAAGGGATGTTATACTAATAAGTAGAATGAAACCCGAGATATTTTGTGTGGCTTGGAAAACATTAAGACAACATATTAATTTAAAATAAAAGAGCGATTCTACTATAACGGAAGCAATGATCGAAAACGTGACGGAAAATTGGAAAGTGGGGCCATGAGAGTCATTGCAGATTTCTTTCTTTTTTGTTTTAATTTTAAAAGTCTACATTGCTATCACGCAAGGAAAAAAAACACACTTTCCTTTCACTCCCAAGTTACACAAATAAAAATATGGATTAAAATTGTACTTAAAAGTCACCCTAAAAAACTCACCGTCTATTTTTTACATTGTTTTTTAGTCCAACACCACTTTTTTTATACACACTCCAAAAATATTTTTTATACACTCCGAAACGATACGAAATCTTTTTTTTTTGCCTGAAATTAAAACTACTCAATTAAAAGTCACATTCTAATAGGACATAAAATCTTTTTTTAATGAAATACTAACACGATCAAAATAAAAGTGACATGACATCACGCGACATGATATATTTTTCTACCTATCTCGAACACGACCCAAGTAAAACTGGCACAACATAAAATATTTTTTAAACGAAAAACGAACCTGACAAAAATAAAAATGTCACGACATGAAAATAAATATAATATTTCATGCCGTGTTGTATCATTCTGTGCCGTTTCTAGTATAAAAAAGATTATGTGTCCTCTTTTAGTTGGGTTGTGTTAGCATTAGGAAAAAAATTGTGTTGTCTGATTTTATAGTTGTGTTCCTATTACGTAAAAAATAAAATTTCGAGTCCTGTGGTTTTTGAATTTGGTCGTCTTCATATTGGGTAAAAAAATACGATTTCATGTCCTTTTGCATTTATTTGGGCCGAGTTAGTGTTCGTTAATTTCATGTTGTATCGTCTCATGTTTTAATTGAATTGCATTAGTGTTGGATATAAAAAATACAATTTCGTGTAGTGTCACATTCACATATGGTTCGTATTCGAATTAATTAAAAGAAAATTTAAGTTATCTTACGTTTAATTAGATTGTGTTCGTATTGGCACATGTTTTACCACATACAGTATTATCGTTTCATTTTTTACCCCATATATATATAATGTGTTGCGTTATATTCTATCGCGTTGTGACGTCTATTGCGCACTTTGACATTATAATTACTTTTTTCACTTATTTAGTAAGTAAAAATATAAAATAAATTCATGGTTCCTATCATATTTATATAATTACTTCAAATCCAAAATGATTTTAAAATTTATATGTAGACAAAGTAAGTGGAATTATTCTTGTTTGCAATTATTGTCCGGAAGTAGATATGTTTAGATTTGGAAACAGAAAATAACAAATTTTATCAAAGTGAAGGCTTTCAAGGAGAAAAGTAAGTGAAATTTTATCAAATTGGCCCTGTATGCAATTATTTTTGTGACCCATCTTTTTCTTTTTAGTGTTTGGGAGATAAATGGCTGTGAATCATTAGAGTTGGGTAACTGTAAAACCAGGTGAAACCTATAGCAGAAAAAATTGGAGTGGGACCACATCACATTTTGTCACCAATGACTTCTATCTCTGTTTATCGGTTTTGGTGGAACGTGTGAAAGGCATGAATTTTTCAGATTTTTTTAATAAATGTATGATTATTACAATAGTTGATACGAAAATGATAATTTGTGATTTTAAGACACATTTTATAAATTTTAAAATAGTAAGTATTAGAGTTTTATATGAGTATTTGTATCTTATTAAATATATATCGAAACTTTGTTCCTATTGTTCTTGGATTTTTAATGTATATACTTAACACACATGTCATCAGGACCCTAATTAATATTAGTACGTTTAGGCGTCGTTCAATAAAAATCAAATTCCAAATCAAAATTTATAAAGTTTAAAAACTGTAAAATTCTCAAGTTTAAGATTGTTTGATTGTCTAAATTTGTTTTGAAATTTTTTTTTCATGCACAACCCCTTCTAATCACAATATACAAAAATTAACTTTTTAATAGCTATTTTTACTGACTCTTTATAAAAACTAAAAAATGTTCTATATATTATAAAAACTGTATTTTACAAAAATAAACTTTTTCAACTGTTAAAAATTTATCGTTTATATAGAAAATTATACATTTTATTTAAATACTGTTAATCTTTTTATAAAATAATTTTAAATATAATGTACAGTTTTCTGACATAATTTTAATAGATAAAAATTTTTATTTTTGTAGAAAAATAGTTTTTTTATATATTATATAGAGCATTGTTTTAGTGATTAGGAACAAATTTTAAAAACCACAATTAAATTTTTTATAAAAACAGTTGAAATGTTTTTTTAAATAGTTATAAAGTTTAAAATAGTTTTTATACCAAAAATATATATTTTTTAAAAACAGTTCTCTTTAATAAACAATATTTTTATAATCAAGACGATTTATAAATTTTATAAATGTTTCTCTAATAAATAAATTAACTGTTTTCATATATATATATATATATATATATATATATATATATATATATATGGGGTTTTCTTCCTTTTTGTCTGACACTAAAAGTAAGTGACGGATAACTCATTTAATGTAAATGTGGAGTGGGGAAAGATTCTAATGGAGTGAGAATAGTGAGACTCTATTAGTATGGAACAGGTGAAAAACATGTATTTTTCAGAATTACAATAATTAATATAAGTACGTTAAGGCGTCGTTTAATAATAACCAAATTCTAAATTAAAATTAAAAAAATTAGAAAATTGTGAAAATTTTCATCTTTAAGGTTGTTTGATTGCCTAAATTTATCTTGAAATTTAGTGTTCATGTACAACACCCCTTAATCACAATTTGGCACATTTGGGTGACAACCAATTCTTTGGGGGAGATCTTTGTTTGACACATTTGGGTGACAAATCACTCAATTTTTTTTAAAACTCTATATTAAGACACCATGCCCAATTAAATAAAGGGTGATCAGTCCTGTACCAATTTAAAACATAATGTTCGGTTGGTTCATTCTTAGCATCACTGTCGAAAAACTTTTTAACATGTTAATCACCTAATATAAAATTAAGTTATGTGTCAAAACATTTCCAATTTTAGTAAAACCAAGTAAATCCAATTTCATTCAATCCTAAAATATAAACCATTCACCACACATAGGAATATAATAAATACTGAACATGAGTCAAGTACTGAAATAAATAAGACTGGGTAAAACCTCCAAGTTCAAAAATCCAAACCATAAAATAAACTGAATACAATATCTCTGATGAAGGACTAGAAGTGAGCGTCACATGCCCTAGATAAGAAGTCTAGATGAAACTGAATGGAAATGATAGATGCATCTACTGGAAGGACCTACGGCTTCTACAACAGCTGCATCACGTAAAGCCATCCCAATCTCTAAATCTGGTACCCCTCTGACTGAGCACCTGATATAATATATATAAATATATATATATATATATATATATAGCAAAAGAGAGAAGAGATACAAGAAACGGGTCAGAGCCCGAGGTTTAAAAATGATTTAACAAGTGTTAACGCAAAAATTCTCCATCTACGAGGACCAATTAGAAAAGGACACATGTCATCCTACGTGGTAATATTCGACACCCGAGGAGAGTTGGTCGGCATCCGAGGAGAATTGGTCGGCACCCGAGGACTGTTAGTCGGCACCCGAGGAGAGTTGGTCAGTACCCGAGGAGAATTAGTCGGCACCCGAGGACAGTTGGTCGGCACCCGAGGAGATTTAGTCGGCACCCGAGGAGAGTTGGTAGGCATACCAACCAAGAAGATTAAAGGATAACTATGCATTTAATGTGCATTAATGAAGATGACAGCGCATTTAATGAGCCTTAATGTACATTTATACTGTATTAATAGATGACAACACATAGCATACCAAGAAATTCAACAATTAGATTCGTTGAATGTAGACATAAATGTCTACATACAATGAATCTCTTTATCTCCCATCACTATAAATACATGTATCCCCTTAGCCAAAAGGGAGGAGATCCGGGGGAACCTAGAAACTCCATACACAAGATACACATCCTTTCTCTCTCTACACCCTATGGTGCTATTTTAAACCTCTGGGAATAAAATAACAGTGGACGTAGGCTTTATTCATAGCTAAACCACTTTAAAAATCTTTGTCTCTTATGTGCTTGATTGGATTGCTTTCATCTATTTATCTGTGATCATAAAAATGGGATTCAGTCCAGTTTTTTGCATCAACAGATTGGCGCCGTCTGTGGGAACGTGTTACAAGCATTGTTCTCCATCAAAAGCTAAGTTTTTATTTTCTCTACGCACAATCAATTATATATTCTACATACATATTTTGATTCAATCATGATTTTTATGTTTATATACATAAATTAATTGGCCAATTTTTATCTGCAAAATATTGCATATCATGCTTTTAAAATCATAACTGTTAGATTAATTCTTATTTAGAAATCTGAAAAATAATGGATTTCATAAATCATAAATTTTTGCTTGATTCTCAAGTTTCAATTTTATATCATGGAATAAATATTTTAAATGATTACATATACCAATATATATGACGGTGGTAAGATTTGATAATTTTCATTATAAATTTTGTAAGATCTTTGATGTCTATTCAAATTCCCATCATATTTTTAATCAGAGAATGTGAAAAGGTTAAAGACAATAAAAAGTTTTCTCATGGAAATCATGACCCAGATCTATTTTCTCTCTCTTCAAGTTTGAGTCTCTTTGTATTCATTTTTATGAACTATATACTTAATTTGGTTCATCTTCCATCTATGTCAATAAAGTCAAATTGATTGATTTTGGATATAAATTTGGTAATAACTTCGATCATTCACCATATTTTTATCTCTCCAAATAGGGAATAGGAAGGGATCAATATAAAAAATAATTTTCTGTTACCTGAAAAATCATTACCCACCTCTTGTAAACGCTGATCAGTAAAACAATCATGACCATATCAAGACTCTGGGCACAAATTTGATATGTTGGCCCCTCATTCATCACATCACAGGGTTTCTTTGTCGAAATCACACGATCTAGTGGATTAGATAATTATTCATTTAATTAACATTCTTAATGCTTAAATTTTACATCGAATGTTATTTTTCTGATCTAAGGATTCGAGATATTCTGGTCAGCCATCTATAATGTTGGTCGGCATCATCTTGGGCCATATTTTATTAAAGAGAAGCTTAACCAGACCATTTTTGTTTGTCGGAGATAAGATGTGAAGATCCATCAGCAACGTTGAAATAATTTTATCCAACTATGAGGTATCTTATTATTGGCCGGAGCCCTATATTGTAGCTCGATGGAACCAATTACAGGTCGACGATCATCTACTTCTTGATCGGCGACATCTCAGTCTTGTTCGGAGGGTTCAATTTACTGGTCGAAAACTATCCAACCATCCACTTTTTGGTCGGTGACATCTAATGTTGTTCGGTGCTGTCAATGCACCATTTTTGTTGATCGACGAAATCGTTCTGTTGGTCGGGGACCATTTGCTTCTTGGTCGGCACCATATATTCTACATCCTGAGACGTCCTCAAATGTTGGTCGGCAGCAGTAGAATCTTGGGGGCTCGGGCAGCTTATTAAAATTCCATAGGGACGAGATTCAATCCCGACGAAAGCTCATCCACAATCGTAAACCTCTGGAAACTATTATTGCTCGACATCAGGCAATTTTGCCTCGACATATCAGCCAACATATATTATTTCATATTTTGAAATTGATATTTTATTGCCCGAGCATATACATATCATATATATTGATTAGATTACTAAATTATTCTCATGACTAATCAATTCAGCCTACACATATGGTAGGGCAAGTTATTAATTTTTACAGGTACAAGATTTGGTGTCGACGAATGCTCGAAAATAATCTTAAACTTCTGGAGAATATTATCATTGCTCGGCATTATGAAATTTCACCTCAGCGAGGCATTATATATTTTATTATTACTTGGAGATATCGGCTCAAGTACAAATTATTCTATATCCCTTGGGATTCATATTGTATATTCATCTCAACATGGAACTCGGCGAGATACTTATTATCATATTCAGCTCCGAGAACTATAAAATTTATTATATGTCACCCCCAACGGATAGTTGGTCGGGGTAATTCTTATTTATATGCAGGCCCAGCAAAGTTCTCGGCCATATTCTTATGTTCTGGAAAATATTATTCTTATTCGGCATTATGCAATTGTGCCTCGACAAGATACTTATTCAGCTTTGAGGAGAATTACAACATTCGTTGTATTTCACCCCCAACGGATAGTTGGTCGGATAATTCTTATTTATATTCAGGCCTGACAACGTTCTCAGCCATATTCTTATGTTCTGGAAGATCTTATTCTTGTTCGGCATTATATAATTCTTCCTCGACAGATCAACGAGGAACTTTATTATTCTTTATATCTATTTGGATGCATATTCTATTCTTATTTCAGCATGGAGCTCGACAAACATTTATAATCATATATTCAGCTCCAAGGAGGTCTTCAACATTTATATTATCTTATTCCCAACAATCTGTTGGTCAGCTCCAAGGATGTCTCCAGCATATATTATCTTATTCCCAATAATCTGTTGGTCAGCTCCAAGAATGTCTCCAGCATATATTATTTTATTCCCAACAATTTGTTGGTCAGCTCCAAGGATGTCTCCAGCATTTATTATATCTTATTCCCAACAATCCGTCGGTCAGCTCCGAGGAAGTCTCTATTATTTATTATCAAAAATCTATTCCTAAAAATGCCAACTAAGGTTGGTTAGGAAGTAAATGTATTCCTAAAAATGCCAACTAAGGTTGGTTAGGAAGTAAAACTATTCCTAAAATGCCAACTAAGGTTGGTTGGGAAGAAAAAATATTTCCCAAAAATGCCAACTAAGGTTGGTTGGGAAGAAAAAATATTTCCCAAAAGTGCCAACTAAGGTTGGTTGGGAAGAAAAAATCCACCAACTCAGGTTGGTCGGAAATAAGAAGCTGTCAACTACAGTTGGTCAGAAACATTTTATGAGTATGTGAAAGCGATCAAGCAAAAAGCATTCAAAGTTCACATTCCACACTTGGGGGCTTCTTTTAAAAATTCAGTTGTTCATTCGGTGGCACATTCTCATAACATCATACAGTCGAGCACCAAATTCAACTCCAAAAACATACATAGTCGGGGCCCTGACTAATTATCATTCAGAAGTTGTTTTTCTTGCTCGAGAATTAGTTCGGGAGGCTATTGAAGTTCAGGAGATATATTGAAGTTCAGGAGGAATATTGAAGTTCAGGAGGCATATTGAGGAGTTATTATGCACATACTATTGAAGTTCAGAAGTCAAATTCAACATCTACAACACTGAGATCTTTACTACTACTGTCCCGACCAACATTGAAGAAGAAGTTGTATGAAAATGTTTCGAAGTCCACCACTAGCTTGGTACTAATCAGATTGAAGAGTTGGGTTCAAAATCTAGTATGTTACTCGACAAAGTATTCAGAGGATCATAAATCAGAAGAATCAAGCACGTGAAGTTATCACTCAGTTGCTCGGCACAGGAGGCAGTTGGTCGGCTAGCAAACCAATCAACATACTTGAAGATTATGACAAGCAACAAGCTGCATACTATGGCATGGCTGCATCTAAATTCCCAGGGGTGATACATAGCGCATGGAGTTCCTCAAAAGAAATATTAGCAATCATCGATCAACCTGCATCATACGTAATCCAGGAGATAATGCACTTTATGTTGAACAAATCAAGAAGGTAGATCAAGAATTTCACGAGCACCGAGCAACACTGCAGAATAAATACTCCATCCTTTCATGTAAACCATCAATCATGGAGCATTGGGGGCTTCTGTTAACGCAAAAATTCTCCATCTACGAGGACCAATTAGAAAAGGACACATGTCATCCTACGTGGTAATATTCGACACTCGAGGCGAGTTGGTCGGCATCCGAGGAGAGTTGGTCGGCACCCGAGGAGTGTTAGTCAGCACCCGAGGAGAGTTGGTTAGTTCCCGAGGAGAATTAGTCGGCACCCGAGGAGAGTTGGTCGGCACTCGAGGAGAGTTAGTCGGCACCCGAGGAGAGTTGGTCGGCATACCAACCAGGAAGATCAAAGGATAACTATACATTTAATGTGCATTAATGAAGATGACAAGGCATTCAATGAGCCTTAATGTACATTTATACTGTATTAATAGATGACAACACATAGCATACCAAGCAATTCAACAATTAGATTCGTTGAATGTAGACATAAATGTCTACATACAATGAATCTCTTTATCTCCCATCACTATAAATACATGTATCCCCTTAGACAAAAGGGAGGAGATCCTGGGGAACCTAGAAACTCCATACACAAGATACACATCCTTTCTCTCTCTACACCCTATGGTGCTATTGTAAACCCCCGAGAATAAAATAACAGTGGACGTAGGCTTTATTCATAACCGAACCACTTTAAAAATCTTTGTCTCTCATGTGCTTGATTGGATTGCTTCATCTATTTATCTGTGATCATAAAAATGGGATTCGGTCCAGTTTTTTGCATCAACAACAAGTATTTAAAACTAGTTCTTAAAACAAGTGATGAATAGAACTTTTGCGTGTATCTTTTTCTTTTGTCGTTGTTGTAAAAGTCCTTCAAATCAAAACCTCAAATACCTACAAAATAATATCAACTCAAGTGTAGAGGTAAGTAAGGGTATCAATCCACTTCCAAGGGGGTAAGCTAGAGAAAAATTCAATTGTAATTCACTTTTTATTTTATTTTTGTGCTTTTTCACTTTTCTAATTTTTTTTAGCTTTTTCAAATATTAAAAAAATTGGGTGAGGTGATGATTTAAACTAAACTAAACTAAATGTGATATGATAACAACTAACTAGAAAGTTACTAAAATAAAAAATAAAGTCTAAACTAAAACAAGAGTTAAAGTGAGGTAAATAATTTTGAGAACAATCAAGGAGTGGGATTAGACCACAAATTTTATCTATTCTAATTAATTAATTTAATTAATTGAATTCTCCCAAATTAATATCAATATTATAAATCAACTCTCGTTGCAAGTGTAATTTTAATAGTAATCTTTTAGAAAATTAAGTTTAACACCCCACAACTCTAGAAAAAATAGATATATACTCCTTTTAATTAATCACCCGCTAGGATCGATCGATTAAAAGTTATGTAAATCTTAGAAAATAAATTTAGAGTTGAAATTCAAGTTATAATACCCCACTTAAGAAACGCCTATCTCAAGTTCGAATCTAAAATGGATATTATAACTAGAATTTTGATTTTCTTTTGAAAATCATTTACCCTCTCTCGAGGCGTAAATTTAAGGGTGAGGGGTAAAAAATAACATTCAAAGGAAATTTTCAAGTAATCAAACTAATTAAACTAAAATAACATCAAATAAGGGTTTCCCGCCCCCCCCCCCCCCCCCCCCCCACACCTTGAAAGGGGATTTAGCCTAACATGATATGAAATTTGAAAAATTAATAATGAAGGCAGCTAAAATAAAATAGAAGGGAATAGAACAAGCAAACCAAATCTCTTTGAGAAAGTCGAACTCTACTCTTCCAAATTGAAGCATACAATCCCTCTAATTGAGCATCCAAGTGATTTGAAATTAAATATCCACTCAATTAACTCTCTTACAATATTTAAACTCACAAATATCTAACAAGAATAAAAAGAATAAAATAAAACTATTTACAAATGTTGTTTTTCTCTACAATTCTCTCTCTAAAAATTCCTATCTAAAAAGCCTCTTTCTTATGGGGTCTTCATCTTCATTTATAGTAGGCACATGGAGCATGAGGGTATTTTTGGGAATGGACTTGAGTGTGCATGGAAATGGTGAGATGAGTGTGAGGTCACGTGGGTGAGGGGGTGTGGGCATAAAATCTGATATGGTTAAAGGGGTAGCTTTGGAAATTGGGGTATAAGTGGTAGTTGGGGGTATAATGGGAAAATGGGTTAAATGGGTTTTAAGAATGTGGCATTTTGACTTGGGTCTTTTGTTTTATTTTGGTTTTGGCTTGGTTTATTTGGCAGGTGGCAAAATCGTGAGAAGAGGAGATATGGAAATGGGTCTTGGGTTGGATGAATGGGGAATGGGTTTAAGGTGGAACAAGTGGGGTGAGTTGCTGTCGGGTTGAAGGGTGTTGCTAGATCTATGGGTTGTCGGGCAGCCGAATATGGGTTTTAAGGGGGAACATCGACGGGTTGAATGGTCGGTGTTTGGGAGCTCTGGCGAGTTCCTGGTTCGTGACAGTTGGAATGGGGGTGGCGGTGTAGTTGGGCTACGGGTTAGGGAGGATCGGGTAGAGGTAGGTTTCGCCGGAGGTGGTAAGGCTGGCCGACGATGGTTGCCAGCGGAGCTCGTGGGTGGATGAGGTGGCGGGGTCTCAGGTCTGGTAGCGCCGGAGTTGGGATGGGCGGCTGGGCTTAGGGCCACGATGGGGGTTTCGGGTAGGGACAGTAGAGAGAAGAGTGTGAGGTTGAAGTTTGGTAATGGAGGGTTGATGAGAGAGAGAGAAAGAGGTGTTTTGGGGAAGAAGATGAAAGGGGAGTTTGGGTGTGTGAGGGTGTAGGAATTTAGGGGGTGTGTGAGTGAGCGTGTTTGGGTGTGTGTGTATGTTTAATTTGTGACCCTAAATAAATAATACCGACTAATAAAAATAAAACTCTACAAAATAAAAATTCTACTTCTAATAATAAAATAAAGACTCAATTAAAAAATGAAACTAAAAAGAGAAATAAAATTAAAAAAAATCTAATAAAACTAAAACTAAAATCCTAAATAAATGTAAAATCAAATAAAACTAAAAAAAATAAATGAAATCCTAAAAAAAAAAATCTAATCCTAATAAAAATAAAACTAATCAAAATCAAAGTAAAATAAAAATAGAAAATAAAACCTAGAAATCCAAAATAAATAAAAAATAAATCCTAAAAATAAAAATGACTCAAACTAAAAATCTCAAAAAAATTAAAAAGGGACAAATTAGACACACACGGGGTTTGGGGTAGGTTTAGGCTCAGTTTCGGGTAGGCTAGGATACGGGACAAGGGTATTTAGAACCATTTGAACTGCAAATTGCCTGAAAATATAGCTTTTGACACCGCAACTGCAATTAAGCATGCACAATGAATATTTAAGCGCATAAGACCCAAATTGCCGAGAATTAGCAACTAAAGCACATCTATTTGGGGTATAAATTGTACAGTTTTGGGTGCTTATCACACCACCCCCAAATAGAGCATTGTTAGTCCTCGAGCAATAAGATAGAGAGAAAGAGAAAGATATGAAACCAAAAGTGTACCACTTTTGCGGGCACTTGCGATTGCACTTAGAATGTGCAACAAGCATTTAAACCTATAGGTTGCCCTACAGGACGAGTTGTGTCTCGTGAGGGTTTGCAGGGAATATACCCACAAAATTCTTATTTGCAAAGATTTATTGAAAGGCAGTCAATCTCTTATTAGACGTTGAATGATCGCACAATCCATGATAAGAGAAATAATTTGAGAAATACAAGCTACAAGTGCATAAAAAGTTTAGCTAAGTAAATACTCAAGGAACATCCTTCCTAGAAGTCAACGTGTGTAGTGTGAATCAGTCAAAACAGGTCGCATATCACAAGAGTAATTCCTAGATTGCCTTTTTTGAATCAACGCTTCAACTTCAAATCTCACTAGATATAGCTCTCTCAAACGAACTCTCGAGATATGGGTTAGTGTATCGCTCATGTGTGTGAGGAGGTGAGTAAATGTAAGCAAGTTCAAACGTCTCACACACATATAAGAAAGAACGAACAATTTGAAAGAAAAGTGATCTCATGAAAGAATGATATTCACTATAGTGAGAACGTCGAGCTAGTCACCACGTCGACTTTCATTTGCCCGAACACCTAGGGGAAAACATGGATTTTTATGGGTGAGGGGAAATGAAATGGGATATGTGGGATAGGATGAGGTAGGATATGATGGGATGGTGATATGATGGATATATGATGGATGCGATAGAAGAGTGTATATCACTTTAGGCACATATGTCTTATTTACAAAAGAACTCACTACAAAACTACAAACTCTCTTTCTTCTCTTTTCTCTTTTTTTTTTCTTTTTTTTCCCGATTTTTATTTTATTTTATTTTTCTCTTTTTTCTTCTATTTTTGCTATTTGATGAATAGAACTTTTGCGTGTATCTTTTTCTTTTGTCATTGTTGTAAAAGTCCTTCTAATCAAAGCCTCAAATACCTACAAAATAATATCAACTCAAGTGTAGAGGTAAGTAAAGGTATCAATCCACTTCCAAGGTAGTAAGCTAGAGACAAATTCAATTGTAATTCACTTTTTATTTTCTTTTTGTGCTTTTTCACTTTTCTACTTTTTTTTTAGCTTTTTCAAATATTAAAACAATTGGGTGAGGTGATGATTTAAACTAAACTAAACTAAATGTGATATGATAACAACTAACTAGAAAGTTACTAAAATAAAAAATAAAGTCTAAACTAAAATAAGAGATAAAGTGAGGTAAATAATTGTGAGAATAATCAAGGAGTGGGATTAAACCACAAATTTTAGCTATTCTAATTAGTTAATTTAATTAATTGAATTCTCCCAAATTAATATCAATATTACAAATCAACTCTCAATGCAAGTGTAATTTTAATAGTAATCTTTTAGAAAATTAAGTTTAACACCCCACAACTCTAGAAAAAATAGATCTACACTCTTTTAATTAATCACGCGCTAGGATCGATCGATTAAAATTTATGTAAATCTTAGAAAATAAATTTAGAGTTGAAATTCAGGTTATAAAACCCCACTTAAGAAACCCCTATCTCTAGCTCGAATCTAAAATGAGTATTATAACTAGAATTTCGATTTTCTCTCGAAAATCATTTACCCCCTCTTGAGGCGTAAATTTAAAGGTGAGGGATAAAAAATGTCATTCAAAGGAAATTTTCAAGTAATCAAGCTAATTAAACTAAAATAACATCAAATAAGGGTTTCCCCCCACACATTGAAAGGGGATTTAGCCTAACATGATATGAAATTTGACAAATTAATAATCAGGGCTACTAAAATAAAATAGAAGGGAATAGAACAAGCAAACCAAATCTCTTTGAGAAAGTTGAACTCTACTCTTCCAAATTGAAGCATACAATCCCTCTAATCGAGCATCCAAGTGATTTGCAATTAAATATCCACTCAAGTAACTCTCTTACAATATTTAATCTCACAAATATCTAACAAGAATAAAAAGAATAAAATAAAACTATTTACAAATGGTGTTTTTCTCTACAATTCTCTCTCTAAAAATTCCTATCTAAAAAGCCTCTTTCGTATGGGGTCTTCATCTTCATTTATAGCAGGCACATGGAGCATGGGGGTATTTTTGGGAATGGACTTGAATGTGCTTGGAAATGGTGAGAGGAGTGTGAGGTCATGTGGGTGAGGGGGTTTGGGAATAAAATCTGATATGGTTAAAGGGGCAGTTTTTGAAATTGGGGTATAAGTGGTAGTTGGGGGTATAATGGGAAAAGGGGTTAAATGGGTTTTAAGCATGTGGGATTTTGACTTGGGTCTTTTGTCTTATTTTGCTTTTGGCTTGGTTTATTTTTGCAGGTGGAAAAATCGTGAGAAGAGGAAATATGGAAATAGGTCTTGGGGTTGGAAGAATGGGGAATGGGTTTAAGGTGGAGCAAGTGGTGGTGAGTTGCTGGCGGGTTGAAGGGTGTTGCTAGGTCTACGGGTTGTCGGGTCGCCGGATATGGGTTTCAAGGGGGAACATCGGCGGGTTGAATGGTCGGTGTTTGGGAGCTCTGGCGAGTTCCTGGTTCGTGATAGTTTGAATGGGGCTAGCGGCACAGTTGGGCTACGGGTTAGGGAGGATCAGGTTGAGGTAGGTGTCGCCGGAGGTGGTAAAGCTGGCCGACGATGGTTGCCGGCGGAGCTCGTGGGTGAATGAGGTAGCGGGGTCTCAGGTCTGGTAGCGCTGGAGTTGGGATGGGCGGCTGTGCTTAGGGACACGATGGGGGTTTCGGGTAGGGACAGGAGAGAGAAGAGTGTGAGGTTGAAGTTTGGTAATGGAGGGTTGATGAGAGAGAGAGAAATACGTGTTTTGGGGAAGAAAATGAAAGGGGGGTTTGGGTGTGTGAGAGGGTAGGAATTTAGGGGGGGTGGGGGAGGGGGGGGTTGGGTGTGAGTGAGAGTGTTTGGGTGTGTGTGTATGTTTAATTTGTGACCCTAAATAAATAATACCGACTAATAAAAATAAAAATCTACAAAATAAAAATTCTAATTCTAATAATAAAATAAAGACTCAATAAAAAATGAAACTAAAAAGAGAAATAAAATAAAAATAAAAATAAAATCTAATAAAACGAAAACTAAAATCCTATATAAATGTAAAATCAAATAAAACTAAAAAAAATAAATGAAATCCTAAAAAAAAATCTAAACCTAATCAAAATAAACCTAATCAAAATCAAAGTGAAATAAAAATAGAAAATAAAACCTAGAAATACTAAATAAATAATAAATCCTAAAAATAAAAATGACTCAAACTAAAAATCTAAAAAATATTAACAAGGGACAAATTAGACACACATGGGGTTCGGGGTAGGTTTAGGTTCAGTTTCGGGTAGGCTAGGATACGTAACAAGGGTATTTAGCACCATTTTAACTGCAAATTGCCTGAAAATATAGCTTTTGACACCCCAACTGCAATTAAGCATGCACAATGAATATTTAAGCGCATAAGAAACAAATTGCCGAGAATTAGCAACTAAAGTACATCTATTTGGGGTATAAATTGTACAGTTTTGGGTGCTTATCAACAAGTCTTATACGCATGTTAGTTATAGAACTCCCACACGAGTTCCTCACCTCTCATCTATTGTGCATGCCTAACATACATATAATCTTCCCCTTGTTATACAACCCAGTCTAACTGGTCAGAAACCATACTAATACTAACTATGCCCTCTAGTAGTATTCCCGTATCGCCCATACAATACGTTATTGAAATAGTTTATCTCACATACAAAGTTTCATTATTCACCGTTCGAATGGTTAACCTTTTATCCACTAAGATTATTTTATTTCTTATACCCACTTTATCTACTAGTTTCAAAAAGCAGAAAGTTCTCCCGGTATAATCATATATATATATATATAGTCTCATCATCCCGATATATATACACTAATCCTACACCCTTAGGTTAAGACCACTTGGTGCAATGTAATTATTATTATTATTATTATTACCAACTCTATTAATTTCACAAAGTAGAAATATTCACAAGTTCATATATATATATATATATATATATATCTATATATATATACTAATCCTGCAACCCCGGGCTAAAACCCATTAGTGCACCTATCAAGAAAATCCTTCATCCCCTGGTTAGCACCCATTAATGCACCTATCAATAATAATCCAGTACCCACAAGTTATCACCCATTAGTGCGCCTATTAAGAGAATCCTACATCCCCGGCTTAGCACCCATTAATGAACCTATCAATAATAATCCAGTACCCCCGGATTATCACTCATTAGTGCGCCTAACAATAATCATCCTTGTACCCCTGGGTTATCACCCATTAGTACACTTAATAGTAGAGTTCTGCACCCCCGAGTTATCACTCATTAGTACGCTTAACTATAAGATTCTTGCACCCCTGGGTTATCTCCCATTAGTGCTCTTAGCAATAATATCACATAATAGGCATACACACGTCCTATTAAAATTTATAGGTATTTCCCCAACCTACATATATACTTCTCATACGTATTTTAAATCTCAACACTACTTATAGTATAAATATTTAGATTAGTATCTCTCTCGTAACCTCTAGGGTACATTCTCTCTATACCGAAATAAGAAAAGTATTAATTCTCACATAACTTTCCAAAATTATGTCTTGTTTAAGTTTACTATCAGGCATTTTCTCTCACTCCAATAAATCGGCAAACTCAAAACTAGACTCTAAGAAAATTCTCAAAAATTCACCCTGTCGCTCGAACCAGAATGACCTGTTGCTCGAACCAGAGTGACATGTCGCTTGAACCAGAGTGACATGTCGCTCGAATGACATCCACGTGTGGTTTGAACGACTTCGCGTGAGATCCTTATCTCACTTGAACGATCGAGATCGCGCGAGACTCTATTGTTCGTCTTCTTTCCCAAAATTTCAGCATTTTCCACCATTTTTGAACCTAAAAACCTCTAAGATTCAACAGCCAATGCCTCATCATCAGTACCCCTCAAGACATAACAGGTTATAAATCGTTCCTAACATCCTAGGATCATTAATTCATTATTAATCATCATAATTATACAAAATCCCCAAATTAATTCATATGAACCCTAGTTTCCAAATTTCCAATTAAAGAACCTAATCAACCTAGATTCGTTCATCAATCAATTCCATGATTAATCCTCTACATACATGAAGGACTTTAAACTACTAATTAGACCAATCCATAATCATAATTTAAATCTCCAATTTTCACCTAATTCATATGTAAATCATGATTAATTTCACCTACACTAACATGAGCATGATTTTTGCTAAAAAAAACAAGTAATAAAAACTTGCCTCGAATAGGATGGTTTGATCTGTTAATGATGTTGGTATAGATGTGTTCCTCGTCTTTCGATCTATACGATGGTGGTGGTGGTTGTGCAAGGTGGTGCTAAGTGGTTCCCTTCCTTGGGACTTTGCTCTACCTCACCCTCAGTGGATATCCCTTGATTTTTGTGTAACTTAACCCTAATGGAACTCCCGTAGATGATATAATTATTCTCTAATTTTCGTCCATTTAATCTCCCCAAAAATTCAAATTACAAAACTACCCCTACGGGGTGGCAGTTTGGCCTAAAATCTCCCGGAGTCCAAATAGAATACATGGGTAGTGTTTTCTGACTATCTCAACCCTCCCGGACTCAAAGGCGAACTCGAAATGACAATACGAGTTAATAAAAATAATTTCTCTTTTTATCCCAATCAATCAGTCCCGACACGACTCACACGCGCGTCAGACTTAAATTACCAAACTGTCGTATTTCTCACTTCCAATAATTTATCAAATATCAAAATTCCATATTACAAATCATACAGTAATCTTTAATAGTTCACAACAATAAGTATTAACCCTTGGTACGCTAGTTAATAATTATTTTAATCCGGATTAATAACGAATTAATTTCTCGCATTTTAATTTAATTAATCCAACAACAATAATTAATCTCATACTTATTCCCATAATAACAATTGATCACATAATTATTTAAATCGTCAAAAAGACGGGGTGTTACATACTTTCCCCCTTACAACGGAATTTCATCTCGAAATTCAAAAAAAGTATTCCAGGTACAAACAACGCTGTAATAACATTGCGCATCGCATCCTTGCGCTCTCAAGTAAGCTACTCCGTACCACCCATCTTAGTACGCTATCGAATACCCTTGATAATGAACCCTGTCATGTAGGCTCCTTTCCAAGCCTTACCGTTTAAGTTTCACCATTTCAACTATATCTTAGATATTGACTATCTAGCCTTCTATTATTTTCACGTTAGCAGATTTATCCTCTTTTCAGATACATACGACTTCGTCTCGTGTCGTTCATACAAGTAAGTTGGTTGTGCAATATATATATATGTTACATGCAATATATACGATAACATCAATTCTTCTTCGATATTTGTAATCATAACTGGTCCCCCACCTTTAACTATCAAGTAGGACACAATAAAGTTTACAGTTCCATACTTCTACTGGCACTCTACCCATACGTGAACTTATAGGAGTTATTTAGACACAAACTCCACTAGTGGAAGGTACTGCTCTCGTCCTCCCCTAAGATTTATGGGTACACATAAAATTTGCTCTCCAGCATCCAATTTGACTGCTTGTCCTCTCCATCCCTCTACGGTTGGTTGGTCGTACTCAATCGCATCTCGGTACCTATGGCTTCACTATCTCGGCTACATAAGGATTGTCTGCATACTGTCCCGTAGTATGATCATCCCAATTGGCATAACGTGAGCTACTTCACTCCACCGTTCCTTATCACATATATAGGATCATGACCACTCTAGAACGTAGTACTTCATGAGAAGATCCTTGGGAATACCCTCCCATTCACTAGTGGAAGAAACCTCAGCTGGTTTTAGATTTGTCCACCCTTTTTACAGTAGTCAGGTGACCCACGGTAAGATCAACATTGCAATATTACCCTACATCATAACCCAACACCACCGTTATTTGTATCCTGATACATTTTGTACTCTCTTGAATAAATTTTTAGTTCATCTTGAAATGTAAGTCTCTGACAAATCTTAGTGAATAAGCTTCGCCTTACCCGACTACATGTTATCGAATTTTTAGTTGTACCCTCGCATCGTGGATAATTTATTCCATTATGTGGATTTCACACCCACTATTGGAACGTTGGCCCAAAATCTCTAGGCCTCAATTATGGATTTAATGACTTCCCGTTTACATCCCAGGCCCCGTCGACCTTGACATACTATATGCTACTCTTAATGAGGACTCTATTAGTCCAACCTGAACCTATCACTCTCGAGCTGTAAATTTCCCAGGCCTAATTCTCTTGACCCCAATTATTTTGCTGGAAGTCTCACTCCTCCAGTTGTTATGCCTAACTGGCATGGTTTACCATTTCTAATCTTTTCGGTCTCACTTCTAAATTATGGACACATTCAAACCTTGTAGTTTTACTTTCTTCACATAGGGAAACTTCACGAGCCATTTCTCCATCACTGATCCCAATGACCATTTTGAAATGTCCTTCCCTCGGACCAACAGTCTTAACTCACAATTATTCTTCCGTTGTCCCTTTGGCTAGGCTGGCCCTTCGAAACTCGGGTTGGCCTCCACAGCCCTGATTGACTTTATCATCACTTTGTAGGAAGTTAGTCAATCAAAATCATCTAAATGAGTTCCCTATGGGGTATACTCTCTTGTGGTATCTCACTAACACTGTTAAGTTCAGTTATGCCTTTCGGCTAGATTCTCTAACCCTATTTGCTCACTTCTTCTCGAAAGATTGCAATAACTAGCAACCGTATAACCTTGATGACATCAGCATTAGTCATCCTAGATATATTTCTCATCCATGCTTGTATTCTACTCGCGGTACCTTTATCAACTATAGACCCTTTGGATAATTTATTCCCCTCTTCCAGGTACGAAGTTCATTATGAAATTCAACCTTTCTCTCACGATCAGTTTCTATCTTACCCATTGTGCTAAACATCAAAATTTCACTCACATTTTGTTACCACATCGAATGGAAGACCTCACGGTCAAATCGTACCCAACTTTATCTCTAAGTTTCAAACACACTTCTTCATATGTGGTGATTGCCTCTAATCACTACATGATGCTCCTAAGAGTTATATCTTTAACTCTAAATTTTATTTTGAGTGTCATCACACTCCACTCTTCATAATTGCCTTCGAATTTTCTTCTTGCGTTAGCCTTTTACAATTTCTCTCTTTCTTCTCCACATCTTCACTGATGGTTTTCACAAGTGTCCCTCTAATTTCCCCCTTATTGATGACGATAGGTGGTCCTGAGATCATTCCACCGTTACCTACAACTGTGCCCTGGGAACCCACCATTCCCGAGTGATGGTTTCTATTATCACTTGCTTAAGTAATCCTCATGGTAATTTTTGTCACGATCACCCTTTCCCGATTACTCTATGTCTTCTGTTGGCCTTCTTTTCCTGCAGTCCTTCTTACGGCCCTCGCTGGTCATCCCATACTATTCGGTGCTCGAACCAGACACGATTTTATATAATGAGTTTCCTCCATTATGATTCATAGCAGGAGAATGTAAGTCGCATACGTAAAGGAACACAACAATCCTATAATAAGGCTCTACATAAAAAATGTTACACTAAAACAAAATAAGCCGCACAGATCCTGAGGACACTAGAACCTAATGCTCTGATACCACCTGTGACACCCCGCCCAATTAAATAAAGGGTGATCAGTCCTGTACCAATTTAAAATAGACTGCTCGCTTGGATCATTCTTAGCATCACTGTCGATTTTTTTTAACATATTAATCACCTAATATAAAATTAAGCTAGGTGTCAAAACATTTCCAATTTTAGTAAAACCAAGTAAATCCAATTTCATTCAGTGCTAAAATATAAACCATTCACCACACATAGGAATATAATAAATACTGAACATGAGTCAAGTACTGAAATAAATAAGACTGGGTAAAACCTCCTAGTTCAAAACTCCAAACCTTAAAATAAATTGAATACAATATCTCTGAGGAAGGACTAGAAGTGAGCGACACATGACCTAGATAAGAAGTCTAGATGAAAGTTAATGGAAAGGATAGATGCGTCTACTGCAAGGACCTACAGCTTCCACAACAGCTGCAGCATATCCAACAATCCAAATCTCTAAATCTGGCACCCCTGGGCTGAGCACCTGATATAATATATATATATATATATAGCAAAAGAGAGAAGAGATACAAGAAACGGGTCAGAGCGCTAGGCTTAAAAATGATTTAGCATGTATTTAAAACTGGTTCTTAAAACAAGTTGTATATGCATGTTAGTTATCGAACTCTCACATGAGTTCCTCACCTCTCATCTATTGTGCACGCCTAACGTACATCTAATCTTCCTCTAGTTATACAAATAAGTCTAACTAGTCAGAAACCATACTAATACTAACTATGCTCTCTAGTAGTATTCCCGTATCGCCCATACAATACTCTATTCAAATAGTTTATCTCACATACAAAGGTTCATTATTCACCGTTCGAATGCTTAATATTTTATCCACTAAGATTATTTTATTTCTCATCCCCACTTTATCTACTAGTTTCACAAAGTAGAAAGTTCTCCCGGTATACTCATATACATATATATATATATATATAGTCTCATCATACCTATATATATACACTAATCCTGCACCTTTAGGTTAAGACCACTTGGCGCAATGTAATGATTATTATTATTATTACCAAGTCTACTAATTTCACAAAGTAGAAATATTCACAAGTTCATATATATATAGTCATATCCTCCCTATATACACACACACACACACACACACACATATATATATATATATATATATATATATATATATATATACTAATCCTGCAACCCCGGGCTAAAACCCATTAGTGCACCTATCAAGAAAATCCTTCATCCCCGGGTTAGCACCCATTAATGCACCTATCAATAATAATCCAGCACCCACGGGTTATCACCCATTTGTGAGACTATCAAGAGAATCCTGCATCCCTGGCTTAGCACCCATTAATGCACCTATAAATAATAATAATCCTGTACCCCCGGGTTATCACCCATTAGTGCGCCTAACAATAATCATCCTTGTACCCCCGGGTTATCACCCATTAGTACACTTAACAATAGAGTTTCTACACCCCCGAGTTATCACTCATTAGTGTGCTTAACTATAAGATTCTTTCACCCCCGGGTTATCACCCATTATTTCTCTTAGCAACAATATCACATAATAGGCAAACACACGTCCTATTAAAATTTATAGGTATTTCCCCAACCTACATATATACTTCTCATACATATTTTAAATCTCAACACTACGTATAACATAAATATTTAGATTATTATCTCTCTCGTAATCTCCATGGTACATTCTCTCTATACCGAAATAAGTAAAGTATTAATTATCACATACCTTCCCAAAATTATGTCTTGTTTAAGTTTACTGTCAGGCAGTTTCTCTCACTCCAATAAACCGGCAAACTCAAAATTGGACTCTAAGAAAATTTCCAGAAATTCACCCTGTCGCTCGAATTAGAATGACCTGTCGCTCGAACCAGAGTGACATGTCGCTCGAACCAGAGTGATATGTCGCTCGAACGATTCCACGTGTCATTTAAGCGACTTTACGCGAGATCCCTATCTTGCATGAACGACCGAGATCGCGCGAGACTCTACTGTTCGTCTTCTTCCCCAATATGTCAGCGTTTTTCACCATTTTTGAACCTAAAAACCTCTAAGATTCAACACCCAACGCCTCATCATCAGTACCCCTCAACACATAACATGTTATAAATCATTCCTAACATCCTAGGATCGTTAATTCATCATTAATCATCATAATTATATAAAATCCCCAAATTAATTCATATGAACCCTAGTTTCCAAATTTCCAATTAAAGAACCTAATCAACCCAGATTCGTTCATCGATATATAATTCAATTCTGTGATTAATCCTCTACATACGTGAAGAACTTTAAACTACTAATTAAACCAATCCTTAATCATAATTTAAATCTCCAATTTTCACCCAATTCATATGTAAATCATGATTAATTTCACCAACACCAACATGAGCATGATTATTGCTAAAAGGAAGCAAGTAATAAACACTTACCTCGAATAGGATGGTCTGATCTGTTGGTGATGTTGGAATAGATGCGTTCCTCGTCTTCCGATCTATACGATGGTGGTGGTGGTTTTGCAAGGTGGTGCTAAGTGGTTCCCTTCCTTGGGACTTTGCTCTCCCTCACCCTCTGTGGTTCTCCTTTGATTTTTGTGTAACTTAACCCTAATGTAACTCTCGTAGATGATATAATTATTCTCTAATTTTTTTCCATTTAATCTCCCCAAAATTCAAATTACCAAACTACCCTTACGGGGTGCCGGTTTGGCCTAAAATACCCGGGTAGAATTTTCTGACTCTCTCAACCCTCCCGGACTCAACGGCGCACTCGAAATGACCATACAAGTTAATAAAAATAATTTCTCTTTTTATCCCAATCAATTAGTCACGACACGACTCACACGCGCATCAGACTTAAATTACCAAACTGTTGTATTTATCATTTTTGACAATTTATCAAATATCATAATTCCATATTACATATCATACATTAATATTTAATAGTTCACAACAATAAGTATTAACCCTTTGTATGCTAGTTAATAATTATTTTAATCCGGATTAATAACAAATCAATTTCTCGCATTTTAATTTAATTAATCCAACAACAATAATTAATCGCATACTTATTCCCAAAATAATAATTGATCACATAATTATTTAAATCATCAAGAATACGGGGTGTTACATATATATTTCATAAATTTGTAAATATATATAGTTCGTAAATTTATAAATATATATTTCGTATATTTTATATATGTATATGTTTCATATATTTCATATATTTAGTATATTTCATATCTTTCGTATATATTTTTTAAAAAATTCACATATTTCATTTATTTTTTAAAATATTTTATATATTCCCTATATTTCATATATTTTTCGTATATTTTGTAAATGTATATATTTATTTTTGTATATTTCCTATATGTATATAATTTGTATTTTGTCTATCTCGTTTATTTCATATATGTATTTATTTCGTATATTTACATATAATTCATATATGGGTGTGTGTATATATTATAGAAATAACATTAACTATATATATATATATATATATATAGCGAGAGAGAGAGAGAGAGAGAGAGAGAGAGAGAGAGAGAGAGAGAGAGAGAGACCCTCTTGTAAGGACTCCTTATGGTGTAGACCCCTCGGTACATACCATTTTTTTAAAATAGTGAAAAAATGATTTTTTTTATGAAAGTTCATGGATATGATATCCATGGGTGAGAAGATCATCACCAATTTTTTTCGTCAAAAAATTCAATAAAAAAATCGTTGCGATGAGGTGATATGTAAAAAAATGGTAGAAATATGCATTTTCAGCCATTGAAATGTTGACGATCATCTCACTCACTTTTTGAATGAATTTTTTGATGAAACTTCACGGATATGATCTTGACAGTCAGAAGATCATATCCATGAAATTTCATCGAAAAATTCAGTAAATAAAGTGGTTGGCGCCGACCCAATATTTCAACTGTTGAAAATGAATATTTATACCATTTTTTTACATATCCCCTCATCTCAACGGATTTTTTTATTTAATTTTGTGATGAAAAAAATTGGAGATGGTCTTCTAACCGTAGACATCATATTCATTAAGTTTCATCAAAAAAATTCATTTTTTTTATTATTTAAAAAAAATATTATGAACCGATGTTTGCATAATAAGAAGTCCTTACAGGAGACTTTCTGTATATATATATATATAGTATTTCATAAATAATATATATTTAGTATATATATCTTTCGTAAACGATTTTTCAACATTTATTTATATTTTTCAGCTTTTGTGTTTGATAAATAAGATAGAAAATTGATGATTTCCAAAATTCTATCAAACAGACACATGTTGGCAATACTGATTGGCCTTCGAATTATTTTCCCTAGAGTCAATTGCCCTAGAATCATTTGCATTTTCCCACTTTTCCATCAAACATGGCCTTATATTTATTAATATTAATGCAAGTGCATCAATATTCCCACTCCAAAACAAATACTCAAGCACTTCATTTTCTCCCCAAAATTTCTAAATGACCACAAAATCCTTCTCAAAACTTGTCATTTCCCTCCTTAACTTCAATCCCTCTTTCTCTTTTGCCTAAAATTTTTACACATCTTTAGTTTTAATCAAAATTGTTTTCAGTAATAATAATAATAATAATAATAATAATAATAATAATAATAATAATAATAATAATAGTAAAAAATTGGTTCACATATTCAACCATACTTCCTCCCCCCCACAACTGTGACACCCCATAATAGTTAATAATGGATTGATTAGGTCTATATACAACGATACATGTGTCTGGACAATTAAGTAACATTATAAGCACGCGTAAAGAAATAAAAATAAAGGAAAACGTGTTATAGACAAGTAACTGTCCGTGAACTCTGATACCGTAATACATGCCCACAAAATCTATACAGTCGACTATAACATACATGTCAAACTACCAAAATATGAAAAGTATATGTACCACATGTGTCTACATGATAAACTAAGTGTAATACCCCGTATTTTCTTATAAATAAATAATAAAGTATTATTTTTGGAATAAATAATTAATTTAGAAAATTGGACCTAAATATATATTTTATTCAAAAATATCAAGTGGAAATTTGTTATATAGTATACTTGTGTGACTCATTTTTGTGCATGACATGATATTTGCATATAATAAAAGAAAAGACATAAATTAATGCGTGACACAGATTAAAAAATACATATTATTGACAAAAATAATTAAGAACATATTTTGGGACTCATATAGACTCGTTTAGATAAATTAAGCCTTTAAAAATGATCCCGGGTCAATAGTATATAGGTTGGGAAACTTTTGGGCTAATTGGGTCATGGAATCGGGTCCATTTGGGGTCCAAAAGTTGGGCTTTAGACCCAACTCAGGATTAACACTAATTAAGTGGTTAATTGGGGGTAGACCACTCCCCCACTATCATTAAGGGAAACCTAAATTAGTAGCCACGGGAGAGAGAAGAGAGGTATACCAAGAGACGAAAAAGGGCAAGAACAAGGGATGAATCTGTGACACCCCGCCCAATTAAATATCGGGTGATCAGTCCTTTATAAAATTTAAAACAGAATGTTCGGTTGGTTCATTCTTAGCATCACTGTCGAAAACACAATAACTTATTTAAGCACCTAATACAATTAAGCTAAGTGTCAAAACATTTTTCTTATTAATTAAAAACCATTTAATCACCAAACCGAGTAGGTTAATATAAAACATCCACGCACAATTAATTAATACAAATATTGAATAAGAATCGCATGCTGAAATAAATAAGACTGGATAAAACATCCCAGTTCAAAACTCTAAACCAAAACAATAGTAGCCATCAATCCAAATGAAAATGAACGAGAAATAGAGTAAACATAATCTTTGAAACAAGCTATGTAAGGGGCGACACATGCCCTAAAGAAAATGTCATAATGAATAGGAATGAAGCAATCGAGGCGTCTAAACAAAGTCCTGCAGCTCCCACAACAGCTACAACATGCCACTCAATCCGAAACTCTAAGTCTGATGTCCCTGTGGCCGAGCACCTGATATAATATATATATATATATATATAGCAAGAGAGAGAAAAGATGCAAGAAACGGGTCAGAGCCCGATGTGTAAAAATTATATGTTTAAGCAAGTATTTAAAATTTGCAGTAAAGCAAGTATCAAGTACATGTTAGTTCGAACTCTCTCTTTAGATTCTCACCCCTCTTCTATTGTTCACGCCTAACGCGTATCTAAATTTCTTCCTTAGCTATAACTCCCAATATAACTAGTATGAATCCATCCTAATAGTATTTACCCTCACTATGAGTAAGCCCGTATCTCCCATACAATACGTTATCTAATTAGCCTATGACGAAAAGATAATTAATACATTTTCCATTTTCATAATAATTCAAGTATACGATTAGAATTTTCTTAACAAGTTTCCATAACCACATTCATTATTATACACATTAGATTGATTCACAACTCTCATACATATATACATATAGTCACATCTGCCCTATATATATATATATATATATATATATATATATATATAACATGATATTACACCCCGGGCTATATCCCATTAGCGCACCTCATCAACATACCGTACCCCCGGGTTATCACCCTTTAGTACACTTATTTAAATAATCTTGTACCCCCGAGTTATCACCCATTAGTACACTTACAATACACTTTTGTACCCCCGGGTTATCACCCATTGGTACACTTATAATAATACGATTTTCACACCCCCGGGTTATCACCCATTATTGCCTTTAATAATAATGATACATAATAGGCATATACACGTCCTATTATAATAAATAGGTATTTCCCTCACTTACCTATATGCTTCTCTTACGCATTTTGATTTCAACGCTCAATAATAGTTATTTGGATTATTATCCCTCTCGTAACCTCTACGGTATGTTCTCTTCGTACCGAATTCATTAAAGTATTTAGTCCCTCATCCTTCTTCCGAAATTCTCCTTACTTAAGTATATAATTTGGAAGTATTTTTCTCATTTCTGAATTAATAAACTCAAAACTGGATCCTAAAAGAATTTATCAAAATTTCACTCTGTCGCTTGAACGAGGTGGCAAGTCCTTTGAACGACTGCCACATGTCGCTCGAACGGCTTTGCGCGAGATTGCAATCTCGCTCGAATGACTTCGACCGACTTCGCGTGAGAATTTGCTATTCGTCCCCTGCCCAAATTTTTCAACGTTTTCCCACCATTTTTAACCTTAAATCTTCTCATTCAACACCCCAAACTCCAAATAAACAGTTCTACATCGAACCCCATCAACAACATATGAATTCTAACATCCTAGAATCATCAATTCATTACGAATCATTCATAAAATGTGAAATCCCCAATTAAAATTTATCCGAACCTTAGTTCTTCCAATACATATTAAAGAAGCCATAAATTACAGATTTGTTCTACATATAAATTCCTCAAAAACGTGATTTCTAATCTACATACATTAAGGGTTTCAATCTAATCAATCACAGAATTAATTTACGCATTCAAATTCCTCAATTTTCTCGATTTTTATAACCTATAACATATTCCTAATAATCCTACACTAACATGAGTATGATCAATACCGAAATATAGCAAGATATAAACGCTTGCCTTGAGTGAGTAGTCTGATTTCTTGATGAAGTTGGTATGGGTGTGTTCCCCTCGTCCCGGTCTACACGGTGGTGGTGGTTGTGCAAGGTGATGTCGATTTGGCCCTCTTCTCTTGGCAAAAACTCTACCTCACACTTCCTATGGCCATTCTTACTTTCTCCATCTTCCTAACCCTAATGCAATTGTTTTGGCTGATAAATTAAGTCTTAATTTTCGTCCATTAATTAGGCCTAAAAATCCAATTTACCGTATTGCCCTTTTGGGGTGCCGGTTAGGCCTAAAATTGTCCTAGGACCCAAACTAAACACCCGAGTATACTATTTCGACTATTTCGACCCTTTCGGAGTCAATGGTACACTCAAAATCATCATCCAAGTTACTAAAAATAATTGATATATTTATTCCACCAATTTAGTCCCGACACGACTCACACACGCGTTTGACTTAATTCACTAAACTGACGTATTATTATCTCTCGACAATTTATCCAAGTGTATAGTTCTATATTACATATCTCACAGTAATATTAAACTAATAAGTATTAAACCTTAGCACGCTAGTTAATATTTATTTTTATTAGATTCGGATTAATTAACAATTTAATTCTTCACATTTAAATTTAATTAATCCCGCTGTAATAAATAATCCCATAATTATTTAAATCATAAAAAATGTGGGGTATTACATACTTCCCCCCTAATAAAGGAATTTTGTCTCGAAATTCAGAAAAATAAGGTATACCTGGTATGAATAAATCTGGATATTTCTCACGCATATCCACCTCACGCTCCCAAGTAGACTCCTCCAGATTATGATGCTGCACTGGACTCGAACAAGTGGAACTACCTTTGACCTTAGCCTCCTCTCACTATAATCTAGAATAGCTACCGGTCTCTCCTCATATGAACTATCTGGATGTAGTTCAATCTCCTCAATTACAATGTGAGTGTGTGCCAACTCATCTCGAAGGTATTTCCTCAGTGACGAAATGTGGAACACATCATGGATACGATGCAAGTGCTACGGTAATCCCAATCTGTATGCCACTGGTCCGACCCTCTCTATAATAGAAAATGGTTCCACATATCTCAGAGCCAACTTCCCTTTCTTCCCAAATCTCATTACCCCCTTCATCGGAGATAGTCTCAACAAAACCTGGTCCCCCACTGCAAACTCTCGGAAGAACCTTTTTGCATTGGCGTAGCTTTTCTGTCTGTCCTGGGCTACCTGTATGCAATTTCAAATCATCTCGATCTTGCTTGATGTATCCTAAGTTACTTCTGGCCCGAGTAGTTTGTTGTGTCCCACCTCTAGCGAACAAACTAGGGAACGATAAGGTCTACCATACAATGCTTTGAATGGGGCCATGCCAATCGTAAACTGATAGGAGTTGTTATAAGAAAACTCTACCAGTGGAAGATACTGCTCCCAACCTCCCCCGAAATTAAGGATACACATGCGTAACATGTCCTCGAGCATCTGATTAGTGCATTCAGTCTGCCCATCGGTCTGCGGGTGATACGCTGTACTCAACCGCAACTCAGTACCCATAGCTTCCTGGAAGCTTCCCCAAAAATGAGATACTAATGTCTTGTCTCTATCTGACACGATGTTAAGAGGTACACCATGCAGTCTCACTATCTCTGTAATAAATAGCCGAGCATACTGTCCCCCTGTGTAGTCTGTCCTTACGGGAAAGAAGTGGGCTACCTTTGTCAACCGATCTATAATAACCCATATAGAATCATACCCCCTCTGCAAAGTGGGCAACCCGGTGATAAAATCCATGGAAATGCCTTCCCATTTCCAGGTAGGAATCTCCAACGGCTGAAGTAAACCTGGTGGTCTCTGATGGTCCACTTCCACTAGCTGACAAGTGGTACACTTGGATATGAACTCCGCGATATCCTTTTTCATTCCGCTCCACCAATACTGACGCCTCATATCCTGGTACATTTTGTCCCCACATGGATGTACCGCAAATTGGGACCCATGCGACTCCGTCATTACTGCATATCAAAGGTCCTCCCCTTCTGGAATAATGAGCCTCCCATTGAAGCGCAAACCACACTCAGAACTTACTGAATAAGACTCGGCTTCTCCGACTAAAAGCTGCCTAATCCTATCTTGACAGAACGAATCCACTGCCTATGCCTGTACTATTTGCGTAATGATCTAAGGTGTAACTTTCATCGCAGACATGAATGATCGGGCCACAGTATCATGATGTCCCAATTCCTTCCATTTCGCTTTCCACACCTCGATCGTCTCATCGATCGGCCTGCGGCTCAATGCATCAGCAACCATATTAGCCTTTCCCGGGTGATAGTGTATTTTGAACTGATAATCTTTTACAAACTCAAGCCACCGACGTTAACGCATATTCAACTCCTTCTACATGAACAAGTAATGTAGTGACTTGTGGTCTGTAAATAAGCGAAACCGTTCTCCAAATAAGTAATGCCTCCAAATTCGAAGCACAAACACAACTGTTGCCAGCTCTAAGTCATGGGTGGGGTAATTC
Organism: Sambucus nigra; assembly: GCA_949130495.1. Lineage (NCBI taxonomy): Eukaryota > Viridiplantae > Streptophyta > Magnoliopsida > Dipsacales > Adoxaceae > Sambucus > Sambucus nigra. Next base: position 99,654,143 of record OX422224.1, read on the forward strand.
TTTTCATGAGGCTTCAGCTTTAGGGAAGCAAAAGCTATGGCCTTATCCTCCCATTGGAGTACTTCTCCTAGCCCCTATAATGATGCGTCGGTATAAACCAGGTATTCCACTCCCACTATAGGAAGTGCTAGAACGGGTGCTGAAGTTAACTTGTCCTTCAGCTCATCCAATGCCAATTGACATGCATCATCCCAAACAAACGGTACGCCCTTACGAGTCAAAATTGTCATAGGACCCGCAATCTTCGAAAATCACCTAATAAACTGTCTGTAGTATCAGACTAATCCCAAAAACTCTTCACCTCCGTTGGTGTCATGGGCTGTCGCCACTCTCTCACCGCTGACACCTTACTAGGGTCTACAAATACCCTTTTTTTTATACAATGTGCCCTAAAAACTGTACCTCCTGCTGCCAAAACTCACACTTCTCGTATTCGGTATACAACTCATGATCTCGTAGGGTTTGTAGAACCATACGTAAATGCTCGGCAGGTTCTTCTTTAGTGCAGGAATAAATCAGGATGTCATCAATGAAGACAATGCCAAACTGATCTAGGAACTCTCTAAATACTCTGTTCATTAAGTCCATGAACACTGCTGGGGCATTGGTTAGCCCAAATGGCATAACCCTGAATTCTTACAATCCATACCTCATTAGAAAAGCAGTCTTGGCCATGTCCTGCTCCCTGATGCGTAGCTGATGGTACCCGGATCTCAAATCTATCTTCGAGAAGTGGGCCGCTCCTCTCAGCCGATCAAATAAGTCATTGATCCAAGGCAACGGATACTTATTTCATATCATGACTTTGTTAAGCTCCCGATAATCAATACAAAGATGTAGGGACCCATCCCTTTTCTTTACAAACAGAATTAGGGCACCCCAAGGCGAGGTACTCCTACGGATGAAGCCCTATCCCAATAACTGTTCTATCTGATCCCGTAGCTCCCTCATCTCTATCGGAGCCATACGATAAGGTGCACGTGCTATCGGACGAGTGCCTGGTGCTAAGTCTATCACAAACTCGATCTCCCTACTCAGAGGCAACCCTGGTGTATCCTGAAATACATCGGCAAACTCGAAGACGACCGAAATCGAATCGAGTGGAACTACAACTGCAGAGGTCTCATCCTCTATATAAAATAAGTGGGTGGATGACCCTCCCTCTGAGCGAGGCATCGCCACTAAGAACATCTCCTAGCCCGGAATGGCGAACATAATACTCCTACTGAAGAAATAAATCATGGCCCTATACTCGACTAGCCAATCCATACTAATAATGGCGTCGTACTCGAACATATCTAATACTAACATATCAACCGGTAAGATTAAACTACCAATCTCTATGCCTACCCCCCGGCATATAAAGAAAATCAATGACCCATTACCAAGTGGTGAGTCTACACAAGTCACTGTACTCTCTACCGTGCTTAACAACCCAGTGGCCTTTGAAAAACTAGTGGCTATAAAAGAGTGTGATGCCCCCGTGTCATATAAGATGCGACCCAAAGTACCATGGATAGAAAACTTACCCTCCACTGCGGGTGGTGTCTGCGGAACTGCGGCCTGGTGGACGTTATAGACACGTCCATACTGCAACTGTCCCTACTATATCGGAACCACGGGTAAAGCTGTAACTGGAGCCGGTGTTGGTAGGGCGACGGGAAAAATGGGTCATTGGGGCTCCTGGTGAGCACCCTGCTATCGAGGAACTCTGTCCCTATTCGGGCACTCCTGTTTCTTACGGCCAGTCTTGCCACAAGTGCAACATTTCCCAATGAAGTTTCCTCCTCTCTGCCCTTGGTAGCCTTGGCCCAGTTGGCCGTTAACACCTCTACCTTGGCCCTATTGGCCTTGTTGTCCTCCCTACTGTTGACCCTGCTACTGATTTTGTGGCTAGCCCTGCTGTTGGCCCTGTGGCTGACCCTGGTGGCCCTGTCTCCAACCCCCATGACCATGCCTGAACCCTCCAGAACGGAACCTCTTAGCAGACTCCCCATGCTTGAAACCCTGCCTCTGACTCTCCTCAACTAGTACTCCACTGGAATTACCTCCCCCTATCTTTCCCATCTGGTTGGGATTTCCCCCTCGCTTTCTTCCCTTAGCATGAAAGCAATTGTCCTGACAATGCAATAAGGATGCATTCAGAATGTCGGTATATGAGCGTAGGGAAAGGTTACCCAATAAATGCTTTTGTATCTTCCAAGTCAAGCCATCCATGAACATCTGAATGTGTTTATCCTCATTAGGCACCTCCTCCGGTACCATGTTTGTCAATTGTGTAAACTCTTCCTCGTATTCCGCAACGGTCTTCCCTTCCTGGGTGAGGTCTAAAAGTTTCCGTCTCATCTCAGTCTTGGTGGCGGAAGGAAAATATTTGCGGTTAAACCGCACCCAGAAATCATTGATAGTCATCAAATCTCGCTCCTCGGTAGTAATAGTTGACTCCCACCAATGTAAGGCTGCCCCTCTCAGCTTGAAGGTAGCCAAAACATGCCTTTGAACCTCTGTGCACTCATACATGCGAAGATGCCACTGTATGTCCTTCTTCCACTGACTCACGGTAACCACATCTGAACTGCCCAAGAACTCTGGGGGACAAGCCCTCTGAAAGGACTCTCTAACTCTCTCCCATGTAGTGGGAAATGGATGCACTGGAACTGGTGCCACTGCCTGAACCTGGGGTGGGGCCTGCTGCACCACCGCTAAGGCTGCATTTACCGCTTATGCAACTATCGCGACAACTTCTGTTACATTCATTGTCCCCTGAGCCTGTATGGCTGGTTGTTCTGGCTGGGCCTGTCGGTCTCTTGGTGCACGTCGAGGAGGCATTTTGAGACGAGAAATAATATTATTAGTCCACAGTTATTTCAAAATCTCAAATAGCTGAAGATGTAATCGCAACATATAAGATCACAACATTCCTAAAAATAGGGCTCTATATCAAAGGACGCAAAGCTGAAAACATAGTAAGCCGTACATATCCTAATGGACACTAGAACCTGATGTTCTGATACCACCTGTGACACCCTGCCCATTTAAATATCGGGTGATAAGACCTTTATAAAATTTAAAATAGAATGTTCGGTTGGTTCATTCTTATCATCACTATCGAAAACACAATAACTTATTTAATCACCTAATACAATTAAGCTAAGTGTCAAAACATTTTCCTTATTAATTAAAAACCATTTAATCACAAAACCAAGTAGTTTAATATAAAACATCCACGCACAATTAATTAATACATATACTGAATCAGAATCGCATGCTAAAATAAATAAGACTGGATAAAACATCCCAGTTCAAAACTCTAAACCAAAACAATAGTAGCCATCAATCCAAATGAAAATGAACGAGAAATAGAGTAAACATAATCTGTAAAACTGTCTAAGGAAGGGGAGACACATGCCCTAAATAAAATGTCATAACGAATAGGAATGAACCAATCGAGGCGTCTAAATAAAGTTCTGCAGCTCCCACAACATTTACAGCATGCCACTCAATCCGAAACTCTAAGCCTGATGTCCCTGTGGCTGAGCACCTGATATAATACATATATATATAGCAAGAGAGATAAAAGATGCAAGAAACGGGTTAGAGCCCGATGTGTAAAATTATTTTTTTAAGCAAGTATTTAAAATTTGCAGTAAAATAAGTATCAAGTACATGTTAGTTCGAACTCTCTCTTAAGATTCTTACCCCTCTTCTATTGTGCACGCCTAACGCGTATCTAAATTTCCTCCTTAGCTATAACTCCCAATATAACTAGTATGAATCCATCCTAATAGTATTTACCCTCACTATTAGTAAGCCCGTATCGCCCATACAATACGTTATCCAATTAGCCTATGACGAAAAGCTAATTAATACATTTTCCATTTTCATAATAATTCAAGTATACGATTGGAATTTTCTTAACAAGTTTCCATAACCACATTCATTATTATACACATTAGATTGATTCACAACTCTCATACATATATACATATAGTCACATCTGCCCTATATATATATATATAACATAATATTGCACCCCCGGGCTATATCCCATTAGCGCACCTAATCAACATACTGTACCCCCGGGTTATCACCCTTTAGTACACTTATTTAAATAATCTTGTACCCCCGAGTTATCACCCATTAGTACACTTACAATACGCTTTTGTACCCCCGGGTTATCACCCATTGGTACACTTATAATAATACGATTTTTACACCCCTGGGTTATCACCCATTAGTGCCTTTAATAATAATGATACATAATAGGCATACACACGTCCTATTATAATAAATAGGTATTTCCCTCACTTACCTAAATGCTTCTCTTACGCATTTTGATTTCAACGCTCAATAATAGTTATTTGGATTATTATCCCTCTCGTAACATCTACGGTATGTTCTCTCCGTACCAAGTTCATTAAAGTATTTAGTCCCTCACCCTTCTTCCGAAATTCTGCCTTACTTAACTTTATAATTTGGAAGTATTGTTCTCATTTCTGAATTAATAGACTCAAAACTGGATCCTAAAAGAATTTATCAAAATTTCACTCTTTCGCTTGAACGAGGTGGCAAATCGTTTGAACGACTGCCACATGTGGCTCAAACGGCTTCGCACGAGATTACAATCTCGCTTGAATGACTTCGAGCGACTTCGCGCGAGAATTCGCTGTTCGTCCCCTGCCCAGATTTTTCAACGTTTTCCCACCATTTTAACCTCAAATCTTCTCATTCAACACCAAAAACTCCAAATAAATAGTTCTACATCGAACCCCATCAATAACATATGAATTCTAACATCCTAGAATCATCAATTCATAACGAATGATTCATAAAATGTGAAATCCCCAATTTAAATTTATCCAAACCCTAGTTCTTCCAATACATATTCAAGAAGCCATAAATTCCAGATTTGTTATACATATAAATTCCTTAAAATGTGATTTCTAATCTACATAGATTAAGGGTTTCAATCTAATCAATCATAGAATTAATTTACGCATTCAAATTCCTCAATTTTCTCCATTTTTATAACCTATAACATATTCCTAACAATCCTACACTAACATGAGTATGATCAATACCGAAATACAGCAAGTTATAAACGCTTTCCTTGAGTGAGTAGTTTGATTCCTTGATGATGATGGTATGTGTGTGTTCCCCTCGTCCCGATCTACACGGTGGTGGTGGTGGTTATGCAAGGTGATGTCGATTTGGCCCTCTTCTCTTGGCAAAAACTCTCCCTTACACTTCCTATGGCCGTTCTTACTTTCTCCACATTTCTATCCCTAATGCAATTGTTTTGGCTGATAAATTAAGTCTTAATTTTCGTCCATTAATTAGGCCTAAAAATTCAATTTACCATAATGCCCTTTTGGGGTGCCGGTTAGGCCTAAAATTGTCCCGGGACCCAAACTAAACACCCGAGTATACTATTTTAACTATTTCGACCCTTCCGGACTCAATGGTACACTCAAAATAATCATCCGAGTTACTAAAAATAATTGATATATTTATTCCACCAATTTAGTCCCGACACGACTCACACGCGCGTCTGACTTAATTCACTAAACAATCGTATTATTATCTCTCGATAATATATCCTTGTGTATAGTTCCATATTACATATCGCACAATAATATTAAACTAATAAGTATTAACCCTTAGCACGCTAGTTAATATTTATTTTTATTAGATTCATATTAATTAACAATTTAATTCTTCACATTTAAATTTAATTAATCCCACTGTAATAAATAATCCCATAATTATTTAAATCATAAAAAATTTGGGGTATTACAACATCAAGGACTTTCAAAAGGTTTTTTCCTCTCCATAATTAAAGGCATGTATTTCCTTGCATAATTTATGTCTCTTGATGCGTAATGTTTATTCCCTTTAGATTTCTGGAGTTTAGGGCTTTATCTATTGGATTTGATGATGAATAACTCCTATAGAGGGCTGTTGTATGTATAAAATATATTGCAAAAATTTAGTATTAGCAAATCTGAATTTGGGTATTAGTTTTCCTTAAGATATTGATGACTATTTAGGAAGAATTAAATAAGAGACGTAGCTATTGCTATAATAACAATATGGACTGAAATACGGATAGAGGCCCCTAAATTTAATTATCTTTCCTAATGAATTTATCATGATTTAATGTTGGGAAATAATCCAAATGTTTTAACCTTTAACAGTTAACAAATGGGAATTTATGATGTTGTATTGGGTGTGTATAATTATGGGTTTTCGCATTGATTCTAGGTTGGAAATGTTAGAGTTTGAGGAATTGTAAATAAGAGAAAAAGGAAGGAGGAAGGCAAAGGGTTGCTCAAACGACGCCACCTATCATTCGAGCGACATGTGAGGTCGCGCGAACGAGGGGTCCGCCCATTCGAGCGACGTGTTGGATGATGCAAACCTTGGTTCTGTTTTTTACTTTAGTCTTAATACCTTATGACCTTAGCCCTCATCTGTTAACATGTATGGGGTATGAGAAAATTAAATAGGGAACAGTAAGGTAAATGGAAAAGGAAGTTTTCTTTGGATTGACAAATTATTGGCGTAATGCGATACTCACACCTTAATTAATAATAATTACACTAAATTGGTTGGTTATGTAATTATTACTCTGGAATGGAATTAATAATTTATTAATTGATAAATTATTAATCAATAGAATGTGGTGGAACCTTTGATGGACTTTTTGGTAATTATAGCGTAATTATCTTTACATATTATATGGGAAAATAATATGTATTATTATCATTATTATTATTATTATTATTATTATTATTATTATTATTATTATTATTATTATTATTATTATTATTTGTTTGTGGACATACGAGTGAACCGTCCTATCGTCTTGGCGGTTCGCGCATCGGGCTGCGTACCACACGTCGACACAGGTGGGCTTGACATTGTGTAGGCCATTAGCTACTACGTGGATACTCCACCCACTAGAGATAGGGTTGTCACTGACCATTCCTGTATCACCGCTGGGTATGGGCCGTGTACAGGTGTCCTGCATAGGGGCCGCACCCAAATTTTATGTGTGGTGGTGTTGTCCTCTTAGGATAAGGGATTCCTCCAAACTTGCCGATAGAGCACGAGTTAGACATCAATGGTAGATTCCCTTGCGTGTCATATATATTGAAGGACATATATTATTAATTCCCCTGGATATTATTGAAATAAATTAAATTATCTAAGGATATGGACACTTAATATTATTTTGACCCCATAACACATCATAGATGTTTATGCCTTAAACTTGATACTAAAGAGACTGAAATTAATGTAAGTTGATAATTTAAATGTAGGGAGTACATTTAATTTAATTAATTAGGGTTGAATTTCTTCTATAATTGAGATGATGTCACAATTTATTATTTGGGACGTATTAAGGTGCAGATAATGTCGCACTTTAATGAGAGGTGAGGTGTTATACGCATGAGAGTGACGAAAGGTGGTATTTATTGTGCATTGACTGTATTATTGTAATCATAAATTATTAAAGTTAGTTCTTACACACCTCGGGCTCTGACCCAAATTTAAATGTTTTCCCCCTAGGAGCTCATAGACAAGGACAATGGGATTGTGCATAACAGTCTTGCAGCCTTACCTGCTCTTCCATTTCAACTCAGCTGGTTCTAGCATAGGTGCTTCTCAATTCTAATCATTTATCTATTCGGAACTTTGTAAGGGAATAAGCCCGAATCTTTATTTTATGTTGGTGGAGATTTATGTTAATCTAGTCGGATATTTATCTTGTTGCTGGTGGTTTGGATTCACTTGTTCATTATAAATGTGTTTGTGAATTTTCAAACTTGGGCCTTAAATTATTAATTATTTATGTTCATATATGGTGCTAAGAATGGCATTAATTGACAAGCAAGCCCTATCTTTGGCGTACCTTGCCTGACTAGCCTTTATGTGAGAAAATATGGGTTGTTACACACTAAACCAAAACTGGGCTAATGGTCATGGCCCAAATCCCTGACCAGGCACTGTGGGTCGCGGATTTGGTCCGTGACCAAATTCGGTCGTCACGGCCCAAATCCTTGACCCAAAGCCTAGTCACGGACCTGTAATATTGATAGATGTGGTCATATCCCATATACCTGACGAGGTTTGTATGACTGGTCACGGCCCTGGGTCGTGACCATATCCCAATTAAATTCCCTTGTGGTAACGGTAATGGGTCGTGACCCTATTTTTGTGAAATTCCTAATTATCACGGCTATTAGCCATGACCATTAAACCAGTGCAAAAACTTTATAAAGGTTGTGGGCCGTGACTATACACAATGTGTATTGTATAGTGGTCATGGCTTTGGGCCGTGACTAGTTATAATAATATTAAAAAAAAATCCTCAAATTGGGAGGCTAATCGACCGGTTGCTGTAAGTGCCCCTTGGTGACCTCGACGAGGTCCCGTGCTCTCAAATTGGTGGGTCCCGTGACCATGCGGATATGGGAACCATATATGAAACCTAAAATATAGGTCGTGTTACCAAATCGGGGGTCCCGTGACCATGGGGTCGGTTCGAGCGGGCTACGTTGGTCCTGTGCGAGGTGTTGGCGCTACCCACGGGGCCGTTTGGGTCGCGTTGCGTGGTTTCTCCTTTTGACGGTAAATTTTCAAGCCTAATTCTGGATATTCTCTATTTTGGACGGTGCTCTAAAACCAGGGGTCAAGTGACTATGGGGTCGGTTCGTGAGGGCTACATTGGATCCGTGCGAGGTGTTGGCACCGCCCACGAGGCCATTTGGGTCGCGTTGCATGGTTTGGCCCTTTGACGACATATTTTCAAGCCTAAGTCTGGATATTCTCTATTTTGGGACATGCTCTCAAACCGGGGGTCCCGTCACCACGCGGTCTGTTCGGTCGATCTTCGTGGGACCCATGTCGGCACCTCCCACAGGGCCATTTGGGTCCCGTTGCTTTGTTTCGCCCTTTGTCGGCACGTTTTCAAGCCTAAGTCTGGATATTCTCTGTTTTGGACCGTGCTCTCAAACCAGGTTGGACCTATACGAGGTGTTGGCACCATCCACAGGGCCGTTTGGGTTGCATTGCATGGTTTCTCCCTTTGACGTCACGTTTTGAAGTTTGTGTCTATATATTCCCTATTTTGGGCCATGCTCTCAAATTGGGGGGTCCCGTGACCATGGGGTCGGTTTGAGCAGCCTACGCTGGTCCTGTGCGAGGTGTTAGAGCCACCCACGGGGCCGTTTGGGTGGGATTGTATGCTTTTCCCCTTTGACGATACGTTTTCAAGCTTAAGTCTGGATATTCTCTATTTTGGGCCGTGCTCTGAAATCGGTGGTCCCATCACCACATGATCTGTTTGGGGCGATCTATGTTGGACCCGTCCGAGGTGTTGGCACCACCCACGGGGCCGTTTGGGTCGTGTTGCGTTGTTTTTCCCTTTGACGACACATTTTTAATCCCAAGTCTGGATATTCCCTATTATGGGCCGTGATCCCAAATCGGGGGTCCCCTTATCACAGAGTCGGTTCGGGCAGGCTATGTTAGTCCTGTGCGAGGTTTTGGTACCACCCACGGGGCCGTTCGGGTTGCGTTGCATGATTATGCCCTTTGACGACACGTTTTCAAGCCTAAGTCTAGAAATTCTCAATTTTGGGTCGTGCTCTCAAACCGGGGGTCATGTGACCATGAGGTCGGTTCGTACGGGCTACATTGGACCCGTACGAGGTGTTGGCACCACCTACGGGGCCTTTTGGGTCACGTTGTGTTGTATCGCCCTTTGACGGCAGGTTTTCAAGCACAAGTCTGGATATTCTCTATTTTGGTTCGTGCTCTCAAACCGAGGGTCTTGTGATCACGAGGTCAGTTTGGACGGGTGATGTTGGTCCCGTGCAAAGTTTTAGCACCATCCACAGGGCCGTTTGGGGGGCGTTGTGTGGTTTCGCCCTTTGACGACATGTTTTTAAGCCAAAGTCTGGATATTCTCTGTTTTGGGCCGTGCTCTCAAACCGTGAGTCCCTTGACCTCGGGGTTGGTTTTTATGGGCTACGTTGGATCCGTGAGAGGTGTTGGCACATCCCACAGGGCGGTTTGGGTCGCGTTGCGTGGTTTTGCCCTTTGACGGCATATTTTCAAGCTTAAGTCTGGATATTCTCTATTTTGGGTCGTGCTGTCAAATCGGGGATCCCGTGACCACGGGGACGGTTCGTGTGAGTAACTTTGATCTCGTGCGAGGTGTTGGTGCCACCCACGGGGCCGTTTGGGTCGCGTTGCATGTTTTCACCCCTTGACAACATGTTTTAAAGCCTAAGTCTGGATATTCTCTGTTTTTGGCCGTGCTCTCAAACCAGGGGTCCCGTGACCATATGGTCGATTTGTGTGGGCCACGTTTCTCCCGTACGAGGTGTTGGCACCACACACGGGGCCGTTGGGTCGCTTTGCATTGTTTCTCCCTTTGACGACACGTTTTCAAGCCCAAGTTTGGATATTGTCTGTTTTGGATCATGCTCTCAAACCGCGGGTCCCCTGACTAGGGGTCAGTTAGGATGACCTACATTGGTCCCGTGTGAGGTGTTGGCACCGCCCACGAAGCCGTTTGGGTTGCGTTGCATGGTTTCGCCCTCTGAAGGCATGTTTTCAAGTCTAAGTCAGGATATTTTTTATTTTGGGTCGTGCTCTCAAACCGGGGGTCCCGTGACCACGGGATCGGTTCGTACAAGCTACATTGGACCCGTGCAAAGTGTTGGAACCACCCAGAGGGCCATTTGGGTAACGTTGCGTGGTTTCGACCTTTGACGGCATTTTTTCAAGCCTAAGTCTGGATATTCTTTGTTTTGGGCTGTGCTCTTAAATTAGGGGGCCTGTGAACACGTGGTCGGTTCCGACGGGCTACGTTGGTCCTGGGCGAGGTGTTGGCGCCACATACAGGTCCGTTTTTGGCGCGTTACATAGTTTCTCCCATTAACGATTGGTTTTCAATCTGAAGTCTGGATATTCTCTATTTGGGTCATGCTCTCAAATCGGGGGTCCTGTAACCATGTGGTCTATTCGCACGGGCTACATTGGACCTGTACGAGGTGTTAGCACCACGCATGGGGCTATTTGGGTTGCGTTGCATTGTTTCTCCCTTCGATGACATGTTTTTAAGCCCAAGTCTGGATATTCTCAGTTTTGGGCCTTGCTCTTAAATCGAGAGTCCCATGACCACAGAGTCGATTCAGGCGGGCTACCACGGTGACGTGCGAGGTTTTGACACCATCCACGGTTCCATTTTGGTCGCGTTGCGTCACCATTTGATGACACGTTTTCAAGCCTAATCCTAGATATTCTATATTTTGGGCCATGCTCTCAAAGTGGGGGTCCCTTTACCACGGGGTTGGTTTTTATCGGCTACATTGGACCCGTGTGAGGTGTTGGCACCGCCCATAGGGCCGTTTAGGTCCCGTTGCATGGTTTCACCATTTGACGGCATGTTTTCAAGCCTAAGTCTGGATATTCTCTGTTTTGGACCGAGCTCTCAAACCGAGGGTCCCGTGACCACGCGGTCAGTTTGGGCGGGCTACGCTGTTCCCATGTGAGCTGTTGGCACTGCCCATAGGGCCGTTTGGGGGGGGGGGGGGCGTTGCATGGTTTCCCCCATTAAGGACACGTTTTAAAGCCTAAGTCTTGATAGTCTCTGTTTCAGGTCATGCTCTCAAACTAGGGATCGGTCTAATCGCATGGTCTACATTGGACCTGTGCGAGGTGTTAGCACCACCCACGGGGCCGTTTGGGTCGCTTTGTGTTGTTTCTCCCTTTGACGACATGTTTTCAAGCCCATATTTGGATATTATCTATTTTGGGTCGTGCTCTTAAACTGGGGGTCCCCTCACCAGAGGGTCAGTTACGACGGCCTACGTTGGTCCCATGTGAAGCGTTGGCACCGCCCACGGAGCTGTTTGGGTTGCGCTATGTGGTTTCACCCTTTGACGGCACGTTTTCAAGACTAAGTCTGGATATTTTTTGTTTTGGATCATGCTCTTAAACCGGGGGTCCCCTGACCATATGGTCAGTTAGGACGGCCTACGTTGGTCCCGTGTGAGGTGTTGGCGCTGCCCACGGAGCCGTTTGGGTTGCGTTGTGTGGTTTCTCCCTTTGATGACACGTTTTCAAGCCTAAGTCTGGATATTCTTTATTTTTGGTCATGCTCTCAAACCGGGGGTCCCGTGACCACGGGATCGGTTCGTACGGGCTACATTGGACCCGTGCAAAGTATTGGCACCACCCAGAGGGCCATTTGGGTATCGTTGCGTGGTTTTTCCCTTTGACGACATGTTTTCAAGTCAAAGTCTGGATATTCTCTGTTTTGGGCTGTGCTCTTAAACTAGGGGGCCTGTGGACACGTGGTCGGTTTCGGCGGGCTACGTTGGTTATGGGCGAGGTGTTGGCGCCACATACAGGTCCGTTTCGAGCGCGTTGCATGGTTTCTCCCATTAACGATACGTTTTCAATCTGAAGTCTGGATATTCTCCATTTGGGTCATGCTCTTAAACCGAGGGTCCTGTGACCATGCGGTCTATTCGCACGGGGTACATTGGACCTGTGTCCACCACCCATGGGGCTGTTTGGGTTGCGTTGCATTGTTTCTCCCTTCGATGACATGTTTTTAAGCCCAAGTCTGGATATTCTCTGTTTTGGGACTTGCTCTTAAATTGGGAGTCCCCTGACCATAGAGTCGGTTCGGTCGGGCTAATACGGTGCCGTGCGACGTTTTGACACCGCCCACGGTGCCATTTGGGTCACGTTGCGTGGTTTCTCCATTTGATGACACGTTTTCAAGCCTAAGTCTGGATATTCTCTATTTTGGGCCATGCTCTCAAAATGGGGGTCCCTTTACCACGGGGTTGGTTTTTTTTGGCTACATTGGACCTGTGTGAGGTGTTGCCACCGCCCATAGGGCCGTTTGGGTCGCGTTGCGTGGTTTCGCCATTTGACGGCATGTTTTCAAGCCTAAGTCTGAATATTCTCTATTTTGGACCGAGCTCTCAAACCGAGGGTCCCGTGACCATGCGGTCAGTTCGGTCGGGCTACGTTGGTTCCGTGCGAGGTGTTGGCACTGTCCATAGGGCCGTTTGGGGGGGGGGGGGGGGAGGGGGGGGCGTTGCATGGTTTCACCCATTAACGAGACGTTTTTAAGCCTAAGTCTGGATATTCTCTATTTTGGTTCATGCTCTCAAACCAGGGATCCCCTGACCATGCGGTCTATTCGCACGGTCTACATTGGACCTGTACGAGACGTTAGCACCACCCACGTGGATGTTTGGGTCGGGTTGCGCTGTTTCGCCTCTTGACGTCACATTTTTAAGCCCAAGTCTGGATATTCTATCTTTTGGGCTGTGCTCATAAACCGGGGGTTCCCTGACCACAGAGTTGATTCGGGTGGGCTACGTTGGTCCCGTGTGAGGTTTTGATGCCGCCCACTGGGCCATTTGGGGGGGGGGGGGGGGTTACGTGGTTTCGCCTTTTGACGGCACGTTTCAAGCCAAAGTTTGGATATTCTGTATTTTGGGTTGTGCTCTCAAACCAGGGGTGCCCTGACCACGGAGTCGGTTCAGGCGGGCTACATTGGTCCCGCGTGAGGTATAGGCGCCACCCACGGGTCCGTTTGTGTGGCATTGCGTGGTTTCGCTCTTTGATGGCACATTTTCAAGCCAAAGTCAGGATATTCTCTGTTTTGGGTCATGCTCTCAAATCGAGGGTCCCGTGACCATGGGGTCGGTTTGTAGAGGCTACGTTGGACCCGTGTGATTTATTGGCACCGCCACATCGCCATTTTGGTCGTGTTTTATGGTTTCGCCCTTTGACGATACGTTGGTCTCGTACGAGGTGTTAGCGCCACCCACGGGTCTGTTTGGGTCGCATTGCGTGTTTTCTCCCTTTGACGGCACGTTTTCAAGCCTAAGTCTAGATATTCTCCATTTTGGGACGTGCTCCCAAACCGGGGTCCCATGACCACACGATCTATTCGGGCAGGCTACATTGGACCCCTGCGACGTGTTATCACCTCCGATGAGGCCGTTTGGGTTACGTTGCGTCGTTTCACCCTTTGATGGCACATTTTCAAGACTAAGTCTGGATATTCTCTATTTGGGGAGGTGCTCTCAAACTGGGGGTCCCATGACCATGGGGTCAGTTCGTACGGGCTACATTGAACCTGTGCGAGGTGTTGGCACCGCCCACGGGGCTGTTTGGTTCGCGTTGCGTTGTTTCACCCTTTGACGAAACGTTTTCAAGCCCAAGTCTGGATAATTCTCTATTTTGGGTCGTGCTCTCAAACCGGGGGTCCCGTGACCATGAGGTCGGTTTGGGAAGGCTATGTTAGTCCCGTGTGAGGTGTTGACACCACGCACGGGGTCGTTTGGGGGCATTGCATGGTTTCACCCTTTAACGACACGTTTTCAAGCCTAAGTTTGTATATGCTCTGTTTTGGGCCGTGCTCTCAAATCGGGGGTCCTGTGACCACACAGTCGATTCAGGAGGACTATATTGGTCCCATGCGAGGTGTTGGCACTGCACACATGGCCGTTTGGGGGGCGTTGTGTGGTTTCACCCATTGACGGCATGTTTTCAAGCTTAAGTCTAGATATTCTCTATTTTGGGATGTGCTCTCAAACCGGGGGTCCCATCACCACACAGTCTGTTCGAGTGGTCTACGTGGGATCCGTGCGAGGTGTTGGCACCGCCCATAGTGCCGTTCGGGTCGCGTTGCGTTGTTTTTCCCTTTGACGGCACATTTTCAAGCCCAAGTCTGGATATTCTCTATTTTGGACCGTGCTCTCAAACCAGGGGTCCTGTGACCACGAGGTCAGTTCGTGCGGGCAACATTAGACCCATACAAGGTGTTGGCACCAACCACGGTGCCTTTTGGGTCGCGTTGCATTGTATCGCCCTTTGACGGCACGCTTTCAAGCACATATCTGGATATTCACTGTTTTGTTCGTGCTCACAAATCGGAGGTCCCGTGATCACGGGGTCAGTTTGGACGGGCTACGTTGGTCCCGTGCAAAGTTTTGGCACCACCCACGAGGCCGTTTGGGGGGCGTTGCGTGGTTTCGCCCTTTAACGACACGTTTTTAAACCAAAGTCTGGATATTCTCTATTTTGGGCCGTGCTCTCAAACCGTGGGTCCCTTGACCTCGGGGTTGGTTTTTATGGGCTACGTTGGACCCGTGTGAGGTGTTGGCACATCCCACGGGGCAGTTTGGGTCGCGTTGCATCGTTTTTCCCTTTGACGGCATGTTTTTAAGCCTAAGTTTGGATATTCTCTGTTTTGGGCCGTTCTCTCAAATCGGGGATCCCATGACCACGAGGTTGGTTCATGTGGCTACTTCGATCTCATGCGAGGTGTTGGAGGCACCCACGGGGCCATTTGGGTCGCATTGAATGTTTTCACCCCTTGACGACACATTTTAATGCCTAAGTCTGGATATTCTCTATTTTTGGTCGTGCTCTCAAACCAGGGGTCTTGTGACCATGGAGTCGGTTCGTGTGTGCCACGTTTCTTCCATACGAGGTGTTGGCACCAGCCACGGGGCCGTTTGGGTCACTTTGCGTTATTTCTCCCTTTGACGGCACGTTTTTAAGCCGAAGCTTGGATATTCTCTATTTTGGGTCGTGCTCTTAAACCGGGGGTCCCCTGACCATAGGGTCAGTTAGGACGGCCTACGTTGGTCCCGTGTGAGGTGTTGGCACAGCCCACGGAGCCGTTTGGGTTGCGTTGCGTGGTTTCTCCCTTTGACGACACGTTTTCAAGCCTAAGTTTGGATATTCTTTATTTTGGGTCGTGCTCTCAAATCGGGGGTCCCGTGACCACGGGGTCAGTTCGTACGGGCTACATTGGACTCGTGCACGGTGTTGGCACCACCCACAGGGCCATTTGGGCAACGTTGCGTGGTTTTTCCCTTTGACGACATGTTTTGAAGCCTAAGTCTGGATATTCTCTGTTTTGGGTTGTGCTCTTAAACTAGGGGGCCTGTGAACACGTGGTCGGTTCCGGTGGGCTACGTTGGTCCTGGGCGAGGTGTTGGCGCCACATACAGGTCCGTTTTGGGCGCGTTACATAGTTTCGCCCATTAACGATACGTTTTCAATCTGAAGTCTGGATATTCTCTATTTGGCTTGTGCTCTCAAATCGCCGGTCCTGTGACCACGCGGTTTATTCGCACGGGCTATATTGGACTTGTGCGAGATGTTAGCACCACCCATGGGGTTGTTTGGGTTACGTTGCATTATTTCTCCCTTTGATGACACGTTTTTATGCCCAAGTCTGGATATTATATATTTTGGGCCTTGCTCTTAAATCGGGAGTCCCCTGACCACAAAGTCGGTTCGGGCGGGCTACCACGGTGCCGTGTGAGGTTTTGACACCGCCCATGGTGCCATTTGGGTCGCGTTGCGTGGTTTCTCCATTTGATGACACATTTTCAAGCCTAAGTCTAGATATTCTCTATTTTGGGCCATGCTCACAAACTGGGGGTCCCTTTACCACGGTGTTGGTTTTTGTCGGCTACATTGGACCCGTGTGAGGTGTTTGCACCCCCTATAGGGCCTTTTGGGTCGCGTTGCGTGGTTTTTCCCTTTGACGGTATGTTTTAAAGCCTAAGTCTGGATATTCTCTATTTTGGGTCGTGCTCTCGAACCGGGGGTCCCGTGACCACGCGGTCAGTTCAGGCAGGCTACTTTGGTCCCGTACGAGGTGTTAGCGCTTCCCATAGGGCCGTTTGAGGGGCATTGCATGGTTTCTCCCATTAATGACACGTTTTCAAGCTTAAGTCTGGATATTCTCTGTTTTGGGTCGTGCTCTCAAACCAGGGATCCCGTGACCACACGGTCTATTCGCGCGGGCTACATTGGACCTCTGCGAGGTGTTAGCACCATCCACGGGGCTGTTTGGGTCGCGTTACGCTGCTTCGCCCCTTCGCGACACATTTTTAAGCCCAAGTCTGGATATTCTCTCTTTCGGGCCGTGCTCGCAAACCGAGGGTACCCTGACAACATAGTCAATTCGGGCGTGCTACGTTGGTCCATGCGAGGTTTTGATGACGCTCACGGGGCCATTTGTGGGCGTTAAGTGGTTTTGCCTTTTGACGACACGTTTCAAGGTAAAGTTTGGATATTCTCTATTTTGGATTGTGCTCTCAAACCGGGGGTGCCCTGACCACGGAGTCATTTCAGGCGGGCTACATTGGTCCCGTGTGAGGTATTGGCACCACCCACGGGGCCGTTTATGTGGCATGGCATGGTTTCGCTCTTTGACGACACATTTTCAAGCCAAAGTCTGGATATTCTCTATTTTGGGTCGTGCTCTCAAATCGGGGGTCCCATGACCACGGGGTCGGTTTGTAGAGGCTACATTGGACCCGTGTGATTTATTGGCACCGCCCAAATGACCATTTTGGTCACGTTACATGGTTTCGCCCTTTGACGGCGTATTTTCAAGCCTAAGTCTGGATATTTTCTTTTTTGGGTCATGCTCTCAAACTGAGGGTCCCGTGACCACGGAGTCGGTTCGTGTGGGCTACGTTGGTCTCGTGCGAGGTGTTGGCGCCACCCACGGGGCTGTTTGGGTTGCGTTGCGTTGTTTCGCCCTTTGACGACACGTTTTCAAGCCTAAGTTTGGATATTCTCTATTTTGGGCCATGCTCTCAAATCGGGGGTCCCATGACCATGTGGTTGGTTCGTACGGGCTATGTTGGACCCGTGTGAAGTGTTGGCACTGCCGACGGGGCCGTTTGGTTTGTGTTGCATTGTTTGACCCTTTAACGACACGTTTTCAAGCCTAAGTCTATATAATTCTCTGTTTTGGGTCGTGCTCTCAAACCGAGGGTCGATTTGGGCAGGCTATGTTAGTCCCGTGTGAGGTGTTGGCACCATACACGGGGTCATTTGGGGGGCGTTGCGTGGTTTCGCCCTTTGATGGCACGTTTTCAAGCCTAAGTCTGTATATTCTTTATTTTGGGCCGTGCGCTAAAACCGGGCTCCTGTGACCACGCGGTTGATTTGGGAGGACTATGTCGGTCCCCTAGGAGGTGTTGGCGCTGCACAGAGGGCCCTTTGGGGGGCATTGCGTGGTTTCGCCCATTGACGACACGTTTTCAAGCGTAAGTCTGGATATTCTCTATTTTGGGATGTGTTCTCAAACTAGGGGTCCCGTCACAATGCGGTCTGTTCGAACAGTCTACGTGGGACCCGTGTGAGGTGTTGGCACCTCCCACGAGGCCATTTGGGTGGCGTTGCATTGTCTCGCCCTTTGACGGCACATTTTCAAGCCTAAGTCTGGATATTATCTGTTTTGGACCGTGCTCTCAAACTAGGGGTCCCGTGACCACGGGGTATATTCGTCAGGGCTACGTTGGACCAGTATGAGGTATTGGCGCCATGCACGGGGCCATTGGGTTACGTTGCGTGGTTTCGCCCTTTGACGTCATGTTTCTAAGACTATGTTTGGATATTTCTTATTTTGGGTCGTGCTCTCAAATCGGGATTCCTGTGACCATGAGGTCGGTTTGATCATCCTACGTTGGTCCCGTGCGAGGTGTTGGAGCCACCCACGGGGCCGTTTGGGTGGCGTTGCGTGGTTTTGCCCTTTGACGGCACATTTTTAAGCTTAAGTCTGGATAATCTCTGTTTTAGGCCGTTCTCTTAAATCGGTGGTCCCATCACCACGCGGCCTACTCGGGGCGGGTTACGTTGGACCCGTACGATGTGTTGGCACCTACCACGGGGCCGTTTGGGTCGTGTTGCATTGTCTCACCCTTTGACGGCACATTTTCATGCCCAAGTCCGGATATTCTCTATTTTGGGTCGTGCTCACAAACCGAGGTCCCCTTTCCACAGCGTCGGTTCGGGCGGGCTACGTTGGTCCCGTATAAGGTTTTGGCACCACCCACGGGGCCGTTCAGGTCGCTTTGCGTGGTTTCATCCTTTGACGGCACGTTTTCAAGCCTAAGTCTGGATATTCTCTATTCTGGGTCGTGATCTCAAATCGGGGGTCTCGTGACATCGGGGTTGGTTCGTGCGGGCTACATTGGACCCGTACGAGGTGTTGGCGCCACCCACGGGCCTTTTGGGTCGCATTGCATTATATCACCCTTTGACGGCACATTTTCAAGTCCAAGTCTGGATATTCTCTATTTTGGTTCGTTCTCTCAAACTGGGGGTCCCGTAATCACGGGGTCGGTTTGGACGGGCTACGTTGGTCCAGTGAAAAATTTTGGAACCACCCACGGGGCCATTTGGGGGGCGTTACGTGGTTTCGCCCTTTGACGGCATGTTGTTAAGCCAAAGTCTAGATATTCTCTGTTTTGGGTCGTGCTCTCAAACCGTGGGTCCCTTGACTCCGGGGTCGGTTTTTATGGGTTACGTTGGACCAGTGTGAGGTGTTGGCACATCCCACGGGGCTGTTTGGGTCGCGTTGCATGGTTTTGCCCTTTGACGACACGATTTTAAGCCTAAGTCTGGATATTCTCTATTTTGGGCCGTGCTCTCAAACCGGGGATCCCGTGACCACGGGGTCGGTTCGTGTGGCTACCTTGATCTCGTGCGAGGTGTTGGAGGCACCCACGGGGCCATTTGGGTCGTGTTACATGTTTTTGCCCCTTGATGACACATGTTAATGCCTAAGTCTGGATATTCTCTATTTTTGGCCGTGCTCTCAAACCAGGGGTCCCGTGACCATGGGGTCAGTTCGTGTGGGCCACGTTTCTTCCGTACGAGGTGTTGGCACCAGCCACGGGGCCAATTGGCTCGCTTTGCGTTGTTTCTCCCTTTGATGGCACGTTTTTAAGCCCAAGTTTGGATATTCTCTATTTTGGGTCTTGCTCTTAAACCGGGGGTCCCGTGACCACAGGGTCGGTTCGTACGGGCTACATTGGACCCGTGCAAGGTATTGGCACCACCCATGGGGCCATTTGGGATGTATTGCGTGGTTTCTCCCTTTGACGGCACGTTTTCAAGCCTAAGTCTGGATATTCTCTATTTTGGGTTATGCTCTCAAACCAGGGGGCTTGTGAACACATGGTCGGTTTTGATAGGCTACGTTGGTCCTAGGGGAGGTGTTGACACCACGCATAGGTCCGTTTCATGGGCGTTGCATGGTTTTGCCCATTGACGATACGTTTTCAATCCGAAGACTAGATATTCTCTATTTGGGTCGTGCTCTTAAAC
Organism: Sambucus nigra; assembly: GCA_949130495.1. Taxonomy (NCBI): domain Eukaryota; kingdom Viridiplantae; phylum Streptophyta; class Magnoliopsida; order Dipsacales; family Adoxaceae; genus Sambucus; species Sambucus nigra. Next base: position 99,674,339 of record OX422224.1, read on the forward strand.
CGGGGGTCCTATGACCACGCAGTCTATTCGCGCGGGCCGTTTGGGTCGGTCCTGTAACCTCGTGTGTTGGTTCCACCCATCGAGTCGTTCAAGTCACATTGCATGTTTTCGTCCTTTGACGGCATGTTTTCAAGCCTAAGTCTGGATATTCTCTATTTTGGGCCATTCATTCAAACCGGTGGTCCCGTGACCACGGGGTCAGTTCAGACGGGCTACGTTGGTCCCGTGCGAGGTGTTGGCTCCTCCCATGGGGCCGTTTGGGGGCATTACGTGCTTTCGCCCTTAGACGACATGTTTTCAAGCGTAAGTCTATATATTCTTTGTTTTGGGCCGTGCTCTCAAACCGGGGGTCCCGTGACCACGGGGTCAGTTCATGTGGGGTATGTTGGACCCGTACGAGGTGTTGGCACCATCCAAATAGCCATTTGGGTTGCGTTGCGTGGTTTCGACCTTTAAAGGCACGTTTTCAAGCCTAAGTCTAGATATTCTCTGTTTTGGGCCGTGTTCTTAAACCGGGGGTCCCGTGACCACAGGGTCTGTTCATACATGATACATTGGTCCCGTGTGAGGTTACGCACTTTGGCGGCATGTTTTTAATCCTTAATCCGAATATTTTCTATTTTGGTTCTTGCTCTCAAACCTGGGTTCCCGTGACCATGGGGTCGATTCGTACGAGCTATGTTAGTCTCGTGTGGGGTGTTGGAGCCGCTCATCGGTCCATTTGGGTCACATTGCGTGGATTAGGCCTTTGACGACACGTTTTCAAGGCTAAGTTTAGATATTCTATATTTTGGATCGTGCTCTCAAACCGGGGGTCTAGTGACCACGTGGTAGGTTCAGGCAGGCTATGTTGGTCCCGTGCGTGGTATTGGAGCCATTCACAGGGCCGTTTGGGGGGCGTTGCGTGGTTTCACCCATAGACGACACGTTTTCAAGCGTAGAGTCTGGGTATTATCTATTTTGGGCCGTGCTCTCAACCGGGGGTCCCATGACCATGGAATCATTTTGTACTTGCTACATTGGACCCAAAATAGGTGTTGGCGCCATGCACAGTGCTGTTTGGGTCGCGTTGCGTGGTTTTGCCCTTTGAAAGCATGTTTTCAAGACTAAGCATGGATAATCTCTATTTTGGGATGTGCTCTCAAGCTGGGGCTACCGTGACCATGGGGTCAGTTCGTACGGGATATATTGGACCCATATGAGGTGTTGGCACCGCCCACGGATCCGTTTGGGTCGCATTTCATGGTTTCCCCCTCTAACGGCACATTTTCAAGACTAAGTCTGGATATTCTCTATTTTGGGTCGTGCCCTCAAACCGAGGGTCCCGTGACCATGCGATCGATTCGTACGGGATATGTTTATCTGGTGCGAGGTGTTGGCACCACCCACCGGGTCGTTTGGGTCGCATTGCATGTTTTTATTCTTTGACGGCATGTTTTCAAACCTTAATTTGGATATTCTCTATTTTGGACCGTGCTTTCAAATCGGGGATCCTGTGATGACAGGGTTAGTTCGAACAGGCTACGTTGGTCCTGTGCGAGGTGTTGGCACTGCCCATGGGGCCGTTTGGGTGGTGTTGCGTGGTTTCTCCCTTTGACGACACATTTTTAAGGGTAAGTCTGGATACTCTCTGTTTTGGGCCGTGTTCTCAAACTGGGGATCTCGTAACCACAAGGTTAGTTCGTGAGGTCTACGTTTAACTCGTACGAGGTATTGGCATCACCAACAGGGCCTTTTGGGATGCGTTGTGTGGTTTCACCCTTTGACAGGACGTTTTCAAGCCTAAGTCTAGATATTCTCTATTTTGGGTCGTGCTCTAAAACCGAGGGTCGCGTGACCATGGGGTCGATTCTTGCGGGCTATATTGGACCCGTGTGAGGTGTTTACCCGAACCACGGGGCCGTTTGGGTCACGTTGTGTGGTTTATCCCTTTGATGGCACGTTTTCAAGCCTAAGTCTAGATATTCTTTATTTGGGGTTGTGATCTAAAATCGAGGGTCCCGTGACCACGAGGTCAATTCGTGGGGGCTACGTTGGTCTCGTGCTAGGTGTTGGTGCTGCGCTCAGGGCCGTTTAATTCGTGCTGAGTGGTTTAGGCCTTTGATGACACGTTGTCAAGGCTAAGTCAGGATATTCTCTATTTTGGGTCGTGCTCTCAAACCGGGGGTCCCGTGACCATGGGGTCATTTTTTACGGGCTACATTGGACCCAAAATAGGTGTTGGTGCCATACATAGTGCCGTTTGGGTCGCGTTGCGTGGTTTTGCCCTTTGAAAGCATGTTTTCAAGCCTAAGTCTGGACAATCTCTATTTTGGGACGTGCTCTCATACTGGGGGGTCCCGTGACCATGGGGTCAGTTTGTACGGGCTATGTTGGACCCATATGAGGTGTTGACATCGCCCACGGGGCCGTTTGGGTCGCATTTTGTGGTTTCACCCTTTAATGACACGTTTTCAAGCCAAAGTCTGGATATTCTCTGTTTTGGGTCGTGCCCTCAAACCGATGGTCCCGTGACCATGCGGTCGGTTCGTACGGGATATATTGATCTCGTGCGAGGTGTTGGCATCACCCACCGGGCTGTTTGGGTTGCATTGCGTGTTTTCACCCTTTGACGGCACGTTTTCAAACCTTAGTCTGGATATTCTCTATTTTTGGCCGTGCACTCAAACCAGGGGTCCCGCGATGACAGGGTCAGTTCGGAAGGGCTACGTTGGTCCTGTACGAGGTGTTGGCAGTTCCCACGGGGCCGTTTGGGTGGTGTTACGTGGTTTCTCCCTTTGATGACACGTTTTTAAGCCTAAGTCTGGATACTCTCTGTTTTGGACCGTGTTCTCAAACCGAGGGTCTCGTAACCACGAGGTTAGTTCGTGCGGGCTTCGTTTAACCCATACGAGGTGTTGGCATCGCCAACAGGGCCTTTTGCGATGCATTGTGTGGTTTCACCCTTTGACAGGACGTTTTCAAGCCTAAGTCTAGATATTCTCTATTTTGGGTCGTGCTCTCAAACCGGGGGTCGTGTGACCATGGGGTCTATTCTTGCGGGCTATGTTGGACCCGTATGAGGTGTTTACCCGAACCACGGGGCCGTTTGGGTCACGTTATGTGGTTTCTCCCTTTGATGGCACAATTTCAAGCCTAAGTGTAAATATTCTTTATTTTGGGTCGTGATCTAAAACCGAAGGTCCCGTGACCACGAGGTCAATTCGTGGGGGCTACGTTGGTCTCGTGCTAGATGTTGGTGCTGCGCTCAGGGCCGTTTAATTCGTTCTGAGTGCTTTAGGCCTTTGATGACACGTTGTCAAGGCTAAGTCAGGATATTCTCTATTTTGGGCCGTGCTCTCAAACCGGGGGTCCCGTGAGCACACGGTAGGTTCAGGAGGGCTATGTTGGTCCCGTGTATGGTGTTGGTGCCATTCACGGGGCCGTTTGGGTGGCATTGCGTGGTTTTGCCCATAGACGACACGTTTTTAAGCGTAAGTCTGGATATGCTCTGTTTTGGGACGTCCTCTCAAACTTGGGGTTCCGTGACCATGGGGTCAGTTTATGCGGGCTACTTTGGACCCATACGTGGTGTTGGTGCCAACCACAGTGCCGTTTGGGTTGTGTTGCGTGGTTTTTCCCTTAGAAAGCACGTTTTCAAGGCTAAGTCTTGATTTTTTCTGTTTTGGGCCGTGCTCTCAAATCGGGGGTCCCATGACCATGGGGTCAGTTCGGAGGGGCTATATTGGTCCCGTACGAGGTGTTAGTGCCACCCACGGGGCTGTTTGGGTGGACTTGCATGGTTTCACCCTTTGACGGCATATTTTGCAAGCCTAAGTCAGGATATTCTCTGTTTTGGTTCTTACTCTTAAACGGGGGGTCCCGTGACCACGAGGTCAATTCGTGCGGGATACATTGGACCCGTACGAGGTGTTGGCACCACCCACCAGTCATTTGGGTCATGTTTCATGTTTCACCCCTTGACGGCACCTTTTCAAGCCTAAGTCTGGATATTCTTTATTTTGGGCCATCCTCTCAAAACGTGGGTCCCATGACTGCGCGGTCAGTTCGAGAGGGCTACGTTGGTCCCGTGTGAGGTGTTGGCACCATCCATAGAGCTGTATTGGTCGTATTGAATGGCTTTGATCTGGGTTCCCTTGACCAAGAGTTCAGTTCAGGCGGGCTACATTGGTCCCGTGCGAGGTGTTAGCACCACCCACGGGCCGTTTGGGTCGTATTGCATGTTTTCTCCCTTTGACAGCACATTTTGAAACCTCAGTCTTGATATTCTCTATTTTGGGTCGTGCCCTCAAACCAAGGGTACCGTGACTATGGGTCGGTTCGTAGAGGCTACGTGGGACTCATGTAAGGTGTTAGTGCTGCGCACGGGGGCCGGTTTTTCGTGTTGCGTGGTTTCACCCTTTGACGACACGTTTTCAAGCCTAAGTCTTCATATTCTCTATTCTTGGTTGTGCTCATGAATCGGGGATCCCGTGACCATGGGGTCTGCTCAAGCGGGCTATGTTGAACCCGTGCGAGTTGTTGGCATCGCCCATGGGGCCGTTTGGCTCGTGTTTCATGGTTTCGCCCTTTGACGGCATGTTTTTAAGCCTAAGTCTGAATATTCTCTATTTTTGGTTTTTCTCTCAAACCGGGGGCCCGTGACCACGGAGTTAGTTCATTTGGGCTATGTTGGACCCGTGCGAGGTGTAGGCACCACCCACAGGGCTGTTTGGATCGCGTTACGTTATTTCTCCCTTGGTCGACACGTTTTCAAGCCCAAGTCTGGATATTCTTTGTTTTGGGTTGTGCTCTCAAATCGGGGGTCCCGTGACCATGCGGTTGGTTTTAGCGGGCTATGTTGGTCCCTTGTGAGGCGTTGATGCCACCCACTGGGACCTTTGGGGGGAGTTGCATGGTTTCGCCCTTTGACGGCACATTCTCAAGATAAAGTCTTGATATTCTCTGTTTTGGGCCGTGCTCTCCAATCAGGGGTCCCTTGACCACCGGGTCAGTTCGTGCGGGCTACGTTGGTCCCGGGTGAGGTTTTGGCACCACCCACGGGTCCTTTTTGGTGGCGTTGCGTGGTATCGCCCTTTGACAACACGTTTTCAAGCCTATGTCTGGATATTCTCTATTTTTGGTTGTGCTCTCAAACCGGGGGTCCCATGACCACAAGGTCGATCCCTGTGGGCTACGTTCAACCCGTACGAGGTGTCGTAGGCACTCACGGGGCTGTTTAGGTCATGTTGCATGGCTTCTCCCTTTGAGGGCACATTTTCAAGCCTTAGTCTAGATATTCTCTATTTTTGGTCGTGCTCTCAAACCTGGAGTCACGTGACCACGGGGTCGATTCGTATGGGCTACGTTGGTCTCGTGCGAGTGTTGGTACCGTCCACAGGGCCGTTTGGGGGGCATTGTGTGGTGTGAGGTGTTGGCGTCGCTCACGGAGCTGTTTGGGTTGCGTTATGTGGTTTCTCCCTTTGATGGCTTGTTTTCAAGCCTAAGTCTGGATATTCTCTATTTTGGGTTGTGCTCTCAAATCGGGGGTCTCGTGACCACGGGGATGGTTCGTGCAAGCTACGTTGGACCCGTGCGAGGTGTTGACACCACCCACGGGTTGTTTGGGTCGCCTTTCATGGTTTTTCCCTTTTACCGCACATTTTCAAGCCAAAGTCTGGATATTCTCTATTTGGATCGTTCTCTTAAATTGGGGGTCCCGTGACCACGAGTTCAGTTCAGGGGGGATACGTTAGTCGTGTACGAGGTGTTAGCGTCGTCCACGGGGCCGTTTGGGGGGCGTGGCTTATTTTCTCCCTTTGATGGCAGGTTTTCAAGCCTAAGTCTGGATATTCTCTATTTTGGGTCATGCTCTCATACCGGGGGTCCGGTGACCACGGGGTCGGTGAAAAACTGTCACGTAAGTCGTTTAATACAAGATTAAACTATTTAAGTAACTCCGAACTATTTTTTGGGGAAACCCTTTTCTTTAAATCAAACAGGTTAATCACAAGATGTGGTTAAGAAAAATACGTACGAGATATGTCAAGATTTTGTAACAAAGTTTTGAAAACCAAAACTATCACAGTTTAAAATAATTTAAATCAGCACACCAACAAGAATAAGATGAGGAGATGTAGAAATATTAAGTACACACAGTTTTTAACGTGGTAGAACCTCACCCAACTGAGGAAACATCCACGGTGACTTCTAAGTCACAAACCAAAAATCCACTAAAACAAAATATACAAGTTACAAGCTATTTAACACACATGCAAACAAAACAGACCTATACAAGTTTAGAATATGTACTCGCTGGTTTGATTCTAACTTCTCTGCAGTTCTCATGTTGTTGTGGCTTTCTCACCTTTCTAACTTCTCAGCATTTTGTTCCAGCTTTTCGTCGACTCTTGATGTTTTAAGATCTTTTAGCCAACACTTCTTGTGTTGTAGTGTGTTAAGTGTTTGTGATAGTAGTCTAACACATGCATGCACACACACACACACATGCACACACTTATTTATACAAACAAGTCCTATCAAATTACATAATAGATCTAAATGATTTGGGTTTTCAGTTTCTCTCTTATTTAGAAAACAAAGGACTTCTTGATCTTTCGAATAATCCCAGAATCCAAGGTTACCTTGCTCAGAAGACGACCGAGGTCTTAAACAATTTTAGAGCGTTTTGAAAATAGCTTTGAAATTGTAAATCACCAATTGTGATTTCAACTAGATTAGAAGTCTTGTTTCATAAGAACTAGAAACAGAAAAAGCATTTGTTGATTCTTGAGTTGTGAAAAACATTTACAGAAGAAAATAATCAACAAATATGATTTCTCAAGATGACATAAAACCGAAATGTCTAAGTTGGTTAACAGATCTTTAACACAGAGGATTCAAACCACGAACTACTTTAAAACAACCTCCAAAATAACTCTCAAACACTCAGGTTGGTTTTGGTTGGAAACTAATTTAGGGTTTGAAATGAGTTTAGGGTTTGAATTGAGTTTAGGATTTGAATGAAATACTTTCTCTCTCTCTTTTTCTCTCAAAATATTTGAGGAAATGTAAAAACTTCTGAGGTTGAGACGAGTCATTTCCTTATATACACACACAGTTTCACATGGATCACAAATGAAGCAATCTCAAACATTGATAAGATAAATGAACGAACCAGATTAAGTAAAGGCTTATGTGAGTGTAAGAAAACACAAATCAGACCGTTCTGCATTTGAAAAGTGTAAGGCTTAGATCAACTGATAAATGCGTATTGAAACTTATTTACAAACACACCCTCAAGTCTCATGCGCTTTCAGATTCTACCCAACCGAACATTCAGGTAAGAAATGATATAATCAGTATTTACACAATGACCCCAAAGTTTACAAATCACAACTTTTAATTTCTGAAAAAAACATTTAAAAATTCCCAAAATTAATAAAAACATATTTTAAAAGGGAATTAACTCACACATGAAATTAATGCAATATATACTTTATGTATGCAATCCTAGTGTGTGTAAAGTTGAGGATTTACCTTTAATAACAACAAGAGGCATCAAGTGTAGAATCTGAGGTTCTTTGGAAACTAGGGGATAGGACACAAATTTTGTCACAATTTCCTAACTAGATGAGCACTTATACAATGTTGACTCAAGTAAGTCAAGAATATAAGATGCTTAAATCTCCCCCTTTGGAAATATGAGACAAAATCTCCTTTGAGTCATCTAGGACTCGTAGGGATACGAAATAGAATAAGAAAAACCTATTCCTAAACAAAATTCTATCTACCCAAATCCTAGAAAAAGAAAATTACATAGCTAAACTAATTACAAATCAATACCCTAATAACATCTGTTGAAAACAACGGTATAGATTCCTGCAAATAAAACTAAGATCAAGCTTTTTAGAAATATGTACAAGAAAAAATGAACTCATAAGAGTCATATTTCTCCCCCATTTTGTCTCAAATGGACAAAGGAAAAATATACTTAAGTCAAACAATTTTATTCAGCACAAATCATTCCGATCGATTTTCACAAAGAACAAAATCTATTATAATCCAAAGGTTTAGTAAACATATCTACGAGCTGCAATTCAGTGGGAAGATAATTAATTTCTAATTCCTTAGTCTCAACTAATTCGCGAATAAAATGATATCTAATTTTTATATGTTTTGTTCGCGAGTGTTGAATAGTATTTTTAGAGATATTGATCGAGCTTTGATTATCACAATAGAGATGCAGTTGGTCTTTTTGAATGCCATAGTCACTTAGCATTTTCTTAAGCCAAAGTAATTGGGCACAGCAACTACCAGCAGCTATGTATTCAGATTCAGCTGTAGATAAAGAAGTGCAGTTTTGTTTCTTACTATTCCACTCTACCAAATTGTTACCGATATAGTAACAATCTCCTTATGTTCTCTTACTATCATCAGAGCACCCTGCCCAGTCGGCATTATTGTATCCTATTATAGTACTCAGAGTGTTATTAATGTACCAAAGTCCCAAATTTAGAGTGCCTTTAACATATTTAATGATTCTTTTTACACAAACTAAGTGTCTCTCTTTAGGATTATTTTGATAACGGGCACACATGCAAACATCATACATAATATCAGGACGTGAGGCAGTAAGATATAGTAAGCTTCCTATCATACTATGATATAAAGTAGAATCTATGGATTTTCCATTCTCATCTTTAGATAATTTGACAGTTGTACTCATGGGAGTTCGAGCTTCTTTAGCACTTTCAAGCCCGAATTTTTTAACAATCTCTAAAGCATATTTTGATTGCGAAACAACTAAAACTTCTAAATTCTATTTGACTTGAAGACCCACGAAAAATTACAACTCCCCCATAAGAGACATTTGAAATTCTTTATGCATAATTTCAGAAAATGATTTAACTCCTGAAGGGGAAGTTGATCCAAAAATGATATCGTCGAAATATATTTGAGCTATAATAATATCTTTGTCAAATTGTTTGACAAATAGAGTTTGATCATTTCCGCCTCTCTAAAACCTTTATCTAAGAGAAAGTTGGAAAGGCGCTCATACCAGGTTCTTGGCGCTTGTTTCAAACCATAAAAGCCTTTTTAAGACGATAAACATGATTTGGATAATATGGGTAAATAAACCCTTTGGGTTGTTCAACATAGGTTTATTCAGTCAATATTCCATTAAGAAAGGCAGATTTTACATCCATTTGGTAAAGCGTAAAGCGTAAGTAACAAGCTATTATAAAGAGAAGACGAATAGATTCCAAATGAGTAACTGGAGCAAATGTCTCATTAAAATCTATTCCTTTTATTTGGGAATATCCCTGAGCCACTAATCTGGCTTTGTTTATAATGATTATCCCATTTTCATCAGCTTTATTTTTAAATAGCCAATGTGTGCCAATAACCTTTTTATGATCAGGGCTATGTACAAGATACCAAACATCATGAATGACAAATTGAAGAAGTTCTTCCTGCATGGAAGAGATCCATTGAGGGTCATTCCATGCCTCATTTACATTCTTTGGTTCCACAAGGGAAACAAAACATGCATAATGAGCATAATTTCTTAATTGAGATCTTATACGAACAGGCTCACAAGGGTTCCCAACAACTTTCTCTATGGGATGATCTTTAGAAATCTAGTTAGGTACTTCAGGTTTCTCAATTGGTAAAGAATCATCTATTTCTGGAGAGTCATTTTCTAAAACAATTTTAGATTCTTCCATAATAGTTGATTCTCCAGTCTTACTTTCAACAGTAGTATCACTTACAATAACATTTATGGATTTCATTAAAGTCTTTGTGCGAAGATTGTAGACACGGTATGCTCTACTGTCGGGAGAATATCCTAGGAAGATAGCTTTGCCTCCACGAGTCTCAAACAATTTCAGTTCTCTGTCTTTACAGACGTAACATGTACTACCAAAGGTTATAAGGTATTTAAGATTGGGATTCTTCCCATACCATAGTTCGTAAGGAGTTTGTTTAGAATTTTTCCTAAGATAGACTCTATTAATAATGTGATAAGAAGTACGAATAGACTCTACCCAAAAATATTTAGGTAAACACTTTACTTGAATCATTACACGTGCCATTTCTTAAAGGGTACGATTCTTTTGCTCAACAACTCCATTTTGTTGAGGAGTCTTATGATCACTAAATTCATGTTTGTAACCATTATAGTCACAATACTCTATAACACCTGTATCTATGAATTCTCCTCCTCCATCACTATGAGAAGGCCACCCAAGTAAACCTGGTGAAGTCATCTACCATAACTAGAATGTAACTTTGTCCACATAGACTAGAAGTACTAGAAGGACCCATTAGGTACATATGGATGAGCTTCAAGGGTTTATAGGTAAGGATATCTTTAACTTTCATATGAGGTGCCTTAACAATTTTTCCTTCCTGACATTATCCATAGACAACGTTAGAGATAGGTTTGATCTTTGGAATTCCTCTAACTATTTGTTGTGAAAACAATCTATTAAGGCTATCGTAGTTTATGTGACCCATCCTATTATGCCATATTTCATTGTCATCCATTATGGCAATGTTACAGACTTCAATACTGTTCTGTATAGTACAACAATTATCGTGAGTTCAGAGTCCTATAATTATGCACTCACCTATTTCATTTAAAATCTTGCAATTATTCTTTGAAAAGGTGAGAGTATGATTTGAGTCACAAAATTGTGAGATACTAAGTAGATTAGACTTAAGAACTTTTCTAGAAGAACATTTTCAAGGATATGCAATCCTTCTTCTTAGAGTGTTCCTTTACCAATGATTTGAGATGATACACCATCACCGAAAATAACTTTCCCTCTAGCAAGGCTGGTTTTGTTTAAAAGTTTTGTATCATCCCCAGTCATATGTTTTGAACACCCAGAGTCTAAATACCAACTAGAAGAGGTCTGTTAAGCTTTTAAAGAAGTAATCACAATGTTACACTTCATCTGGGGCAATTGATCATATTTTCTAAACCAAATAGCTCTTGATTTTATTTTACGCTTATTTTCTTATATTTGATAAAATTTGCGAGCTTTAGATTTTTGTTGAAAAATATTTTGCGCATGCATTTGAGGTTTATGGACAATATGAGCATTTGGTTTAGAAAAGTTCATAGGGATTCTTCTTGTAAATGATGTTTTAGGTTTGGTCTTTCTCTTTCTATAGTTAGAGTTTTTGTCTGGTTGTCTAGGCAGAACATAATTGTTACGGCTTCACCTAGAGTTGTTAAAGTTTTGATATAAGGGAGTATTACAGACATGATTGATTAAACGTCTAGAGTAGCAACCATCGAAAGAATGTGTGTATATGTCACAGTAATAGAAATACATATTGCTTGAAGAGGGTATATCATTAGGAAAGTCTCTAAACATAGGTTTCATGGTATTTTGACTTTGAACCTTATTCCTAGGGAGTACAATGTTGAATACATAATCACTCTTCCTATTCGGAGGGAAGACATATTTAGTCTTAGGTAAACTATCACACATAGAGTGACTTGATTCCCCAATATCCAACTTTCATTTTTTTTATCAAACTCATCTTTTGGAGATTGAAAATCTGGACAGGTTTCCATAGGTCTTTTGCCACCTGACACAAACTTGATTGATTCAAAGTTTTTAAGTTGTGTCTTTGAATTTGGGCAAAATCCTATTCTAGTTCGATCATCAGAATTGGTTTTTGAATCAACAACAAAATCATCAAAATAATTAGAATTATTTTCAAACTTAGCAAATTTTTTTAAAACAGTTGCTATCTTTTCTTTAGCCTGTTCCAATTCTAATAATGTCCCTTGATATTTTTCCTCTGGAGTTTCATTTGTTTCAATTAAATCTTTCAATTTTTGATAAAAAATTTTGACTTCATTTTCATGAGTTAGACATTGGGTAGTATACTCTTCAGCGTTAAGTTTAACCATTAGACTTAGGTCTTCTAGTTTCTTAGTGAGGTCTTTCACTATCTTCTCTAGTCTAGAGATTTTCTTGAGAGTTTTGGCATAAAGTGTGTGAACATTAGGGAGGTCTTCAGTGTCTGAATCACTAAGTGTAGTGTGTGAAGTGACCCCTAAGGATTCAATTATTGAACTCACACACACATTGACATTGTCATTATCGCTTTCCCTTTGACTCACACACCCCGCTATAGAACTAGCAATATTCTCATAAATTAAAGCATCTAAACCAGTCGCAGCATGATTCATAACGACAAAAGTATACCTACTAGCATCATTCTGATACTTAGGCATATGGATATCATCATTATAGATAATCTTAGCAAAGAAATACATGCAGGGATCAAAAACATTAGATGACTCGGGTTGCTCATTTTCAGAGTCACTTGAATCATCCCATGTCTTGCAAATGTTGGCCCTAGTATGTTTATTGGTCGTGTTCAAGTTAACTCTACAATCTTGTGCTAAATGACCCAATTTTCCACATCTAAAGCATTCAATATTCCTAAAGTCTTTGTTAGGTCTCATATGAATGTCATTGTGATGTTTGTCTTCAGCTTTCTCTTGGGGTTTGTGATTGGACTGAGTTGGAAACTTGACTTGTCTTGTCTAGTTGCCATTTTATTTCTAAATTTCACAACCTTCTTAAACTTCTTTGACATCAAGGCAATATGATTATCCAAACTATATATATTACATTCCTCATCAGAATAAGAATCATTATTAGGAATATTAAGTTCAGGTTTTATCAATTTTGAGGAAAAACTCAAATTCGAACTAGTCTGTTTCCTATGGGACTGGGTTAATTGTTTCTTGAATTCTAGTTCCATTTCCACAGTTCTATATTTACTACTGAGTAATTCAGGAGTGAGATTTTGATCACTCATTTCCTCAATAACATATATTTTGTTATCAAATTTCTGTGGCAATGACCTTAGAATTTTCGCGACAATTTCATTTCTATCACAGGTTATCCCATTAGAATGTAATTTGGTCACAATATCAGTCAATTTTATGTAAAAATCATCAAATGATTCAGAGTCTGACATGATTAAAGAGTTATACTACTGGATAAGCATCTATGTTTTAGTAGCCTTAACGCTAGTATCACCTTCATGTGCAGTAACCAGTGTATCCCAATCTTCCTTAGAAGTGTTACAAGATGAGATTCTTTTGAACTCATGTTCATTTATAGACATAAAAATGGCATTCTTTCCTTTGTTATTAATCAGAGAGGCTTGCTTCTCTTCTTGAGTTAATTCACTTGATACTTTCTTAATCCTCTCAGTGATTCCTTCAGTGTATGGTTTTGTAGAATAAGTATATCCATTTTCAACAATGTCCCAGACATCATCTCCTAAGGTTCCTTGTATGAAAGTAACCATCCTTACTTTCCAATATGGAAAGTTGTTTCCATCAAAGAAAGGGGGTTTAAACAAGTTACCAAATCTTTCATATTTCTCGTTCATTATTTGATTTTAAGAAAACAATTTCAGAAACACAAGATCTTTAAGGAAAATTTCCCAAGCTCTGATACCAATTGAAAAACAGTCACTTAAGTCATTTAATGCAAGATTAAACAATCTAAGTAACTCCGAACTATTTTTGGGGGAAACACTTTTCTTTGAATCAAACAGGTTAATGACAAGATGTGTTTAAGAAAAATATGTACGAGATATGTCAAGATTTTGTAACAAAGTTTTGAAAACCAAAACTATCACAGTTTAAAACAATTTAAATCAGCACACCAACAAGAATGAGATGAGGAGATGCAGAAATATTAAGTACACACATTTTTTAACGTGGTAAAACCTCACCCAACTGAGGAAACATCCACGATGACTTCTAAGTCACAAACCAAAAATCCACTAAAAAAATATATCAAAGTTACAAGATATTTAACACACATGCAAATAAAACAAACCTATACAAGTTTAGAATATGTACCCATGGGTTTGATTCTAACTTCTCTGCAGTTCTGATGTTGTTGTGACTTTCTCAGCTTGCTAACTTCTCAGCATTTTGTTCCATCTTTACGTCGACTCTTCATGTTTCAAGATCTTTTAGCCAACACTTCTTGTGTTGTAGTGTGTCAAGTGTTTGTGATAGTGTTACAACACATGCATGCACACACACACACACACACACACTTATTTATACAAACAAGTCTTATCAAATTACATAATAGATCTAAATTATTAGGGTTTTTAGTTTCTCCCTTCTTTAAAAAACAAAGAACTTCTTGATCTTTCAAATAATCCCAGAATCCAAGGTTACCTTGCTCAGAAGATGGACAAGGGCTTAAAATTTTTTAGAGGGTTTTAAAAATAGTTTTGAAATTGCAAAATCACCAATTACGATTCCAACTAGATTAGAAGTCTTGTTTCATAAGAACTAGAAACAGAAAAAGCATTTGTTGATTCTTAAGTTGTAAAAAACATTTACATAAGAAAATAATCAACAAATATGATTTCTCAAGATGAGAAACGAAGTAATGCAAATCTAAGTGATATATGACATAAAATAACAAGATTAGTAATTTCTATAAACAAGAAATATAGATCAAACCGAAATGTCTAAGTTGGTTAAGAGATCTTAAACACCGAGGATTCAAACCACGAACTTGTTTCAAACAACCTCCAAAATAACTCTCAAACACTCAGGTTTGGTTTTGGTTGAAAACTGATTTGGGGTTTGAAATGAGTTTAGGATTTAAATTGAGTTTAGGGTTTGGACGAAATACTTTCTCTCTCTGGTTTATCTCTCTCTTTTTCTCTCAAAATATTTGAGGAAATGCAAAAACTTCTGAGGTTGAGTCGAGTCATTTCCTTATATACACACACAGTTTCACATGGATCATAAATGAAGCAATCTAAAACGTTGATAAGATAAATGAACGAACAATATTAAGTAAAGGCTTATGTGAGTGTAAGAAAAAAAAATCAGGCCGTTGTGCATTTGACAACTGTAAGGGTTAGATCAACTGATAAACGCATATTGAAACTTATTTATGAACACACCCTCAAGTCTTAAGCGCTTTTCGATTCTACCTAACAAAACATTCAGGTAAGAAATGATATAATCAGTATTTCCACAATGACCCCAAAGTTTACCACTCACAACTTCTAATTTCTTAAAAAATATTTAAAAATTATTTAAAAATTCCCAAAATTAATAAAAACTTATTTTAAAAGGGAATTAATTCACACAAGAAATTAATGCAATATATACTTTATGTATGCAATCCTAGTGTGTGTGAAGTTGAGGATTTATCGTTTGGCTCGCGTTGCGAGGTTTCACCCTTTGACAGCACATTTTCAACCCTAAGTCTGGGTATTCTCTATTTTAGGTCGTGCTCTCAAACAGGGAGTCCCATGACCCGGGGAAAGTTTGGGCGGGATACGTTGGACCCGTTCGATGTGTTGGCACCAACCACGGGGCCGTTTATGTCGCATTGATTGATTTTGCCCTTCGATGGCACGTTTTCAAGCCTAAGTATGAATATTATCTATTTTGGGTCGTAATCTCAAAATAGGGGTCGTGTGACCACGATGTTGGTTCAGGCAGGCTACGTTGGTTTCGTGTGAGGTGTTGGAGCCACCAACGGCGCCGTTTGGGGGCGTTGCATGGTTTTTCTCATGGATGGCACGTTTTTAAGCCGAAGTCTGGATATTCTCTATTTTGGGGCGTGCTCTCAAACCGGGTGTCTCGTGACCATATGGTCAATTCGTGTGGGCTATGTTGGTCCCATGCGAGGTGTTGATGCCACCCATAGGGCCGTTTGGGTCGCATTACATGTTTTTCCCTTTAACGACACGTTTTCAAGCCTAAGTTTGGATATTGTATATTTTGAGCCGTGATCTCAAATCGGGGGGCCCGTGACCTTGATGTTTGTTCGGGTGGGATATGTTGGTTCCGTGCGTGGTGTTAGAGCCACCAACTTGGCCGTTTGGGTTGCGTTGCGTCGTTTTTACCTTTTATGAGACATTTTCAAGCCTAATTCTAGATATTCTATGTGTTGGGTCATTCTCTCAAACTGGGGGTCCCATGACCACGCGGTCGGTTCGAGTCGGCTACACTGGTCCAGTGCGAGGTGTTGGCACAACCCATGGGGGATGTTTGGGGGACGTTGTGTGGTTTCGACCTTTGATGGAACTTTTTTAAGCCTAAGTTTATATATTCTCCATTTTTGTCCATGCTCTCAAACAGGGGGTCCCGTGTCTGTAGGGTCGATTCATACAGGTTACGTTGGTTCCGTACGAGGTGTTGGAGCCGCACACGGCGCCATTTTGGGGGGCGTTGCATGGTTACACCCTTTGATGGCATGTTTTCAAGCCTGGGTCTGCATCTTCTCTGTTCTGGACCGTGCTCTAAAATCGGGGGTCCCGTGACCACGGGGTCAGTTTGTGCGGGCTACGTTAGTTCCATGAGAGGTGTTGGAGCCACCAACGGGGCCGTTTGGGGGGCATTATGTGGTTTCTCCCTTTGATGGCACATTTTCAAGCATGGGTCCGGATCTTCTTTATTTTGGACCGTACTCTCAAACTGAGTGTCCCGTGATCACGGGGTCAGTTTATACCGGCTATGTTGGACACGTGCGAGGTGTTGGTGCTACCCACGGGGTCATTCGTGGTTTCGCCCTTTAACGGCACGTTTTTAAGCATAAGTCTGGATATTCTAGTTTTTGGGTCGTGATCTCAAACAGGGGGTCCCGTGACCACGATGTTGGTTCGAACAGGATACGTTGGTTCCGTGCGAGCTGTTGGAGCTGCCAACGGGGACGTTTGGGTTGCGTTGTGTGGTTTTGGCCTTCGACGACACGTTTTCAAGACTAAGTCTGGATATTCTCTGTGTTGGGTAGTTCTTTCAAACCGAGGATCCTGTGACTATAAGGTTAGTTCGGGCGGGCTTCATTGGCCCTCTGCGAGGTTTTAGCATCGACCACGAAGCTATTTGGGGGCCGTTGCATGGTTTCGCCCTTTGATGGAACGTTTTTAAGCCTAAGTTTGGATTTTCTCTATTTTGGTATGTTCTCTCAAACCGGGAGTCCCGTGTCTGTGGGGTCGGTTCGTGCGGGCTACGTTGGACCCGTGCAAGGTGTTGGCACCACACACAGTGCCATTTGGGTCGCATTGCATGGTTTCACCCGTTGACAGCACATTTTCAAGCCTAAGTCTAGATATTCTCTATTTTGGGTCATGCTCTCAAACTGCGGGTCCCTTGAACATCGGGTCGGTTCGTGCGAGCTACGATTGTATCGTGCAAGGTGTTAGCGCCGTCGAAGGGGTTGTTTGGGTCGCGTTGCGTGGTTTTTCCCCTTGACGACACGTTTTTAAGCCTAAGTCTGGGTATTCTTTATTTTTGGTCGTGCTCTCAAACCGGGGGTCCCGTGACCACGAGGTCAGTTCGAACAGGCTTTGTGAGACCCATGCGAGGTATTGGCACCACCCACGGGGCAGTTTGGTTCACATAGCATGGTTTCGCCCTTTGACGACACGTTTTCCAGCCTAAGCGTGAATATTCTCTATTTTTGGTTGTGCCCTCAAACTGGGGGTCCCGTGACCACAAGGTCCATTCGTGCGGGCAGTGGTAGACCCGTGCAAGGTGTTAGCGTCATCGACGGGGCCATTTCAGTCACGTTGCGTGGTTTCCCCCTTGACGAAACGTTTTCAAGCCTAAGTCTGGGTATTCTCTATTTTAGGTCGTGTTCTCAAATAGGGGGTCTCGTGACCACGGGGAAAGTTCGGGCGGGCTATGTTGGACCCGTGCGAGGTACTGGAACCACCCACAGGTCCGTTTATGTGGCATTGTGTGATTTCGCCCTTCGATGACACATTTTCAAGCCTGAGTCTGGATATTCTATTTTTTGGGCTGTGCTCTCAAATCGGGGGTCCCATGACCACGGTGTTGGTTCAGGCGAGCTACGTTGGTTCCGTGTGAGGTGTTAGAGCCACACAACGGGGTCATTTCGTGGGCGTTGCATGTTTTCACCCTTTGATGGCACGTTTTCAAGCCTAAGTCTTGCTATTCTCTGTTTTGGGGCATGTTCTCAAATCGGGGGTCCCGTGACGACGAGGTAGATTAGTGCAGGCTATGTTGGTCTCGTGCGAGTTGTTGGTGCCACCCACGGGTCCTTTTGGGTCGCATTATGTAGTTTCTCCCTCTGACGACACATTTTCAAGCCTAAGTCTGGATATTCTCTATTTTGGGCCGTGATCTCAAATTAGGGGTCCCATGACAACGGTGTTGGTTTGAGCGGGCTACGTTGGTTCGATGCGAGGTGTTAGAGCCACCAACGGGGCCGTTTGGGTTTTGTTGTGTGGTTTTGCCCTTTAATGAGACGTTACAAGCCTACGTCTGGATATTATCTGTGTTGGGTCGGGCTCTCAAATCGGTGGTCCCATGACTACGAGGTCGGGTCGAGCGGGCTACGTTGGTCCAATGCGAGGTGTTGGCACCGCCCATAGGGATGTTTGGGGGACGTTGCGTGGTTTCAACCTTTGATGTAACGTTTTTAAGCCTAAGTCTGGATATTCTCTGTTTTTGGTCATTCTCTCAAACCGGGAGTCCCGTGTTTGTGGGTTCAGTTCATATGTGATACGCTAGTTTTGTGCGAGGTGTTGGAGCTGCCAATAGGGCCGTTTGGGGGGCGTTGCGTGGTTTCACCCTTTGATGTCATGTTTTCAAGCCTAGGTCTGCATCTTATCTGGTTTGGGCTGTGCTCTCAAATCGAGGGTCCTGTGACCACGGGGTCAGTTTATGCGGGCTACGTTGGTTCCATGAGAGGTGTTGGAGTCGCCAATGGGGTCGTTTGGGTGGCGTTATGTGGTTTCACCCTTTGGTGGCACATTTTCAAGCCTGGGTCTAGATATTCTATGTTTTATTTCATGTTTTAATATCGGGGGTCCCGTGATCACGGGGTCAGTTTGTGCCGGCTATGTTGGACTCGTGCGAGGTGTTGGTGCTGCCCACGGGGTCATTTGGGTCGCATTGTGTGGTTTCGCCCTTTGACGGCACGTTTTTAAGCATAAGTCTGGATATTCTATTTTTTGGGCCGTGATCTCAAACAGTGGGTCCCGTGACCACGATGTTGGTTCGAACAGGCTACGTTAGTTCCGTGCGAGGTGTTGGAGCTGCCAACGGGGACGTTTGGGTTGCGTTGTGTGGTTTTGGCCTTCGACGACACGTTTTCAAGCCTAAGTCTGGATATTCTCTGTGTTGGGTAGTGCTTTCAAACCGAGGATCCTGTGACTATGCGGTTAGTTCGGGAGGGCTTCATTGGCCCTCTATGAGGTTTTAGCTTCGCCCACGAAGCTATTTGGGGGCCGTTGCGTGGTTTCGCCCTTTAATGGAATGTTTTTAAGCCTAAGTTTGGATTTTCTCTATTTTGGGTCGTGCTCTCAAATCGGGAGTCCCGTGTCTGTGGGGTCGGTTCGTGCGGGCTACGTTGGACCTGTGCAAGGTGTTGGCACCACACACGGTGCCATTTGGATCGCGTTGCATGGTTTCACCCGTTGACAGCACATTTTCAAGCCTAAGTCTGGATATTCTCTATTTTGGGTCATGCTCTCAAACTGGGGGTCCCTTGACCATGGGGTCGGTTCGTGTGAGCTACGGTTGTATCGTGCAAGGTGTTAGCACCGCCGAAGGGGTTGTTTGGGTCGCGTTGCGTGGTTTTTCCCCTTGATGACATGTTTTCAAGCCTAAGTCTGGGTATTCTTTATTTTTGGTCATGCTCTCAAACCGGGGGTCCTGTGACCATGAGGTCAGTTCGAACAGGCTTTGTTAGACCCATGTGAGGTATTGGCACCATCCACGAGGCAGTTTGGTTCGCATAGCATGGTTTCGCCCTTTGACGACACGTTTTCTAGCCTAAGTGTGAATATTCTCTATTTTTGGTTTTGCCCTCAAACCGGGGGTCCCATGACCACGAGGTCCATTCGTGCGGGCAGTGTTAGACCCGTGCAAGGTGTTAGCGTCATCGACGGGGCCATTTCGGTCACGTTGCGTGGTTTCCCCCTTAACGAAATGTTTTCAAGCCTAAGTCTGGGTATTCTCTATTTTAGGTCATGCTCTCAAATAGGGGGTCTCGTGACCACGGGAAAAGTTAGGGCGGGCTACGTTGGACCCGTACGAGGTACTGGAAACACCCCCAGGTCCGTTTAAGTGGCATTGCATGATTTCGCCCTTCGATGGCACATTTCAAGCCTAAGTCTGGATATTCTATTTTTTGGGCCGTGCTCTCAAATCGGGGGTTCCGTGACCACGGTGTTGGTTCAGGCGAGCTACGTTGGTTCCGTGTGAGGTGTTAGATCCACCAACGAGGTCGTTTCGGGGGCGTTGCATGTTTTCACCCTTTGATGGCACGTTTTCAATCCTAAGTCTTGATATTCTCTGTTTTGGGGCATGCTCTCAAACCGGGGGTCCCGTGACCACAGGGTAGATTTTTGCAGGCTATGTTGGTCTCGTGCGAATTGTTGGTGCCACCCACGGGTCCGTTTGGGTCGCATTATGTGGTTTTGCCCTCTGACGACACATTTTCAAGCCTAAGTCTGAATATTCTCTGTTTTGGGCCGTGATCTCAAATCAGGGGTCCCATGCCCACTGTGTTGGTTTGAGCGGGCTACGTTGGTTCCATGCGAGGTATTAGGGCCACCAACGGGGCCGTTTGGGTTTCGTTGTGTGGTTTTGCCCTTTGATGAGACTTTGCAAGCCTACGTCTGGATATTCTCTGTGTTGGGTCATGCTCTCAAATCGGTGGTCTCATGACTACGCGATCGGGTCGAGCGGGCTACGTTGGTCCATTGCAAGCTGTTGGCACCGGCCATAGGGATGTTTGGGGGACGTTGCGTGGTTTCAGCCTTTGATGGAACGTTTCTAAGCCTAAGTCTCGATATTCTCTATTTGTGGTCATTCTCTCAAATCGGGGGTCCCGTGTCTGTGGGGCCAGTTCATATGGGATACGCTAGTTTTGTGCGAGGTGTTAGAGCTGCCAATAGGGCCGTTTGGGGGGCGTTGCGTGGTTTCACCCTTTGATGTCATGTTTTCAAGCCTAGGTCTGCATCTTATCTGGTTTGGGCCGTGCTCTCAAATCGGGGGTCCTGTGACCAAGGGCTCAGTTTATGTGGGCTACGTTGGTTCCATGAGAGGTGTTGGAGTCTCCAATGGGGCCGTTTGGGTGGCGTTATGTGGTTTCACCCTTTGGTGGCACATTTTTAAGCCTGGGTCTAGATATTCTATGTTTTATGTCATGTTTTAAAATCGGGGGTCCCGTGACTGTGGGGTCAGTTTGTATGGGCTACATTGGACCCGTGCAAAGTGTTGGCGCTGCCCATGGGGCCATTTGGTTCATGTTACGTAGTTTCACCCTTTGACGGCACGTTTTCAAGCCTAAGTCTGGATATTCTACGTTTTGGGTTGTGATCTCAAACGAGGGGTCCTGTGACCACGATAATGGTTCAGACGGGCTACGTTGGTTCCGTGCAAGGTGTTGGAGCCGCCAATGGGGCCGTTTGGGTTGCATTGCGTGGTTTTTCCCTTTGACGACACACTTTCAAGCCTAGTGTTGGGTCATGCTCTCAAACCGAGGGTCCCATGACCACGTGGTCAGTTCGGGTGGGCTACATTGGTCCCGTGCGAGGTGTTGGCATCGCCCACGGGGCTGTTTGGGGGCTGTTCTGTGGTTTCGCCCTTTGATGGAATGTTTTTAAGCCTACATCTGGATATTATCTATTTTTGTCCGTGCTCTCAAACCGGGGGTCCAATGTCTGTGGGGTCAGTTCGTACGGGCTACGTTGGTTCTGTGTGAGATGCTGGGGCCACCAATGGGACCATTTTGGGGGCGTTGCGTGGTTTCGCCCTTTGATGGCATGTTTTCAAGCCTAGGTCTGCATCTTCTCTATTTTGGGTCGTGCTCTCAAATTGGGGGTCCCGTGACCACGGGGTGAGTTTGTACGTTGGTTCCATGAGAGGTGTTAGAGCCGCCAATGGGGCCATTTGGGGGGCATTACGTGGTTTCGCCCTTTGATGGCACATTTTCAAGCATGGGTTTGGATCTTCTCTGTTTTGGGTTGTGCTCTTAAACCGGGGGTATTGTGACCACAGGGTTAGTTTGTGAGGGCTACGTTGGACCCGTGCGAAGTGTAGGCACTGCCCATGGGGGCATTTCGGGCGGGTTGCATGGTTTCGCCCTTTGACGGCACGTTTTTAAGCCTATGTCTGGATATTCTATGTTTTGAGTCGTGATCTCAAACCAGGGGTCCCGTGACTATGGGGTCCATTTGTCCAGGCTATGTTAGACCCGTTCAAGGTGTTAGCATCACCGACGGGGCTGTTTCACTCACATTACGTGGTTTCCCCATTGACGACATGTTTTCAAGCCTAATTCTGGATATTCTCTATTTTGTGTCATGCTCTCAAACTAGGGGTCCTGTGTCCTTGGCCTTGGTTCGTGCGGGCTACGTTGAACCAGTGTAAGGTGTTAGCACCACCGAAGGGGTTGTTTGGGTCACGTTGTGTGGTTTCACCCTTTGACGGCACGATTTCATGCCTAAGATTGGATATTCTCTTTTATGGGTCGTGCTCTTACATCGGGGGTCCTGTGACCACTGGGTCGATTTGTCTGGGCAACATTGGACCCGTGTGAGGTGTTGGCGCCACCCACGGGGCCATTTGGGCAGTGTTCCATGGTTTCTCCCTTTGACGGCATGTTTTCAACCAAAACTCTGAATATTCTCAATTTTGGGTCATGCTCTCAAACTAGGAGTCCCGTGACCAAGGGGTTGGTTCGTACAGGCTACGTTGTACCCATACGAGGTGTTGGCACTGCCCACGGGGCCGTTTGGGTCGCATTACGTGCTTTCTCCCTTTGACGGCACATTTTCAAGCCAAAGTCTGGATATTCTCTATTTTTGGCCGTTCTCTCAAATCGGGGGGTCCCTTGACCACAGGTTGGTTCGTGAGGTCTACGTTGGTCTCGTACTTGGTGTTGGCGCCTCCCATGGGGCCGTTCAGGTCGCGTTACGTGGTTTCTCCCTATGACAACATGATTTCAAGCCTAAGTCTTGATATTCTCTATTTTGGGTCGTGCTCTCAAACTGGGGGTCCCTTGACCACGGGGTTAGTTCGGGCGGGCCACTTTGGTCCCGTCCGAGGTGATGGCATCACCCACGGGGCTGTCTGGGTGGCGTTGTGTTGTTTCGCCCTTTGACGACATGTTTTCGAGCATAACTAAGGATATTCTATGTTTTGGGATGTGACGGGGGTCCCATGACCATGGGGTCGGTTCGTTCGGGCTATACTGGACCCAGGCAATGTGTTAGTGCCACCGAAGGGGCCGTTTAGGTCGCGTTGCATGGTTTCACCGTTTGACCGGACGATTTCATGTCTAAGTCTGGATATTCTCTATTTTGGGCTGCGCTCTCAAATCAGGTGTCCCGTGACTATGGGGTTAGTTCGTGCGGGATACGTTGGTTCCGTGTGAGGTGTTGACACCACCCACGGGGCCATTTGGGTCACTTTATGATGTTTCACCCTTTGACGACACGTTTTTAAGCCTAAGTCTGAATTTTCTCTATATTGGTTCGTCCTCTCAAACCATGGGTCCCATGACCACAAGGTTGGTTCGGGTTGGCTACGTTCCCGTGCGAGGTGTTGGATCAGCTAACGGGGTTGTTTGGGTGGCATTGTATGGTTTCTCCATTTGACGACACATTTTCAAGCCTAAGCCTGGATATTCTTTGTTTTGGGTCGTGCTCTCAAACAGGGGGTCCCGTGACCACGGGGTCAATTCATGCGGGCAACATTGGACCCGTGCAAGGTGTTAGCACCACCAATGGGGCTTTTTGGGTCGCGTTACGTGGTTTCGCCCCTTGACGGCACATTTTCAAGCCTAAGTCTGGATATTTTTTATTTTGGGTCTGGCTCTCAAACAAGGGGTTCCGTGAGCGCGAGGTCAATTCGTGCGGGCTATGTTGGACCCGTGTACGGTGCTAGCGCCTCCAATGAGGCCATTTGGGTCGCGTTGCATGGTTTCGCCCCTTGACATCACATTTTTAGGTCTAAGTCTGGATATTCTCCGTTTTGGATCGTGCTCTCAAAACAGGGGTCCCATGACCACTCGGTCGATTCAGGTGGGGTTCGTTGGTCCCGTGCGAGGTGTTGGCGTCACCCACGGGGCCATTTGGTGGGCATTGCATGGTTTCTCCCTTTAACGACACGTTTTCCAGCCTATGTCTGGATATTCTCTATTTTGGGTCGTGCTCTCAAATCGGGGGTCCTGTGACCACAAGGTGTTGGCACCGTCCATGGGGCTATTTGGGGGGCATTGCGCGGTTTTGCCCTTTGACGGCACATTTTCAACCATAAGTCTGGATATTCTCTATTTTGTGCGGTGCTCTCAAATTGGCGATCCCATGACCACGCGGTCAGTTCAGGCATGCTACGTTGGTCCCGTACGAGGTGTTGGCATCGCCCACGAGGCCGTTTGGGGGGCGTTTCGTGGTTTCGCCCTTTGATGGCACATTTTCAAGCCTAAGTCTGGATATTCTAAATTTTGGGATGTGATCTCAAATCGGGGGTCCCGTGGCCACAGTGTTGGTTCGGGCGGGCTACGTTTTTTCTGTTCGAGGTGTTAGAGCCACCAACAGGGACGTTTGGGTTGCGATGGATGGTTTTGCCCTTTGATAACATTTTTTAAGCCTAAGTGTGGATATTCTTTGTGTTGGGTCATGCTCTCAAATCGGGGGTCCCGTCACCACGCGATCGGTTCGAACGGGCTACGTTGGACCCGTGCATGGTGTTAGTGCTACCGACGGGGCCATTTGGGTCACGTTGCATGGTTTCTCCCTTTGGCAACACGTTTTCAATCCTAAATCTTGATATTATCTATTTTGGATCGTGCTATCAAACCGAGGGTTCCGTGACCACGTGGTCAGTTTAGGCGAGCTACGTTGGTCCCGTGCAAGGTGTTAGCGCCACCCACAGGTCCGTTTGGGTGGCGTTACATGGTTTCGCCCTTTGACAGCACGTTTTCAGGCCTAAGTCTGGATATTCTCTATTTTGGGCCATCCTCCCAAACAGGGGGTCATGTCACCACGTAGTTTGTTCATGCGGGCTACGTTGGTCCCGTGCGAGGGGTTGGCGCCACTCACAGGGGCGTTTGGCTCGCGTAGAGCGGTTTCGCCCTTTGACGACACATTTTCTAGCCTATGTCTAGATATTCTCTGTTTTGGTTTGTGCTCTCAAACTGGGGGTCCCGTGACCATGTGGTCGGTTTGAGCGGGCTATTTTGGTCTCGTGCGAGGTGTTGGCACCACCCATGGGGCCATTTGGGTCGCATTGCATGGTTTCTCCCTTTGACGGCATGATTTACAGCCTAAGTCATGATATCCTCTATTTTGGGTCGTGCTCTCAAATCGGTGGTCCCGTGACCATGGGGTCGGTTTGGTCAGGCTACGTTGGTCCCATGCGAGGTGTTGGAGCTGCCAAAGGGGCTGTTTTGGTGGCATTGTGTGATTTCACCCTTTGACGGCACGTTTTCAAGCCTAAGTCAGGATATTCCCTGTTATGGGCCGTGATCTCAAACCGGTGGTCCCGTGACCACACGGTTGGTTCAGGCGGGCTACGGTGGTCCCGTGTGAGGTGTTGCGCCACCCATGGGGCCGTTTGGGGGTGTTGCATGGTTTCACCCTTTAATGGCACGTTTTCAAGCCTAAGTCTAGATATTCTCTTTTTTGGAGTGTGGTTTCAAACTAAGGGTCCTGTGAACATGGGGTCGGTTGGTGTGGGGTACGTTGGACCCGAGCGAGGTGTTGGCGCCCCCCTGAGGGCCGTTTAGTTCACGTTGCATGGTTGCACCGTTTGACAACACGTTTTCAAGCCTAAGTCTGAATATTCTCTATTTTGGGCCGTGCTCTCAAACTCGGGGTCCTGTGAACAAAGGCTTAGTTTGTGCGGGCTACATTGAACCGTATGAGGTGTTGGTACTGCCCACGGGGCCGTTTGGGTGGTGTAACATGGTTTCGCCCTTTAATAACATGTTTTCAAGATTAAGTCTGGATATTCTCTATTTTAGGCCGTGCTCACAAACCGGGGGTCCCATGACCACGCGGTCAGTTTGTGCGAGCTACGTTGGATCCATGCAAGGTGTTGGTGCCACCCAAGGGGCCATTTGGGTGGCGTTGCGTGGTTTCAGCCTTTCACGACACGTTTTCAAGCCTAAGTTTGGATATTCTCTATTTTGGGCCGTGCTCTCAAACCGGGGGTCCCATGACCACGCGATCGATTCCGGTGGGCTTCGTTGGTCCCGTGCAAGGTGTTAGTGTCACCCACGGGGCCATTTGTTGGGAGTTGCGTGGTTTCACCCTTTGATGACATGTTTTCCAGCCTAAGTCTGGATATTCTCTATTTTGGGTCGTGCTCTCAAATCGGGGGTCTCGTGACCATGAGGTGTTGGCGCCGTCCATGGGGCTATTTGGGGGGCGTTGCATGGTTTCGCCCTTTGACGGCACATTTTAAAGAATAAGTTTGGATATTATCTATTTGGATCGTTCTCTCAAATCGGAGGTCCCATGACCACACGGATTGTTCAGGCGGGCTACGTTGGTCCCATGGGTGGTGTTGGCGTCACCCATGGGGCCGTTTGGGGGGCGTTACGTGGTTTCACCCTTTTGACGGCATGTTTTCAAGTATAGGTCTGGATATTCTCTATTTTGGGTCATGCTCTCAAATCGGTGGTCCAATGACCACGCGATCGGATCAGGCGGGCTACGTTGGTCCCGTACGTGGTGTTGGCCTCGCCCATTGGGTCGTTTGGAGGCGTTGCATGGTTTTGCCGTTTGATGGCACGTTTTCAAGCCTAAGTCTAGATATTCTCTATTTTGGGACGTGATCTCAAATCAGGGGGTCCCGTGACCACAATGTTGGTTCGAACGGACTATGTTTGTTCCGTGCGAGGCGTTAGAGACACCAACGGGGACATTTGGGTTGCGTTGCATGGTTTTTCCCTTTGATGACACTTTTATAAGCCTAAGTCTCTATATTCTGTGTGTTGGGTCATGCTCTCAAACCCGGGGTCCCGTGACCACGCGGTCAGTTCGGACAGGCTTCGTTAGACCCGTGAAAGGTGTTAGCGCCATCGACGGGGTCATTTGGGTCACGTTGCATGGTTTCTCCCTTTGGTGACACATTTTCAAACCTAAATCTCGATATTATCTATTTTGGGTCGTGCTGTCAAACCGAGGGTCTCGTGACCACGGGGTCGGTTCAGGCGAGCTACGTTGGTCCCGTGAAAGGTGTTGGCACCACCAATAGGTCCGTTTGGGTGGTGTTGCATGGTTTCACCCATTGACAATAGTTTTTCAAGCCTAAGTCTCGATACTCTCTATTTAGGGCCGTTCTCCCAAACCAAGGGTCCCGTGACCACGTAGTCAGTTCAGGCGGGCTACGTTGGTCCCGTGCGAGGGGTTGGCACCGCCCACAAGGGCGTTTGGGTCGCCTTGCTTGGTTTTGCCCTTTGATGACACGTTTTCTAGCCTATGTCTGGATATTCTCTATTTTGGGTCGTGCTCTCAAATCGGGGGTCCCGTGACAACAGGGTCAGTTCGTACGGGCTGCTTTGTCTCGTGCGAGGTGTTGGCACAACCCACTGGGGATTTGGGTCGCATTGCGTGGTTTCTCCCTTTGACGAAACATTTTGAAGCGTATGTATGGATATTTTCTATTTTGGGTCGTGCTCTCAAACTGGGGGTCCCGTGACCATGGGGTCAATTTGTGTGGGCTATTTTGGTCTCATGAGAGGTGTTGGCACCACCTATGGGGCCATTTGGGTCGTGTTGCGTGGTTTCTCCCTTTAACGACACGATTTACTGCCTAAGTCAGGATATCCTCTATTTTGGGTCGTGCTCTCAAACCGAAGGTCCCGTGACCATGGGGTCAGTTCGATCTGGCTACGTTGGTCCCATGTGAGGTGTTGTTGCTGCCAAAGGTGCCGTTTGGGTGGCATTGCATGATTTCATCGTTTGACGGCATGTTTTCAAGCCTAAGTCAGGATATTCTCTGTTATGGGTTGTGATCTCAAACTAGGGGTCCCGTGACCACACGGTCGGTTCGGGTGGGCTATGTTGGTCCCGGGTGAGGTGTTGGCGCCACTCATGGGGCCGTTTGAGGGTGTTGTGTGGTTTCGCCCTTTAATGGCACGTTTTCAAGCCTAAGTCTAGATATTCTCTGTTTTGGGGCGTGCTCTCAAACTGCGGGTCCCATGACCATACGGTCGGTTCGTGTGGGGTACGTTGAACTCGTGCGAGGTGTTAGCGCCCCCACTGGGCCGTTTGGTTCGCGTTGCATGGTTTCGCCCTTTGACGACACGTTTTCAAGCCTAAGTCTGGATGTTCTCTGTTTTGGCCCGTGCTCTCAAACCCGAGGCCCTGTGAACACAAGGTCAGTTTGTGCGAGCTACATTGGAACCGTGCGAGGTGTTGGTGTCGCCCATGAGGCCATTTGGGTGGTGTTGCGTGCACTAAAAGAATTTTCACCATTAGCAACATACAAATTATGTTGCTAAAGTTAGAAATATGTTGCTGAAAGGTATTGGCAACATATTTTGCTATGTCGCCAGCTTGTTGCCCATTGCCTATCTAGGAAACTCTTTGGCAACACATCAGACATGTGTTGCTAAAGGTATACTTTTGGCAACACGAAATTGTGTTACCAAAAGTATTTTATAATTTGTCAAATTCATAATAAAAAAGATTATTTGTGTTGCCAAAAGTCACTCAAGAACAACAAAAATAGTAGTGTTGCCAAAAGTTATACCTTTTGGCAACATAAGAGTTGTGTTGCCAAAAGGCTATACCTTTGGCAACACAGGTCTTGTGTAGCCAAAAGCTATACCTTTGGCAACATAAGAGCTGTGTTACCAAAAGCTATACCTTTGGCAACACAAGAGCTGTGTTGCCAAAGGCATAACCTTTTGACAACACAAGAGTTGTGTCGCAAAAAGCTATGCCTTTGGCAACACAAGGGCTGCGTTGACAAAGGTATAGCCTTGTGGAAACACAGCTAATGTGTTGCCAAAAGGCTATACCTTTGGCAACACAGCTCTTGTGTTGCCCAAATATCTGTTGTCATATCCAAAGTGATAGATGTAGATAATAAATTTTGGCTACAAAAAATTGTGTTGCCAAAAGTACTTGATTTTTATTTATCACCTATTATTTTTTTCGCAATTGGAAACATTCTTAAAATTGCACTTTTTTCATCGAACGTACAACCTTATAATCCAAAATAACATTGGAGAATTGTCATACAATCATAAGTAATACAAAATTCTATAATTTTCAACCAAATCTCATAAATATGAATTACAAAATAATATTTCATCACAATCCAAGTATAAAGGTACAAAATAAATACCTCCTCCCAAATACGAGCATAACAAATCCTAACACATCAAAAGATGTAAACATGATCTAACCTAATACATTAACACATCAAAAGATGTTAAAAAACTCCACGTAAACTAAAACGACGGCGACAATATGGATACCCTACACATAAGAAACCCCAGCTCCAAGCCACCACGAACATATTAACTTCAAGAAAAATCCATCATCAACCTTCACAAAATACTAAAATAAATGACTACACGAGTTTTTATAACTTCAAATCCATGTATGTTTGACTTAATCAATTTAAAACACTATTTAATTTCAGAAAATTTCGGCAGAGTTTCCTTTGTGTAATCATGAAATCCAACCTGTTTCTAACATTAAAATAAACCCAATAGCAAAAAACACAGCTAAACCACCATTAAATCCCTTTCACCAATTTAATATCTAAAAATAGTGTCCGAGTAGCTACATAAACTTAAATAAGTATCCGAGTGGCTACATACCTCAATCCTACGTATCCATTGATTGTTTCATGTGTCGCAAATTCATTTTTATTCTACACAAAATACAAAATAAATTATGATCTATCCGACTTCAAAAGATAATAATAATTTATAACTATTATAGTTATATATATAGATAAACATTATATATATATATACTATTATATATATACATATATATAGTGATATACATATATGTATATATGTATATATGTGTCTATGTTATATGTATATATGAACAGTATATACGTATAAATGTAATACATGTATATAATGTATATGTATATATGTATATATGTAATATATGTAATATGTGTATATATAAACAATATATATGTATATAAACTGTATATATAAACAGTATATATGTATATAAATTGTATATATACATATATAGACTGTTATACAGTTTTTATATATATATATATATATATATATATATATATATATATATAAACTCTGTTACCTGTTTATACTAATGTGCACAGATTGATGGGATGTTTTTATACCTATGTAATTTTTTGCAAATCTACATTGTATAGTGAAACCAGAATTCCCATGAGTGGTATTGGTTACTACGAGTTACGTTGGTTCCGTTCGAGGTGTTCGTGCCTCTTATGGGACAATTTTATGGTTGCTTTACGTTTTCACCCTTCAATGGCATGTTTTTATGCTAAAGTATAACTTTTTGCAAATTTACGTCGTACACTCAAATCGAAAGCGCCGTGACTATGCGGCGGGTTCCTACGACTTACATTGGTCCTATGTGAGGTGTTCGTGACTCTTACGGGACTTTTTTGTGGTTGTTTTAGGTTTTCACCCTTCGATGGCATGTTTTTATGCTTAAGTATAACTTTTTACAAATTTACGTCGTGCAATCAAACCGGGAGCCCTATGACTATGCGGTCGGTTCATACGACTTACATTGGTCCCGTGCGAGGTGTTCGTGACTCTTACGGGACCGTTTTGTGGGTGTTTACGTCTTCACCCTTCGATGGAATGTTTTTATGCTTAAGTCTAATTTTTTGAGTATTTACGTCGTACACTCAAACCAGGAGCCCCGTGACTATTCGGTCGGTTCCAACGAGTGACATTGATCCCATGCTAGGCGTTCGTGCCTCTTATGGGACCATTTTGTGTTTGTTTTATATTTTCACCCTTCGATTGCAAGTTTTTATGCTTAAATCTAATTTCTTTGCAAATTCACGTCATACACTCAAATCGGGAGATCCGTGACAACGTTATCGATTCCTACGAGTCACATTGGTACCGTGCGAGGTGTTCGTGACTCTTACGGGACTGTTATGTATTTGTTTTATGTTTTCACCCTTCGATGGCATGTTTTTATGCTTAAGTCTAATTTTTTGCAAATTTACATCATACACTAAAACCTGGAGCCCCATGACTACACTGTCAGTTCCAACGACTGACATTGATCCCGTGCTAGGCGTTCGTGCATCTTACGGGACCGTTTTATTGTTGTTTTACGTTTTCATCCTTCGATTGCAAGTTTTTATCCTTAAATCTATTTTTTTTTGCAAATTCACATCATACACTCAAACCGGGAGACCCGTGACTACGCGACCGATTCCTACAAGTCACATTGGTACCGTGCGAGGTGTTCGGGACTCTTACGGGACTATTCTGTGTTGTTTTAAGTTTTCACCCTTCGATGGCAGATTTTTATGCTTAACTCTAATTTTTTGCAAATAAACGTCGTACACTCAAACCGAAAGCCTCGTGACTACGCGATCGTTTCCAACGAGTGACATTTGTCCCGTGCGAGGTGTTCGTGTTGTTACGTGACCGTTCTATGGTTGTTTTACATTTTCACCCTTTGATGGCACGTTTTTATTCTTAAGTCTCACTTTTTGCAAATTTAAGTTGTACACTCAAACTGGGAGGGAAGTGACTACACGGTCGGTTCCTAGGGGTCACATTGGTCCCGTGTAAGGTGTTTGTGACTCTTACGAGGCCGTTTTGGGTTTGTTTTACATTTTAACCCTTCGATGTCATGTTTTTATTCTTAAGTATCACTTTTTGTAAATTTAAGTCGTACACTCAAATCGGGAGTGCAGTGACTACACGGCCGGTTCCTAAGACTTACATTGGTCTCGTGCAAGCTGTTCGTAACTCTTACGGGACCATTTTGTGGCTATTTTACATTTTCAACCTTTGATGGCATGTTTTTATGCTTAATTATAACTTTTTACAAATTTACCTTGTACACTCAAACCGGGAGCCCCGGGACTACGCGGTCGATTTCTATGAGTCACATTGGTCTCGTGCGAGGTGTTCGTGACTCTTATAGGACCATTTTGTGGCGGTTTTACATTTTTACCCTTCGATGGCATGTTTTTATGCTTAAGTCTATTTTTTTGCAAATTTATATCGTATACTCAAACCGGGACCCCCGGGGCTACGCAGTCGGTTCCTAGGGGTCACATTGGTCCCATGTGAGGTGTTCGTGACTCCTACGAGACCATTTTGTGACTATTTTATGGTTTCACCCTTGCATGTTTTTATGCTTAAGTCTAACCTTTTGCAAATTTACGTCGTACACTCAAACCGGGGACCCCATGACTATGCGATCGGTTCCTACGAGTCACATTGGTCCCGTGCAAGGCGTTCGTGACTCTAACGGGACCGTTCTGTGTTTGTTTTACATTTTCAACCTTCGATGGCTTGTTTTTATGCTTAATTCTATTTTTTACAAATTTACGTCGTACACTCAAACCTGGAGCCCCTTGACTACGCGGTCGGTTCCAACGAGTGACATTGGTCCCATGCGAGGTGTTCGTGACTTTTACATGATCATTCTATGGTTGTTTTACATTTTCACCCTTCGATGGCATGTTTTTATGCTTAAGTCTAATTTTTTGAGTATTTACGTCATACACTCAAATCGGGAGCCCCGGGACTATGCGGTCGATTCCTAGGGGTCACATTAGTCCTGTGCGAGGTGGTCGTGACTCTTACGGGGCCGTTTGGTGTTTGTTTTACATTTTAACCCTTCAATTTCATTTTTTATTCTTAAGTCTCACTTTTTGCAAATTTAAGTCGTACACTCAAACCGGGAGGGCAGTGACTACACGGACGGTTCCTAAGACTTACATTAGTCCCTGCGAGGTGTTCGTGACTCTTACGGGATCATTTTGTGTCTGTTTTACATTTTCACCCTTCGATGGCATGTTTTTATGGTTAAGTCTATTTTTTTGCAAATTTATGACGTACACTCAAATCGGGAGCCCCGGGACTACGCGGTCGGTTCCTGGGGGTCACATTGGTCCCGTACGAGGTGTTCGTGACTCTTACGGGACCGTTTTGTGTCTGTTTTATGTTTTAACCCTTCGATGCCATATTTTTATTCTTAAGTCTCACTTTTTGCAAATTTAAGTCGTACACTCAAACCGAGAGGGTAGTGACTACACGGCCAGATCCTAGGTGTCACATTGGTCCCGTGCAAGGTGTTCATGACTCTTACGGGGCCGTTTTGGGTTTGTTGTTAATTTTAACCCTTCGATGTCATATTTTTATTCTTAAGTCTCACTTTTTGCAAATTTAAGTCGTACACTCAAACCGGGAGGGCAGTGACTACACGACCGGTTCCTAAGACTTACTTTGGTCCCGTGCGAGGTGTTCGTGACTCTTACGGGACCATTTTGTGGCTATTTTATGTTTTCACCCTTAGATGGTATATTTTTATGCTTAAGTCTAACTTTTTATAAATTTACGTCGTACACTCAAACCGGGAGCCGCGGGACTACACGGTCGGTTCCTACGAGTCACATTGGTCCCGTGTGAGGTGTTCGTGACTCTTACAAGACCGTTTTGTGTTTGTTTTACATTTTCAACCTTCAATGGTGTGTTTTTATGCTTAAGTCTCTTTTTTTACAAACTTACGTCGTACACTAAAACCGGGAGCCTCGGGACTACGCGATAGGTTCCTAGGGGTCACATTGGTCCGATGCGACGTGTTCGTGACTCTTACGAGACCGTTTTGTGGCTGTTTTATGTTTTCACCCTTCGATGGCACATTTTTATGCTTAAGTCTATCTTTTTGCAAATTTAGGTTGTACACTCAAATTAGGAGCCCCATGACACTACGCGATCGGTTCCTACAAGTCACATTGGTCCCGTCCGAGGCTTTCGTGACTCTTACGGGACCGTTCAGTGTTTGTTTGATGTTTTCACCCTTTGATGGCATTTTTTTATGCTTAAGTCTAACTTTTTGCAAATTTACGTCGTACACTCAAACCGGGAGCCCCATGACTATGCGATCGGTTCCAACGAGTGACATTGGTCCCGTACGAGGTGTTCGTGACTCTTACACGACCGTTTTGTGGATGTTTTACGTTTTCACCCTTCGATGGCATGTTTTTATGCTTAAGTCTATTTTTTTGCAAATTTACGTCCTACACTTAAACCGGGAGCCCCGAAACTATGAAGTCGATCCCTGGGGGTCACATTGGTCTCGTGCGAGGTCTTCGTGACTCTTACGGGGCTGTTTTATGTTTGTTTTTTATTTTAATCCTTCGATGTCATGTTTTTATTCTTAAGTCTCACTATTTACAAATTTGAGTCGTACACTCAAATCGGGAGGGCATTGACTACGCGGTCGGTTCCTAAGACTTACATTGGTCCCGTGCGAGGTGTTTGTGACTCTTACGGGACCGTTTTGTGGCTGTTTTACGTTTCCACCATTCGATGGCATATTTTTATGCTTAAGTCTAACGTTTTACAAATTTTGGTCGTACACCCAAATCGGGAGCCCGGGACTACGCGGTCAATTCCTAGGGGTCACATTGGTCACGTGCGAGGTGTTCGTGATCGTTTGTGGTTGTTTTACATTTTAACCCTTGTATTTCATGTTTTTATTATTAAGTCTCACTTTTTGCAAATTTAAGTCGTACACTCAAATCGGGAGGGCAGTGACTACATGGCCGGTTCCTAGGGGTCACATTGGCCCCGTGCAAGGTGTTCGTGACTCTTACGAGGCCTCTTTGGGTTTATTTTACATTTTAACCCTTCGATGTCATGTTTTTATTCGTAAGTCTCACTTTTTGCAAATTTAAGTTGTACATTTAAACCGGGAGGGTAGTGACTACACGGTCGGTTCCTAGGACTTACTTTGGTCTCGTGCGAGGTTTCGTGACTCTTACGGGACCATTTTGTGGTTGTTTTACGTTTTCATCCTTCGATGACATGTTTTTATGCTTAAGTCTAACTTTTTAGAATTTTACGTCATACACTCAAACCAGGAGCCCCGGGACTATGCGATTGGTTCCTACGAGTCACATTGGTCCCGTGCGAGGTATTCGTGACTCTTATAGGACCGTTTTGTGTTTGTTTTACATTTTCACCCTTCGATGGCATGTTTTTAATCCTTAAGTCTAATTTTTTACAAACTTACGTCGTACACTTAAACCGGGAGCACCGGGACTACGCGGTAGGTTCCTATGGGTCACATTGGTCCAATGCGAGGTGTTCGTGACTCTTACGGGACCATTTTGTGGCTATTTTATGTTTTCACCCTTCGATGGCATGTTTTTATGCTTAAGTCTATTTTTTTGCAAATTTACATCCTACACTCAAACCGGGAGCCTCGGGACTATGCAGTCGATCCCTAGGGGTCACATTGGTCCCGTACGACATGTTCGTGACTCTTACGGGGCCGTTTTGTGTTTTTTTTACGTTTTAACCATTCGATGTCATGTTTTTATTCTTAAGTTTCACTTTTTGCAAATTTATGTCGTAACTCAAACCGGGAGGGAAGTGACCACACGACCGATTCCTAAGACTTACATTGGTCCCGTGCGAGGTGTTCGTGACTTTTACGAGACCGTTTTGTGACTGTTTTATGTTTTGACCCTTCCATGGCATGTTTTTATGCTTAAGTCTAACTTTTTACAAATTTACGTCATCCAGTCAAACTGGGAGCCTTGGGACTATGCGGTCGGTTCCTACGTGTCACATTGATCCCGTCCGAAATGTTCGTGACTCTTATACGACCGTTTTGTGTTTGTTTTGTGTTTTCACCCTTGGATGGCAAGTTTTTATGCTTAAGTCTAAATTTTTGTAAATTTACGTCCTACACTCAAATCGGGAGCCTCGGTACTATGCAGTCGATCCCTAGGGGTCACATTGGTCCCGTACGAGGTGTTCGTGACTCTTATGGGGCCGTTTTGTATTTATTTTTTTATGTTTTAACCCTTCGATGTCATGTTTTTATTTTTAAGTCTCAGTTTTTGCAAATTTAAGTCGTACACTCAAACCGGGAAGGCAGTGACTACACGATCGGTTCCTAAGACGTACATTGGTCCCGTGCGAGGTGTTCGTGACTCTTACGAGACTGTTTTGTGGCTATTTTGTGTTTTCACCCTTCGATGGCATATTTGTATGCTTAAGTCTAACTTTTTACAAATTTACGTCATGCACTCAAACCGGGAGCCCCGGGACTACGTGGTCGGTTCCTACGAGTCACATTGGTCCCGTGCGAGGTGCTCGTGACTCTTACGGGACCGTTTTGTGGATGTTTTATGTTTTCACCCTTCGATATATTATTTTTATTCTTAAGTCTCACTTTTTGCAAATTTACGTCGTGCACTCAAACCGGGAGGGCAGTGACTATACGGCCGGTTCCTACGGTAATCACATTTACATTTCAATCTCCCATATACACTGTAATCACATTGTTTACGAATTCAAATATTTTTGCAAACTAATGCATCGTACGGTAATGACAAAACATAACATAGATCCTTACAACTACTTTTGGGACGAAATGTTAAATGTAATTTATATAAGATAAAGTATGGCTTATAAATCACATATCCACACAAAACTTGGTAATCATCTCTTTGAATGTTCCAATTGTTTACATGAGCGCACACACATAACATATAATGGAATTGTACACAGGCATGTAAAGATATATGACATATATGTTATATATGTTATATATACAGGCTTTTATAACATATATGTTCTTATAACATATATGTTGCTATATATGCATATATGTTATATCAACTATATATATAACATATATGTTGCTATAACATCATATATGTTATAACAGCTATATATATAACATATGCTGTTATAACAACATATATGTTGTTGTTATAACATATACGCTGTTATAACAACATATATGCTATAACAGCATATCTGTTATAGCTATATGTTACAGCATATCTGTTATAACATATAGCATATATGTTGTTATAACAACATATATGTTATAACAACAACATATATGTTGTTATAATAGCATATGTTATATATATAGCTGTTATAACATATATGCATATATAACAACATATATGTTATAACATCATATATGTTATAATAGAAAATCTTCTATCATCAATATAAAATACTTACCAAATTGATTCGAAACTGGAGATCCTCCGGATACGCTCACTCGTTCTTAATCCTTACGTATTTTTGCAAACATTTGCATCGTGTATTCCTGGAAATCCTCAAATTTTTTATCTTGGGCCTCTATCTTTTGTTGTTGAGCATCTATCTTCTATTGTTGGATATCATTTCTTTCCCCGACTGAAGCCAAATTCTCTCTTAGTAGCCTCACCTCTTCATCATGCGCCCTCAACTGTCCTATTGTACTTGCAGCTTTAGAGGGATTCGATCCTACCCCCCATCCAATAATATGGGCCGATTTTATTTCAAAAACTTCTATCGACATGTCCTCTTGAGACATGAAGGGTGTGTTTGGTTGCAAGGATCTCTCTTTAAGCTCCACAAACTTCTCCTGCCATATTTAAAATCGTATAAGCTCACAACATAATTAGTCAACAAATTTTAAAATAATAATATAAGGAAGTCAGCAATATGGGATCTCTCAAAATATAATTAATTAATTAAAAATGTACATACATATTTTTCCTTACACTTTGGATCCACCCAATAATTATTTTTCTCACTCCAAAGAGATGATTTAAAGAAGTCAGTAATATGTGGTCTCTCACAACCCTTGTCTTCAGCCTATTCATAAATGGAACCAATGAGAATACGATTTTACATTTATAAGTAATTAAATTCATAAATTACATAACGCATCACCTCATTTGACATGTCAGCTACAAACGATAGCGACCCACAAGTATGATTCCAAGGCAAACTAGCACGTGTTAATTGACCTTTTACTGACCTTGCCTAATTAAAAACATAAAAAAAAATACTAAATGGATCTCCAATAATGCAATTTTCAAGGAATAGCTAAATTACAAACATAATGAAATACGAATTAGTTACCTTGAACTTCTCACCACTCCAAACATCATCTATCATGTACTTCCAATCGCTTGGTGTAATCCCTCCATATGAATTCTTTTTAGGGTCGACTCCATCCTTCAATAATTTCATGTAATGTATGTACATTTTACTCCTCCAGCCACTGTACCTCCGTGCACACTTCCTATGAATAGCATGTCTGACAAACTCATCCTCATCATAGTTAACAATATCGAATTTAGCCTGTAAATTTTCTTTAATTAGAAATACACACAATAACATTGAAAGAATATCTAACTGAAAGAATCAAATATAACTATCCGAATCCTGACAATTACTGCATCTTGTGTGCTAGAATCAATTTCCCCCCAACGAGACACCCCTTGAAGTGGTGTCGTATTTGGAACCTCAATTCCGATTTTTTGTCCTCGACAAGGAGAATTTACACCCATAGGTGCCCCATCACCTTCCATCACACACACTTCAAGTTTTCCATGTCTTTTTACCTTTTTCTCAACCTTCATTCCACGTGTTAGTCCTCGAACTCGCTTTTTGGTTCTAGTAGCTGTAGAATAATAAATATCATAAAGTAATATAATAAATGTCAAGTATTACACAATAAACTACTAATAAAATAATCAAAATAACTTACATATCAGGGAAACATCTGGAATATCGGCCTGTATATCTTCAACAACATCATTGATTGATGTTCTTCGTTGGAGACGCATCGAGAAGTGACTCGAGCTTCCTGTTTTAATAAAAAATAAAGACAATTATATATACAATAAGTAAATTTAAACAATCTAAAAAAAATGACTTACGCATCATGGAAACGTCAGGAACAGTAACTTGTATATCTTCTACGGCATTATCATTTGATGTTCTCTGTAGAAAGTGCACCGAGGAGTGACTCGAACTTCCTATTTTAATGCGAAAGTAAGATAATTATATATACAAGAAGTATATTTAAACAATCTAAACAAGATTTCGAAGAAAAATAAATAAGTTTATATGTAAGCAATTATATATAACTGTTTATATATAAACTTCTATATATAAGCTGTTATATATAAGCACTTTATATATAAGCTGGTTATATATAAACTGTTATATATATAACATTTTATATATAACCAGTTTATATATAAACTGTATATATATAACATCTTATATATACACAGTTATATATAAACTGTTATATATAAAATGTTATATATATAACAGTTTATATAAACCGTTATAGAGAAAATGTTATATATATAACAATTTATATATAAACTGCTATATATTAGCTGTTATATATAAGCAGTTTAAATATAGACTGGTTATATATAAACTGTTTATATAACAGTTTATATATATATAAGTTTATATATATATTATGTTACCTGCATTGTTGCTCACTGGTAGTACTCATGACATATTGATTTGGGTGTTGAGTGCCTCCTCAAATGAGGCTTCTCTCATCGGGGGGGGGGGGGGGGGGGGGGGGGGGAGGGAGAACGATGAAATAATCGTCGTACGGGCGCCATGTTCGAGACCTGCCAATACAAAATACAGTTTAATTGGTGATGCAAAAAAGGTATAGAATCTATATATGTACTTTAAAGTATATTGAGGTAATGAACATAAACTTAATTTCAATTACCCTACCATGCATGCATTACCTTCTCCATTTGAGTATTAGAATACTCATTATTATCATCACTGACATCATCACCACTGGATGAACTAAGATGTTCCTCACCATCGGGGAATCTGTACTCATCATCATCTCATACATTTACATTAAAATTTGGATTCTTTCTGAATCTGATCTCGTTAGGAACCAAAGCATTCAGTCGCAATTGTTTCTTCTTAATATTATCGAGCCTTTCTTTCTCATATGCTAACATCATATGACCCGTATGTCTAGTTTGAAGCCATATTTTTTCCTTTGGAGGCATATTTTTTGACTAAACACAAAAATTAAATTAAATAAAATTAACATCACACTACATAACGAATTACGCTAGACGGAAACATATAACTTGATTAATAATATTTGATAAAACTAATTTGACACAACATGTAACGAAATAGGAACAAAGATTTAACATTACATATCAGTATCAATATCATAATCATAATCCATTTTCTCCCCATGTTCTTCGTTATCTCCATTCTCTAATTTGATAAAACTAATTTGGCACAACACGTAACGAATTACACTAGATAGAAACGTATAAAGTTTGTCCACATACAAAACAAAATAGGAACAAAACATTTAACATTACATATTGGTATCAATATCATAATCATAATCATAATCCATTTTCTCCCCATCTTCTTCGTTATCTCCATTCTCTAACATTGCTTCATCATCAACGACATCATCATCATCATCATCATCATCATCATCAATGTTTTCCCCCATTGGATGCAGAACCCTATCACTAGGGATAACCTCAGGAATTCCATCATTCCTATGAAATTGAGTAGCAATATCTTCAACGACGATTGTGATAACATTTTTTATTTCGACTTGTTGGAACACGCCACTAGATCCATGTAATTCTGCTACCCCAGTATCATCGTCATCCAACTCCGGTACATCCCAGGTTCCCCGATGTTGGAATTTTTGTACGATTTGCCATTGTTCACCTAACTTTGTATCATTCACATAGAAAACTTATTGAACCTGACTAGGCAAAACAAACGGATCATCTTTATACCCCTGACTCTTGACATCAATACTAATAAAATGTGAATAAGTGCGCATTGTCTTCCTACTACCGGTCTTGAACCATTCGCATTGGAACAAAATGACTTTATTCCCGTAAATATATGTCATCTCATAAATTTTTCTCAAGTAACCATAAAAGTCTAGCTCGCGACCCTCGTGTTCCCCTTTGGAGACCAACCCACTATTCTGACTCCTACGATGCATGTCTCAGTCCCTAGTATGGAATCGAACTCCATTGGAAATGCAACCCAAATACATATTCACTATCACGTTAGGTCCATTTGCTAATGACCAGAGCTCATCATTTGCTTTGGGGGACCCTTGCGCTCGTAAAAGATTCGTCTAC
Source organism: Sambucus nigra (assembly GCA_949130495.1). NCBI lineage: Eukaryota > Viridiplantae > Streptophyta > Magnoliopsida > Dipsacales > Adoxaceae > Sambucus > Sambucus nigra. Next base: position 99,715,515 of record OX422224.1, read on the forward strand.
ATAAATAGCATATGAAAGTCGTATTAAATTAATGTTAAAGTGATGCAAAGTAACTTTCTTTATATATCTTACCCGTTCTTTAAACCACTTCTTAAATTTTTGGCGGTGAATTTGAATTATGTCACGTCCATTTGGAATTTCAAGTAGACGTTTGTGTTCCTTAATTAGAGAAATTTAATTTATTAATAAAATGGATAATAAAAAAAAGATCATGAATATTATAAATTTGAAACACGTACTCTAGATACGGCTCAACCTCAGCAGTGTTATACAACACAAACCACTTAGCCATATTGAGCTCCTTTTCAGACACATCAGGAGCCCTTAAGATACATCCGAAAGGACGAACATTTTGGTTCAAGAAATCTAGCCCCAAGCCACGTTCTCCACCATCACAATTGTGTTCTTATCTGTTAAATACGATTTCAACATGGCTCAAGTACATTGAGCAAAAAGTCAAACACTCCTTCACGATGTACGTCTCCACAAAGGAACCTTCACGCCTAGCTCGGTTAGATAAAAATTCTTTCAAAGTTTCAAAAAACCTTGAAATTAATAATAGTTAGAAGAATATTACACATTTTACACATTTTTCAAGATATTAAACTAAATTAACGTTATAGTAGTTGCATTTACCTTTCAATTGGAAACATTCGTAGATATTGTACTGGTCCAGCAAGTTTGGCCTCACGTGCCAAATGAACCGCCAAATGGACCATTACATCAAAGAATGTCGGGGGGGGGGGGGGGAATCTTCTCCATTTTGTAAGGTATCAGAATTATGCGTTCCTCTAATTTCTCCAAATCAGTCCGTACTAATGTTTTGGAGCACAACTCCTTAAACCATTCACCCAACTCAGCCAGTGTAATAAAAATATCTTTAAGAAGGTATCCACGCATCCATATGGTAAGAATTCATTGTAATAAGACATGGCAAACATGGATATTAAGGCCCAATAATTTTCCAGCCTTTGTAGTCACACATCTTGAGATGTTTGCAGCATAGCCATCTGGATACTTAACTGATTTCAAAAAATCATAAAAATACTCCTTCTCCTTGGGGTTAATGTATATATTGCGGTAGGCTTGACATAAGACCCATCAGGGCGCTTTTGTAAGTGCAATTCTGCCCTTATGCCCATATCTTCTAGATCAAGGCGTGCTTTTTCTATGTCCTTGTTCTTCCCATCCATGTTCAATATTATTCCAAGTAAATTGTCACATATATTTTTCTCAATGTGCATCACATCAAGGTTATGACTAAGCTTTAGTGTTTTCCAATACATGAGCTCGTATGAAATACTTTTCTTTGTACAGTTCAATTATGTTGGGTCACGAGGCCTTTTCTTGTTGCTAGGATGCTTTCCAAACTTGGCATTTGACAAGCAATTCAATTGATTTAGTACTTTTTCCACTGGTAAATCCAAGGATCGATTTTGATTCTCAGACATACCGTTAAATACCTTACTCCTTTGCAAATTATGGTCCTCAGGAAGGTAACGTCAATGGCCCAAGTAGCCAATCTTACTTCGCAGGCATTGAGATAATGCATCCTCATTACATGGGGGAAAAGAAAGATAACCTTTCGTACTCGACCCAGATAAGTTACCATAGGCAGTAAAGTCATTTATCGTCCACATTACAGCTGCATGCATCCGAAACGTTTGTTGAGTAGACGCATCATAAGTGAGTACGCCATTTTCCTACAACTCGTTCAACTCATCGATCAATGGTCGTATTTAAACATAAATTTCTTTACCTGGTGCATTAGGCCCAAGAATAAGTAAAGTCATCATGAAAAATAGATCCGTCATGCAGTTCCAAGGTTCCATGTCATATGGCATCATTACCATATGCCACATGCTATAAGAGGTGCTCATTTTCCCAAAAAGGTTGAAACCATCGGTGGCGAGGCCTAGCCTCACATTACGGGGATCCTTAGAAAAATCACGATAACATCGATCAAAGTCCTTCCACTCCTCACTATCAGCTGGATGCTTTAATATCCCATCATCCACGCACTTATCACGATTCCATCTTATGCCTGTAGCCATCTTCCTTGACATAAATAATCTTTACAACCTAGGTGTCAGTAGAAAGTAACATTGTACCTTTTGAAGGATCTTCTTACCATTGCCAAAATTGGGCTTGTATCTAGACTCCCCACATATCAGACAATTATCAAGAGATGCATTCTCCTTCCAAAATAGAGCGCAATCATGTTAGCATGCATGGATTGTCTCATATCCCAAGCCCAATGCACGTAGCAGCTTTTTGGCTTCATAAATCGATTTCGGAACCCAATTCCCTGCAGGCAGAGGATCCACTAATACCTCCATCAACATGTTAAATGACTTATTACTCCATTTACCCACAACCTTCAAATAAAACATTATAATCACAAATTTCAATAGCATATATATTTTGCAGCTTGGGTACACCTCACGTTGGGCAGCCTTTAGTATTTTTTCGAATATTTGCACATCTTTCGTTTTGGTGTTATCATATGCTTGGCCTGTCCCAAAATTCGTTGAATCACGCCCCGTATAAGTCCCCCTACAATAGTCTTCTACTAATTCAGGGAAATCATCATCATCGTCTTCATTAGCACCAATTTCAACGTCCGTGTCATCTTCAGATTCATCGATTTGGTGTTGCGAAATAGATTCCCCATGATGAACCCATATCTTATAACTTTCCATTATGCCATGTCGTACTAAATGATACATCACAACATGGTCAATGTGCCAATAATGATTACAACAATTATTACACGGGCATTGAAGTGTATCATTTTGGCTCACTTTTACCGTTTCTCTATCAACAAAAGACTTAGCGCCCTCACGATACCACTCACCTACTCTATGCTTAAGTGTCATCCAACTCTTGTCCACTTCTTCCATATCTGTTTATTGAGAGATTACATAAACAACAATAGATGAATTAAATTTTACTTAAAAGTTACCTTTTTTCCTTGTATATTTCATACAAATCAATATAATTTAAACTCTTATTGACCCCCGACATATTCGCTAATTGAGAGAGTACATAAATACCAAACGATGAATTAACTTTTACTTAGAAGTTAAAATTTATTTCCTTATGCATCTCGTATAAAACAATATAATTGTATCTCCTCCATCTCCTCTAAAAGTTGAGTGGTCCTATCCCATTCAAGACCGCATATTTCTGTAACACACTTAGCAGCTCATCCACATTATTTCAATCAGAGGAAATTTTGGCAGCATATCCCTATAGTTCTCCAAGTACACGACATAGATTCGCAAGTGTTCGCGTTATTTCAATTGACGTCGATTTATCAATTGAATTAACACTCAACACCGCATCAATCTAGTATGTACCCAGAGAACATTAAGAGACGACAATAGAAGTTCCCCCAAAAGTAACAACTGTACGTCACTAAGTACATTATTATACAGAAACTATGCAGTCCCAAACTATCCAAATGGGACAATTCGAGAGATCTCATTATAGGGGAAATGACCTTTGAACGGGTCTAAGGGCTATTGAATGCGTACACATAAGAACTAGATGACTAGTATCTATGCGCACTATGTGTAACTTGAGAGGTTTATTACTATGTATAATTTACCCTTCTTTTAATTGATGTTTTAAAAGTTATATTGCTCACCACATTAAAACAACCAAACAGATAATAGTATTTATACTTTACTTTTAAATTCTTAGACCACAACTAAACCCTTGCAAAAATACTATTAAAACTATAATTAAAGAGAAATGCACATATCTTCTAAACATTAATTTGAATATTATAAATCGAAAAAAGGGCAATAACATAAATTATAAGTTTAAAAATTTCTTTAATGGAAACATAAATCTAAACATCATTCAAATTCCAAACCAATTATGTCAAATTAAAAAAAAATGATGGATGAGTTAACAAGTTACCAGCAAGTTGGAGCCGGAGAGAGGAAAAATGGAGATGGAGCTGGAGAGGTCAACCAGAAGCAGGTCTAAATCTTGCACACTTTTAAATTATAACTGTTAACAAAAAAAATGACTCATTACAAATATATAACTGAATATTATAACGGATACTAATGCACTACCTCAAACGACGTAGTTTTGAGCTGAAGTGAGGGGTTTTCTTGTAATCTCACCCTCATTTTCACACCAAAACTAAGTCGTTTTGAGGTGGTCCGTTTGTAAACCCGTTATTTGGGTCCGCACCTGATCGGCTATGTGTGTATATTATATATATATAAATTGAAAAAATAAATAATAATAGATTTCATTACACACAAAACGAATAAAGAACATTGTTTAAAGTATACTCAATCCTCAAACTAAGACCTATATATCCTATATCCAATCCATAAATTAGCTCTAGTAAAAAACCCACCAAAATCAAAGCTTAATTAAATGCAATCTATTTTAAAATACTAAAAAACAAAAAAAATCAAATAAATTCAAGCAAGTACACATATAATGGAGTAGAGAACACAAAAATAAATAATCTCAGTCATCAATGAATGTAACTACAAATTCAAACCCCAATCTCAGAAAAAAATATCAATAAAAATAATAATAATAATTAGAAACTTAATTACCTTCAATAAACAATGTAAACCTCTATTATCTCCTTTTTTCTCTCTGTATTGATCATGAATAGATATTTCTAGAATTTGATTTTATTTACAATATAGGAACAACCCAAATGAACCTTTTTTCTAAATTGGGAGACAAACCATAATTAAAAACACAAGGTCCTAATTTCAGGGAAAAATAATTTTTTTATTAAGAAAAAAGATAATCAAACATATTGTTTCTCAATCATGAATAAATAACACTGTTTTAATTATACTCAATCTGCAAATTAAGCACTATATTTACCATACCGAATCAATTAATTAGCTCTAGTAAAAACCCCACCAAAATCAAAGCTTAAATAACGATATTCTATTTTCAAATAATGAAAACAAACCAAATCAAACAAATTTAATCAACTACAAATAAAATGAATTAAAGAACACTGTTTTAAATATTCTCAATCATCAAATGAATAAAATATTAGATTCAAACCCACCAAATGAATAAAGAATATTGTTTAAAGTATTCTAAATCTGCAAAGTAATGGAAATAAATAAGTGAAAAGAAACTTACAAGAAACCCCTCTTAAGAGGTTTACAGCCAGAGAGGCGGAGGCAGAGGCGGGTCGCCTGAGGGAGAGAAGGAGAGCAGAGTCGGAGGTGGGTGGTCGGAGAGAGGGAGAATAGAGGTGGAGGCAGGTGGCCGGAGGGAGAGAGGGAGAGCAGAGATGGGTTTTTGGAGGGAGAGGTTAGGGTTGACGTGAGTGGGCTTTGGTTTTTTGAGTAAGGTAGATTTTTGTTTAGGTTTTTATTTAACACACAACAAAAATAAGTAATAAGTAAAATAAAATACTTTTGGAATCACACTTTTCTTTGTTGCCAAAAGTATGATATTTTTCTCAACACACTCCTATGTTGCCAAAAGTTAAGTCATGTTTGGCAACAAAAAAATATGATGCTAAAAGCAAAAATTTCCCCCCTTTTTATTTTGATAGCTTCCCGCTTGAAATTTTAACCTTTGGCAACAAATTTTATTTTATGTTGACAAAAGTATAATGTAAAATGGCCTTTTGGTAACATAATTAACATTTTGTTGCCAAAATGGTATTTGACAACAAAAATAGCTTCTGTTGCTAAATATTGTTGCTAATGGTGCAAATTCTTGTAGTGATAGTTTCACCCTTTAATAACACGTTTTCAAGCTTAAGTCTGGATATTCTCTATTTTGGGTCGTGCTCTCAAACCGAGGGTCCCGTGATGACGCGGTCAGTTTATGCGGGCTACGTTGGATCCGTGCGAGGTGTTAGCGCCACCCACGGGGCCGTTTGGGGGTCATTGCGTGGTTTCGGCCTTTGACGGCACATTTTCAAGCGTAAGTCTGGATATTCTCTATTTTGGGTCGTTCTCTCAAACTGGGGGTCCCATGACCAGGCGATCGATTCAGGTGGGCTTCGTTGGTCCCGTGCGAGGTGTTGGCGTCACCGACGGGGCCGTTTGGTGGGCATTGCGTGGTTTCGCTCTTTGACAACAAGTTTTCTAGCCTAAGTCTGGATATTCTTTGTTTTGGGTCGTGCTCTCAAACCGGGGGTCCCGTGACCAAGAGGTGTTGGCACCGTCCATGGGGCTGTTTGGGGGGCGTTGCTTGGTTTCGGACATTGACGGTATATTTTCAAGCGTAAGTCTGGATATTCTTTATTTTGGGTCGTGCTCTCAAATCGGGGGTCCCATGAGCGCACGGCCGGTTCAGGCGGGCTACGTTGGTCCCGTGCGTGGTGTTGGCGCCACCCATGGGGCCGTTTGGGGGTGTTGCGTGGTTTCTCCCTTTGACGGCACGTTTTCAAGCATACGTCTAGATATTCTTTGTTTTGGGCCGTTCTCTCAAGTCGGAGATCCCATGACCACGCGGTCGGTTTTGGCGGGCTACGTTGGTCCTGTACGAGGTGTTGGCGTCGCCCTCGAGGTTGTTTGGGGGGCATTGCATTTCTTCACTCTTTGGCGTCACGTTTTTAAGACTAAGTCGGGAAATTCTCTATTTTGGGACGTGATCTCAAACCGGGGGTCTCGTGACCACAGTGTTGGTTCGAGCGGGCTACGTTTATTCCGTGAAAGGTGTTAGAGCAACTAATCGAGCCGTTTGGGTTGCATTGCGTGGTTTTTCCCTTTGATGATACATTTTCAAGCCTAAGTCTGAATATTCTCTGTGTTGGGTCATGCTCTAAAACCGTGGGTCTCGTGACCACGCAGTCAGTTCGAACGGGCTACGTTGGACCCGTGCAAGATGTTAACACGACCAACGGGGCCATTTGGGCTGCATTGCGTGGTTTCTCCCTTTGTTGACACATTTTCAAGCCTAAGTCTAGATATTATCTATTTTGGGTCTTGATGTCAGATCGGGGGTCCCAATACAATGAGGTCGGTTCAGGCGAGCTATATTGGTCCCGTGTAAGGTGTTGGCCCCACCCACAGGTCCGTTTGGGTGGCGTTGCATGGTTTCTCCCTTTAACAACACGTTTCTAAGCTTAAGTCTGGATATTCTCTATTTTGGGCCATGCTCCCAAATCGGGGGTCCCGTGACCACGTAGTCATCTCAGGTGGGCTTCGTTGGTCCCGTGTGAGGGCTTGGTGCCGCCCACGGGGTCATTTGGGTCGCGTTGCATGGTTTCGCCCTTTGATGACACATTTTCTAGCCTATGTTTGGATATTCTCTATTTTGGGCCGTGCTCTCAAACCGAGGGTCCCGTGACCACGGGGTCGGTTCGTGTAGTCTACTTTGGTCTCGTGTGAGGTGTTGGCGCCTCCCACGGGGCCGTTTGGGTCGCGTTGCGTGGCTTCTCGCTTTGACTGCACGTTTTGAAGCCTATGTATGGATATTCTCTATTTTGGGTTGTGGTCTCAAATCGGGGGTCTCGTGACCACAGGGTCAGTTTGTGCGAGCTATTTTGGTCTCATGGAAGGTGTTGGAACCACCCATGGTGACATTTGGGTCGCGTTGCGTGGCTTCTCCCTTTGACGGCACAATATCAAGCCTAAGTCAGGATATTCTCTATTTTGGGCCGTGCTCTCAAACTGGGGGTCCCATGACCACATGGTTGTTTCAGTCAGGCTACGTTGGTCCCATGAGAGGCGTTGGAGATTCCAAAGGATCCTTTTGGGTGGCATTGCATGATTTCTCCCTTTGACGACACGTTTTCGAGCCTAAGTTATGATATTCTCTGTTCTGGCCCATGCTCTCAAATCGGGGGTCCCGTGACCACGCGGTCGGTTTGGGAGGTCTACATTGGTCCCATGCGAGGTTTTGACACCACACATGGGGCCGTTTGGGGGTGTTGCATGGTTTCACCCCTTAATGGCACGTTTTCAAGCCAAAGTCTGGATATTCTTTGTTTTGGGTCATGCTCACAAACTGGGGTCCCATGACCATGCGATCGGTTCGTACGGGGTACGTTGAACCCGTGCAAGGTGTTGGCATCCCCTATAGGGACGTTTGGTTTGCATTGCATGGTTTCGCCCTTTGATGACACATTTTCAAGCCTAAGTCTGCATATTCCCTATTTTAGGTCATGCTCTCAAACCGGGGGTCCTGTGAACAGAGGGTCGGTTTTTACGGGCTACATTGGACGCGTATGAGGTGTTGGTGTCGCCCATGGGGCCGTTTGGGTGGTGTTTCATGGTTTCGCCCTTTGACGGCACATTTTCAAGCGTAAGTCTGGATATTATCTATTTTGGGTTGTGCTCCCAAACCGGGGGTCCCGTGACCACGTAGTCATCTCAAGCGGGCTACATTGGTCCCATGTGAGGGGTTGGCCTCGTCCACGGGGCCGTTTGGGTCGTGTTTCATGGTTTCGCCATTTGATGACACATTTTGTAGTCTATGTCTGGATATTCTCTGTTTTGGGCCGTGCTCTCAAATCGGGGGTCCGTGACCATGTGGTCGGTTCGTGCGGGCTACTTTGGTCTCGTGCGAGGTGTTGGCGCCACCCACGGGTCCGTTTGGGTCACGTTGTGTGATTTCTTGCTTTGACTGCACGTTTTGATGCCTTTGTATGGATATTCTCTATTTTTGGTTGTTCTCTCAAACTGGGGGTCCCGTGACCACGGGGTCGGTTCGTGTGGGCTATTTTGGTCTCGTGCAAGGTGTTGGAACCACCCATGGGGCCATTTGGGTCGCGTTGCGTGGTTTCTCCCTTTGACGGCACAATTTCAAGCCTAAGTCAGTATATTTTCTATTTTGGGTTGTGCTCTCAAACCGAGGTTCTTGTGACCACATGGTCGGTTCGGTCGGGACACGTTGGTCCCATGCGAGGTGTTGGAGATGCCAAAGGAGCCGTTTAGGTGGAATTGTGTTATTTCTCCCTTTGATGGCATGTTTTCAAGCCTAAGTCAGGATATTATTTGTTCTGGGCCATGCTCTCAAATCGGGGGTCCCATGACCACACGGTCGGTTCAAGCGGGATACGTTGGTCTCGTGCGAGGTGTTGGCACCACACATAGGGACGTTTGGTGGTGTTGCGTGGTTTTGCCCTTTAATGGCACATTTTTAAGCCTAAGTCTGGATATTCTTTGTTTTGGGGCGTGCTCACAAACTGGGGGTCCCATGACCATGTGGTCGATTCGTGCGGAGTACGTTGGACCCGTGCGAGGTGTTTGGGCACCCTACAGGGCCGTTTATTTTGCATTGCATGGTTTTGCCCTTTGATGACACATTTTTAAGCCTAAGTCTGCATATTCCCTGTTTTGGTCCATGCTCTCAAATTCGGGGTCCTGTGAACACAGGGTTAGTTTCTGCGGGCTACATTAGACCCGTATGAGGTGTTGGTGCTGCCCACGAGGCCGCTTGGGTGGGGTTTCATGGTTTCACCCTTTAACGACACATTTTAAGCGTAAGTCTAGATATTCACTATTTTGGGCTGTGCTCCCAAATCGAGGGTCCCGTGACCACGTAGTCATCTCAGGCGGGCTATGTTGGTCCCGTGTGAGGGGTTGGCGCCACCCACGGGGTCGTTTGGTTCACGTTGTGTGGTTTCTCTCTTCGGTGACACATTTTCTAGCATATTTCTAGATATTCTCTGTTTTGGGCCGTGCTCTCAAACCGGGGGTCCCGTGACCACAGGGTCGATTCGTGCGGGCAACGTTGGACCCGTGCACGGTGTTATCACCACCAATGGGGCTTTTTGGGTCGCGTTATGTGGTTTCTCACTTTGACAACATGTTTTGAAGCCTATGTACGAATATTCTCTATTTTGGGTTGTGCTCTCAAACCGGGAGTCCTGTGACCACGGGGTCAGTTCGTGCGGGTTATTTTGGTCTCGTGCAAGTTGTTGGAACCTCCCACGGGGCCATTTGGGTTGCGTTGCATGGTTTCTCCCTTTAACGGAACAATTTCAAGCCTAAGTCAGGATATTCTCTATTTTGGGCCGTGCTCTCAAATCGGGGGTACTGTGACCACGTGGTCATTTCGGTCGGGCTATGTTGGTCTCGTGCGAGATGTTGGTGCCACCCATGGGGATATTTGTGTGGCATTGCGTGTTTCTCCCTTTGATGACAAGTTTTCAAGCCTAAGTTAGAATATTCTCTGTTCTAGACGATGCGATCGGTTTGAGCGGGCTACATTGGTCCCGTGCATGGTGTTGGGGCCACACATGGGGCCGTTTGGGGGTGTTGCATGGTTTCTCCCTTTAATGGCATGTTTTCAAACCTAAGTTTGGATATTTTCTATTTTGGGTCGTGCTCACAAACTGGGGGTCCCATGACCATGCAGTCGATTTGTGCAGGGTACGTGGGACTTGTACGAGGTGTTGGCGCCACCTACAGGGCCGTTTGGTTCGTATTGCATTGTTTCTCCCATTGACGACACATTTTCAAGCCTAATTCTGCATATTCCCTATTTTGGGTTGTGCTCTCAAACTCGGGGTCCTATGAACACATGGTAAGTTTTTACGGGCTACATTGGACCCGTACGAGGTGTTGGTGCTACCCATGGTCAGTTTCGCCCTTTGACGACACATTTTCAAGCGTAAGTCTGGATATTCTCTATTTTGGGTCGTGCTCTCAAACCCGGGTCCCATGACCACGCAGTCGATTCAGGTTGGCTTCGTTGGTCCCGTGCGAGATTTTGGCATAACCCATAGGGCCGTTTGGTGGGCATTGTTTAGTTTCATCCTTTGGCGACACATTTTCCAGCCTAAGTCTGGATATTCTCTATTTTGGGTCGTGCTCTCAAACGGGGGGTCCCGTGACCAAGGGGTTAGTTCGTGCAGCCTACGTTGAACCCGTGCGAGATGTTGGAGCCACCAACAGTGCCGTTTGGGTGGCATTACGGTGTTTCTCCCTTTGACGACACATTTTCAAAGCAATGTCTGGATATTCTCTATTTTGGGTCATGCTCACAAATTGGGGGGTCCCGTGTCCACGGGGTCGATTTTTGCAGGTTATGTTAGATCCGTGTTATGTGTTGGCTCCACCCACATGGCCATTTGGGTCGCGTTGCATGGTTTTTCCCTTTGACGGCACGTTTTCAAGCCTATGTTTGGATATTATTTGGTTTGCGCCGTGCTCTCAAATCAGGGATCCCGTGACCACGCGATCGATTCAGGCCAGCTATGTTTCTCCTGTTTGAGGTGTTGGCGCCATCCACGGGCCGTTTAGGGGGTGTTGCGTGGTTTTTCCCTTTGATGGCACATTTTCCAGCGTATGTATGGATATTTCTCCCTTTGACGGCACGTTTTCAATCCTAAGTCTAGATATTCTTTGTTTTGGGTCTTGCTCTCAAACCGAGAGTCCCGTGACCACGGGGTTGGTTCTTGCAGGCTACGTTGAAGCCGTACGAGGTGTTGGAGCCGCCAATAGGTCCGTTTGGGTGGCAATACAGGTTTTCTCCCTTTGACGACACATTTTCAAACCAATGTTTGGTTATTCTCTATTTTGGGTCGTGCTCCCAAATTGGGGGTTTATGCATGCTACGTTGGATCCGTGTGAGGTGTTGGCACCACCCGTGTGGCCGTTTGGATTGCGTTGCGTTGTTTCGCCCTTTGACGGCATGTTTTAAAGACTAAGCCTGGATATTCTCTATTTTTTATCGTGCTTTCAAATCGGGGATCCCGTTACCACGCTATCAGTTCAAGCGGGCTATATATGTCCCGTTCGAGGTGTTGGCGCCGTCCACATGGCCGTTTAGGGGGCTTTGCGTGGTTTTTCCCATTGATGGCACGTTTTAAAGTGTATGTCTAGATATTCTCTATTTTGGTCCATGTTCTCAAATCGGGGGTCCCCTGACCATGGAGTCTGTTCAGGCGGGATAAATTGGTCCCGGACTAGTTGTTGGCACCACCCACGGGGCGGTTTGGGGCCGTTGTGTGGTTTCGCCTTTTGACGACATGTTTTCAAGACTAAGTCTGGATATTATCTGTTTTGGGTCGTGCTCTCAAACCGGGGGTCTTGTGACCACGCGATTGGTTCAGGAGGGCTACGTTTAACCCGTGCGAGGTGTTGGCGTCGCCCACGAGGCCTATTGGGTGGTGTTGTGTGGTTTCTCCCTTTGACAACACATTTTCAAGCCTAAGTGTGGATATTCTCTGTTTTAGGTCTTGCTCTCAAACCGTGGGTCCCGTGTCCATGGGGTCAGTTCCAATGGCCTACATTGGTCCCGTGCGAGGTGTTAGCGTCACGTATGGGGCCGTTTGGGTCGCGTTACATGGTTTCATCCTTTGACGGTACATTTTCAAGCCTAGGTCAGGATATTCTCTATTTTGGGCCGCACTCTCAAACCGGGAATCCCGTGACCACCGGGTCGATTCGTGTGGGTTACGTTGGACCCATGAAAGGTGTTAGCACCACCGACGGGGACATTTTGGTCGCATTGCGTGGTTTCTCCCTTTGACGATACGTTTTCAAGCTTAAGTGTGCATATTATCTATTTTGGGTGCTGCTCTCAAACCGAGGGTTCCGTGACCATGCGGTCGGTTCGTACGGGCTACATTGGTCCTATGTAAGGTGTTGGTGCCACCCACAGGGCCGTTTGGGAGGTGTTTCATGGTTTTATCCTTTAATGGCATGTTTTCAGGTCTAAGTTTGGATATTCTCTCCTTTGTGCTATGCCCTCAAACCGAGGGTCCCGTGACCATGCGATCAGTTAGTGCGAACTACGTTAGACCCGTGCAAGGTGTTGTCACCACCCACGGGGACTTTTGGTTCACATTGCATGGTTTTACCCTTTGACGACACATTTTCAAGCCTAAGTCTGGATATTCTCTATTTTGGGCCGTGCTCTCAAACCGGGGGTCCTGTGACCACATGGTCGGTTTGTGCGAGCTACATTGGCTTCGTACGAGGTGTTGGCACCTCCCACGGGGCCATTTGGGCGGGGTTGCATGGTTTTGCCCTTTAGTGGCATGTTTTACAGCCTAAGCAGGGATATTCTCTATTTTTGGCCGTGCTCTCAAATCGTGGTTTTCCTGACCATGCGATCGGTTCGTGTGGGCTACGTTGGACCCGTGCGAGGTGTTGGCACAACCCACAAGGACGTTTGGGTGGCGGTGCATGGTTTTGCCCTTTGACGACACGTTTTCAAGCGTAAGTCAGGATATTCCCTTTTTGGGTCATCCTCTCAAATCGGGGGTCCCATGACCACGAGGTCAGGTCAGGCAGGCTATGTTCGTCCCGTGCGAGGTGTTGGTGTCATCCACGGGGCCATTTGGTGGGCGTTGCGTGGTTTCGCCCTTTGACGGTACGTTTGTATGCCTAAGTTTGTATATTCTCTACTTTGGGTCGTGTTCTCAAACTGGGGGTCCCGTGATCACGGGGTGAGTTCGTGTGGGCTAAGTTGGACCCTTGTGAGGTGTTAGCGCCACCCACGTGGCCGTTTGGGTCGCGTTGCATTATTTTGTCCTTTGACGGCACGTTTTCAGGCCTACGTCTGGATATTCTCTATTTTTGGCCGTGCTCTAAAATCGAGGGTCCTGTGACCACGGGGTCAGTTCGAGTTGGCTAATTTAGTCCTGTGCGAGGTGTTAGCACTGCCCACGGGGCCGTTTGGGTCACATTGCACTATTTCGCCCTTTGACAACACGTTTTCAATTCCTAAGTCTGGATATTCTCAATTTTTGGTCATACTCTCAAACCGGGGGCCCCGTGACCATGGGGCCAATTTATGTGGGCAACATTGGACCCGCATAAGGTGTTAGCACCACTGACGGGGCAGTTTGGGTCACGTCACGTGATTTCTCCCTTTGACGGTACGTTTTCAAGGGTATGTATGGATATTCTCTATTTTGGGTCATGCTCTCAAATCGAGGGTCCTGTGACCACGCGGTCAGTTCAGGTGTGCTATGTGTTGGCACCGCCCACGGGGCCATTTGGGTGGTGTTGGATGGTTTCTCCCTTTGATAACACATTTTCAAGCCTAAGTCTAGATATTCTCTATTTTGGGCTGTGCTCTCAAACTGGGTGTCGCGTGACCATGGGGTCGGTTCGTGTGGGCTACGTTGGTCACGTGTGAGGTATTGGGCCCACATATGGGGCCATTTGGGTTGCATTGCATGGTTTTGCCCTTTTAAGGTACGTTTTTAAGCCCATGTCTAGATATTCTCTATTTTGGGCCATGCTCTCAAATTGGGGATCCCGTGACCATGTGGTCAGTTTAGGCTAGATTTGTTGGTCTCGTTCGAGGTGTTAGCAGCGCGAACGGGGCCATTTGTGTGGCCTTGCATGGTATTGCCCGTTGACGAAATGTTTTTAAGCCAAAGTATGGATATTCTCTATTTTGGGTCCTGCTCTCAAACCGAGGGTCCCGGGACAATAAAGTCGATTCATACGGGCTACATTAGACACGTGCGAGGTGTTGGAGCCACCCACATGCCGTTTGGGTCACATTGCATGGTTTCGCCCTTTGACAACACATTTTCAGGCCAAAGTCTAGATATTCTCTATTTGGGTTGTGCTCTCAATTCGAGGGTCCCGTGACCACAGGGTCGGTTCGAGTGGGCTATGTTGGTCCCGTACGAGGTGTTGGCACTGACCGCGGGGTCGTTAGGGTCGCATTGCATGGTTTCGCCCTTTGACTGTGAGTTTCAAGCCTAAGTCTGGATATTCCTTATTTGGGGTCGTGCTCTCAAACCGGGTGTCCCGTTACCTTGGGGTCGGTTTAAGTGGGCTATGTTGGCCCCGTTCGAGGTGTTGGCACCACCCACATGGCTATATTGGGTTGCGTTGCGTGGTTTCAAGGTTTGAAGACACATTTTCAAACCTAAGTATTGATATTCTATATTTTTGGCCATGCTCTCAAATTGAGGGTCCAGTGACCACGCGGTCAGTTTGTGTGGGCAATGTTAGTCCCGTGCGAGGTGTTGGCGCCGCCAATGGGGCCATTTGGGTTGCGTTGCATGGTTTCATCCATTGACGGCACATTTTCAAGCCTAAGTCACCATATTCTCTATATTGGGCCAGTCTCTCAAACCTTGGATCCCGTGAACACGTGATCGGTTCGGGCGGGCGACGTTGGTCCCGTGCAATGGGTTGGCACCGCATATGGGGCCATTTGGGGGCCGTTGCGTGGTTTCAAACTTTGACGGCACATTTTCAAGCCTAAGTTATGATATTCTCTATTTTTGGTCTTGCTCTCAAACTCGGGGTCCTATGACCATGGGGTCGGTTCTACGGGCCACGTTGGACCCGTTCGAGGTGTTGGCACTGTGCACGGTGTCGTCTGGGTCACATTGCGTGGTTTCTCCCTTTGACGAGACATTTTTAAGCCTAAGTATGAATATTTTCTATTTTGAGTCGTGCTCTCAAACTGGGGCTCCCGTGACCACGGGGTTGGTTCGTGCAAGCTACATTGGTCTCATACGAGGTGTTGGTACCACCCATGGGGCCGTTTGGGTCACATTCCGTGGTTTCACCCTTTGACGACACGTTTTTTTGCCTTAGTCAAGATATTCTCTATTTTGGGTCATGCTCTCAAACCGAGGGTACCATGACCCCGTGGTCAGTTTAGGAAGGCTACGTTGGTCCCGTACGAGGTGTTGGTACTGCCCACGGGGCCGTTTGG
Organism: Sambucus nigra; assembly: GCA_949130495.1. Lineage (NCBI taxonomy): Eukaryota > Viridiplantae > Streptophyta > Magnoliopsida > Dipsacales > Adoxaceae > Sambucus > Sambucus nigra. The sequence goes on from OX422224.1 coordinate 99,731,127, forward strand.
ATTGTGTTGCATGGTTTCGCCCTTTGACGGCTCGTTTTTAACTCGATGTCTGGATATTCTCTGTTTTGGGCATTGCTCTCAAACCAAGGGTCCCGTGGCCACGCGGTCGGTTCAGACGGTCTACATTGGTCTCTTGTCTGGGGTTAGCGATGCCCATGGGGCCGTTTGGGGGGCGTTGCGTGGTTTCGCGCTTTGACAGCACGATTTTAAGCCTAAGTCTCGAGATTCTCTATTTTTGGCCGTGCTCTCAAACCAGGGGTCCTGTGACCACGAGGTCGGTTCGTGCGGGCCACGTTGGACCCGTGCGAGGTATTAACGCTACCCACGGTGCCATTTGGGTCATGTTGCATTATTTCGCCCTTTGATGGAACATTTTGAAGCCTAAGTCTAGATATTCTCTATTTTTGGCCGTGCTCTCAAACCGGGGCTCCCGTGACCATGGGGTCGATTCATACAAGCTACGTTGGTCTCATGCTAGGTGTTGACCCCACCCACGAGGCCGTTTCTATCGCGTTACATAGTTTCACCTTTTGATGACACGTTTTCGAGTCTGAGTCTGGATATTCTCTATTTTGGGTCTTGCTTTCAAATTGGGTGTCCCGTGACCATGGGGTCGGTTCGTACGGGCTACGTTGTTCTTATGCGAGGTATTGGTGGCACCCATGGGCCCGTTTGGGTTGCGTTGCATGGTTTTGCCCTTTAACTGCACATTTTTAAGCCTATGTTTGAATGTTCTATGTTATTGGCCGTGCTCCCAAATCGGGGGTCCCATGACTACGCGGTCAGTTCAGACGATCTACATTGGTCCCGTTCGAGGGGTTGGCGCCGTCCATGGGGCCGTTTGGGGGGCATTGCGTGGTTTCACCCTTTGACAGCATGTTTTCAAGCCTAAGTCTAGATATTCTCTATTTTGATTCGTGCTCATAAATCGGGGGTCCTGTGACCATGGGGTTGGCTCATGCGGGCTACATTGGACCCGTGTAAGGTGTTGGCACCGCCCACGGGGCCATTTGGGTAATGATGCATGGTTTTACCCATTGACGACACGTTTTCATGCCTATGTCTAGAAAATCTCGGTGTTGGGTCGTGCTGTCAAACTGGGGGGTCCGTGACCATGGGGACGGTTCGTACGGGCTATGTTGATTTCATGCAAGGTTTTGGCGCCACCGACGGGGTCATTTGGGTGGCGTTGCATGGTTTCTCCCTTTAACGGCACATTTTCAAGCCTAAGTCTAAATATTCTCCATTTTGGGTCGTGCTCTTAAACCGGGAGTCCTGTGACCACGTGGTCAGTTTGTGTGGGCTACGTTGGACCCATGCGAGGTGTTCACGCCACCCACGGGGCTGTTTGGGTCATGTTGCGTTCTTTCTCCCTTTGACGGCACGTTTTCAAGCCAAAGTCTGGATATTCTCTATTTTGGGTCGTGCTCTCAAACTGGGTGTCCCTTGACCATAGGGTCGGTTCGTACGGTCTACATTGATCTCATGCGTGGTGTTAGCGCCACCCATGGGGCCATTCGATGCGTTTCATGGTTTCTCCCTTTGAAGACACATTTTCCAGACTAAGTCTGGATACGCTCTATTTTGGGCCGTGCTCTCAAATCGGGGGTCCCGCGACCATGGGGTCAGTTCTAGCAGGCTACATTGGTCCCGTGCGAGGGGTTGGCATTGACCACAGAGCTGTTTGGGTCACGTTGCATGGTTTCACCCTTTGACGACACGTTTTCAAGCCTATCTTTGGTTAATCTTGGTTTTGGGCTATGTTGTCTAACCGGGTGTCCCGTAACCATGGGGTCGGTTTGTACGGGCTACGTTCATTTTTTGCGAGATGTTGGTGCCACCCATGGGGATGTTTGGGTGGAGTTGCGTGTTTTCTCCCTTTGATGACAAGTTTTCAAGCCTAAGTCTGGATATTCCCCATTTTAGGTCGTGCTCTCAAACCAGGGGTCCCGTGACCACGGGGTTGATTCGTGCGGGCTACGTAGGACCCGTACGAGGTGTTGGTACCATCCATGGGGATGTTTGGGTCGTATTGCATGACTTTTCCCTTTGACGGGACCTTTTTAAGTAAGTCTGGATATTCTCTATTTTGGGTGGTGCTCCAAAATCGGGGGTCCCTTGACTATAGGGTCATTTTTTACTGTCTATGTTGGTCTCCTGTGTGGTGTTGACGCCGCCCACGGGATCATTCGGGTTGCGTTACATGGTTTCTCTCTTTGACGACACATTTTCAAGCCTAAGTCTAGATATTCTCTATTTTAGGTCGTGCTCTAAAACTGGAGGTCCCGTGACCACGGGGTTGGTTCGGGTGGGCTACATTGGTCCCCTGTGAGGTTTTGGCATCTCCCACGGGGCCGTTTGTGGTGTATTCCACTGTTTTGCTCTTTGACGACATGTTTTCAAGCCTAAGTTTCGATATTCTCTGTTTTGGGTCGTGCTCTCCATCCGGGGGTCTATTGACCACAACATCAGTTCGTGGGAGCTACATTGGACCTATACGAGGTGTTGGCGCCACCCATAATGCCGTTTGCTGGGCATTTCGCGGTTTCACCCTTTGACGACACATTTTCAAGGCTAAGTTTAGATATTCTCTATTTTAGTCAGTGCTCTCCAACCGGGGGGCCCATGACCATGCGGTCGGTTCAGGCGGGCTACGTTGGTCCCCTGTGAGGTGTTGGCGCCACCCACGGGGCCATTTCGGGTGCGTTGTGTGGTTTTGCCCTTTGACGGCACATTTTCAAGTGTAAGTCTGAATATTCTCTATTTTTGGTCGTGCTCTCAAACTGGGGGTCCCGTGACCACAGGGTCGGTTTGTACAGGCTACGTTGAACCCGTATGCGGTGTTGGAGCCACCAATAGGGCCATTTGGGTGGCGTTGCAAGGTTTCTCCCTTTGTAAACATGTTTTCAAGCCAATGTCTGGATATTCTTTATTTTGGGTCCTACTCCCGAATCGAGGGTCCTGCATCCACGGGGTCGGTTTGAGTGGGCTACGTTGGAACCGTGTGAGGTGTTGGTGCCACCTATGGGGCCGTTTGGGTTGCGTTGTATGGTTTCGCCCTTTGATGACACGTTTTCAAGCCTAATGGATACTCAATGTTTTGGGCCGTGCTTTCAAATCGGGGATCCCGTGACCACGCGATCTGTTCAGTTGGGCTATATTGGTTATGTGCGAGGTGTTGGTGCCACCCACAAGGCCATTTGGGGGGTATTGCATGGTTTTGCCCTTTGACGACACGTTTTGAAGCGTAAGTCTAGATATTCACTGTTTTGGGTCATGCTCTATAATCGACGGTCCCATGACCATGTGGTCAGTTCAGGCAGGCTATATTGGTCCTATACGAGGTGTTGGTGTCACCCATGGGGCCGTTTGGGGGGCGTTGCGTGGTTTCAACCATTGAGGGCATGTTTTCAAGCCTAAGTCTGGATATTCTCTATTTTTGGTCGTGCTCTCGAACCGAGGGTCTCGTGACCACGGGGTCAGTTGTACGGGCTACGTTGGACCCGTGCAAGGTGTTAGCACCATTGACGGGGATGTTTGGGTCGTGTTGCATGGTTTTGCCCCTTGACATCACGTTTTCAACCCTAAGTTTGGATATTCTCTGTCTGGGGTCGTGCTCTGAAATCGGGAGTCTTGGCTACGTTGGTCCCATGAGAGGTGTTGGCACCGTCCACGGGGACGTTTGGGTAGCGTTGTGTGGTTTCTCCCTTTAACAGCTCGTTTTTAAGCCCAGGTCATGATATTCTCTATTTTGGGTCATGCTCTCAAACTGAGGGTCCCATGACCACGGGGTCAGTTCGTGCGGGCTATGTTGGACCCGTGCAAGGTGTTAGTGCCACCGACGGGGTCATTTGTGTCACGTTGCGTGGTTTTGCCCTTTGACGGCACGTTTTCAAGCCTAATTTTGGATATTATCTATTTTGGGCCGTGCTCTCAAACCTTGGGTCCTTTGACCACGGGGTTGGTTCAGGCGGGCTATGTTGGTCCTGTACGAGGTGTTGGCGCTGACCACAGGTCCGTTTGGTTCACGTTGCATGCTTTCGCCCTTTGACGACACGTTTTCAAGCCTAAGTGTAGATATTCTCTATTTTGGGAAGTGCTCTCAAACCGGGGGTCCTGGGACCACATGGTCTGTTTGTATGGGCTACATTGGAGTCGTACGAGGTGTTAGCGCTGCCCACTGGGCCGTTTGGGTGGCGTTGTGTGATATCAGCCTTTAATGGTACGTTTTCAAGCCTAAGTCTGGATATTTTCTGTTTTGGGTTGTGCCCTCAAACTGGGGGTCTCGTGACCATTCGGTTGATTCGTACGGGCTATGTTGGATCTGTACGAAGTGTTGGCGCCACTCATGGGGCCGTTTGGTTCGCATTGCATGGTTTTTCCCTTTGAAGCATGTTTTCAAGCCTAAGTCTGGATTTTCTCTGTTTTGGGTCGTGCTCTCAAATCGAGGGTTCTATTACCATGTGGTTGGTTCAGACGGGCTATGTTGGTGCCGTACGAGGTGTTGGCTCCAACCACGGGGCCGTTTAGGTCACATTGCATGGTTTCGCCCTTTGACAACACATTTTAAAGCCTAAGTCTTGATCTTCTCTGTTTTGGGTCGTCCTATTAAATCGGGGATCCCATGACCACGCGGTTGGTTCAGGCGGGCTATGTTGGTCCCGTTCGAGGTGTTGGTACTGCCCACGGGGCTATTTGTTGGTCTTTGCATGGTTTCTCCCTTTGACGACACATTTTCAAGGCTAAGTCTGGATATTCTCTATTTTGGGTCGTGCTCTCAAACCGGGGGTCCTATGACCATGCGGTCGGTTAAGGCGGGCTACGTTGGTCCGGTGCAAGGTGTTTCCACTACCCACAAGGACGTTTGGGCTGCGTTGCATAGTTTCTCCAGTTGACGGCATGTTTTCAAACCTAAGTCTTGATATTCTCTATTTTGGGTTGTGCTCTCAAACAGAGGGTCACGTGATCACGCGATCAGTTCGACCGGGCTATGTTGGTCACATACGAGGTGTTGGCACCACCCATGGGGATGTTTGGAGGCGTTACGTGATTTTACCCTTTGACGACACATTTTTAAGCGTAAGTCTAGGATATTCTCCATTTCGGTCCGTGATCTAAAATTAGGGGTCCTATGACCACGCGGTCAGATCAGGCGGGTTATTTTTGTCCCGTGCAATGTGTTGCATTGCCCACGAGGGCGTTTGGGGTGCATTGCATGGTTTCTCCCTTTGACGGCATGTTTTCAAGCCTAAGCCTGGATATTCTCTATTTTGGGTCATGGTCGCAAACTGGTCATCCCGTGACTATGGGGTCAGTTTGTACAGGCTACGTTGAACTGGTGCGAGGTGTTGGAGTCTCCAATAGGGTCGTTTGGGTAGCATTGCAGGGTTTCTCCCTTTGACAACACGTTTTCAAGCCAATGTCTATATATTCTCTATTTTGGGTCATGCTCTCAAACTCGGGGCATCGTGACCAGACGATCATATCGTGCGGGCTACATTAGACCCGTGCGAGATGTTAACGCCTCCCACGGGGCCGTTTGGTTCGCGTTGCATGGTTTCGGCCTGTGACATCACGTTTTCATGCCTAAGTCTGGATATTATCTGTTTTAGGTTGTTCTCCCAAACCGGGGGTCTTATGACCACAAGGTCCATTTGTGGGCACCACATTGGACCCTTACGAGGTGTTAGCACCGCCCACGGGGTCGTTTGGGTGGTGTTACATGGTTTTACCCTTTGATGGCTTATTTTCAAGCCCAAGTTTGGATCTTCTCTATTTTGGGTCGTGCTCTCAAATCGGTGATCTCGTGACCACGCAGTCAGTTCTGGCGGGCTATGTTCATCCCATGCAATGCATTGGCACTACCCAGAGGGCCATTTGCTGGGCATTGCGTGGTTTCGCCCTTTGACGACACATTTTTAAGGCTAAGTCTTGATATTCTCTATTTTGGCTTGTTCTCCCAAACCGGGGGTCCTATGATGACGCGGTCGGTTCAGGCAGGCTACTTAGGTCCCGTACAAGGTGTTAGCATCACCCACGAGGGCATTTAGGGGACGTTGCATGGTTTCTCCCTTTGACATCACATTTTTAAGCTTATGTTTGGATATTATCTATTTTGTCCCGTATCTTAAATCGAGGATCCCATGACCACGGAGTCGGTTCAAGCGAGCTATGTTGGTCCCATACGAGGTGTTGGCACCGATCACAGGTCCGTTTGGGTGGCGTTGCATGGTTTTGCCCTTTGACAGCACGTCTTCAAGCCTAAGTCTGGATACTCTCTTTTTTTGGGCCGTGCTTTCAAATCGAGGGTCGTAATACCATGTGGTTGGTTCAGGTGGGCTACGTTGATTTCGTGCGAGGTGTTGGCTCCGACCACGGGGTTATTTGGGTCACGTTGCGTGGTTTTGCCCTTTAACAACACGTTTTTAAGCCTAAGTCGGGATCTTCTCTGTCTTGTGTCATGCTCTCAAATCGGGGATCCCGTGACCATGCGGTCAGTTCAGGTGGGCTATGTTTATCCCGTGTGAGGTGTTGGCACCGCCCACAGGGCCATTTGCTAGGCATTGTGTGGTTTCTCCCTTTGACGGCACGTTTTCAAGGCTAAGTCTAGATATTCTCTATTTTGGGTCGTGCTCTCAAACCGACGGTCCTATGACCACGCGATCAGTTCAGGTGGGTTACATTGGTCCCGTACGAGGCCATTTTGGGCCATTTTGGTTTTTTTGCATGGTTTCACCCTTTAACGGCATGTTTTCAAGACTAAGTTGGGATCTTGTCTGTTTTGGGTCATGCTCTCAAATCGGGGACCCCCTGACCACATGGTCGGTTCGGGTTGGCTACGTTTGTCCCGTGTGAGGTGATGGCGCCACCCATGGGGCCATTTACTGGGCGTTGCATGGTTTCACCCTTTGATGACACGTTTTTAAGGCTAATTCTAGATATTCTCTATTTTGGGTCGTGCTCTCAAATCGGGGGTCCTATGACCACAAGGTCAAATCAGGCGGGCTATGATGGCCCCATGCGAGGTGTTGACACTGCCCACGTGGCCGTTTGGGTTGTGTTTCATGGTTTCACCCTTTGATGGCACGTTTTCAAGCCTAAGTCTCGATATTCTCTAATTTGGGTTGTGCTCTCAAACAACGGGTCTCATGATAACGCCATTGGTTTGGACGATCTTTGTTCATCCCGTTCGAGGTGTTGGCACCACCACAGGGTCGTTTGGGGGCGTTGTGTGGTGTCTCCCTTTGACGGCACGTTTTCAAGTGTAAGTCTGGATATTCTCCATTTGTGGTCGTGCTTTAAAACCAGGGGTCACATGACCATGCGGTCAGTTCAAGCGGGCTACTTTTATCCCGTACAAGGTGTTGGCATCGCCCACGAGGGCGTTTGGGGTGCATTGCATGGTCTCGCCCTTTGACGACATGTTTTCAAGACTAAGTCTTGATATTATCTGTTGGGTTATGCTCTCAAATTGGGGGTCCCGTTACTACGGGGTCGATTCGTACATGCTACGTTGAACCCGTGCGAGGTGTTGGAGACGCCAATAGGGCCATTTGGGTGGCGTTGCGAGGTTTCTCCCTTTGACGAGACATTTTTAGGCCAATGTCTGGATATTCTGTATTTTGGGTCGTGCTCTCAAACTGGGGGTACCGTGACCACGCAGTCATTTCATGCGGGCTACGTTGGACCCGTGCGAGGTGTTGGCGCCTCCCACGGTCCCGTTTGGTTTGCATTGCATGGTTTCGGCCTTTAACGACACGTTTTCAAGCCTAAGTCTGGATATTCTCTGTTTTCGGCCATGCTCTCAAATCGGGGGTCCTGTGACCATAAGGTTCATTTTTGGGGGCCACATTGGACCCCTACGATGTGTTGGCACTGCCCACGGGCCATTTGGGTAGCATTACATGGTTTTTCCCTTTGATGGCATGTTTTCAAGCCTAAGTCTAGATCTTCTCTGTTTTGGGTCATGCTCTCAAAACGGGGATCTTGTGACCATGCGATCGGTTTAGGCAGGCTATGTTTGTTCCGTGCAAGGTGTTGTCTCCAACCACAAGGCCATTTGTTGGGCGTTGCGTTGTTTCACCCTTTGACGGCACATTTTTAAGGCTAAGTCTGGATATTCTCTATTTTGGGTCAGGCTCTCAAAACGGGGGTCCCGTGACCACACAGTGTGTTTAGGCGGCCTACGTTGGTCCCGTGCAAGATGTTGGCGCCACCCATGGGGCTGTTTGGGGGCATTGCATGGTTTCTCCCTTTGACGACACATTTTCAAGCATAAGTTTGGATATTCTCTATTTTAGGCCATGCTCTAAAACCGGGGGACCTATGACCACGGGGTTGGTTCAGGCGAGCTACTTTGGTCCCGTACAAGGTGTTGGCGTCACCCACGAGGGCGTTTGGGGGGATTTGCATGGTTTTTCCCTTTGACAGCATGTTTTCAAGTCTAAGTTTGGATATTATCTATTTTGGGCCGTATCTCAAACCGAGGGTCCCGTGACCACATGGTCGGTTCCAACGGGATACGTTGGTCCCATGCAAGGTTTTGGAGCCAACCACAGGTCCGTTTGGGTGGTGTTACATGGTTTTGCCCTTTGACAGCACGTTTTCATGCCTAAGTCTGGATATTCTCTATTTTGGGTCGTGCTTGCAAACCGGGGGTCCCAATACGATGTGGTTGGTTTAGGTGAGCTACGTTGGTCCCATGAGAGGTGTTGGCTCTGACAACGGGGTCGTTTGGGTCACGTTGCGTGGTTTCTCCCTTTGACGGAATGTTTTCAAGCCTAAGTCTGGATCTTCTTTGTTTTGGGTTGTCCTCTTAAATCGGGGATCTCGTGACCACACGGTCGGTTCAGGTGGGCTATGTTTGTCCAGTCTGAGGTATTGGCATCGCCCACGGGGCCATTTGTTGGGCGTTACGTGGTTTTGCCCTTTGACAGCACGTTTTCAAGGCTAAGTCTAGATATTCTCTATTTTGTATTGTGCTCTCAAACCATGGGTGTCGTGTTCACGTGGTCGATTTAGGCGGGCTACGTTGGTCCCGTGCGAGGTGTTAGAGCCACCCACGGGGGCGTTTGGGTGGCATTGAGTGGTTTCACCCTTTGACGATAGATTTTTAAGCCTAAGTCAGCATATTCTCTGTTTTGGGACATGATCTCAAATCGAGGGTCCCGCGAGCACAGGGTCGATTCCTACAGGCTACGTTGGTCCCGTGTAAGGTGTTGGAGTCGCCAACAAGGCTGTTTGGGTGGTGTTGCAGGGTTTCTCCCTTTGACGACACGTTTTCAATCCAATGTCTGGATATTCTCTACTTTGGGTCGTGCTACCAAATCGAGGCTCTCGTGTCCATGGAGTCAATTCGTACGGTCTACGTTGGACCCGTGTGAGGTGTTGGTACCACCCACGGGGCCATTTGGGAGGCGTTGCATGATTTTTCCCTTTGGCGACACGTTTTCAAGCCTAATTTTGGATATTATCTATTTTAGGATGTTCTCTCAAATTGGGGATCCCCTGACCACACGGTCGGTTCAGGCGGCCTATGTTGGTACCATGAGAGTTGTTGGCATCGTCCACGAAACTGTTTGGGGGGCGTTACGTGGTTTTTCCCTTTGACGGCATGTTTTGAAGCGTAATTCTGTATATTCTCTATTTTGGGTCGTGCTATCAAATCGGCGTTCCCATGACCGTGCGGTTGATTCAGGAGGGCTACGTTGGTCCCATGCGTGGTGTTGGTGTCGCCCACGAGGCCATTTGTGGGGCATTGCATGGTTTCTCCCTTTGACGACACATTTTCAAGCCTAAGTGTTGATATTATCTATTTTGGACCGTGCTCTCAAACCGGCCATGACCACGGGGTTGGTTCAGATGGGCTACATTGGTCGCGTACGAGAAGTTGGCGCCGACCACATGTCCATTTGGTTCACGTTGCAAGGTTTCACCCTTTGACGGCATGTTTTCAAGCCTAAGTCTAGATATTCTCTATTTTGTGTCGTGCTCTCAAATCGGGGGTCCTGTGATCATATGGTCGGTTTGCACGGGCTACATTGGACCCGTACGAGGTGTTGGCGCTGCCCACGGGGCCGTTTGGGTGGCGTTGTGTTATTTCACCCTTTAATGGCACCTTTTCAATCCTAAGTCAAGATATTCTCTATTTTGGGTTGTGCTCTCAAAATGGGGGTCCCGTGACCATGAAAAGTGTTGGCGCCACCCACGGGGCCATTTGGTTCGCGTTGCATGATTTCACCCTTTGAAGCACGTTTTCAAACCTAAGTCTGGATCTGCTCTGTTTTGGGTCGTGATCTCAAACTGGGGGTCCCAATACCACGTGGTTGGTTCAGAAGGGCTACATTGATCCCGTACGAGGTGTTGGCTTCAACCACGGGGTCGTTTGGGTTGCATTGCATGGTTTCGCCCTTTGAGAGTACGTTTTGAAGCCTAAGTCTTAATCTTTTCTCTTTCAGGTCGTCCTCTCAAATCGGGGATCTCGTGACCACGCGGTCGGTTCAGGAGGGCTATGTTGATCCCGTGCGAGGTGTTGGCACCACCCACGGGGCTATTTACTGGTCTTTGCATGGTTTCACCCTTTGACGGCACAATTTCAAGTCCAAGTCTCGATATTCTCTATTCTGGGTCGTTCTCTCAAACCGGGGGTCCCGTGACCACGCAGTCGGTTTAGGCGAGCTACGTTGGTCCCGTACAAGGTGTTACCACTACTCACAGGGCCATTTGGGTTGCGCTGTATGGTTTCTCCCTTTGATGGAACATTTTCAATCCTAAGTCTCGATATTCCCTTTTTTGGGCTGTGATCTCAAACCGAGGGTCTCATGATCACGCGATCAGTTCGGGCGGGCTATGTTGGTCCCGTGCGAGGTGTTGGCACCACCCATGGGGCCGTTTGGGGGAGTTGCGTGGTTTTGCCCTTTGACGACACGTTTTCAAGCATAAGCCTGGGATATTCGCCATTTTGGTTTGTGCTCTAAAACCAGGGGTCCCATAACCACGTGGTCAGTTCAGGTGGGCTACTTTTATCCCGTGCAATGTGTTGGCATCGCCCACGAGGGTGTTTGGGGTGCGTTGCATGGTTTCGCCCTTTTGACGACACGTTTTCAAGACTAAGCCTAGATATTCTCTATTTTGGGTCATGGTCTCAAACCGAGGGTCCCGTGACCACGGGGTCAGTTCATGCAGGCTACGTTGAACTCGTGTGAGGTGTTAGAGTCGCCAATAGGGCCGTTTGGGTGGCGTTGCGGGGTTTCTCCCTTTGACGACACGTTTTCAAGACAAAATACTGGATATTCTCTGTTTTGGGTCATGCTCTCAAACTGGGGGTACCGTGACCATGCGATCATTTCATGCGGGCTACGTTCGACCCGTGCGAGGTTTTGGCGCCTCCCACAGGGCCATTTGGTTCGCGTTACATGGTTTCGGCCTTTGACGGCACGTTTTCAAGCCTAAGTCTAGATATTCTATGTTTTTGTCCCTCCTCTCAAATCGGGGGTCCTGTGACCACAAGGTTCATTTGTGGGAGCCACATTGGACCTGTACGAGGTGTTGGCACCGCCCACGGAGCCTTTTGGGTGGTATTACATGGTTTTTCCCTTTGATGGCATGTTTTCAAGCCTAAGTCTGTATCTTCTCTGTTTTGGGTCGTTCTCTCAAATAGGGGATCTCGTGACCATGCAGTCGGTTCAGGTGGGCTATGTTGGTCCCGTGCAATGTTTTGGCACCGCCCACATGGCCATTTGCTAGGCGTTACGTGGTTTCACCCTTTGACGAAACGTTTTTAAGGCTAAGTCTGGATATTCTCTATTTTGGGTTGTGCTCTCAAATCGGGGGTCCTATGACCACGCGGTCGATTCAGGTGGGCTACTTTGGTCCCATGCAAGGTGTTGGCATCACCCGCGAGGGCATTTAGGGGCGTTGCATGGTTTTGCCCTTTGACAACTCGTTTTCAAGCCTAAGTTTGGATATTATCTATTTTGGGCTGTATCTCAAACTGAGGGTCCCGTGACCACGGGGTCGGTTCTGGCGAGATACATTGGTCCTATACGAGGTGTTGGAACTGACCACAAATCCGTTTGGGTGGTGTTGCATGGTTTTTCCCTTTGAGAGCACGTTTTCAAGCCTAAGTCTGGATATTCTCTATTTTGGGTCGTGCTCTCAAATTAGGGATCCTAATACCATGTGGTTGGTTAAGGTGGGCTACGTTGGTCTCGTACGAGGTGTTGGCTCCGACCACGGGGTCATTTGGGTCGCATTGCGTTGTTTCGCCCTTTGATGGCACGTTTTTAAGCCTAAGTCAGTATCTTCTTTGTTTTGGGTCATGCTCTAAAATCGGGGATCCCGTGACCATGTGGTCGGTTCGGGTGGGCTATGTTTGTCCCATGTGAGGTGTTGGCGTCACCCACGGTGCCATTTGCTGGGCGTTGCGTGGTTTCACCATTTGACGGCACATTTTTAAGGCTAAGTCTAGATATTCTCTATTTTGGGTCGTGCTCTCAAACTGGGGGTTCCGTGACCACGTGGTCGGTTTAGGTGGGCTACGTTGGTCCCGTGCGAGGTGTTGTCGCTGCCCACGGCGTCGTTTTGGTTATTTTGCATGATTTTGCCCTTTGACGGCACGTTTTCAAGCCTAAGTCGAAATTTTCTCTGTTTTGGGTCATGCTCTAAAATCGGGGATCCCGGGTGGTCTATGTTTGTCCCATGTGAGGTGTTGGCGCCACCCACGGGGCCATTTTCTCGGCGTTGCGTGGTTTCACCCTTTGACGGTACGTTTTCAAGGCTAAGTCTAGATATTCTCTATTTTGGGTCATGCTCTCAAACTGGGGGTCCCGTGACCACGCGATCGGTTCAGGCAGGCTACGTTGGTGTCGTGCGAGGTGTTACCACTGCCCACAGGGCCATTTGGGTTATGTTGCATGGTTTCTCCCTTTAATGGCACGTTTTCACACCTAAGTCTCGATATTCTCTATTCTGGGTCGTGCTCTCAAATAGGGGTTTCGTGATCATGCGGTCGGTTCGAGCGGCCTATGTTGGTCCCTTGCGAGGTTTTGGTGCCACCCACAGGGTCGTTTGTGGGCGTTGCATGGTGTCGCCCTTTGACGCCACATTTTCAAGCGTAAGTCTGGATATTTTCCATTTTGGGTCGTGCTCTAAAACCGGGGGTCCCATGATCATGCAGTCGGCTCAGGCGGGCTACTTTGGTCCCGTGCAAGGTTTTGGCATCACCCACGAGGGCGTTTGGGGTGCGTTGCATGGTTTCGTCCTTTGACGGCATGTTTTCAAGCCTAAGTCTTAATATTATCTATTTTGGGTCATGCTCTCAAATCGGGGGTCCCGTTACTACGGGGTCGGTTCGTACAGACTACCTTGAACCCGTGCGAGGTGTTGGAGCCGCCAATAGGTCCGTTTGGGTGGCGTTGTGGGGTTTCCACCATTGACGACACATTTTCAAGCCAATGTCTGGATATTCTCTATTTTGGGTCGTGCTCTCAAACTGGGGGTACCATGACCATGCGGTCATTTCGTACGGGCTACGTTTGACCCGTGCGAGGTGTTGGTGCCTCCCACCGGCCCGTTTAGTTTGCGATGCAATGGTTTCGGCCTTTGACGGCACGTTTTGATGCCTAAGTCTAGATATTCTCGTATTTGGGTCGTGCTCTCAAATCGGGGGTCCTGTGACCACAAGGTCCATTTTGGGGGGCCACATTGGACCCGTACGAGGTGTTGGCGCTGCCCACAGGGCCGTTTGGGTAGCATTATATGGTTTTTCCCTTTGATGGCATGTTTTCAAGCCTAAGTTCAGATCTTCTCTGTTTTGGGTCATGCTCTTAAAAATAGGATCACGTGACCACGCGGTCGGTTTAGGCGGGCTGTGTTGGTCCCGTGCAAGGTGTTGGTGTCGCCCACCGGGCCATTTGCTGGGCGTTGCGTGGTTTTACCCTTTGAAGGCACGTTTTAAGGCTAATTTTGGATATTCCATATTTTTGGCTGGGCTCTCAAATCGGGGGTCTCGTGACCATGCGATCAGTTCAGCCGGGCTACATTGGTCCCGTGCGACGTGTTGGCGCCACCTTAGGGGCCATTTGGGGGCGTTGCGTGGTTTCTCCCTTTGACGGCACATTTTCAAGCGTAAGTCTAGATATTCTGTATTTATGGCCGTGCTCTGAAACTGAGGTACATATGACCATGCGGTTAGTTCAGGCGGGCTACTTTGGTCCCGTGCAAGGTGTTGGCGTCACCCACGAGGGCGTTTGGGGGGCATTGCATGGTTTTTCCCTTTGACGGCATGTTTTCAAGCCTAAGTTTGGTATTGTCTGTTTTGGGCCGTATATGAAACGGTGGGTCTCGTGACCATGGGGTCGATTTCGTCGGGCTACGTTACTCCCATGCGAGGTGTTGGCGCTGACCGCAGGTTTGTTTGGGTGGCATTGCATGGTTTTGCCCTTTGACAGCACGTTTTTAAGCCTAAGTCTGGATATTCTCTATTTTTGGGTCGTGCTCTTAAACCGAGGGTCCTAATATGACGTGGTTGGTTCAGGCGAGCTACGTTGGTCCCATGCGAGGTGTTGGCTCTTACCACAGGGTCGTTTGGGTCGCATTGTGGGGTTTCGCCCTTTGATTGCACATTTTGAAGCCTAAGTCTGGATCATCTCTATTTTGGGTTATGCTCTCAAATCGAGGATCCCGTGACCATGCGGTCAGTTCAGGCGGGCTATGTTTGTCCAGTGTGAGGCGTTGGCACCCCCCACTGGGCCATTTATTGGGCGTTACGTGGTTTCGCCCTTTGATGGCACGTTTTCAAGGCTAGGTATAGATATTCTCTATATTTGGTAATGCTCTTAAATCGGGGGTCCTATGACCACACGGTCGGTTTAGGCTGTACGAGGTGTTACTGCTACCCATGGGGCCGTTTGGGTTGCGTTGCATGGTTTTTACCTTTGATGACAAGTTTTCAAGCCTAAGTCTCGATATTTTCTGTTTTGGGCCATGCTCTCAAACCGGGGGTCTCGTGATCACGTGGTCAGTTCGAGCAGGCTAAGTTGGTCCCATGCGAGGTCTTGGCGCCACCCACGGGGCCATTAGGGGGAATCCCTTGGTTTCTCCCTTTGACCGCATGTTTTCAAGAGTAAGTTTGGATATTCTCTATTTTGGGTCGTGCTCTAAAACTGGGGGTCCCATGACCATGCGATCGGTTCAAGCAGGCTACTTTGGTCCCGTGCAAGGTGTTGGCATCTCCCATGAGGGAGTTTGGGGGGCGTTGTGTGGTTTCGCCCTTTGATGGCATGTTTTTAAGCCTAAGTCTGGATATTCTAGATTTTGGGTCATGCTCTCAAACCGAGGGTCCCATAACCATGGGGTTGGTTCGTACAGGCTAC
Organism: Sambucus nigra; assembly: GCA_949130495.1. Lineage (NCBI taxonomy): Eukaryota > Viridiplantae > Streptophyta > Magnoliopsida > Dipsacales > Adoxaceae > Sambucus > Sambucus nigra. Next base: position 99,746,501 of record OX422224.1, read on the forward strand.
GTTGAACCCGTGCGAGGTGTTGGAGCTGTCAACAGGGACGTTTGAGTGGCATTGTGGGGTTTCTCCCTTTGATGACACGTTTTCAAGCCAATGTCTGGATATTCTCTATTTTAGGTCGTGCTCTCAAACTGGGGATACCGTGACCATGCGGTCATTTCGTGCGGGCTATGTTGGACTCGTGCGAGGTGTTGGCACCTCCCACGGGGCCCTTTGGTTCTTGTTTTATGGTGTCAGCCTTTGACGGCACTTTTTCAAGATTAAGTCTGCATATTCTCTATTTTGGGCCGTGCTCTCAAACTGGAGGTCCTGTGACCACAAGTTCAGTTTGTGAGGGCCACACTGGACCCGTAAGAGGTGTTGGAACTGCCCATGGGGGCTTTTGGGTGGCGTTACATGGTTTTGTCCTTTGACGGCACGTTTTCAAGCCTAAGTCTGGATCTTCTCTATTTTGGGTCGTGCTCTCAAATCGGGTATCTCGTTACCACACGATCGGTTCATGCGAGCTATGTTGGTCCCGTGCAAGGTGTTGGCACCGCCCAGCGGGCCATTTGCTAGGCATTGCGTGGTTTTGCCCTTTGACGGCACATTTTTAAGGCTAAGTTTGGATATTCTCTATTTTGGGTCGTGCTCTCAAACCAGGGGTCTCATGACCATGCAGTCAGTTTAGGCGAGCTACGTTGGTCCCGTACAAGGTGTTACCACTACTCACGGGGCCGTGTGGGGGTATTGCGTGGTTTCACCCTTTGACGACACTTTTTCAAGTATAAGTCTGGATATTCTCTATTTTGGGTCGTGCTCTAAAACCGGGGGTCCTATGACCACGAGGTCAGTTCAGGTGTGCTACTTTGGTCCCGTGCAAGGTGTTGGCATCACCCACGAGGACGTTTGGGGGACGTTGCGTGGTTTCGCCCTTTGACGGCATGTTTTCAAGAATAAGTCTGGATATTCTCTATTTTGGGTCGTTCTCTCAAACCGAGGGTCCCGTGTCTCCGGGGTCGGTATGTATAGGCTACGTTAATCCCGTGCGAGGTGTTGGAGCTGCAAATAGGGCCGTTTGGGTGGCGTTGTGGTGTTTCTCCCTTTGATGACACATTTTCAAGCCAATGTCTGGATATTCTCTACTTTGAGAAAATCCAGACTTAGGTTTGACAATGTGCCATTAGAGGAGAAACCCCTTAACGCCACCCAAAAACCCTTAAAGAAGTTTGAACACCTCGCACGGGACCAATGTAACTCGTAAGAACTAATCGTGTTGGGAAGGAACCCCCGATTTGAGGATATAATGATAATTTGAAAATATCTAGAATTAGGTTTAAAAATATGCCGTTAGAGGGTATCCAAACTTAGTATTTAATTATCCCGTACTCCTTCTAACATACTATCGAACAAGAATCCAACAACCATTAATTATCCAACACCCAAACCAAACAAAACCAATAATTATCCCCTACTCCTTCCAATATAGAACAACCAATAATTATCCAACAGTCAACCCAAACAAAAATAATAATTATCACGTACTCCTTCTAACATACTATCCAACAACCAATAATTATCCAACAGCCAAACCAAATAAAATCAATTGTTATTCCATACATTAAAAATATTTAGAAGATAATGCATATCAATTATATAACTACTTAAGTTAAAGTAAAGAGTACATGGTTCCTGCGATCAAACAAGGCCATTAAATATAGTCTTCTGAATGTGTGATTGGACCAAATTGATCCTGGAGCCCCCAACGTATTCTTTTACATATACATTTGTTGACTAGTTTCATTACTACAATCTTCATAAACTCAATCTAATTTAACTTCATTTTATGAACATTTCATCAATGAAACTGATCAACAAATGTATATGTATAAGAACATGTGGAAATTGAGTTGGGTCAATTTGATCCAATCACAAACTCAAATGACTTTATTCTCAAACCAAACGTCTTGTGAAAGTAACTAAATATTCGACTGAGCATAACATATTATTGAAAGTTAACTTACATAAATCAATCAAACATTCGTGAAAGTAACTAAACCTTCATACATCAAAGTAAAGCGCTAATAAAATGTCAATAACAAAATAGGATACAAATAAGATTGACAAGGTTAACATAATTTTTTGATACCTAATCTTCCTCTTAATCAACTAAAATATCCTTCAAATTAGGGTTGTCATCAAGAGATGGCTGGAACTCTTTTGGAGCCTTCAATTCATCCACTTCAGTCGTCATACCCTTTGGTGCATGAAAAATAATCGACCAATTTCCATCGTTTATGCACTTCAAGGAGAATACCTTCTTTACGTTCTGAAAGGCACAAATAAAAGGCTCATCAACTATTCAATATTTACTCTTCAGCTTTGATAAATCTAGCATAATAAGTTTGGAGTCAGGATCAACTTTGCAAGCATTCGTAGTATCCTCCACCTTTACCCAATCACAACAGAATACGGTTTCTGTGAAATCTAAGTAGTCAAGTTCTAGGATTTATTGGACTATCCCATTATAGGTTTTCACCGTATTCTTTGGATTTTTATCGCTTTTGATAGCGATACAGGTGGTAAAGGAAGAAATTAATATTCCACTATTTTGCATCAAAAGTTTTTCCTCACATGGATATGAAATGAAATCAAAACCGTTGGTGCGAAATTTCTTTAACTCTTTCGCACGAAAATTAGGGCCTTTTGCTAGGTGTGCAAGCCTGGAAGAGACATCGCCTCTTTTTAGAAGCTGCATTTATTAATGAATATGTATTAAGGCATGTTTTTTTCACACACGAATAAATAACCACACACATAAGATGTGAAGTTTACCTCTTTTGATACCCATGCCCTAAAATCAATTGTCCTGCAATTTCTCCTTTGATTTTGGGCAATTTCATTCTCGTACTTCCTACAGGTAAATTGTAGAGTTTAGATCATAAAATATAAAATACATATAATTAAAGAAGAAGAATTAAATAGGTACTCACTCTCTCCATTCTTCGACGTCATCTTGCAATTCGAAGACATAACGAGCTGCTTGCTCGTATTGTATATTTAAGAGTTTCATCTCTTTAGGGTTCCCAAATAGTAATTCGTCCTCAAACTCGTCAGGTTCCTTGATCACTCTTCCTCTACGAGGATTGAACCTACTCACCTCTTGTTTTGGCATATATTCCCTAGCATATAATGATGATTCCATAGTTATGTATTCTTCAGCAATTAGCCCTCATGTGGATGCTGATATCGAAGAACGACGCAGGAAAATATTTTTCTAATAGACAAACTGCCTCGGCTAAAGTTGATTTTGCAGCTCTAATGTGCCTTTTGTTTGCCACTTTTGCACAAACTAGGGTAAAACACAAACTTATTTTCATAATTTCCCGATGAAGATGTTTATGATCAGATAAGCAATGACGAAATAACAGAGGGATTAATTGGATGATTACATGCCAGTCCTCAGACTTGCACTATTTTAAGTCATTTGTTTGGTAGTTTATGACCCAGCGTAAATTGCCAAAATAATTAATTGGAGTCTTCAAGTTGAACAATGTGTCTAATAGGATCTTCTTATCACTAGAAGTCAAAGTGAAAGTAGCTGATGAGATAGAAATTCTTCCTGTTGTAGGATCATTTTTAACCAGACTTTCTTCTTTAGCCTCATATCCTGCAGATATCGACGGTCTAGCTCTCCATATTTGGAATGATATCCACCCAGACATGTTCCGATCAGATGTTCTGCAACATTCTTCCCTATGTGCATCACATCAATTACATGCCTTACACAATGATCTTTCCAATATGGAAAATCAAAAAATATTGATCGCCTGGGCCATGGTTTTGCTTTAGTAGGGTTGTTAGGATCATCCCTTACTTTACGCTTCAAGTTTAAAAAGTTGGGGTGTTTTCCTACTTACCTATTCCCCGCAGTCGCAGCCGCTGACTTCTCCTGAATCCGCTGACGAGAAAGCAGAGCAGGATGCATTTGGCGCTCATGACCAATATGATAAAATTAGACTTGTCATTCCTAAAAGGGTGACTGGTTGGCATAAATCTATGATGACCCGTGTAACTCATCTTACTAGCTAAATGGCTTTAGTTTCCTCCCCACATATGGGACATTAATAATAACCATGAACATTACAACCAGACAAGGTCCCATAAGCTGGAAGGTCGTGGATCGCCCACATCACCATTACTTTAAGTGTCAACTCTTCACCCTTGTGAGAGTCGAACGCTGTCACGCCTTTATCCCACAACTCTTTATGTTCTTCGATTAATGGGGCTAAGAATATATCAATATCATCACTCGTAGCCATCGCCCCGGGTATCGATAAAGATAATAATGTGAAATCCTTTATCATGCACAGTGTCAGAGGGAGACTTAAAGGCGTTATTAGAACTGGACAATACCTTTGACTAGTACTTAAATTACCGAAAGGGTTAAACCCATCAGTTGAGATTGCAAGATGAACATTGCGTGGTTCTTTTGCAAATTCATGGTGTCGTGCATTTAAAATTTGCCAAATGAGTGAATCAACGGGATGACGCATCAAATTCCCACCCACCTCGCATCGAGCGTGCCATGTCATGGCCTCCGCTATCCACAACACACTAAAAAATCATTTTAACCGTGACCCTAGTGGAAAATACTTCAAAACATTTTATGGGACTTGCGAGCTATTTTGATATTTTGTAGGTTTGTCATTTACCTTCTCACAAGCGACATATCTAGGCTCACTGCATAGTGGACATTCAAATTTCCCTCTGTGTTCATTTCGGTACAATATGCAATCATACTTGCATGCATAAATAGATTTGTATTTCAATCCCAGACCCTTCAAGCTCTTATTCATGGTAGGATAATTTTCTGGTAACGTGTTCTCTTTGGAGAGAATTTCTTTAACCCACTTAAGAATTCCGTTTACGCTATTTCCAAATAAGCCAAATTGACTCTTCAAGTTATGAAAACCAGTTGTTGCATATAATACCAAATGATCTTCATCGCAATATTAATACAAAGGTCTAGCCGCATCGGCTTTCAACCGTATATATTTTTCATCTCTTGCAAATTCAGTATCAAATTGTTTATTGTGCGCATTATTTGTCTCCATAGGTTGATGGTTTTGGTCGTGGTGGACTCCGTAAGCTTCTTCAATTAGTTCGGTCAATGGACGATATGTTGGTGAATCATTTACCACTTCTACTCATTGGTGTTCTGTTACGTGGTCGATTACCAGTAATTCTTTGGCAATATAAGGTACATGTTGTTCCCCATGGTATGGCCACTTGTTATAATCTTGATAAATTCCCCACATTAATAAATGTAACTCAACATATTCTAAAGATTTATATTTCCGTTTATACAATGGGTGCACGAACATAGAATCTTCTCACTTTTAAGGTTCTTAAAAGCGTATCTAATAAATTCTTGAACACCTTTAACGTAAATATTAGCTATTCGGTCAGTCCTCCCCATCCACTTTTTGTATTATGGAAAATCCATTTCATAATCTTCCAATTGCAGTCCTGTGTTAACATGATAAAATAAATATCATGATGCAAAAATACTTGTGTTGGATAGTAAAGGACTAATGTAGTATCAAAGCAAAGCACTAATATAGTCAACAACGCACCAATCAATCAAACAATACAATAACTAAAATACAAGAACATGCCAATCAACAGTACTACAAAAACACTTAAACTGAAATTAAATAAATTTGTCTAATGTTATTATTACAACATAAGAAAAATATTACTATATCTTCACCAAGCGATAAACTAGCCAAGTAGTAACAGACTCTACATAATTTTTCAAAAAACTCCCTTCTCCAATATTAATGAGTACTGGAACAGTTTCAAAACCATCAAATACTGTATCAACCACGATCTAACACTCGCCCTCCTGCAAAGGTCGATTATGTACTTTAGTTCCTACTATAGTGGAGATGAGCGTGCAGATCCCAACGACAAGTTTGGCATTCAGGTCATGTATATAGTATTTGTGACCATAGTCACCATTGGTTGTTGATGATGATGCAAGACCTGTGCCATGCTGAGGCTCTGAGAAAGGGAATGGAGAATGAGGAAAATTTTGAGGAATCCCTTGCATCTGTGGAGGGAAACCGGGATGAATTGGGGGCTACAGGGGCATACGACTAGTTAAAAGGGACACAATATGTGCAAGTTTATCATTCACACCTCCTAATTCATTTTGAAGCCCCACTATATCCCCTTTAGTCCTAGATTTTAGTTCATCGTTGGATGAAAATGCTTATTAATAGAAGAAATCTCGTCGACGAGAGGTGGGGAGTGTTTGAAACTTGTTTTTGACATATGCGACCCCAAACCTCTCGTCCTCCCTCTGTTGTCCTTCCCAAAGCTTTGTACGATGGCATCATTGTTAATATTGTTGAACGGGATTAAATCTGATTGACTACTGATAGAATCTATTGATTTTAGAACCTTGGCCAAGTGAGGAAGGAATTTATTATCTTTGCCTCGTCTAGCATGCTGGCACAAATTGGCCCTATTCGGTTCATTTCCTTCTTCTGGGCTACCTTTCATAATGTTCGTCCAACCATTCTTCAAATCTTCATAAGATTTTGAGCCAAGACGATGGACATTAATTTTTTTGGACATATTCTGATCATTTTTCTCCCTTTGCAGCATTTTGGAGTCCTTCGCTTCATTCTTTAGAAAATCATTCCATTGGGAGACTGGCATCTCAACGTTCGAAGGGACTTTGTCTTTGAGTTCCAAAATGTCAGAGCTTGATGCTCCCTTAGGGAAATGCCTTTACTTAAGGTTTCTCCAATATGTTCAGAGTTGTTCAGCAACCTCAGAAAGCACCTGTTTTTTTAGTTGGGAAAAAATGAAAACCGTTTGTTGAGTTGCTCGTACATGTCATATTTAATAGCTTTATCTATGAGCTTCCAATTATCAGCTCCTCCCACTCCGACATTCCTTTTTTCTATGGACAGACACTGGGCTTTAAATTGTTGAATGTGATTCTTATCCCCCGTGGGGTTATTTCCCAAAAGAGAGAACCCAATGGGCTTCTTCTCAACTGACCCAAAAGTTTCAGGAGCGTTGGGCGTATCAGTTGGATTAGTGGGAGTAGCTTGCCTACTGCAAATCGAAGTAGGGGAGTGAACAACTTGTGGAGCAGAGGAGTGAACATAATTTGAAGTACAGGAGTGAACAGTTTGTGGAGTTGAGCATTACTCACCAATTGGTGATGAAAATTCTCCTTGTGGTTGTTGGTTGTTGTTGGTTGAAGCATTGCTTCCATTACCGCCCGAAATTATCAACAAAAATAATCAAAGTTAAAAGTGTATCTATAATAATTGATGCATAATTTCAAAGTTCAATACGAAAATATAACTAACAAAATAAGTTTTTTGAACATAATCCACCTAGTCATCGTAAGATTTTAACAAAAGTTCAATGTGTCTGATCTCCATCAATTCTTGATTTATTTTTAAAAACCTATGGATGTTTGCACATGGCCAATTAGGAGGAAGCATATCTATAATGGATGCATAGATGTCAGCGACATGAACTCTAAATCTCATCCTCTCCAGCCTATTGGCAAGATCGAGTTTTACGTGTATATACCGTGAGACGTAAGCTCTTTGTACGCAATTCTATCCTTAATGGGTGATTTTTTTCGGCATTCTCTAACAGCGTAAGAAAGGTCAGTGCTCTATCGGGATTATGTATGCGATATATATATGATACAGATTCATCCCAACACTATGGCAGGGAAAACACAATACGATCGATTAAGTAATCTTGTTGAAAATGAACTCCACGGTTTACAAGGTAGTTAAATTTTTCGATCTTCCTATTCCCATACCAATAAATCGGAGTACCCACTATATGAGGATCATTGATGAAAGAGGTACGAGTGCGGACCAATTGCAACCTTTCATACTCTTGTTGCCATCGATTATCACCGTGACTCATTTTTCCGGAGAAAAATGAATGAGGGCGTGAATATGATTCCTATAAATAATGGCTCTAATGAATTTCTAACTAGTTATTATGTACGAGGGCGTGGATATGATTCCTAGTTGTTAATGGGTTACTTAGTTGTTAATTGCGTACCCATATAGATATGGGTGTACCCATATACACACTAGGGTGAATTTGTTTTTATAATTTATTATTCTAAATATTTTAGTAATTTATCGTTCTTTAAATTTATTAGTTTTAATGGTGTACCCATAATGACATTTCTAAAGACATTTTATGCTGGGATTTGTTTACATGAACGTGCCTTGTTTGTTTCAAAACTTTGATTCGTGTCAGTTGTGTAAGAGAGTTAATATTTTAAATAGAAGTTAATTTTTATAAATATTAGGGTATTTTAAATAGAGTAACAAGTATTTAATTTGGGTATTTTTCACATTTCAATATTAGGGTTTATTTTGTTTTATATATTTTCACATTTCAGACTCATTTGGGTATTTTAACACCACGCATACATACATACACATAAGCACACATAGTACATACAAATTAAATGAGTAAACACACAGACACACACAATTCACAGAGTAAACACACACACGCACACACAGTAAACATACACACAGTACACAGACATACATGTATTATATATACACATATACACACACAGTATACACACATACATATCCCACACATACACGCACATACACAGTACGCACACACATACACACACATACACAAATAAAATAATGCAAAATACAAAAAAACTAGGGTTTGAGAGCTACCTTTGAGATTGGCAGAGAGGGGATTCGAAAATGGGAGGGAAATCGTGCCGGAAAGAGGGAGAGAAAATTGGAGGGTTATGAAAATTTTGCGGGAAATGAAAAATAGACTTGGAATTTTTAAGTATAAAGACAATGGTCACGGCTTTGTGCCGTGACCCCCTGACGTGACCCCGTTATTTTTACACATCAGCGTGGAAATGAGGACATGCTCACGGCTAAAAGCCGTGACCACATAAAATTACTTGTCACGAACTTAAATTGTGACAACCAAATTAAAAAATGTGGTACTGGGTAACGAATATCGATCGTGACTCTACCCTGACCAAAATTGGAGGGAATCTTGGCGCAATAATGGTCACAGATGGGTCAGGGTCTAAATCCGTGACCACATTGCATCAGGGTCCAGATCCAAGACCAATGACAAGACCACATGTGACCATGCAGAGGGATGGATTTGGTCATGCCTATTTGGGTCATGGTCATGGCTTTGGACCGTGACCACCTGGTCACGGATGTGAGCCGTGACTCCCTTTTTTTGACCGTTTCCAGTATTTGGGGTAGTGACATTGGTATTATAGCACGGTTCTAGTTCCCTTAGGATCTTGTTTGCGCTCATTACGTTTTGCGTTGCGTTCTTTGATATATAGAGCATATACTGACTCCTTGTAATCTTATGATTAATACTAATTCGAACCTTATTTTCTTTTGGATGGCAAACAAACGTAGGGGCAGACCCAGGAGAGTAGTCCCACCCGTTAAGGAGGAGGAGGCTCACTCGGAGCCACCACATGTACCACAGGCTTCACCGGCCTCACACGTCCCACAGTTGATCACCCCGCTGGGATAGACACTATTATGTCTCAATCAGTATCTATAGTGATGGCAAGCATGCTTCAGTATTTCCCACCACCACAGGCACCTCTGCAGCCACCACCACAACAGGTGGCTATTCTAGCATTGGCACCGGGCTACGCATGGGATCGAGAGAGGGAGGCCTTCATTAAGGGCCATCCTACAGAGTTTGTAGGAGGTTCTGATATTATGGTTGCTAGTCATTGGAAGAAGGGCAATGAAAGGCACTTATGGATGGTGGAGTGCACGCCCGTTCAGAAGAAGATGTTAACGTCATTTAGGATGGTAAGGCCCATTTTTCAGTGGTGGGAGGCAATCATGATTGAAGAGGAGAGAGACAACCTCATGAATGATCAGTTCTGGGAGAGATTTGAGGGTAAATACATTCTCCTAGCTATGAACTTCATGATGAGGACTCGATTTATGGATCTTAAGTAGGAGGGATGTACTGTTATAGAGTGTGAGGAGGAATTCAGCGCCCTCTTGTACTTTACAAAGGAGGACATTTGGACGGAGCAGATGAGGATCGATAATTTTATTAAGGGATTGTCCTAGCATATTAGTAAGGCTCTTCTTGGAAATCCAGCCTTCTTGAGGTACAACGAGATTGTTAATGCTTCACTTCTCCACTGCCAGGATCACAGGGCGTTTATGAAGACTAAGGGGAGAAATGACATGGAGGAGAGTCGTCTAGCTAGAAGGGAAAGACTAGTGGGGGTAGTGGATTTGGGTCCCAGCATCACAATGGAACCACATCCGCTGAGAAGCATAAGAGGTTTCGGGGTACAGATGTCCGACAGAAGCAGGGCCAGGGTCATGGAAGACAGGGCCATCAGGGCCAATAATGTCGATGCCTACAGTACTGAGGCTAACATGGCTAAGGGCATCAGGGTAGAGGCCTGTAGGGCCGGTGGTTTTAGAGTGGTCTATTTTCGAGGAATTACTGCACTTATGGTGAGAGGGGCCACACTTCGAGGCCTTGCATGCGAGGGGACCAGACAGTTGAGGGATAGGGAGGTTTTAGGAGACAACAGGCACCTTAGGGACAACACTCAGCCATTCCATCTCAGGGAGCTGCTCCATCACCCCCCCCCCCGTCCCACCTAAGGGGCAATAGCCGTTGCAGTATGGTCGGGTCTACCATGTTGCCGTAACAGATGGGCCTGCACCACCACAAGCAGTTGAGGGTATGTTTCCCATTTTTGGTCATGTTGGTAACATACTTTTTGATACGGGTGCATCACATTTTTTTATTAGCACGGGGTTTGCAGGGGAGACAGGTATGATAGGCTTTGTGCTATATATAGTTTTGCACATAGACTCACCAGTGGGTAGAGGGGCACCCATGTGGTCAGCGTGTCGAGGTTTCGATATTAAGATAGGCCGACTAATTTTTTAGCTGATTTACTAGTAGTTGACATGCATGAGTACGACATCATTTATGAGATGGATTGGCTAGCCACTTATAGGGCAAGTGTGGATTTCTATGGGAGGTTCATCGACTTTTCCATTCCGAGCCAAGAGATGTACCTAGTTACGATACTGCACCCCGGGGGTAGGTCGAGTATGCATTTGTACATTAAGGAGGATACCTCTTCAGAGGTTTTGGTGACGCTAGATTCCATTCCAATGGTAAGAAATTTTTTTGATGTCTTTGGAGAGATTTCAGGGTTACCATCGAGCCAGGAGATTAATTTTGTTATAGTCCTGATCCCGATCATGAGACCTATTGCCTGTACTCCGTATCATATGGCTCTGTTGGAGATGAGGGAGCTACGACAATAGATTGAGTAATTATCAGGACAGGGGTTTATCAAGAGGAGTGCTTTACCATGGGGTGCTCCAGTGTTGTTTATCAAGAAGAGGAATGGATCTTTAGGACTTTGTGTAGACTATAGGGAGTTAAACAAAGTCATAATTTGAAATAAATACCCATTTTCTCATATACACAATTTGTTTGACCAGTTGAGAGTCTCGAAGAAATATGTCTCAAAGACAGCCTTTCTTACTCGTTATGGGTCATACGAGTTTTTGGTGATTCCATTCAGGCTACCCAATGCAGCGACGATATTCATGGATTTGATGGACTGAGTTTTTAGGGACTTTTTGGATCGGTTTGTTATAGTATTCATAGACAATATTTTGATATATTCTCGATTTTTGGAGAAGAACACAGAGAATCTACATGTGGTATTATAGACCCTTCGGGATCATCGATTATATGCAAAGTTTGATAAGTGCGGGTTTTAGTTGAGGGAAGTACAGCTCTTGGGTCACATTGTGTCCGACCAGGGGGTATCCATGGACCCAGGGATGATTTCTATCATGATGGAGTTGGGATAACCCACTATACCCACCGAGTGTGAAACTTCTTGGTATTGGTTGGGGGATACCATCGATTCATTCAAGGGTTCTCCAAGACAATTGGCCCCTGAACAAATTTGATGAGGAGGGGATACCTTTTGTTTGGGATGAGGTGTGCTAGCAGGTGTTTGAGGAGCTGAAGATGAGATTGACTTTGGCACCAGTTTCAGCGTTGCCTTATCCTGGGGTTGACTATAGAGTTTACATTGATGCATCCCTAAGAGGACTTGGCAGGGTTCTGATGTAGGAGGAGAGGCTGATAGCTTATGTTTCCCGAAATCTTAAGCCACCACGACTTAGAGATGACATCCGTGGTTTTTACTTTACGAGTGTGGAGACATTACCTTCTAGGGGAGAAGTTTTAGCTTTTCACAGACCAAAAGAGCTTCCATTATTTGTTCACATAGTGGGAGATGAACATGTGACAGTAGAGGTGTCTCAAGTTTGTGAAAGACTATTAATTCGACGTTCAGTACCTGCTGGGGAAAGAAAATATCGTAGAGCATGCACTGAGGTCTAAGACTTATTTAGAGTTCATAGAAGTGTGGAAGGCGAAGTGTAGGTCACTTTATGGGGATAATGATTTGAGTTTTCACCGCTACTCCTAAGATATTTATTCAAGTGGTTACGGCACAGGCGGAGGATCAACTTTGTCAGGAGCGAGTGAGACAGTTGCCAGCCGAGGTGGTGGATTATTTTTCCATTGGGTCTGATGGCGGTTCGAGATTTTAGGGGAGACTGGTTGTTTTGAATGATGAGGAGTTGAGGCGAGCCATCATGTCAGAGGCTCACGGTTCACTATAAACGGGGCATTCTAGTGGGGATAAGATGTACCACGATATGCGCCGTTAGTATTGCTGGGCCGATATGAAGTATAACTGAGTTTTTATCTGGATGTGCTTTATGTCAACTGGTGAAGGTGGATCATTTGCGTTCCGCAGGTACTCTGCAGCCTTTGGAGATTCTGGTGTGGAAATGGGAAAGCATATCTATAGACTTTATTACTGTTCTACCTACTTCGCAAAGGGGGCATGATTCGATATGAGTGATTGTCAACACGTTGAAAAAGGTGGCACATTTCTTATCGGTTGGTACAGACTATAGTTCAGAGCAATATGCCAGACTCTTTCTTGCAGATATTGTTATCTTGTATGGGATATCGCTCAATATAGTGTCAGACATGGATAGGATGTTTGTGTCCCGCATTAGGAGGAGCTTCCAATAGGCTTTGGGGGAAGAGTTGAGACTCAGTGCGTCATATCATCCTCAAACTGATAGGCAGACGGAGAGGGTGAATCTGATGCTGGAGGACATGCTATGGATGTTCATCTTGGATTTTAAGGGGAGTTGGGAGTAGTATTTGCCCTCAGTAGAGTTTATCTACAGTAACAGCTACTAGTTCACAATAGGGTTGGCACCGTTTGAAGCACTCTATGGGAGACCTTTCCGTTCACCCTCATGATGGGGGAGAACAAATTACTTTGTCTAGACTTCATTCAGGACACCTCAGAGAAGGTTGAAATGATTCGGGCCAGGATATAAATTGCCAAGGATAGGCCAAAGAGCTACATGGATGCCAGTGGGTGACACTTAGATTTCGATGTGAGAGATTAGGTTTTGATGAAAGTGTCTCCCATGAAGGGAGTGATGATATTTGGGAAGAAAGGAAAGTTGGCTCCTTGATATATGGTACCATTCACTATTTGGAGAGGATAGGGCCCGTAGAGGATTTGGCCCGTAGCGTATCAGTTGGGATTACCGGATCACTTACAGCGGATGCCCGATGTGTTTCATATACCTTCACTACAAAGATTCCTTAGAGATGAGGTGGCGTACCAGCACATTGATATAGATGAGATTGAGCTCCAGGTAGATGCTACTTATGTGAAGAGACCGGTATCCATTTTGGATAGACGGGAGCGCCGACTGCAGTTCAAGATTGTTCCTTTAGTTTGGGTGCAGTGGGGGCACCACCGGGAGGACGAATCCACTTGCGAGAGGGAGGATGACATGCGTAAAAAATATCCCGAACTTTTCTAGCTAGGTACATACTTTCTTGATTCCGAGGACGGAATCCCTTTATTAAAAGGGAAGAATATAATACCGCGTATTTTCATATAAATAAATAATGAAATATTATTTTGTTAATAAATAATTAATTTAGAAAATTGGACCAAAATAAATATTTATTTGAAAATATCAAGTGGAAATTTGTTATTGAGTATATTTGTGTGTGACGAATGTTTGTGCATGATATGATATTTGCATATAATAAAAGAAAAAACATAAATTAGTGTGTGACACAAATTAAAAATATATATTACTGACATAAATAATTCGAAACATTTTTGGGGACTCTTATAGACTCGTTTAGATAAATTAAGAGTTTAAAAATTATTCTAGGTCAATAGTATATAGGTTGGGTAACTTTTACGCTAATTAGGTCATGGATTCGGGTCCGTTTGGGGGTCCAAAACTTGGGCCTTAGACCTAACTCGGGATTAGTACTAATTAAGTAGTTAAGTGGGGGTAGACCAATCCCCCACTATCATTAAGGGGAACCTAAATTAGTAGCCACGGGAGAGAGAAGAGAGAAATACCAAGAGAGGGGGAAGGGAAAGAACAATAGAGGATCAAGGGCTTTCAAAGGGGTTTCTCCTTTACATAATTAAAGGCAAGAATTTTCTTGCATAATCTATGTCTCTCAATTTATTTCTAATTCCATAATGTTTATTCCCATCAAATTTATGGAGTTTAGGGCTTTATCTATTGGATTTGATGATGAATAACTCCCGTAGAGGGTTGTTGTATGTATAGAATCTATTCTAGAAATTTAGTATCAACAAATCTGAATTTGGGTATTAGTTTTCCTTAATTTATTGATGAGTATTTAGGAAGAATTGAATACGAGATGTAGATATTGCTATTATAACATTATTTACTGAAATCTGGATAGAGACCCCTAAATTTATTACCCTTTCTTAATGAATTTCTCATGATTTAATGTTGGAAAACAATCCAAATGTTTAAACATTTGACAGTTTTTTTTAACATAAACTTTTAACAGTTAACAAATGCGAATTTATGATGTTGTATTGGGAGTGTATAATTATGGGTTTTTGCACTGATTCTGGGTTGGAAATGTTAGAGTTTGACGAACTGTAAACTTGAGATGGAGGAAGGAGGAAGACAAAGGGTCGCTCAAACGACATCACTTGTCATTCGAACGATATGTGAGGTCGCGCGAATGAGGGGTCCACCCATTCGATTGACGTGTTGGATGATGCAACCCTTCTTTCTGTTTCTACTTTAGCCTTAATCCCTTAAGACAGTAACCCTCATCTGTTAATAGGTATGGGGTATGAGAAAATCAAATGGGGAACATTAATGAAAATGGAAAAAGGAATTTTTCTTCGGATTGGCAAATTATTGGGGTAATGCGACACTCACACCTTACTTAATAATAATTACTCTAAACTTAATGGTTAAGTAATTATTACTCTCAAATGGGATTAATAATTTTTTTAGATTGGATGGACTTTTTGGTAATTATAGAGTAATTACGTTTACATATTATATGGGAAAAATATTATGTGTTATTATTATTATTATTATTATTATTATTATTATTATTATTATTATTATTATTATTATTATTATTATTATTATTATTATTATTATTTTTATTATTATTATTATTATTATTATTATTATTATTATTATTATTATTATTATTATTATTACTATATATTTATGTGTAAAGATACCAGTGGACCGTCATATCGTCTTGGGGGTTTGCGCGTCGGGTAGCGTACCACAGGTCGGCACAGGTGGGGTTGACGTTGTGTAGGCCATTAGGTACTACGTGGAGGATCCAATCACTAGAGGTAGGGTTGGAGGTGATCATTCCTGTATCACCGTTGGGTATGGGCCGTGTGTAGGGGTTCTGCGTAGGGACGACCCCCAAATTTTATGTGTGGTTGTGTTACCCGGTTAGGATAAGGGATTCCTTCAGACTTGCCAATAGATCACGAATTAGCACCAACGGTAGACGACCTTGTGTGTCATATATATGGAAGGACATATATTATTAATTCCCCCGAATATTATGGAAATAAGTAAAATTACTTACGGATATGGACACTAACTATTATTTTCACCCTATAACGCATAATAGATGTTTATGCCTTATACTTGATACTTAAGAGACTGAAATTAGTGTAAGTTGATAATTTAAATGTAGGGATTACATTTGATTTAATTAATTAGGAATGAATTCCTTCTATAATTGAGATGATGTCACAATTTTTTATTTGGGATGTATTAGGGTGTGGATAATATCACACTTAAATGAGGGGCGAGGTGTTATATGCATGTGAGTGACAAAATGGGGGTATTTATTGTGCATTAACTGTATTATTGTAATCATAAATTATTCAAGTTAATTCTTGCACACCTTAGGCTTTGACCCAAATTTAAATGCTTTTCCCCCAAATGCTCATATACAGGGACATCAGGATTGTGCATAGCAGGTTTACAACCATACATGTTCTCGGATTTCATCTCAGTTGGTTCTAGCATAGGTTCTTTTCAGCTCTAGTCATTTATTTATTTGGAACTTTGTAAGGGCATAAGCCCAAATCTTTATCTTATGTTACTGGAGATCTATGTTACTCTTGTTGGATATTTATCTTAGTGTTGGTGGTTTGAATTCATTTGTTCATTATAAATGTGTTTGGGACTTTTCAAACTTGGGCCTTAAATTATAAATTATTTATGTTCATATATGGTGCTAAGAATGGAATTAATTGAGAAGTAAGTCCTATCTTCGGCGTATCGTGCCTTGCCATCCTTTGCGTGACAAAATAGGGTTGTTACCGTAAGAATTGTAAAAAACGGTCGATAAAAGCTAGGGCGTAGGTCAGGGAAGCCTTCATCCTAATGAACATAAGTAACGAGAAGGATGATTGACAACAATGAGGTCTATCCAGGCTGCGACACGAGTAGCCTCGATCATGAATCATTAAATCTACAACATTAACAGTAAGTTCAAAGAGAATAAAAGTATAACATAACTTGGAATAAATCATAACTATAATATACCATAAGAATTTTAGAAGGCTTTTAGATTTATCCCACCTCTCAATCCAGATATTACATGGATATCAATTCCTAATCCTGAGTGAATACCATAATTAAGTTCTATCCTTCATAATTTATTTCAACTAAAGGATTCATAATGACCCTTACTCTAAACAATTCTAAGAGTATTAAAATTAATAAGGCAGTCACAAAGTCTAAAAGCATGAACTATAACATAAACCATAGAAATAGGTTCTTAATAAAATGGTCATATTTACGATGGCATAACCATATTTTCCCCGGGGATCACTCGCGTATACTAAGTATAGTCTTAAGTCGTCCCAAACCTAAGGCCTTAAAACGAGGAATCGATGAATCGTTGTGTCAACCCATCACTCATATAGTCTACCATACCCAAGAATATGTGATGAAATTTACCCGTCAATCCATATCGAATGAGGGTACCTAGACGTGTGACCCACGGGATATATGACCAAGGCTTACTCGTCTACTCACCGACGCTCCATTGCGGTTCGCATCATACGTAACCCCATAATGAAATCCCCCCTTCGGTACGATCTCATTAAGTATGCACACAATATGGAATTTGCACATGTAGCATAATGAAAGACATTCTCATAACACATGAAGGACTAAATAAAATATCAGAATTATACACTTTTAGTATCATTACTAAGTTTGGTAATAATGAATTTATCACATATATAATCCTATGAACAACTATAATAATAATATATTATACTATAGTTAAATTAATCCAAAGGTAAACCAAAACTAGTTCCCAAACCCCAAAGATCCGAACCATTTATCCCGAAAGCCAAATTGTCTATTAACTATTACCACCAGTCGATCAGTCCTCGATCTACTGGTCGAACGCTTGCTTCAGATATGCCAAAAATTCCACGACGCAATATTACTTGTTCAAAAGAATGAATCATAAACCAAAATATGAGATAAATTGAAAGCACTAAAGGAATATTACTTGTATTGAAGGAAAAACTTGAATTCTATGCCAAAAGATGAAGAATTGTTTAACAAAATAACTCTGAGGTGTCTTTCCTTCAAGACAATCCCTAATATTTTATAAAAAACTTCTTTATAATGTCTAGTGATACAATATTATATAACTCTAACATTTTTTTAAATGTTTGAACCATGCACAACTCTAATTTTGAGATTAAAAAAATAGAAAATTCGCCTAGCCGAACGTGTTCAATTTTTCCTTCTTTAATGGGGCGAATCGATCCAGCTAATACAGTATGAAGGATCAATCAGGACTTTTTTGTTTGGTTCAGGTTGCACATTCTAGTATGGGGTATCCGTTCGTAGCTGGTGCTATCAGTTCGGTTAACTGGATTTTCCTTCCTTCCTTTTCTCTTGATTTCTTCTCAACTTGGAAGCTTCATAACTTTTCACCCGGGACTCGAATTTAGATGACATTTTTTCCTACATGCTTATGGACTCAAGATCTTAAACTTTCATTTTCTCTCCCAAATTCCAATTTTAAAATTACAATTTTTCCCTTCACTTTTCTTCTGTTCTTTCTTTCTTGATTTTGAGTTTTCTCCTTGTCTTCACTTGTACCTACAAAATGTAAGAGAAAAATACGAAATTCGATGCACTATATAGAAAAGGTCAGTAGCAATGATATGAGATAAATCAACTTAATTAAATCGCACAAGATGATAAAACCCTATAAATTAAAGGGATAACTATGAAAAATTTATGCCTAATCAAACCACCCCAACTTAGAACTTTGATCATCCCGAGCAATGTATAAGAATCAAAGCAAGGTCCAACACTTAAGAAACATGTTATTGGTTAAAATGCCTCTTTCGTGGGTAAGAGATTGCATTTAGAGTATGAAACAAGAATTTTAACCTCTAGCTTACCCTAGTAGGACGAGTGGTGTCTCGTAAGGGTTTGTAGTTTCCCAAAAATAGTCACTGTAAATTTCTATTTGAAAGTATCAATTTGTTGTGTGTGTGTGCGCGAAGCCAAAAATTTGTTACTTTTCGAAAAAGAAATTTGGTTCTAATTCTCACGGATACACTCACAAATGAATCACTTGGATTGTGGCTATTTTTCCCAGTCTGCGTGATTTATAAGAGTAAATATAATGGACACAGGGTCACTCACACAAATTTGAAGAGACAAAATTTTTATGGTGAATAGATCTCATCATCGGAATACGGTCATTGCAAAATGGAAAACATCGCCTCTTATCCACACCAATTAATCTCTCTTATTATCTTTTCGTATTTTATCTCTCCACACAGTAATTAATTTCGTTATTCAAACTTGGTTAAGACTTTCTCGGGTTGTAAGGTGTATTGGGTAAAATTAGTAATGGTTGGGTAATACGGAATTCGAAAATCTTCTATTTATTTCTGTTAGTGCATTTTCTAATTTATTTCTAATTTTTTTATTTTTCACATTTCTCTTTTCTTGCTACTTTTGTTGAGCATTTCTCTTCTTTTTTTTGCCCCTTTTTACTTCACCATTTGGAATTTATTTCTAAATTTTCACAATTTTGGGCCAACTGGTTTTTTTGGGTTATCAAACGAAAAGGAAAAATTTTATTCGACTCAAATTGGGTTGCAAAGGGATAATTTTTCACAAATATTTTATGGTTCGTATTTTTTGGGTACAAACGAGGGCCTAACTTCATTATCCGAATTACTAATTATTTTACCTATGCGTCTTGAGATTATATTTCATTTAGGGATATTTTTAACGCATTTTCGAGACAACATCTCACACGTTTCCCGTAACCGATCAAAACAAAATAATTGAGATCCTCAACGACTTATTTGGAGCTAAATTGAACTTTGAGTTAATTATGACTCATATTTATTTTAAAAACTCACAAAAATCGACAGGCTCAAAATTTCACCGGGTTAATTAATCTCCACATTTATTCATTAAGTTGTCAAATTTCTTTCAATTTCATATACTTTAAACAAAATTTTAAAAATTTGAGACATTAAAAAAAATTTGGTGACATTTTTGAAAAATTTAAATTCCAATTTTGATTTTTTTTGAAGAAAAATATTTTTGGATTTTTTAAAATTTTCAATTTTTTTTTTAAATTTTAAGCATTTTGAAGTTTGTGAAATTTTAAAGCGCATGCATACCCCCCCCCCCCCCCCCCAGCACCACCACCACTTAGAATTTTACTAAATCCCTACGCAAAAGAACTAATATCCAAACAAAAGGTGAGATCATGAAAATGAACAAAGGTAAAAATACAATTTTTTTATTAATAAATACGAGTATAGGTAAGAAGAGGGAGACCATAGTTCTGTGTAACAAGATTAGACAATAAAGATCCAAAAATACAAAGAACTATGTAAGGAATTCAAAAATAACCAAAACAATCAAACGCCACAAATAGGACCTATTGCGGGGGTTGACTTAATGAGCCAGGGGCACTAGGATCATAAGGATTATAAAAGTAAGTCGGGAGAGGCACATCCCGACTCACTTGCAATTTGTACATTTCGGTTTGAAGTCGCATCATCATCCTAGTGCCTCGTTGATACGCTTGGTGGTCCGCTCTATACTCCTGTATAAACCCTTGGAGCTTCCCCTCAATAGCATTGATTCGGCGAGACAGGGCCACCCCCTCAGGCTCATAATAGGAGCCCGTCTCTTCGTCATATTCTTCCTTTTGCTCATCTTCTTCACCCTCTTATTCACCCTTTTTCTCCACTTCTTCCATATGAACATCCCCCCCCCCCCCTCCGCAACATGTAGAACCGTCATTTGCCTCTCACACCTAGTGCACCATTCTTACCCAATGGGCTTAGGAATGCGGGGGAACGCTCGGGGAAGAGCAATACCGACATCGGCGAGGATGGAAGTGATGAGTCGGGGATATGTGAGAGGAGATTTTCCTTTATGATCCATAGCAGCGTGCATGATGTCGACGTAGAAAATGTGTGCAAGATGGATAGGGGCATGGGGAATGAAAAGGTGAAATAGGTGGTTGGCTTGGCGAGGGCGCATCGCCGAGTCGTTTGCTGTTTGGAGGATATTGGCACAAATGATATGGAAGGCGATGCATTCTTTTTTCATTAAGATTACCTACTGGAAAGGTCTCACTATTCCACTCATGTTTGGGAGCAATGCGGAGGATACACCCATCTTTTGAAATTGGCATGGCATTAGTGGGGTAGTCGTATCGATTTGGTCTTGGGACCCCCATAGTTCGTAACTTTTGGGTGAGAATTTCTAGTGAGATGGGGATTCACATCTTATCTATATATGCCTCCGCCTCAAACTTGCCCGTGCAGACGAGGGTACCATAGTAGAACCGCAATTCATCCTCCCATACAACGGGATGTGTCTCCGCGAAGTAGATACATCACCCCCATGGGCAAAAAGTATTGGTGACAGAAGAAGGGTGCTCAGCCCACTTAACCTGTATCTTGATATGAAATTTGTGGGTTGAGTTGAAAAATCATTCGCACCCTATTCGATCCTAGCGTGACCGGGAAACATTTTTTCGTCGGGAAGGATATTGGTGGAGTTGTATTTGGTGGGGCTTTGATTGTTCTCTTTGGAAATAGTTTGGGATTGCTGGAAATATGAGAGAAAGTAAGAGAGGGAAATGGGAGGTGTGAGGTGAAATGGGGGGAATATAGTGTATATTTATAGTTTGTGTGTGGAGGGGGAATGGATTTGGAGGGAAAGGAAGATTGGGAAATGGAGGGAAGTAATGGAAGGAGGGGGAAAATGGGGGATGAACCATTGGGAAGGGGCGACATTTGCAAACTACCGAACCGGTCTGGGTTCTGGGGAAAAACGGTTTGGTTCCTTTTTTATTTTATTCAAACCTAGCAGTAAACCGAACCGATGGCCTTTGATTCGAACCTATATGGATCTCTATTACTCCCTCCTACTCCCTTCTTATAAACACTCTAAGTGTTGGCTTCTTACTTTCTCGAATTTTCGTACACTTCCAATAATGTCCCTACGCATGATTTAGCTTTGAGACACCCAATAACTCCACTCAAAACACTCTACACTCTCTCATGCTATTCCTTTGGATTCATATCTCTCCGTACTTGGTTGCTATGACCTCTAATGACCCTAATCTAAAACTAACTAATGTACACAATATTCACCCCATATGCGTCGGGAGTGCGACGACCTCTCAATTCATTCTCAATTAATCTCGTAAATGGGATCCTATAACCAAATGGTGTCGGCTTCTTCAACACACGCCTATAAGTATGTCTTTAGGCATTGTCCATTAAATTTGAATATGTCTCCCCCCTTTAGATCTTCTAATTCAACGGCTCCGTGGGGGAACATTTCTTTCACGACAAATGGGCCCATCCACTGTGAACACAATTTGTTGAGAAATAAATGTCGAGAGTTGTAAAAAAACACTTCTTGCCCCAAATGAAACTTCTTACGTCGGATAATTATATCATGTGCGAGCTTCATCCATTCTTTGGATATTTTTGCATTCTTATACGCACTATTTCGCATTTCTTACAACTCTTTTAATTGAAGCTTGCTTGCTTCACCGCCTTTATCCAAATTATAGTTCAACCCCTTGATTTCCCAAAAATCTTTGTGTTTGAGCTCCACGGGGAGATGGCAGGGCTTGCCATATACAAAGAGAAACGAAACACATCCCGATGGTGTTCTTATATACGGTTCTATAAGCCCATAACGCATCGTTCTATTAGAGGGACCAATCTTTTTGGTTAGGATCGACGGTCATTTCGAGAATGTTCTTGATTTCACGATTTGTTAGCTTGGCTTGCCCACTTATTTGGTGTTGAAAAGCTATCCCAACCTTGTTAATGACTCCATAGTTTCTCATAAGTTTTTAAAACAGCCGATTGCAAGAATGCTTGCCATTATCAGTAATAATTTCCTTCGGAGTACCACCACCTTATTGTCATTAGTCTTGGTAGCTATGGTCTCTACCCATTTCGATACATAGTCTTCCACGACGAGGATGTATAAGAAACCAAAGGAGGGAGGGAAAGGTCCCATGAAGTCAATTCCCCAATAATCAAATATCTCAATGATGAGTATGGAGGTCAATGGAATCATGTCTTAGCGGGTAATGGCTCCATCCTTTGACATCTATCGTATGATTTTCAAAAAGCGTTCACATTCTGGAAGATTGTGGGCCAATAGAGACCTCTTTGAATAATCTTAGGGTCCCTCTTATTCGTTGAAAAATGGCCTCCCCATGTTTTCTTATGATAAAATCAGATGATGTTGCGTGTGTCATCATTTGATACACAAAGTTGGATGATTTGGTCCAAAAAATATTTGAATAGAAACGGCTCCTCATAGAAAAACATGCATGACGAATTAATGAACTTTTTCTTCTCTTGTGGTGTCCAACCGGGAGGAACGACTCTTATGATAAGATAATTAACTATGTCCATAAATCGGGGTAGGGAAGAAGTGGCAAATAACGGCTCATCCAGAAAATACTCATCTATGGGTAGAGGATCACTTGGTACGTTGGATGAAAGCCGGGACAAGTGGTCAGTTTTCTACTCCTTTCTTATGTTTTATAGAGTGGTTAAACTCTTGTAGGAGTAGGATTCACCTTATGAGGCGCGACTTAGCATCTTTTTCGGCAAGGTTATATTTAAGAACTGCATGGTCGGTAAAGCAAGTGATAGGCAAACCGACGAGGTTAAAGAAAAATTTATCTAGGGTTCAAAATACCGCTAACAATTCTTTTTTCGAGGTGGAGTAATTGAGTCACGGCCCGGTTAACATCTAGCTAGCGTAGTTGATGATATGAGCTTTCTTGTATTATCATTGGTCCAAAGCAGCCCCTATAGCATAATCACTCGCATCACACATAAGCTCGAATGGAAGGGACCAATCCGTAGCTGCATAATGGGGGTGAAAATAATCATGCTTTTCAATTTATCAAAAGCACTTTGGCATGCTTCATTCCACTCAAAGGGGCATCCTTTATAATAAGGTTACTCAAAGGTATAGCAATGGCACTAAAATCCTTAATAACGCATATCCTTTAGTGATTTAGGTGGAGGAGGCTCGGCTATGACATCTATTTTTTCCCTATCAACATCAATTCCTTTGGACGACACTATGTGGCCAAGAACTATTCCTTCGGTAATCATAAAATGGCTTTTTTCCCAATTTAATACCAAGTTCTTTTTCACACACCGGGCTAGCACCTTCACAAGATTCACAAGATAAAGTTCAAGAGAATGGTCGAAAACACTAAAGTCATCCATAAAGACCTCAAGACCTCTTTCAACCACGCCGCTAAAAAAACTAAGCATGCACCTTTGAAAGGTCGTGGGCGCATTACACAATCCAAATGGCATACGTTTGGAAGCAAACGTGCCAAAAGGACATGAGAAAGTGGTCTTCTCTTGATCAAGCACATCCACCTTAATTTGGCTATATCTGCAACAACCATCAACTAAGAAATAACATGGGTGCCCCCTACTCTCTCTAGAATTTGGTCAATGAATGATAATGGGAAATGATCTTTTCTAGTTCCTGCATTGAGTTTTTGGTAATCAATGCAAACACGAAACCCGATGGTGATACGTTGGGGATTTAACTCACCCTTGACATTCTTAACATCAGTCATTCTCAACTTCTTTGGGACGACATGGATAAGACTCACCCATTTGTTATCTGACAATGGGTAAATGATCCCTGTGTCCAATAGCTTAATGACCTTCGCTCTTACTACCTCTTTTATAGTGGGTTTCAATCGCCTTTGCATTTCCCTCGAGGGGTTTACGTCCTCCTCGAGGTGGATTTTATGGTTACAAATAAAGGGACTTATACCTTTCAAATCCACTATGATCCAACCAAAATCACTTTAGTGCTTCCTAAAAAATTCTCACAATTTACTCTCTTGCTCTCTATCTAGGATCGAAGATACAACAATGGGAAATGTCTCATCCTCAACCAAATAAGCATATTTTACATTGGAGAGTAATTTCTTTAATTTGAGTGTGGGAAATTTTTCATTGAAGGGAGTCATGCACGATTCTCTCGGTGGTAACTCCTCGATTCTAAAAACCCAATTTACCTCTCTTAAGTCCCCATCCTACGCTCTCTTATTTAATAGGGCTCTTAACTCCTCTACATCCCTCTCGAAGTATGTGTACGTCCCCTCGTTCTCGGCACTTAATACCAGACATGTTTCTAAAGCATCCCTAATGATATTTCCCTCGATGTGCTCTTTTACTATCTCCTCGATAATATTGATCACATAAAACTCATCTTCCTCACCCACTTCCCTAATGATATTGAAGATATTCGTCTCGAGGGTCATGCTCCTGAAAGTGAGTTGCATTCGCCCATTTCGAGTGTTGATTAATGTGTTAGCTGTAGCTAATAAAAGGAGGCCAAGAATGATGGGGACATGATTGCTAGACTGGATGGAGGGTTCCATGTCCCAAATGACAAAATCTATCGGGAAGTAGAATGTGTCCACTTGGACTATCACGTCCTCGACAATCCCTCGAGGTATCTTCACTGTACGATTCACAAGTTAGATAGTGATTGATGTGGGCTTTAGGTCCCCCAAATCTAGTTGCCTATAAATGGAATAGGGAAGAATGTTGACACTAGCCCCTAGATCAAGTAAGGCCTTTTCTATTCGGATATCTACAATGATGCACGAGATTGTAGGTGCAACTAGATCTTTAAACTTGGGTGGAAGACCATTAAGTATAACGGAGTTCACATTTTGTTCTAGGAAGGCATTCTTTTTCACCTTTAGCCTTCTTTTCACCATCAATAAGTCCTTAAGGACTTTAGCATAGGCGGGAATTTTCTTTATGGCATCGAGAAAGGGAAAATTCAACTTTACTTGCTTAAAGACATATAGCACATCTTCATAGGAGGTCCCTTTTTGAGGTGGAACCAACCGTTGAGGGAACGACACGGCAGAGGGCGGTTTCACTATGACTTTGGGCCCGCTAGTGTTGTCCTAGTTGTCACTATCATTTAAGGGGGCATCTTTAGCCTTTTTCCTATCGTGAAAAACCTGATTATCTTTGGGTTCGTCGTGTAGGGGAGGTGATAAATCAACAACACACCCACTACATAAAGTAGTGATAGCTTGACATTGCTCTTGAATTGCGTCCAAATTAGAGCTAACACCAGGTTGACCTTGAGGACGTCTTTGGCCTTAGGCCAGAAACTTACCCTTTTCTTGGATAGTCAATGATGGTTGAAACTTTGAAATGTTAGCATTTATCTCGACAAACATTATGGTGTTTTGAGCAGTGGTTACTTGTTACGCTTGCATTTATTGACATTATCCTCAAAAGTTCACCTCGGTGGGGGTGATAAATGGCGCTGGAGGTGGTGATGGCATATATGGAGCTATTTGAAAAGGATGAGGCGGTGGTGTAGGTGGGAAAGCATGCGAATTAGGATTCAACGCATCATTTGGTTGCCCATAACTAAACCCATGATAGTTCCCCCAAGAAGGGTTGTAAGAATTTCTGCGAAGTTCATTGAAATTTACCTTAAATCCCCCTACAGCTTCCACTTTCTCATGGAGCATGACTTTGTAAGAGGATATCATCGGACATTCATTTGTTGAATGGACCTCCTCACAAATGGCACACACCTTTTCTTTCATATCTCGGGTAGATCTGGTTGTTTCTCTTGACCGTAATTCGAGTACACCTTCAAATCATTTCTCAATTTGGTTAACTCGAAGTTTCCACTCAACATCCTTATCCAAGTGATAGAGATTGGATGCGAAAGGAGACGCGGACGTCTGTTGGGCCTAATTTTAGGTGTTAGGATCAGATGTGTCCCATGCTAGAGTAGTCTCGGCGACATACTTGATATGGGTCTCGGCATCATTCGCATCTAACCCCTAGAATGGTCCCTCGCACATAGTTTTGACGAGTTATTTAAACGCTACACTTATCTTTTGGTGGAAGAAAGAGATAAGGTGATACTTCACAAAACAATGATGTGGTAATGTGATAATCAACTCTTGGAAGAACTCCCAACATCGATCAAATGGCTCATTTTCTTGTTGTCTAAAAGTTTGAATTTGATCCTTGATAGTATTTGTTCTATGTTGGGGAAAAAATTTCAAAGTGTAAGAGGGTACTTTAGATCATAGATGGAGGCGTAACCCCTTAGTTGAGTATGGTAATGATAAGTTAATTAGCCGAAGAACTTAGATTAATGATATGGCATGCAAAGCACAAATCCAGTGAAGATAAACTCAGTTTCAACTCACAAGTATCTCGTGTATAACTCAGAAAGTAGTAATGAAACCTAGAAGTAACTTAACTATAGGGAGAGAGAAGTAAGCACTCTAGATACACCTCGGTAGGAAGGTATAAACACACCAAGAAAACCCTTAAGAAATCTCTGACAAGTATTAAAAGCTTCGTAATAAATGACAATGGTGAGTGAATAAGACCTCTGATTTTTAATAATTCTCTTTGATGTGTATTCTCTCTTGTAATAACTTATGAACTCTCAAAAGATCATCCCCTCCTCAAAGGTGGTTGGGGTCCTTAAATAGCCCCCCACACCACCCCCGAGGCAACTCAGTCATTAAAGGCTATGAAAGATATCCCTCATACTTTATGTCACAACATTAAATGCCTGATGCACTAGTTGTCTCCACGTCATAAACATTAACTGCCAAGACATGCATTTTGCCTAACCACTGTGTCTCAGGGGGCTATTGTCGCAGGGGTGGCTCACCAACTGCCTGACAGCCCCAAATACCACAGTGGTTTACTCAAGTGCAGGTCTGACATTGTCTAGCTGGCTAGTGACATCACCTGCAGTAGATGTGATATTAAGTAAAGGGTTGTTTAGTTCACAGCCCCATGCTCGATGGAACTCCAAGCTGCTTCGCCCGAGGTTCCACGGTCAGGGTGCTTCGGTGTTTTACCAGGTGTATCTAAGATGGTTGGGACAAGCCCAAATGGTGCCTCACTTCTCAATCCTCCAAACCATGTCCCTCTAAAGTTCCTACGGTGAGGTCATTCGATAGAGCATGAAAGCTCTCCCAGGCCCTGCAAAGCCTGGTCTCTCACTGGTACCGTTTGACCTCACACAAACTCACTTATTATTATCGTTACATCATTACAACAGTTATAGCTTACTGTCAATAGTAAAGAAAATAAAATATGATTAATACAACCAGCTAAAAAATAAGCTGTCGCGCCAAGCTGCCTCACTGAGTTGCCACGTCTGAGCTGTCACGCCTGAGCTGCCTCGGTTGACTAATCTTAAACACTATTGCTAATTAGGGATTTTCCCCTAATCTCAAGGTTACCTTCAAGCCCGATCTACATTTTCCCCCTCGTGGAGATATTTACTTGGGACAAAAAATGTCTGCACGAAACATCTCAAACCGATGGACCTTTCTCTATGTGAAAAGATTCAGGCCTCTTTTCCTTTATTCAGGACTAGAGCGTTAGATTCTTTAAGAGGTTCTAAAATTATCTCCGATGTACCTGAGTATTATCTAAACAACGTTTTAACTTATAACGAGGGAGCATCGTAGCTTTTCAGAACCGTTCGGACATCTTCTTCGTTAAGGGTTTATTGGATATGTGAGATTTTGGCGCCAAAACTCAATCTTGCTTAGCAAGGCAACGATTTGTGTTCCCTAGGTGTCACTTCATTAATGATGTGGCGCTGTCTTTTCAACTGTCAAAGCACTTCCCGAAGTGCCACGTGTTCCTTGGAAATGATTGCAGGCGGCCTTATACGTGCGTTAGTGGGAAACTTAAATGACTATAATCTAAAATTTCAAACAGCTATGCCTAAACACTTAAACCCTTTTTTCTCTTACTCTGTTACTATCTTATTCAAACTTCCATTTACTTTAGAGAGAGAAAGCCTGTGAGAACTCCATTGTTGTTAAGATTTTGCTTACCGTCTTCCTCTCTCATCTTCAGAACCACCACATGTGGTCATGATCTTCCATCCTCGTTCTTCAAACCCCTCTTGCTTGAAGCTTTTCTGCTATTTTATCGTCATTTGCCATGGCATATTCTAGCAACCCCACTATCTCTGCTACCGGTGCTCCTTCTGCCACCACTACTGCTGCCTCCGCCTTGGATGTTGCCCACCAAGAACAGCTGAGGTTTTATCGTCGGTCTCCTATTTTTGAAGAAGGTGATTATTTTGTTGTTGCCTGCAAGACCGTGCATTTTTCTTCTAAGTTTGACGCTTTATTATTGGGTATTGAAGACAAAGATTCTTCTGAGTGGGGCTTTCGTCCTCCATAGGGGACTCTGTGATTTCGCTTGGAGCGAGGGGACTTCCCATTGTCCCATATTGATTTTGAAGCGCCCGGGGGATCTCCTGTCCACTTTCCTGCCTGGTACTCCCATATGCAAAGTTCTTACGCTGATATTCTCACCAAGCTTTGGTTGCAATGGGCTAAATGGTTTGGTGAGTTCACTCTTTCGAAGAACAATGCTGCTCTTCCTATCCTGGTCTCTCGATGGAACGTTACTACTCATATGTTCATCGCTGCATGGGGAGAATTCACCATAACTTTGGAAGACGTATACGAGCTCCTGGTCCTCGATGCCACAGGTCATAATCCCTATACCGACGAGGCTCTAGATGCTCAAGATACTGTCGATCGTTTAGAGTTGGATCATATATGCCGAAGCTGCATCATTTTGTCCAACAAGGCTACTTTTTCTCCCTTGATTAATTATCTCTTCAAGGGTTCTAGTGAAGGCAGTTCTTCAACAGATGCTCCTGGTCAAGGTATACCGTTGGAACTTCCTGCCTATATTCTTGTGATTCTCTCCCATTTCCTTTTGGCTGGAAAACCCAACGACCAGCCCCAAAGGGACCTTATCAATATGTCCCTTCATTTGGACTGGGGCATAAAACTTCCACTGGTTACAATTGCCTTGGGATCCCTCTACACCTGGTTGGATAGGACTTTGTTCAACATGGAACGATCACTTGGTCGTTATAACTTGGCCAATTTTGCCAACAGCGTCCTTCTAACCGGCTTCCTTTACTTTCGTTTCCCTGTCGTAGCGGCCAAAACTAACTTCCCTCCTTCGGGGGAGATAATTATGCCTCCACGGTCCTTTATTTATCATAGGAGACAAAGCCGAAAGGAGTTAATATCTGTGATTGATCATTTTGAGAACTTCGTCATGAGGCCCTATAAGGAGGAAATCTTCTTTCACACTTATGGATTTTTTCCACATGAAGCAAGAGTGGTACAAGCCCCTACCATAGATATTGAGTATCCCTCGTTGGCTGTGGTCCGTCGGTTCTCCCCAGGATATCTGCCCTCTTACACTGAATGGGGATATACCAGTGAGCATAATAATCCCAACCGATGCAGCGCCACTTTGGGTTTGACTAGGGGGCTCCAGGTCCAGTGTTTCAATAATCGAACCCCAAGGTCTCCTTTATCGAGGCGTGTTCTCTTTTCTCTTCAACCGCTGCTTGGGGGATAAGCTCTACCATGGCTGGGTGAGTCACCATTCCCAGCATTACTAGGCAAGGGGACGTGACCCCTCTATTTGCAACAAAATACTAGACGAAATAACTGGTTGAAATTGTTGAGTTCGTTGAGGGAGATACAGTGTATCCTCCCATTTCTTCATTTTCTTCCTTAGAGTTGGGGCTAACAGGCAACATCGTACTTGGGATGGAATTCTCTCTAAGTACGACACCCAAGGCACCTCCTACCGAGCTTCCCCCGCTTTGTTCTATGATCCCTGTCGCCACGCCCAAACTCAAAACCACTACAGTTCCGAAGAGGCCTGCCCCTTCAACTGAAGCTACTACCGGTGAGGGGCCTTCTCAACCACCTGCCAAGAAGGAAAAAACGTCCAAGAGAGGGGCATCAAAGTCAAAATATATGTCCCAGAAACCCTAGACTCCTGTGATAGCCTTCCCCATAGCCTCCGTTCCACCTGCCATCTCTGCCGAAACGGCTGAGCGCTTAAGGAAGGAAGCCCAGGCAGAGATAGATCGAATAAATGCTGAGTATCAACGGCATGTCATTATTGTTCCTCCTTCAGTTGCTTTTCCTACGGTGGTGGTTGATCCCATGGAGCCAATGGCAAGAAGGAGAAAGAGTTCAAGGCTTCCTCGAGATGTCGGTACTGATGCAGCGGGGTCAAGGAAGAAGACTCTGGGTACCAAGTCTCAGAGGAAGCAAAATCCTGAGGTGCGTCAAATTCCTGAGGTGTATCTTACTCCTGTCCCCTCTGTGGTTGCCACTCCTCCTTCTTCTCCCATGGTCATATCTTCTCGTTCCCCTTCTGAATCCGAGGTATGTATGATTGATTTACTCATTCTCTTTTTTTCTTAAGGCAGACTGCATTTTCTTATTATTTTTTTTCGACAACTGTGGTGCAGGGAATTGAAAGGAAAGACCAAACCCCCCCAGTCCTCCCGTGAGCCGTTTTGTGGGGGGACACTTCGGTGTTTCTCGTACCGATGTGACTCCCCCCGTTCCCCCATGACGGGGCTCACTTATTCTCGCCGTTCAGGCTCCCATCATGCTAGGGAAGTTATTATGGGAGGTGATGATGTTGAGCCTGTGAGTGTCTCTTCGCCACCAGAGGTAACGCAACCCGAGACTACACTCTTAGTCCCCTCTCATTTACCTCCTCCACCCGAGGTTTCTCTTCCCATTATTTTAGTTGAAGAAAGTGAGCACGAGGTATGATTTCCTCTATAGTTCATTTGTTATAGCATATTTTCGGTCCCACCCCTTTTATTTATTTATCTTGCTAACCTCGAGATGTCTTTGGGTGCCCCAGGTTGAAATATCCTCGTTGTTAGCTAACATTCTTCTTCCAAGGATGTTAATGAGACCTCTGACCGCCCTTCCCCTTTTCAGTTCCATAACCGAGGTAAGTAACATTTAGAGTAACACTTAGAGGTAAGTAACACTTCATTTTTGTACTTATTCCTCTTTTGTAACACTTTCCCTTATGTCACCGTTTTCTCCCGATCTTGTACCACCTACTTGTCTTGGTGGTCTTCATGCGCACAAGGCCAAGGTTGGTGCTTCTTCCTAGCATAGTGGCTCTTCTGCACCCCTCCCTGTTGGGGCTTGATTTGGGAGTCCATTATCTTCTCCCGATGAACCCCCCTTCATATCGAATTTCCCACGTTCCAATATTCACGTGATGAGTCATAGACTTCAAGGCATAGCGATCGTTGTTGCTGAAATTGCCAGTACTCCTACTGTAAGCGCTAACCAATCCCTTCTTAACCAATTTTTGGGTTTTCTGAGGGAGCTGGGGCGTGATGGTTTCCGTTTTGACTCGCTCATAACATATTTGAAGACCTTAAAGAGCTAGCAACTGATTGGCCAGAGGGAATTGTTACGAAAGCATCAGGAGGACCAGCGAGCTGAGGAAGCTATGTTGGTCGCATTAGCGCCCCTTTTGGAAGTAGTGGATCAAGAGGTAAAGCATGCCGAAAAAGCCTTGTTTTTGGTCAAACAGAAACGCGAGAGGCTCCTCATCGAACGTACACAAGTGCAAACGAGGCTGGAGGTTTCTATTAACGCCCAATGGTCTTTCACAGCAGCATCTTCGAGCCTTCCTGGAGATTTTTTCTCTTCCTCGGATTTATCATTTCTTTTAGGCTAATTGCTTCTTGTATACATATCCTCCATCTTCTTCTACCTATGTAATTCTTGGGCGATAGCTCCCAATTTTTTTGTAATACTCCATTGTTTATAAATGAAGAATGTATATTTTCTAATTCTTCCATTTGTTGTGACTGCTTTTGTATGTTATAAATTCCTACATTTCTACAATTCTTTCGTTGTGTTCAAATCGTAACTAAAACTTGTATATTCATAACAATAGCCAGTTATAACCGTGGTTCACACCTGATTGTTTACACATGATAAACCTTCAGCTATTTATTGTTAATCTTAAATGGCCTATCTTCCTCTAATTTTGAAATTAAATAATAACATGAATCATGAGCTTCCTTTACAACGAATGGTCCCTCCCAGTTGACTTCAAACTAAGGTAGCGGGAGCCCCCTGATGTGCTTCATTACTGCTTTCAAGATGAGGTCTCCCTTCACGAACTTCCTTGGTCTTACCATGTTATCGTATGCCCTAGAGAGTTGTGTCGTATACATTTGAAAGTTTTTCATTGAATTATCTCTGTATTCATCCAACGCTTCCAACTTTACATGTCTATTTTGAGGGACCATGATACTTTATAAGGCATATCGAGCAGAAGGAACTTCCAAATCTACTGGAAGGAGGGACTCAGCCTCATAGACGAGAGAGAATGGGGTGTATCCTATTGGTTTTCACTTGGTTGTTCGATAGGCCCGCAATACATCTAGTATCTTGTCATCCCATGATCCTGGAAAGTCCTCCATCATCTTGCCCAGGATATTGACTAAGGTTTTTTTAGTCGCTTCGGCTTGACCATTTCCCTTTGGGTATTCCACTATTGAGGTGTGATGAATAATGGAGTACTTGTCTGTGAGCATTGTTACTTCGGTATTGATGAAGGTAGTCCCGTTATCTAAAAGAATAACCTTTGGGATCCCAAAATGGCAAATGATGTATTCTCTGATGAAGTTGCTTACCACCCTGGCCGTTGCTCTTATGAGTGGTATCGCTTCGGCCCATTTTGTAAAACACTCTGTTGCGACAAGTATCCATATCATGCCTCTCGAAGAAGGATGTATGGCCCCGACTAGGTCGAATGCCCAAGTACGAAATGGATAGGGTGTTGACAAAGAGTGTAAGTCTACCGATGGGGCATGGATCATATTCCCATGAAGTTGGCAAGCTTTACATTTTCGGACGAATTCAGCCGAGTCTTTCTCCATTATTAGCCAATAATACCTCAACGTCATCAGCTGACCATACAACTTGTCTTCTCCTATGTGGGATGGATCGTGCGCTTATTTGAGGACCTCAGCTGCTTCTTCCTTTGTGATGCAATGCAATGGCCTGTTTAAGTACCCCCTTCGATAAAGCTGCCCCTCCTGAACATAGAACCTTGGGGCCCTTCGTCTTAGGCCCATCGCATCCTTTTTCTCTGTTGGGACAACTCCATCCTGAATGAAGTCGAGATAGGGCTGCCTCCAGTCCATTTGAGTTTCAGTGAAATGGCACCCAGCTTTCTCGAAGAATAGCTCGCACTTGCCGCACTTCCGTTACAGCTCTGCCACATCTCACTTCATTCTAGTCCAGAAATATCCCTCTCTTTGAATTCTCCTATATAGAGGTATATCAGTTATTTCGTAGTGCTCCTCATGTATTTTCTTAAACCTTCGGTCTGCTTCCTCTGGGATGATACATCTTGATAACCATTCCCTAGTATTTATGTAGTAAAGATCTCCCTAGTTTGTAAAGTATTGGGCTAACTCTCTTAGTCCCATAGCTCCTTCACCAGACTCCAGTTTCTTCCTAATCTCTCCCCTCCATTCCATGTCCTCCTCCATCGGTAGTATTGACTGTACCTCCGAAGGAGCTATCCTTCGTTGGATCACAACGATAGTCTTATCCTTCCTCATGACCATTTTTTGGGTGATAGTGGCATAGGCGTCTGGATGGAGGTTCATCGTTCTGGGATGTCTTCTCATATTTGTCCGATGGAACTAATTGAGAAGCCTCTGAATGATTGTTCTGTATGGCGCCAGGGTCATGTGCTTCAATGCATACTCTCTGTTTACTTACATAATCACTAAGTTCGAGTCACCCTGAATGCAGAGTGAATGAATTCCCCTTCGAAGAGCCTCCAGTAGCCCCAGTACTAACGCCTCGTACTCTTCTTCATTAATGGAACGAGGGAAATCTAACTTGTAGGAAAGGCAAATCTCCTCCATCCCTTTTGAAAGAATGACCCCTGCTCCCCCCTTCTTTTCTGCCGAAGATCCATCGAACTGCATCGTCCATTCCTCATCAGTTATATCCAGATAATTAGCCTGAAAGTCATCTCTTGGGATCTCTTCTTTAGGAGGTTCAAATGTTCATGATGGAAAAATTTCCAATAGATCAGCGTACGCCTGGATCTTGATCGCACGAGGAACCACACATTTTAAGTCATATTCTGAGAGGATGAGGAACCATCTGGCTGCCCTGCCATTCAATATAGTCCTTGCCAAAAAGTACTTAATATGATCACATCTAGTTATAATATGAATTGTAAAAGATAGCATATAATGTCTAAGTCTTTGTGCTACAAAGACTAAGGCCAAACAATGCCTTTCTAAGATACTATATCTAATTTCTGGCCCATGTATGATTCTACTGAGGTAGTAAATCGGTGATTCTTGCCCGTCCACTTCTTGTGCTAGCAGAGCTCCAACGGACCTCGTGGTAGACATAAGGTATAGCTGCAACGGTACTCCTTCCTGGGGGGGAACCATGATTTGTGGTGAAACGAGAAGTTTCTTCAGCCCAAAAAGAGACTCCTGGTGAACCTCTTCCCACTTGAATTTCATGTTCTTTCGCAATAGCTGCATTAGTGGGTGTGTTATTTTGGCCAATCCAGGCATAAATCTCCTAAGGTAGGAGACCTTACTGAGAAAACTCTTCAGCTCCTTCGCCCTTTTTGGACATGGCATCTCCAAGATCGCCCGCTGTTTATCCTGGTCCATCTGCACCCCTTGTCGATCAACTACGAAGCCTAGAAACTTCCCACTCATCACTCCGAAGACACATTTTAATGGGTTTATCCTCAATTTATACCTCCTTCACCGAACAAACACCTTCCTTAAATCATTCAGATGGGACTCCTCCTTCTTCGATGTGATGACCAAGTCGTCCATGTAGAACTCTACAAATTTGTGAAAGAAGTCATGAAAAATGTCCATCATTGTCCTATGGTAAGTAGCCCTAGCATTCTTGAGTCCAAACGTCATTACTTTGTACATGAAGTTTCCTAACGGAGTTCTTAAGGCCATTTTCTCTGCGTCTGTAGGGTCCATCTTGATCTGGTTGTACCCTATGTAACCATCCATGAAGCTATACATGTCATGACCAACCGTGGCATCTATTAAGCTGTCGATGGAGGGTAAGGGAAACTTATCCTTAGGGCAAGCCCTATTCAAATCTCTGAAGTTCACACAGATCTTTATTTGGTTTTTGTCTTTCTTCCCCACTGGCACAATACTAGATAGCCAAAATGGATGTTGTATCAACTTGATGAATCCTGCTGCCAACAAACATTTTACCTCTTCCTTAATCTTTAAGTCTAGTTCAGGTTTGTAAGTCTTCATTGCTTGCTTCACCGAAATAGCCGAAGGCATCACGTTCAGTTTGTGGCAGCTCCCTTCCTCATCCAGCCCTTTCATTTTAGTGTACTTCTATGCAAAGATGCCTATGAATTCCCGAATTAGCTCAACTAAGGCTTCTCGCTTCTTCTTTTCGAGGTATTTTGAGATAAAGATAGGCCTTGGATCTTCCCATTCTCTTTCTAAGTTCAGCTGATCCAACTCTTGTGCCTGGGGCTTCGGTTGATCTGCCATGTAGTCTGGTTCTTCGGTGACATCTTCTACAAACTCCTGTATATTGGAGTTGTCTATCACCATACACTTCCCCTGTTTATCCACCAAGAAACACTCATACATCGATTCAACCTCATCCTTAGTCTCTTCGATCGTTCGTTCACACCATTATAAGAAGTACACCACTTTTCCCTCTTCAGTGACAATTTTCTTGTATTGCCTGCTGGTAGCTATTGCCACGGCCTTCCTTTTCTTCTCTCTGGAAGCCTCAGCGATCTTTTCCCCTGAGAAGCGACTCAACACGCTTTGTCGTTAGACCTCATGCTCCACCGGGTCTGTTCTAGGCCTCATCCTATCTTTGAGTTCCTTCGAGATATTTTGGGGTCGAGGGATCACCTGATGGGCTTCTTCGGTCCTCACCCCTTCGCTACTTGCACCCTCTTTACTTTGCTCATTCAGGGGTCCCATTCTCTCTCTAATCGAGGGAACCCATGCTCCCTCCATTCTCCTTGTTAGGACCCGCACATCCTCTTCCAGTTCTGTATAAAATGCCGCATCCACCAAGTGTGCTTCTTCGATAGTGAAAGGCCTCTTCGTAGCTGTATTGTTCACTTCTGTTCCTTTGATATTTGCCTTGGCTCATTGATGATAGGTTGAAGTAACTAACCCTTGGTTGTGCATCCACACTCTCCCTATTAGTAAATAATAGGAAGTTGCACTTTCTATTACCTGGAACTTGATGTGGGAACTCAGATTTCCCATCACAATCCCAACATTCACATACCCGGAGGACTTGGAAGATTGGTTGTCATACCCCGAAATTATCAAAGGCATGGGAACCAACCGTTCTTCCGGAATATTAGCCGCATGGAAGGAGGTTATCGACATAATATTAATGGAAGCACCACCATCCATAAGGGTCCTGTTATGAGGAAACCTTACATCTCTATCTGCATCATTGAAGGTTACTTCTGATAGAAACTTCTTCACCAGCCTGGCCATGGGTCCCCCCACCTAAGAGAGGGGACTGTGTTCCTTCTTGCAATGTCCAAAATCGCCTGAGTTATCTCCATTCTACTCTCCTTAAGGATCCCCACTTGATCGAAGAACCAAGTGAACTTTGGAGATTTTGAAACTGCACTATACTCTATGACCGGTTCTGTTTCCTCACCTTCAACGCTGTATATGTCTTCCACATCTTTAGCGCTTACTTCATCGTAGGCTAAAACTACGTTAGCCATTCCCATGTTGCAATGTTTGAGAGATTCTTCGAGTTCCTTCAGTTTCATCGTTAACCCTCCTCCTTCTCTTTCTACCTCCTCATCATAGGCCATCACCAGATTGGCCCTGTGTGCTGGAAGTGGGTTGTTGTTAATGTTCTGTGGGGGGATTTGTAATGTCCCCGCCTTCATATACTTGTCGATGATTCTTCGCAGCGTGAAGAAGCTCTCTGTTGGATGTTGGATCTTTCGATGAACCTGCCAGTATTTAGGATTCGCCCTCGTGGCAGCATCAGGTTCTTCTTGCTGGAACACCTTTTGGTTCATAAACCATTCCTCCTTGGACCATTGCATTATAACAGCTCACATCCTCTTCTATCGTACAAGGCAACGGTGGCGGGTCTTCTCTGTCTCTTCCAAACTTTCTCTTGCTGTCCTTCTTCGGCGCCTTGCCCCCATCCTCCCTCTCGACGTATCCTACCCGTAGGGGCTGGGACCTTCCCCCGCGGGTTGCATCGGATGACTGAACATCATGGGAGCCACCGCCGGGTTGGGTCGTATCACCAAAGAGATGTTTCTTGCGGATTTTAGGAATGCTGAAAAAGTTCCCTCGCGCGTCTCGTTGATAAGGTGGCAAATATACTCAGGAGTCCCTCAGCATAAATCTGCAATAACTTGGTTTCCTTGGCTTCTTCCCTTACATCGAGGAACCTTTCCCTGAACCTTCGAATATAGGCCACCACCTCTTCTCCCGGTCTCTGCTTATTCCTACCGAGTTGCATCAGGGTGAACTCATCTTTTGCCAAGAAGAACTTTTGGACAAATAATACATGCATCTCACCACACGTAGAAACGCTGTTGGGAGTCAAATGGGAGTACCAGGTGTATTCCTTGTCGGTTAAGGATTTGGAAAACTTTCTCAATCTAAGCTTCTTATCATTGCAATATGATCCTAAGTGGTCAACGAAATGCTTAATGTGCTCCTTCGGGTTCCCACCTTTTCCTGTGTATTTTTCAAAGACAGGGGGAATATAGTCTTTTGGGTAAGGCTCGTCATTGTATTCCTGAGGGTAAGGCATTCGAAATTCATCGTAGACCGAATCTACCTCACCCACAAATTGCGAGGAAGCCTTCATAGCTTCAGCATCTCCTTTTTCATGTCCTTTCTCATTTCTTCCATGGGCGACGGGGTAACCACCAATGGGGTTACAGGCAGAACACCTGTTAAAGCTGGAGCCATCGTTATTGATGGCGCTGCTGATACTTCGGAGGTTCCCACCGCCGGATTCACTATGGAGGGTATGGTTGTTGGGATCGTTCCAGCAATACCTACACCTGGTGGGGACATTAGAGCTACTCCGAGTGTTACGAAATCATTAGCCTCCAAACCTCCCAGCATAGTTGAAGCTATTGGAGTTTGCAAAAACTCGTAGAATTTTCTCATAAGGAGCAAAATATGTGCGAGTCCCAACCCCGCGCTCGTGGAAGGTTGTGCCACCCCTGGAACACGTGATGCCATTGTAACCGGAGGTACCTCTAGCCGAGGAGCCCCATACCTTAGGGCCGTTACTTCTCTCGTGGCATGTTCTTCATTGTGCTGGATATCATCAAAATTGAGTCTTCGAGTGGCATTATCTTGCGCCATGCTCCTTGCTTAGAAGAATGCCTCCCCATCAGAGTCGCCAAATGTAAGAGGGTAGTTTAGATCATAGATAGAGGCGTAACCCCTTAGTTGAGTATGGTAACGATAAGTTAATTAGCTCAAGGCCTTGGATTAATGAAATGGCATGCAAAGCAAAAACCAAATGAAGATAAACTCAGTTTAAACTCACAAGTCTCTCGTGTATAACTCATAAAGTAGAATTGAAACCTAGAAGTAACTTAGCTAGAGGGAGAGAGAAGTAAGCACCCTAGATCCACCTCGGTAGGCAGGTATAAACACACCAAGAAAACCCTCAAGAAATCTCTAACAAGTATTTAGAGCTTCGTAATAAATGACAATGGTGAGTGAATAAGACCTCTGGTTTGTAATAATTCTCTCTGATGTGTATTCTCTCTAGTAATAACTTTTGAACTCTCAAAAGATCATCCCCTCCTCAAAGATGGTTGGGGTCCTTAAATAGCCCCCCACACCACCCCCGAGGCAACTCAATTATTAAAGACTATGAAAGACATCCCTCATACTTTATGTCACAACATTAAATGCCTGATGCACTAGTTGTCTCCACGTCATAAACATTAAATTCCAAGACATGCCTTTTGCCTAACCACTGTGTCTCAGGGGGCTGTTGTCACAGGGGTGGCTCACCAACTGCCTGATAACCCCAAATACCTTGGTGGTTTACTCAAGTGCAGGTCTGACATTGCCTAGCTGGCTAGTGACATCACCTACAGTAGATGTGACATTAAGTAGAGGGTTGTTTAGTTCACAGCCCCACGCCCAATGGAACTCCAAGTTGCTTCGCCCGAGGTTCCACGGTCAGGGTGCTTCGGTGTTTTACCAGGTCTATCTAAGATGGTTGGGACGAGCCCCAATGGTGCCTCACTTCTCAATCCTCCAAACCAAGTCCCTCTAAAGTTCCCACGGTGAGGTCATTCGATAGAGCATGAAAGCTCTCCCAGGCCCTGCCAAGCCAGGTCTCTCACGAGTATTGTTTGACCTCACACAAACTCACTTATTATTATCGTTACATCATTACAACCGTTATAGCTTACAGTCAATAATAAGGAAAATACAATATCATTACTACAACCAGCTAAAATATAAGCTGTCGTGCCCAGCTGTCACGCCTGAGCTGCCTCAGTTGACTAATCTTAAACACTATTGCTAATTAGGGATTTTCCCCTAATATCAAGGTTACCTTCAAGCCCCCTCTACACAAAGGAAACTTAGCTTTCATCTGTCTGCATGACCCGATTGAGTTCGATGATAAAGGCCAAAGCTAGGTCTTAGCTTTATCCTTTAAGGAAAAAGGAAAAAGTTTTAGGCAAATGATGTCTGGAGTGAAAGCTTGATCACTAAACGTATCGCATGCCTCTTCAAACTCACGAATGTGGAGGTATGGTTTCTCCAAAACCAAATCGTGAAATAAGGGAAGGATTTTTATCATCCCATTATAAAAATGGAACTATCCCGCATTGTACGGAAGTTGAATGCATCCTGAAGTGACAGTTCGCTCGGGTATAAAAGCTCTCTCATGGGATGATACGGTATGTTTCCCTAACATGTACCATAACTAGCGTGCTCCGACACAAACTCTAATATCGTAATACACGCCCATAAAATTTATAAAGTCGACAACAATATACATTCCAAACTACCAAAATATGAAAAGTATATGTACCACATGTGTCTACATGCTAAACTAAGAATAGTAGAAAAAGGTCGATAAAAGTTGGCACGCAAGTCAGGGAAACCTACATTATAATGAATATAAGCAACGAGAGGGATCATTGACAACAATGAGGTCCATCCAAGCTATAGCACGCTTAGCCTCGATCTCGAAACATTTAATCTACAACGTTAATAGAAAGTTCAAATAGAATAAATGTATAACTAAACTTGGAATAAATC
Organism: Sambucus nigra; assembly: GCA_949130495.1. Classification (NCBI taxonomy): domain Eukaryota; kingdom Viridiplantae; phylum Streptophyta; class Magnoliopsida; order Dipsacales; family Adoxaceae; genus Sambucus; species Sambucus nigra. Next base: position 99,787,828 of record OX422224.1, read on the forward strand.
ATAACTATAAATATACCTCGAGCATTTTAGATGACTTTTACATTTATCCCACCTCTCAATATAGATATTACATGTATCTCAATTCCCAATCCCAAGTGAATACCATAATTAAGTTTTGCCCTTCACAATTTATTTAAACTAAAGGATACATAATGGTCGTTACGCTAAAAAAATCCAAGAGTATAAAAATTGATAAGACAGTCACAAAGTCTAAAATCATGAACTATAACGTAAACCATTAATATAGATTCTTACTAAATATGTTATATTTTCGAAGGCATAATCATATTTCCCCCGGGGATCACTCGTGTATACCAAGTATAGTCTTAGGTTATCCCAAACCTAAGGCCTTAAATATAAGGAATAGATGAATTGTTGTGTCTTCCTATCGCTCATATAGTTTACAACACCTAAGACTATATGATGAAATCTCCCCGTCAATCCAGCTCGGATGACGGTACCTAGACGTGTGACCCACGGGTTATATGACCAAGGCTTACTCATCTACTCATCGACGCTTCATTGCGATCCGCATCGTACGTAACCCCATAATGAAATCCCCCCTTCAGTACAATCTCCATGAGTATACACGCGATATGAATTTTACACATATTGAATAATGAAAGTCATTCTCATAACACATGAAGATCTAAATAAAATATAGGAATTATATACTTTTAGTATCATTACTAAGTTTAGTAATAATGAATTTACAACATATACAAACCTATGAACCACTATAATAGTATGTTATACAATAGTGAAATTAATCCAAAGGAAAACCTAAACTTGTTCCCAAACCCAAAAGGTCCAAACCATTATCTCGAAAGCCAAATTGTCTATTAACTATTCCCACCGGTCGATCGGTCATTGATCTACCAGTTGATCGCTCGCTTTAGATATGCCAAAAATTCCACTACAGACTTTGATGCAACTTAAAAGTGTCTCTAGTGCGTGGTTATATCGACTCAAGTGTAAATCGATCACTCAAGTAATAATCCAATAAACGGGTATCGAACACGAGGAATAGGATGACAAATGGTAACGACAGATAGAAAAGACGCTTAACCCTAGAACGACTCAGAAAAAGAATGGAAAAGGTGATGATTTTGGGATCGTCACTTGACCTATCAATTAATGCAATATGAATTAAATTAAAAACTAACTAAGCATGCAAAATGAAATAAATTAAACTTTTAACTATATGAGAGAAAATGGAGTTAAGGTACACTCCCTCGAACCATCGGTATACACATAAAACAAAAAATATTCAAAAAGACAATTCTTCATTCAAAGAGACATAAAATACTCTCTATGCATTTGACATATGAGGACTAAATGCTGCACAATATCAAATAAAAAATTATATATGATGACGATGAGAAGTTACCAACACACTAATTGCACCCTTAAACATTCTGATTACCTGGGGAAAACGAAATTAAAAGGCCTACAACTTTTTTTTAGATGAAGTTTAAACCTTTGGATGAGAATTATTTTTTATTAATTTTTAAATTCATATGTGTTACCTAGGTTGGGTTCATGTACCCCAACCTGCTAAAAATTTAGACTAGCATAGTGCAACTACTACTAAACATGAAATCCATGATGCATGAAATCATTCCTACATTAAAAGTGAAATCAAAATTGCAAAACTAAGAAAAGAATGAATCACAAACAAAAATATGAGATAAAATCAAAATACTAAAGAAATATTACTTGTATTAAAGGAAAAACTTGAATTCTATGCCAAAAGATGAAGAATTGTTGAACAAAATAATACCTAGGTTTCTTGCCTTCAAGACTCTCTCTAAACAATGTAAAAGCATTCTTACTAATGTATGGTGATACAACATTATATAACTCTAACATTTTTTTAAGTGTTTGAACCATGCACAACTCTAATTTGGGGAATAAAAAATAGAAATTTCGCCTAGCCGATCGTATCTTTTTTCCCTTCTTTAATGGGGTGAACCGGTCCAGATAATATAGTATGAAGAATCGACCATGACTTTTTTCTTTGGTTCTATTTTCACATTCCAGTAAGGGGGACTAGTTCGTTGCTGGTGCTATCGGTTTGGTTCGCTGGATTTTACTTCCTTCCTTTTCACCTAATTTCTTCTCAACTTTGAAGCTTCATAAATTTTCACCCAGGATTCAAAATTTGGATGCCATTTCTTCCTACATGCTTGTGGAGTCGAGGTCTTCAACTTTCCTTTAGATTCCATGTCCGAATTGTTGGTGTAAAATTACTATTTTGACCTTGGCTTTTCTTCTTTTCTTTCTTTCTTGATTTTGAGTTTTCTCTTTTTCTTCCCTTGTATGAAATACCTAAAAAATGTAAGTGAAAAACACGAAACTCAATGCACTACATAGAAAAGGTCATTAGCAATGATATGGGATAAATAAACTTACTTTACATAGCACAAGATGATAATAGACTCAAAATTAAGGGGATAAATATGAGGACTTTATGCCTAATCAGACTTCATCTACCCCAATTCAACAAAACACAACCCAAAACCCCATTAATGCCCCCAAAACCTCCATCTAGGATTCATATAACATCTAAAAAATATAAATAAGAATAAAACATGATTAAAACGTGGTTATAACATCAAAAATACCAATTTCAATTCGTGGTTTAATTACAAAACCTAGTTTTCCAACAAGTACACTTCAAATCCAATCTTAATCAATTTAAATTCTACTCTCCACGTATTAATACATATAAACAAGGGATTTATGAATGATTCACTCCAAAAGTCACTTTTGATACATAATCTAACAATAATAACTCACATTTATATAGAAATTATCCACATAAATACAAATTGACACTAATTTATTTTTAATTAGTCAAATTACGAATTTATTTAATTTAATTCATATAAATTGTACCTAAATCACAATTAGGGTTTAGAGTTACATAAATAGGAATAATCTAAATCAAGGTTAATCATACAAATATTCAAATTAAACTTGCGTCAAAATTTGATGAAAAAGAAGGGACGAAAATATTCTAGAATTCTCTCATCTTCTTTGAGTATTCCTCTCTCTATGTTGTAAGATCCCCAAATTATGTTTAATTGTTAAATGAACCCCTCCACCTAATGACTCATTAAACCTCTTAAAAACAAAATTCGACTTGGGCCTAGAATAAGCTCTTCAGTAACTTGCCCAAATTAACCCTTAACTATTCTTAAAATTCCCCAATACAATATACTAACCCAGTAGGACTAAAATACCATATTTTAAGTTAAGAACCCTGATTTTAAATGTTATCAAATACTACACCAAATCCTGCGAATGGTAACCATCTGGAGGTGACAAACCAAATTCGTGACCAGTTGGTCATGGCCTAAAGACGTGGGCAGTTATAACATTGGAGTGACCAATTATATGACCTTGTGTGGTCATGGATCCTCTTGAATGTGGTGACAACCCAAGTATGTGACCACTACAGGTCATGGGTCCTAATCATGACACATGCGTGACCATTACGGCACCAAATTTGTGCCAAATTTCCCTCTAAGTGTGGTCGCGGATGAGGTCATGGTCCAAGTTCATGACCACCAACTAAAATACACATTGAACTGGTATAGACTTGGGGCCATGACTATCCCAATTTATGAGTCAGGGCTTTGGGCTATGACCATCTTCTTGTTTCCAAACTGACGTGTTAAATTTTAAAGGGGTCACGGCATGTAGTCACGGCTCAGGGCCATAACCAGTATCTTTATACTGAAAACCCATATCAGTTTTCACTTTCACTCAAAAACTTTAAAACCCTTAAGCCCTTTTCCTCTCTTAGTTGATTTTGACTGCCTTTCCCTCTTAATCTTAAGTTTTTCACTCAATCTGTCTCTCAATCTCAAAGGTAACACTTAAACCCTAAAATTTTTTATTCGGGTATTTGTGCATTTGTATATGTGTGTGTATTTCTATGGGCGTGTGTGTATTTTTATGTGTATGTATGTATTTATATATGTATGAGTATATGTGTGTGTATGTGTGTATACATATGTGGATGTATGTGTGTATATGTGTATGTGTGTATTGTGTATATATGTGTGTATACTGTATATGTGTGTGTGTATTGTGTATATATGTGTGTATACTGTATATGTGTGTGTGTATTGTGTATATATGTGTGTATATTGTGTATGTGTGTGTGTATCGTGTACTGCGTGCGCGTAATAGAATTTAAAAAAAAATTAAAACTAGGTATATATAATTATTCGAGAAAAATTAATATAAATTCAAAAGCAGGTATACACACACATTGTATATATTGCGTGTGTGTATTTATCTATATGTGTATTGTGTGTGTATGTGTGTCTGTGTATAAGTGACAATTCTTTTAAAAACAATATATAAGTAGGTATATATAACTATTTGGTTTATTAGAATTTTATGCGTGTGATTTGATATCCTATTATTTTTAGGGATAATTGTTACCATAATATTTGTACGTACTATGTGTCTTTATACTGAGTGTTTCCATTTTGAAATATTAGCATCGTAATAAAGTAAACATAATCGTCTTCAATCTATCCACATAAGCATGGAACAAATCATACGGTTCAATTTTGTGTCTTATAAGATAAGTTGTTGTTTGGATTTCACATCAGTGAGATCCAACATGCATGGGATTCACGGCCCTCATACATAATAACTAATATATTAAAATTGCACTGGGTCAAAAGAAGGGTAGTGATTTTACGAAACCAAAATCAAATTAAACTGGCTAGTTAATGATTCATTAGCACCATGATTTATAGGAATCATATTCAAGCCCTCATTCATTTTTCTCATGAAAAATGAGTCATGATGATAATCAATAGCAACAAGAGTATGACAGGTTGAAATTGGACCGCACTAGCGCCTCTTTCATTAATGAGCCTTAATTAGAGGGTACTCCGATTTATTGGTATGGAAATAGGAAGATCGAACAATTTACTACCTTGTAAATCGTGGAGTTCATCTCCAACAAGAGTACTTATTCAATTGTAATTAGTTTTCCCTACTAGAATGGTGGGATGAAACTGTACAATATACATTTTACCTACATATTCCGGTAGAGCACTGACCATGCTTACGCTATTAGAGAAGGCAAAAAAAAAATTCACCCATTATCGATACAATTACGTATAAAGAGCAATGACAAAGACTGTGATGTCTCGCAACATATACACGTGTCACTCTATCTTGCCAATAAGATGAAGAGGATGATATTTCGAGTTCACGTCACTGACATATGTGCATTTATTATATATATTCTTCTTCATAATTGTCCACATGCAAAAATCCATAGGTTTTTAAAAACAAATCCCGACTGGATGAAGATCAGACACATTGAACTTTTATTAAAGTCTTACCATGAAATTGTAGATTATAATATATGGTCAAAAAAACTATTTTGTTAGTTATAATTTCATATTGAACTTTGAAATTATGCATCTATTATAGATATGCATTAAACTTTTATTATTTTTATAGATAATGTCAGGAGGTAATGGATATTATGTTCTAATCGACGAGTTGACACCACCCCAAAGAGAATTCTCATCACCAATTGGTGATCAATACTCAACTCCACCAATGGTTCACTCCACTACTCTGAGTTACAGCAGGTAAGGTACTCCCACTAATCCAACAAACATGCCCAATGCTCCTGAAACTACCGACTCAGTTGAGAAGAAGCCCACTGGGTTCTCTCTATTGAGAAAAAACACCACAAGGGATAATTATCGCGTTCAAGAGTTTAAAGCCTGGTGTTTGTCCTTGGAAAAAATTAATGTGGGAGTTGGAGGATCTAACAATTATGACCTCATAGATCAAGATGTTAAAGATGACATCTACAAGAAAATGAACAAGTGATTTGCATTTTTCGCAAACTCAAAAAATAAGGTTTTTTATCAGGTTGCCAAACAACTCCGAACATATCAAAAAAACCTTAGGTAGAAGCATTTCCCTGAGGGAGAATCGAGATTTGACATTTTTCCTCTCAAAGAAAAAGTACCTTCGAGTGTTGAGATGCCTTCAGTCAATGGAATGTTTTTTTGGAAAATGAGGAGAAGGACTCGAAAATGCTGCAAATGGAGAAAAACAAGCAGAATACGGCTAAAAAAATTAATGTCCACTGCCTTGGCTCAAAATATTATGAATATTTTAAGAATGGGTGGTTGAGCAAGACAAAAGGCAGCATAGATTAAGGAAATATACAAAATCGGGCCAACTTGTACGTGCATGCAAGATCGGGCAAAGATAATAAATCCCCTCCTCATTTGTCTAAGACTATAGAATCAATAGAGTCTATGAGTAGTCATTCAGCTTTAAACCGTTTCAACGACCTTGATAATGATGTCCTCGCACAGATCTTCGGAAAGGATAAAAGGGGGAGGACGAGAGTTTTGGGGTCGTATATGTCAACAAAAATTCAAACACACTGCACCTCTCATGGATGAGATTTCTTGTGTTAATAAGTGTTTCTCATCCAATGTTGAACGTCATTATAGGACCGAATGGGATGTAATAGGGTTTCAAAATGAATTGAGAGGCGTGAATGAGAAACTTACACCAATTGTGTCCCTTTTAACCGGTCGTATGCCCCTACAGCCCCCAATGCATCTTGGTTTCCTTTAACTCCTCAAAATTTCCCTCCTTCCCCATTCCCCTCATAGATGTCGATTCCTTCTTCATCATTCCCCTTCTCAGCGCCTCATCATGTCACAGGTCTTGGATCATCGTCAATAATCTATGGTGACTTTTGTGAGAAATACTATATGAAGGACTTGAGATGTAAAAATATCGTTGGGGAGTTCACGCTCATCTCCATTCAAGTAAGAACTTTTCTACATAGTCAACCTTTGTAGGAGGTGAGTGTCAGATCATGGTTATCAAAATATATGGTAGTTTCTAAGATGTGCCTGCGCACAATAACAGTGGAGAAGGTAATGGGTTGAAAAATTATTTGAACTCTTTTATCATTTGTCCACTTTAACGTTTGATGAAGATGTAGTAATACTATTTTTATGTTGTAATTATATCACTAGAAAAATTTATATAATTTGAGTTTAAGTGCTTGTGTAGTATCGTGATTGGCGCATTCTTTTATTTAAGTTATTATATAGTTTTATTGATTGGCGCGTTGTTGACACTATATTAGTGCTTTAGATTGATTTACAAATAATATTCCCTCCATTTGAAGATTATCCTCTTAACACAGTTACGCAAAATGATATTTATGCAACATGATATTTATTTTATCATGTTAACATTGGACAACAATTTGAAAATTATTAAATGGATTTTCCACAATACAAAGAGTGCATGGGGGAGACTGGTCTAATAACCAATAGTTATGTTAAAGGCGTTCATGAATTTATTAACTACGCTTTTAAGAACTTTAAAAATGAGAAGATTTTGCGTCTATGCACCCATTGTATGAAAGAAAAATATAAATCTTGAGAAGATGTTGAGTTACATTTAATAAATTGGGGAATTTGTCAAGATTATAATAAATGGACATACCATGGTGAAAAATATGTACCTTATGTTTTTGAAAAATTACCAATAACAATGAACACCAACGAGTGGAAGTGGTAAATGATTCACCAACACATCGTCCATTGACCGACCTATTTGACGATGCTTACGGAGTCCACCACGACCAAAATCTCCAACCTATGATACAAATAATGCACACAATGAACAATTTGATACTATACTACCAGGAGAACGGGAATATATACGGTTCAAAGATGATGCGGTTAGACCGTTGTATGAAGATTGAGATGAATATCACTCGATATTATATGTAGTGATTGGTTTGCATAATTTGCTGAGTCATTTTGGTTTTTCTGGGAACAACTTAACCAGAATTCTTATGTGGGTTAAATAAATTCTCCCAAAAGAGAATACGTTACCAGACAATTATCCTACCATGAAGAAGAGCTTGAAGGGTTTGGGATTGAAAGACAAATCTATTCATTCATGCAACTATGATTGCATATTGTACCTCAATGAGCACGAAGAGAAGGATGGATGTCCACTATGTGGTGATCTTAGATATGTCGCAAAGATGCAAAATATCAAAAGTTATCGCAAGACCCACAAATGTTTCAAATTATTTTCCACTTAGGCCATGGTTAAAATGGTTTTTTATTGTATCATGGATAGCTAAGTCCATGACATGGCATACTCGATGCGAGGTGGGTGGGAATATGATGCATCATCCAGTTGATTCACTCATCTGGAAAATTTCAAATGCATGACACCATGAATTTGCAAAGGAAATGCGCAACGTTCATCTTGCAATATCAATCAATGGGTTTAACCCTTTCAATAATTTAAGTACTAGTGAGAGTTATTGGCCAGTTCTCATGGCGCCTTTAAGTCTCCCTCTGACACTGTTAATGAGAAAGGAGTTCACATTATTATTTTTGTTAATACCCAGGTTAAAGCCTCCAAGCTATGATCTTGATCTATTATTAGCCTCATTATTAAAAAAACTTAAAGAGTTGTGGGATAAAGGCATGGCGGCATTCGACTCTCACAAGGGTGAAGAGTTCACACTTAAAGCAATGGTGATGTGGGCCATCCACGACCTTCATGATTATGGGACCTTGTTCGGTAATAATGTTCATCGTTATTACGGATGTCCCATATGCGGGGAGGAAATTGAATCCAATTGCCTACAACATAGTAGTAAGATGAGTTACATGGGTCATCACAGATTTCTGTCGACCAGTCAACCTTTTAGTAATTACAAGTCTAGCTTTTATCCTGTTGGTCACGAGCGTCGGATGCCAACGGCTTTTTGGTAAGTAAATCGAGGAGAAGGTGGCAGCTGGAACTATGGGGAATAAGTACGTAGGCAAATACCCCAAGTTTGTAAACCTCAAGAAAAAAGCTAGGGGGATCCTAATGACCCTAGTGAAACAAATCCATGGTCCAAGCGACTAGTATTTTTTTATTTGCCGTATTAGACATATCATCATGTTAGGCATGTAATTGATGTGATGCACATAGGGAAGAACATTGCAGAACATCTGATAGGAACATGTCTGGGTGGATCTCATTCTAGAGATGGAGATCAGGCCCATCGAGATCTACAAGATATGAAAATAAGGATCAAACTCGATTAAAAAAAGATATTACAACCAAAATAATTTCTACCCCTCCGACTGCTTTTACTTTGACTACTAGTGAGAAGAAGATCATCTTAGACACGTTGTTCAACTAGAAGACTCCAACGGGTTATTCTTCTAATTTACGTAGGGTAGTAATCTATTAAGAAAATGACTTAAAATAGTGCAAGTCATGTAATCATCCAATTAATCCCTTTGTTATTTCGGCATTGCTTCTCTGAACACAAATATCTCCATTGGGAAATTATGCAAATCAATTTATGTTTTACCCAAATTTTTGCAAAAAAAAGGCACACTAAAGCTGCAAAATCAACTTTAGCCGCGGCCATTTCTATATTAGAGAAATATTTTCAAACTGTTAGACTCAGGCTTAAAAATATGCCGTCGAAGGGAGAAAATAAAAAATAGCCATAAAATTGCCCCGTACGAGGCCCGAACACCTCGCATGGGACCAATGCAACCCGCGGGAACTAACCGCATACGACAAAAATTTGCAAATTGTTAGACATAGGCTAAAAAGCATGCCGTCAAAGAGTAAAAATGTAAAAAAACCTAAAACGGCCCCATTAGAGGCACGGACACCTCGTACGGGACCACTGTAACGTGGAGCAACTGACTGCGTAGTCACTTAAGGGTCCAATGTAACCCAAGGGTCACTCGCAATTACTGACCAATTAGATTTTCGGTTCGAGAAAAAATGCTAAATATTTTATTATTATTATTATTAAAAATAGTCACGGATTTTGGACCGTTACTATTTTTTATTTTGAAATAACAATGCTCACTTATTTAGATCGTGTCCATTTATTTTTAAAATAAAAAATGGTCACGGCCCAAATGGTTGGGTCACGGATTTGGACCATGACCAAGATGGGCACGGTGTAAATCCGTCACTAATTTTTATAAATTTTTATTAAAAAAATAAATGGTCACGACCCAAGTCCTTGGCCATGTTTTGTGGGAAGGAAAGGTTGGATTACGAATTGGGGTCGTGGACATCCTAGGCCGTGATAAAGGATCATGGCCAGGGACTTGGGCTGTGACCATCAAAGATGGTCATGCCCAAAATGGTCACGGACCAAATTCTTGACCCACCTCCAATGGTCACGGCCCATGTTCGTGACCATTCGCAGGATTTGGTGTAGTGAAAAATCAGAAATCATTAACCTTATAAATCAAAATTAATAAATGTCTTATTATCTAATTTAATTTAAACAATCCTAAAAATTATAATTAATTGTTTTGGATGTGACATGACATTATAGTTGACTACTTCATAGTCGTTGGAACTCGACACCGAAAGGAATCCCTCAATATTAGGCCCCAGACCTATCCATAGTCTCCCATAATATGCAATTACGTTCAAATTATTTAATAATATTTTACCGTGTCTTGATTTCTAATTTTATTTGTATCACCTATATGTATATCTACATATCTAGGGATGTCACCGACACGAGCACACAATTTATATATTATTTTACTATATAGAAATACGGGGTATTACAACAACTCTGTTGTTTCCTATTTATTTTTTAATTCTTTGTTTTATATATATATATATATATATATGTGTGTGTGTGTGTGTGTGTGTGTGTGTGTGTGTTAGTACAAGAAATTTCACAATAGAGATCGACGAAAAAATCACAAAGATCAGAATGCAGAACTACACACACAACAACGATATGCGTGGTTCGACAACTTGCCTACGTTCACGGAGAGGTTATTGTTTTCTTATAATGTCTCTCAATTCTCGGGATTACATCCCTTTAGCCCAGGTTAGGGTTTACAATTTATAGGTATGTAAAAGTAAGGGATTGAATTGTACACGGAACTCAATTAACACGTGGACAATTCATTGTGTACCTGAATATCTCTTCCGTGATTATTGGTGATGATACCAGAATTGGTATTACCAAGTCAAAGTGATAATGAGCTCACACAAGTACAATAATGGCAAAAAATAAGCAATATAACAGTAAAAATAAATGAGGCAAAGAGTAGGTAAACACCACAATTAATTGGTTAAGCCTATTGGAGGCCTACATCCACCAAGCAAGTGTGTGCAATCCACTAATATAGGATCTAATGGACTTAAGGTACACGCACTCAAGATTTCTCTCTCTAACAACGAGATTGATAGAGTTTCAGCAGAGTTTTCAATATGATCCCCTTAGTGTGTAGAAGATGAAATGTACTTATAGTGCCTTGGGGGTGTAATCTACCCCCAAGCATGTAATCATCATGTGCATGAGGAGGCTCCCAGTAGCTGGTCGACACCTTTCCTTCACATTTAACTAATTGTGATACAATATTGCCTCATGTGAATGGATAATCTTGTTGTAACAGACTTGTCCACGTGGGACTTGATACCTTAGGACCTTGTACTACTCGTACTATAAGTGTCATTTGGAGAGGTCTCAGTCGGGCTGAGTACGAGGTTGATGATGTACTATAGGACTTCACATTGGCAAGTGAAAAGTGTGGTCTCACCCAATGGCTTTAGGCCGAGACATGCTATAAAAGTCATTTCCAGGTGTCGGTTGGACTAGAGGATGAGAGATGTCCCCACTGATGAAGTTCTTCCCTAAAGTCTCGGCTCATTGGATGGACAAAGTTGTGGATGACGAGGTTGAACCTAATCTGGATAAGTCATGGTACAACCCCGGTAGGGTCCCTTGGGAACTCTACTGTGGATGCTAATGACCTTCGTACTAGGACGAGGTTACACTTAGTCATATCAATCACCCCTTGCCCTCAACCATCTATGGAAAGAGGTGGCTAGGGAATACGAGTCGGTATATTCTTTTGATGAGATGTTGAGAGTGACACGTGTTTCAATTTTGATTGGATAGCATCTGCCCTAGGTCAATTTGACGACTTGAGTGCTTAGGGCCTTGTGCCCTCAGTGATGGGCTTTGGAAATTGTGGTCAATCATTATTGGGTTTAAAAATAACCCAACCCAAATTCTATCCATTTTCTCAATACTCGGGCCATGTCTCTCCCTCTCTCTAAAACTTCCAACCTTTCAATAGCCATACCATTCTTCCCTTTTTAGGCGATCCTCAACCATTTTTTGGTTCTTTTCGATCGTCTTCACTCCCATGTAACCTCTTTTCTCATCTTTTGTGTTTCTTTTCACTACTTTAGGTAGATTATGTGTTGGTTGATTTTTTCGGCGAGTTTTTCTTCCTCTGGTGACCTCCCTTGGTGGCGTTAGCCCTTTTGAGTGCGGTTATTTTGTTGGTTTGGGCTATACTTAGGTTTTTTTTTACCTTTTTTGTAGTTTTATCTCGTAGGAACTTTCCCGGTGTAGCTCTAATCATCTTCTCAGGCAGCCTTAATTCATGTTCTTGGTTGTTTTTTAGTAGAACGATTAGTCTTCCAGCTTTTGATCTTTTGGTCAATAAAAGTCAACTTGCATCCTATTTGTCTCCTTTTTCTATTTTAAACATAAGTTGAGTCTCGTCCTGTTAATGTTAAAATGCTTATATTTGTTAGTTAAGGAATTCCCCAACCTCAGAGAGAAGTGTTTTGAAGAGATTAGGAGGGTAGAGGCAGAGGAAGCCGAGGATTTTCCTTTTTATCCCATTTATCCTCCCCCCTTAGTTGTCATTCACCCCCCAGCTACTGAGCCGAGTGACCCCATGTTTGAGATGTCTGCTTCTGTAGACGCTAATGTGTTTCTCTCTGAATCAACCGAGAATGTTAACTCGTATGAGGAAGCCATAGCTTACCCTGCACACCAAGCTAAAGGGTCAGAGGTGGACGAGGCTTCTTCTTTTATCTCATCTTCTTAGAGGGCCGAGACTTCCTATCAATCTGAATCTGTACAAATACTTGAGCCTAATGTCTCCATTCCCCCTCAGTAGATTCTATTCCTATCTCGACCATAACTAAAGCTGAGTTTCTCCAGAGATTACCAAGTGGTGACCCAAACAACCCTTAGGCCGAGACACCTGAAGATAGTGGTGAGGAGAGTGTACTTGACACCTCTATAGCTGAATCGTATCAGAGCACTGTCTATGAGGCCGACCTTTTGGTTTGGAGACACCTCTATGGAATAGGGACCTCTATTTCTATAAAGAAGTCTATTAAAGACAAAAGAGCCTTTCATGGCCAACATGGTGAGGTATGTGTCTATGAACAGATGTTCAAGGTCGGCTTTCGAATATCCATTCACCCAACCATCTGTGCCATCTTAGCTTATTTAAGACTATCCCCCTCTTAGCTTTATTCAAATTCTTGGAGGATTATTCTCGGCTTCATTTCCATCTAGAAAATTATCCACCAAACCGACCTTCCAGTTAACATTTTCATGGCCTCTTATACTCCCTCGTCTTCCAAGACTCAGCCTGGATGCTATCACCTCGTAGCTAGGAAGTCTCAGATAAACGTTCTACTAATCACTCGGACCTTAAATCACAACTGCAAGCCCCAATACTTTTTTATCTCTGGGGCTTGGGAATTTGGTCATAATCAGGTTTGTGGAACCTCGGAGCCTAAAACTCCTCTGAGATTGGCTAAAGTCTCTACATCGGCCAAACTTGATCCTTGATTGTACCCTGAGGCCTTTGAGAAGGATAATAAACTTCACGAGCAAGGTGAAAATGGTCGTCTTATTAAGTTTGAGCATCTAATAACCCCATATTATTTGGCTCAGATAGGTCTGGGGGTTGACCCCCTAGCCGAGCTGTGTAAGTGTTTTTTCTTACGAACTCTTATCTCATATCTTGTAGTTATTCATAGCTGACCTCATTCATTTTTTTCAAAATGCCCAGAAAACACACCAGACGACCTTTGGGAATGGTCATCCCGAACTTGAGTAAGGGTGTTGGAAAACATGATAAGAATGCCCTTAACCCCCTCTAGGAAATTTACCGTGGGTGACCCCAACTGAGCCGACTATTCTGGAAAAAAAGAGAAAAGGATGGGCCGAGGACACTACTACCCATCGTCCATTAAAGAAAGTTTGTTCTGATCAAGCAATCCTAATTTCTACAAACGAAGCTCTTTTGGCACATCTCTCTCAATTGAAGCTTGATGAAGAGATTATCATCGGTACCATCGAAATGGTTGTGGATTCTATCAGCTGCCTTATCTGGGAGGGTGACAAGAATTTACTCCAACCTATGGATATCTCTCTACTAACTGAATTCTCTATACATAGGGTTGTTTAGGTAATTGAGAGACCCGCTAAGTATAACCTCTAATCAATGAATTCCATCTCGTACTAAATTATATGTCTACCTTTTTTATTACAAAGTGTAGTCTCCCTCTATCGAATGGGGTATTGGATCAATAAGGGGATTCCTTTAATTCTGGAGGGAATGGATGCTGGAACCACTGAGAATAATATGAGGCACAAGGCTCGGAACACAAAGTCATCCCTGAAGAAGTTAATGGACGAGGTTACAAATCTCAAAGCTGAGCATTCCAACACCCTGAGGACAATGGCTGAGAGTAAGCAGGCCGAGATTGATGTTGTGGTTAAAGCTTCCTTGGATGAGGCTAAAGCTTAAGCCATAGTTGAGTTCAAGGAGTCTAATAAGATTGGAGGCTATGCTTTCGAATATCATGAGAGAGGCATTAAGACGGCATGATGATGGGCTGCCCCCAAACATGTTAAGGTTGGAGACCTATCTCCTAATGACTTTGTGGGTCTTGACTTCAGTGATCCCCATCTCGAGAGTACTCTAGCCTACGTTGAAAATCCTGCTGACCCAATGGATACCAACCCTATTGAGCTCATAGAGAACAATGACACTATAGCTAAGACTGGTGTAAATGATGATGGGGCTAAGACTACCAATGTTGAGGCCGAGATCACCCATATTGATGGGTCGACTCAGCCAATTGTTGGAGCTTAATCTTTTGTTGTTTGTTTCTTTTGTTAGGACGACCCTTCATGGCCCTGTACTCTATTTTTTTCAACCCTTTTTATATTAAACTCATCTATAACCTCATTATTATTAATGAAACTCTTTGTTCTCGTCTTCTTCTTGTGTTATGTAAACATTTTTTCTCTAACATTTTATTAGTAGCTTAATTTGAATCATATTTGCTCATCTCGTTGTTTTGAGAGTGTACGGATGAGTGTCATTCCGTCCAGCACTATTGTCTCGACCGAGAGAGAATTTCCACCAAGTTAATGATGTTTAATAAATGAACCATAACTAAGTGATTTTTAAATTTGAATCCACTAAATTAAGGTATTATATTATAAGTTCCCACTCGTAATTTTGAGAGTGTATGGATGAGTGTCGTCTCGTCCATGCACTGTCGTCTCGGTCGAGAGAGAATTTCCACCAAGTTAATGATGTTTACTAAATGAACCACAATTAAGTGATTTTTAAATTTGAATCCACCAAATTATGGTGTTCTATCATAAGTCCCCTCTCATCATTTTGAGAGTGTTTTAATGAGTGTCGTCTCGTCCATGCACTGTCATCTCTGTCGAGAGAGAATTTTCATCAAGTTAATAATGTTTAATAAATGAACCACAACTAAGTGATTTTAAAATTTGAATCCACCAAATTATGATGTTGTATCATAAGTCCCATCTTATTGTTTTGAGAGTGTACGGATTAGTTACGTCTCGTCGATGCACTGTCGCCTCGACCGAGAGAGAATTTTCACCAAATTAATGATGTTTAAAAATAAACCCCTCTCGATGTTATTGTCAGTCCATGGACGAGGTTAACCTCGTTTGGATTGTTGTTTCACTCAGAGAAACTTGAGGCTACTTCACCACGAATGATGTTTTATAGCTTTAGATTGATTGATACAAGCAAGCAACAGATAGTCAAACAAATAGACAAAGTATGACAGAACGCTTAAATTTTTAATTGAATTTCGTCCATATTCCATTCATCATCTGAATTTCATATACATGTACTATAATGGATTTGAAAAGAAACAACCAAAATTGAAATCCTACTGGTAATATTTTTTAAGATGGCCAGTGTTCCACAGGTTGGAGAATTTCCAGATTTTCCAAATTGATACATCTCTGGAACCACATCTTCAACCATTCTATATAGACCATTCCAGTTCGGATGAAGATTGTTTGGCTTCTGCCATGTCTTCTTCAACACTGGGTCTCCTACCTTCAGTGAGCGATCTTTTACCCTTTTATTATAGAACTCCATTGTCCTTTGCTAGTAGGTAGCTTGCCTAACCTCAATATATTCTTTCCTTTTTTCCACAAGGTCCAAATCAAGTCTTTGTTCCATAATGTTCTCTTCTAGGTCGTACGTCTGAACCTGTGGGTTGGGAGACCTACTTCTATTGGTATCACTACCTCTAATACATAAGCCAACATAAATGGATTTTCCCCTATTGAAGTCCTCTCAGTTGTTAAGTAAGCCCATAGGACAGCATACACCTCTTCAATCCATCTCCCATCAGCGTCCTCTAACCTTTTCATGATCACATCAAGGATCATTATGTTCATTACTTTTGTCTTCCTATTGGCATGGGGTCAGTTAGGAGTGGACAAGAACTACTTGATGCCGGCTCGCTCACAATATTTCTCTAGGGAGACATTCCTCAACTGTGTTCCATTATAAGAAATCAGGTTATTAGGTAGGATATACCTACAGAATATATTTCTCTAGATGAATTAGAAGACCTTCTTCTCTGTAATTGTAATTATCGGCTCGGCCTCTGCCCCCTTTGAAAAATAATCAATCACCTCAATCAAATAAAGATAATTTTTCACGGCTCATTGAAGTGGTCCTACTAGATAAATCCCCCGAATCGGAAATGGACGGGGAGAAGTAATGGAAGTAAGAGGCTGATGAGGTTAATGGGGTTGATGGGGTATGGTGGAAAACCTCTGGCATTTATTGCACTTCTTAACATACGCAATTGAATCTTTGGCTAACATCGGCCACCAGTAACCCTGAGTTATGATCCTCTTAGACAATGACCTCCCTCCAATGTGACTAGAGCAGGATCTCCATGCATGTCCTTTAAAATATACTCTACCTCAGATTGATGGACACATCTAAGTAGAGGAAATAGGAACCCTTTCTTGAATAAGATGTCCCCTATGAGGGATAACTTGGCAACTTTATACCTCAGCTTTTTCCACTCGGCTCTAGACTCAGGTAGCTCCTCATGTCTGATGTAGCAGATGATAGGATCCATTAAGGAGGCTCCCACACTCACGTTGAATCAAAATCCCACAGTATTATATTCTCCTTCAATCGTCGATCGATGGAGAATCTTTATCGGGACCATTATTCTAATTTCAGTTCTTGTGGCTGAGGCTAACCTTACCAGAGCATCGGCTCGGCCATTGTATAGTCGGAATATCCTCTTCAACTTTACTTCACTAAAATGCTTCAATGATGTCTTCACCCTTCCCAAGTACTTGGCCATTCTAGTGTCCTTTGCCTCATATAGCCCTAAATTTTGGTTAACTACCAACCTGGAATCATTATGAACAAGGAGTTGGACAACATTCAGTGCCTGAGCTAGGCCTGTATATGGATTAGATTCAGACCGAATCGGGAAAATCCAAACCCATATCTATTTATGTTAAACGGATTCGAATTCGATATGTTTATTAATTGGTTCGATTCAAGCAAATCCAAATTCATATCTATTTATGTCAAACGGATATGGATCCTATTCGATTATTCGTTAGTGTTAAACTTGATTTGCAACAGTTTTATTTTTAACTCTTATTTCATAAATTTATTTTGCAAATGTTCCAAAAAACAAATAATGAAATAAAGAACTATTATGATAAATATTTAAAATATTATTAAATACAATATATATTAATTAAACATATATTATATTTGATATATATATATATATATAATAAAAATATTAATCGTATTTGATTATTAACGGATCAGGGTATATGAATCCAAATCCGCTCCATTTAATAAACGGGTAACCGGATTTTAGGCATGATCCATATCCGCTTAAATGGATCGGATTTAAATTTAAATTTAGATAAAATCCGATGCATTAATAGGCCTAGCTCAAGCAGGGGAAAGACCTACTAGGAGGCCTCATACTCTGATTTATTATTGGAGGCTTTGAAGCTGAACCTCAGTGCATATTCAATATCGGTCCCGTCTCGGGCCGACATATGAAGATCCATCAACGAAGAGGCTCCACACAGTACCATTATCAAAAAATTTGCCCTCTTCTAGGGATCCATTCTTGAAGAGATATCGATCCTCTTCATTCTCAGATGCCTTGCTTCTCGTTGAACACATCTTGACCTCGGTCAGGGGAGGACACACGCTTATCCCTTTCTCACATGTTATAGCTTCAACAACTTCTATATGAACGTAATCCTAAATGAACTCGGCTATAAAGTCATCTAGGGCCTGCCCCTTAATGCCCATTCCTAGCTGGTAGATGATATCCAATTCCCCCAACTCAATTGCCCAAGCCATCGATCTTCCTGACTTCTCAGGATTGTGAATGACTTGTCTGAAGGGTGAGTTTATGAGGACCACCATGCTAAGTGCCTAAAATAGGGCTTCATCATCCTTGAGGCATGGATCAAATCATAGGATATATTTTCCATTTTGGGGTACCTCTGATCGTCCCCCTAGAGGGTTTTACTATTAAAGTACACTCATTTTTAAACTCCATACTCTTCTCTTGCAATAACGACATTAATGTCGTATTCTGATACTGTTAATTTAAGATATAGTCTCTCTTCTTGGACTGGTCTAAACTGTAAAAGTGGAGAGCTGAGACATGACATCAAATCTTGGAAGGCCTTATCTCACTCATCATTCCATTATAAAGTGTTATTAATACTTTATAGAAAGGAAGGCATTTATCGTTGGCTCTAGACACAAACCTGTTTAATGCATCCACTTGTCGAGCTAGCCTTTACACATCCTTTATGGTTGTAGGAGTCTTCATCTCCAATAAATCTTTGATCTTTTTGGAATTGGCTTCAATCCCCCTCTAGTTCAAACCGAATCCCAAGAAATTTCCTTCTCCCATGCCTAACACACACTTGGTTGGGTTGAGTTTCATCATGTATTGATCCATCGTGTCAAAAGTACGCTCAAGGTCGACCACGTGAGTGTCAGCCTTGAGGCTCTTTGTCAATATGTCATCGACTTACACTTCTAATGTCTTCCAAATTTGGTCCTCAAACATTTTGTTGACTAGCCTTTGATACATTGCCCCATAATTCTTCAATCCAAAGGGCATGACCTTGTAGCAATAAAAACCCATTATCGATTATAAAGTTTGTCTTGTTTGCATTGGTTAGCTCCATAAATATTTGATTATATCCTTAGTAATCATCCATAAAGCTCATTAATTCATGGTTGGCGATAGTGTCTACCATCTGATCAATCCTCGACAATGGGAAGTTGTCTTTGGCGAATGCTTAATTCATATCCATAAAGTAAACACACATCCTCCACTTGCCATTGGTTTTGGGGATGATGACAACATTTGCAAGCTAGTCGGGATAAATGACCTCTTAGATGAAGTCAGCCTTTTCCAACTTCTTAACCTCCTCTCGAATGGCATCACACTTCTCTCGCGATTAGATTATTCTTCTCTGCCAGATCGGCTTCTCACCATAGGCCAAATTAAGTTTATGGTAGAGGACTTTTGGATCAATTTCTCTCATATCTTCGTGGCTCCAAGCAAAGATGCTTTACCTCTTCTTCAAAAACTTGATTATCTCCTCTTTGACCTCCTTCTTTAGGGCTGTACCGATTTGGAATATTTTTTCCGTCACGTCCTCAATGATAATGATGGATTCTACCTCCTCAGAGACCTAACCCTTCTTCATCTTCTTTTCACCTCTTGGGTCAACGGTATCAATGTTGTAGGTTATAGTGGCCATCTTGTATGTCTCCCCCTCCTCAGCTGAGTTGAAGTACCACTCGTGTCCCTCAACCTGATCCCCCTGAACTTACACTACCCCATATGTGGTCAAGAATTTAATCATTTGGTGGATGGTTGAGGGCACGGACTCAAACTTTTTAGGGATACCCTTACAAGAAGGATATTGTAAGCCGAGTAGAAATTTTCATCCATTACGAAGAAGTTAATTTTCTTTGTGACGCATTTTGTTTAAGTGTTCCCCAATCTCACATCTATCTCATATATACCCAACGGCTTCACTTTCTCACCACTAAAGCCGATGAGTGGTTGGTGGCATGGAATTAACCTCTTCTTACTCAGATCTAGACCTTTGTAATAATACTTGAACATAACGTTGGCTGAATTGCCTCCGTCTACCAGAATCCTTGGTATCTTATAGCCATGCACCAAAGTAGTGATGACCAAAGGGTCATCATGTGAGGCCAAAATTCCCTTGAAATCTAACCTCAAAAAATCAACTACCAAAGTATTCATATCATCATTGGTTCTTTTACCTTTGACATGTTGTATTGCAGCTGAGTTGACAGTCTTTGGTTTTAGTGGGAGAGCCTTAACCTCAACCACATGTTCCCTCCTATCCGAATATCCTTTCCTTCTTCAGGAAGCCACTTGCAGATCATCTTGACCTCATACGATATCATATGGAACTGACCTTTGGGATTAAAGAACAGAGGGGGGAGGTCAAGGTCATCTTTATCACAGTCATCCGAGTCATCATCATCTCATCTGGTTAGACCATCTGTCTTACACTTGTCACGTTTCTTCTTCTTCTGGGTGTCATATCGTCCACCCCTCGAGACACTCTCGTCTACGTACTTCCTTAACTTTTTAGCCTTCAGCATCTTCTCTATTTCATCCTTTAGATCACAAGATTTATCGGTCAGGTGCCCATGGTCTTGGTGGAATTCACACCATAGATTTTTATTCCTCTTGTGAGGAGGAGATTTTGACTTTTCAGGCCACCTCAGGGATCGATCATTTTTTATCTCATTCAAAATGTGCTTGCAACTGACTGTGAGGGGAGTGTAATCAGCAAACTTATCATCCACTGATCTTTTCTTGCCATCTTTATTCTTCTTCTGGAACTTGTCCCCACTACTAGTATCCTTTTTATCCTCATTCTTTGTTGCTACAGTTTCTTCGGCATTCATGACCTTGTCGGCCATCACGAATAGCTCGGACATGGACATTAGTGGGTCTTCAGCAACATTCTAGTGTAGTTTTCCTTTCTGCAACCTTCCTATCAGAGATGTCATTTTAATTCTTTCCTCATAATCCTCCACCTATAACTTTTCTTTGTTGAACCTCACAATATACTCCCTAAGACTCTCATTCTTCCCATGCTTGACGTACAACAGGTGAGTTGTCTTATTTATGGGTCTCACCCTAAAGCAGAAGTTGTGTATGAATCTTTCTGCGAGCTGCTTGAAATTTTTGATTGAGTTCTTCGGGAGTGAGGTGAACCATACTTAGGCTGCCCCAATTAAAGTTCTTGAGAATTCACGACACCTTATCTCATTTGAGACTGAGTAAATACATGCAATCGACTAGTACATCTCTATGTGGTGAACTGGATTGGTGATCCCATCATACTTGGGAGTGACCCATGTGGCTTGAACTTAGCTGCGGTTAGAAAATTTACGATCTTAGCCATGAAAGGAGACCCTTTAGAATAGCCCCGCTGAAAGATGTATCGTCTTTTGAGAATATCTCAAATTTTATCCTTCACACTCTGAATAGAGTCGCTCTAGGGCCTCTCGATCGCTGGTATAACATAGGATTGGTCGATATCGTGCCCTACCACCTCGACTAGTAGAACTAAAGGTTCCCTTGCCATTAACCTATGTTGACTATTTACTTCTCTTAGCCCTCATCTCGGTCACATGGTAGCCTATGGCTTGCTCCGTTTCTCCTGGGCCAATAATACTCCTTGATCTGGACAACCTATCTCTAAGATCACAAACTAGGCCGAGCGTTTCAAAGGTGATACTCTTCTTAGTCAATCAATGGCTGAGCCTCTTTATTGAGCGTCTTGACACGACCTCCTACTTTTCCCTCGACTAACTTGAATGGGGCATACAGTGTTTCTTGATATTTCATATGGCTCCTAGTATTCATCCTGGGTGTCTTTAGCCTCATATTCATCATACTGATCCTCTCGGTAGGGTTAACCTTGCCTCCCCAGGCATAAACGCCTAGGGTCAGCAACGTCTCTCCACCATTAATGAAGTGGTAACTCCTTGTGCGGTGCGTAGTGTGGTCCCCTGGTGTCTGGATGCTGCTCCATGGCTATCAAAGTAATCATCTACGATAATACCCCAGTGGCTCTAACTAATACATTTTGGCTGAAGGTAGCCAGGTGCTCCTGCATCGCCTATTGTCTAGCTACCAATGACTCCAACGCCGCTGACACCTCCACCATTTCGAACTAAGGAGGTGTATGGCTTAAGCTAGGACCACTAGCTGGTTGTGGAAATTCTTATGCCATGTTTCAAACCTAATAGATGAGATGTAAACTAAAGATTAAAATCTTAGAATCTCAATAAAAGATCTTTTAATGGTGAAATAACTCCACAAGAGGGGAGGATTGGTTCACCACCAGAGACTCCGGTGAATATAAGATGGAGAAGGGACGAGATGATAATCCTCATTCCCAAAAACGGTGCCAGACTGATGATATTAAAATCGATATCATCAGGTCAAAGTGATAATAAGCTCACACGTGGACAACAATGGCAGAAAATAAGTAATATAATAGTAGAAAGAAATGAGCCAAAGAGGAGGTAAACATTAGAATTTTGTGGTTCAGCCTATTAGAGGCCTACGTCCACTAAGAAAGTGTGTGAAACCAACTAATACGGACTCTAATGGCCTTAAGGTACATGCACTCAAGTTTTCTCTATCTAACGGTGAGTTTGACGGAGTTTTAGTAGGGTTTTCAATATGCTCCCCTTAAAATGTAAAAGATGAAATGTATTTGTAGTACCTTGGGGGTGTAATGTACCCCGAAGCATGTAATCAACATGTGCATTAGGGGGATCCCAGTAGCTGGTTGACAACTGTCCTTCACACATGTAACTAATTATGATGCAATATTCTATCACTCGATGGGATAATCTTGTTTTGACAAACTTATCCACGTGTGATATGCTAACTTAGAACCTTGTACTGCTCATACTGTAAGTGTCGTCTGGAGAGGTCTTGGCTTGGCCGAGTATGAGGTTTCTGATGTAGTGTAGGAATTCTCACTGGTAAGTGACAAGTGTGGTCTCGACCGATGGCATTAGGTCGAGACGTGCTATACAAGTTATTTCCAAGTGTCGGCTAAAGTAGAGGATTATAGATGTCCTCATTGATGAAGTGCTCCCTTAAGGTATCGGCTCATTAGATGGTCGAGGTTGTGAATGATGACGTCGACACTAATCTGGATGAGTCTTGGTACAACCTTAGTAGGGTCCTTTGGGAACTTGGTTGAGGATGCTAATGACCCTCATCCTAGGATAAGGTCACACTTGGTCATATCAATTGGTAACAAATTTGGATATATCCGTGAGTTATCTAGTGTGTTTCAAATACATGTGAATAGATCAATTTTTTACTTGGGCTGGGAATCACTTTGGGCGATCCAGGCTAGTTGCTACTTTCTGGGCCATATTGAGTGGGTCCCCACAGTTGCCCCTAAAATATTTGGGCCAAAAGAGCTTTGGGAAAATAATTTTTAACGAATCAAAGGCCTATGAACTGAAATAACTATCTCTTAAACCGGCGCGACATTTTTTAGATTCACTGAACATACAGGGATGAGCTCATCCTGATCCAAACACCATGGCATACTTGTAGTTCTCATGAATGGGTGAGTGTACCGTTGTCCGAGTAGTAATGTGAAGTGAAAAAATCATCCTATGATGTCGTGTTCATCATTGGCGTTAGGTTTCCAACCAAAGATTCATATCCTTTGTCACTTTAGTTTGAATATCTCTCTTCGTCGCTTGGAATTCCAGAGTTTATCTTCTTCAGCGTTCTTTTTCTTCAGAGCTTCATCAATATTTGTAAGTTTAGTTCTTACTTTTTTCATTTTTCCTCATATTCAAATTACTCTGTAACCGTAGTTAGGATTTTTCTTCTTTTGATTGTGTTCTTGGGCAAGCTTGATAAAAAAATCAATAATTGAATTTAGGAAGCCATAACATTTCTGATTGGGTAGAGATTGATTGTTCCCCCCTTCCCATCAATGTTCATGACATTGAGGGAGGGCACTAGATTCATACCCTTCTGATCACACAAGGTATTTGACATTTCCCCCAAACCATATCTTCCTTAGATTGTTCAGATATTTTGAAATGGTGCCTGCCAATATGCCCCTAATGTCTAGAAAATAGTTAATGGGGTACATGGAATAAACACCCAGTATAAGACAAAATTGGGCCTTGCTGAGATTTATTACTGCTATGTGTAGTCACGAACTAGTAATGGCCTTACGTACTTAAAGACTAGGAAAACTGATAGGGTTATTATTGTGAACATCCTAGACTCCCATAAAGATTACTGGGATCACGGTTTCATTATCAGAAATTAGCAACATCCTCCTGCTGGTGAGGCCGAAAGGCATCGGGGCCCTATGATTCGAGTCCTCAGAGTGGACCATATATGTTGCTTGACCTTTTCTCATTACTGTACTGTTCTGTATCTGATTCTTATCCTTTGGCTAATTTTTTCTTCTTTTATTTTATAGTTCACACTAAAAACTAAGAGCCTGACATAAGTGAGATCATGGTTCCTGAGCTTTTGAATGTTTGGAATATCAAAGAAAGTATTTCTGACGATGAACACCCAAGGTCGGCAACCTATTTGCTTGAATACAAGAATACGACCACCAGTTTTATTGCCCGTCCGGTCGACAAGGTTACAAGCTTGAAAGCTCCTGAAGTTGGTTGTCCTAAACCCATTGTGCTAAAGGAGGAAGAAAAATAAGAAGAAGAAGAAGAAGAAGAAGAAGAAGAAGAAGAAGAAGAAGAAGAAGAAGAGAAAGACATGGATCCCATAATTAAGAGGAGAAAGTTAAGGATTATTAATGATGATGATCAGACAAGTCTATCTGATCAACTCAAGTCTTTGAAGATTTCTGGGACTGACTCCGCTAGGGCCAGTGGTGCCATCCCATTAGATAAGGGGAAAGAGAAGGAAAAAGAAAAGAATAGGGGGGAAGAAGATATGAGAAAAGACAGAGAGAAAAAAAAAGAGGAAGAGGGTAGGGAGACCAAAAGGAAGTTGTTCTTGTAGTCCTTTATGGTATCTTACCTAGGTGCAGAGACTAAAGGGGCTAGAGTGGGTGGCATCCCTTCCCTTGCCCCTAATCTTCTAGAGAGGGCAGTGCTTACTGCTGATCGTGAGCGCTCTTCAAGGTTGGGATCATCCCATCTCACCCTTACACCCTTAAATATGCTCAGGGAATCTCCTTGGTAATTCTTCTTCATGGTCTCTTGTAATCATTTTTCATCTACATTAATCCTCCTTTCATACTAACTTATTGTTCCCCCTTTCTGTTCAGTTTTTATCCAACTTCACTAATCTTTTGGGCGACCACGCCAATGATTCCAGAAGTGCTCAAGAATTGAAAAAATCTTTTGGAAAATGAGAGGAAGTTGTTTTCTAATGCTCGTCTGGCATGGGATCAAGAGAGATAAAGAGAAGTTGACTAAGGCCTTCACTGATCTTGAGGCGTCCCAACAGGCGGTGGTTTTCGAGAAAGAAAAACTAGCTAAGGAGAATAAAGGTTTATCCAGCAAGGTTCTCTAGCTAGACAAGGATTTTCCTTTAGAGAAGAACATTAGCTACCTTAAGGTATTTAATAAAGGGGAATGATGATGCCGAGATGCAACTGGTTTATTCAAGCAAAGTGGCCTTCAAGAAAGGATGGGACCAAACTTTAAAATGTAGGTGGCCCTGCAGACTCTAATCTTTTTTGTCTTCATTATCCTTGGTCTGATCCTTTTGTAGAGGAAGAGGAGGATGCCAATATTCCTGCTAGTCATACTGAGATTGTTCTTGTCGATATCAGAATTGACCCTGGCTAAAATCCAAAGGCTTCTAATAAGGGGAAGGAAATGGTCAAAGTAGAGCAGGTGAAATATTAAGACTTTTAGATTAGGATTTTTTTTTATGTCTACCTTTTTGAAGCCTTGTAACTCTCATTAATACTCTAATTATACTGGAATTTGGCCTCTCCTTTATTAATCAATGAAAGGAATACTTCTTTACTCCTACTCGTTTACTCTTTTTATTGATGATGATATTTTTTGTATGACTTTACTTTCATTGTGTGTAGTTTGTAGAGGAATACATTCCCCGTAGTCCACGTTTGGGGATAATCCTTAGACTCAACATCAGTGTGAAACCTCGCAAGGCAATCGTGAAAGTTTACAAATACTTCAAGTCAAGGAAAGAACTTTATAAAAACTAGTATGAGTTATTCGCCAAGTCAAAGTATGACCTTCAGATTATGGAAGATGTTGGTGCTTCAGTATAAAAGGAAATGAGTGGTATCAGGGCCCAATTATTAGAGAGAGATGATGTCAGCATAGTGGGTGAGCTGATCCAGAAAGAAAATAATTCCCTAAAGACGGATGTCACCAGGCTGAAAGGGAACATTCCATCTGGGTCTTTTTCACCATCTATTGGGACAGTCCGAGCTAAAAACCAAGCTTTGAAGAGAGGATTTTCTGAGCTTGAAGAGAATGTCCAACAAGCATATATGATAGCTACAGGATTCTAGAGATATTTCATAAGTCTAAGGCACCTGTTTTGAATGGGACCTCGAGAATCCTGGGCAGACGACTACAACCAAGGCTAGACTGATTCCCTAACAAGGTTGGAGGAGGCAGAAGATCTTGCCTTTGCTCGAGGGTCGCTCAGTTCCCTTAGGGAGGTCAAAATTCCCAAGGACTCTTGCTTGTGGTATAAATACCAAGTTAAGTGTCCATCTTACCGTCATAATTCTTTCTTGAGAAACGACAAGTGGATCCCAATTGATGACATCCCTGCCCAACTCTTGGGACATCACTCAGGGGATGATGCTGAGGAGTTTTCCCCACACGCAGATGATGGTGGTAGAGCGCGCGCTGCACACTATCTTACTTGTTATCCTAGGCCATCTTAGGTCTTTTTATAGATTGTCATTGATTTAACTTTAACTTCACTCTTTTGTTAATAAAAATGTTTTAATTATTAACCCTTTTCCATATTTTAAGCATGTGCTGACTAAACATAGGTTGATAATTGTTGCTTGTGCCCGAGCGAGAAAGAGTTGTTTCTTGCCGGTTACTCAACATCTTTGTCTACCAAACAATATTAATTGACCATCTTAGTCCCTTTATTATTTAAATGAACTAGTAATTAGGTTTGATCCTTTTGAGCTTCCCAGTCAACCAAACTATCTTAAGAACAAGTGTTAGCGATTATTCACTATGTTGTTTGAACATTCTCCCAGTCCAATATGCCTTAGCATTATCATTCCATCTACTTTATCTTTTAGGTTGATTCATCACACTTCCTTAGGCCTAAGTAAGATGATGGTGAGAATGTACCTGGTCGATGTGCCATCTGCTCGAGCAAGATTTTTGGGACCAACAAAGTTGGCAACCAACCCGAGTTAGCTTTATTGCTTAAGAATCCCATATAGGGCTTTTGTAATTGTAGAGGAAACACATGAGGTCTATTGTCTCTGAAACAAAGACTTGGGGGTTGTAGTAATCGAAAGTCTTTGGCTGATATGTCATAATCACTATTAACCTTGCTCGACATATGAGATTCCTTGATCAAAATGAGTTAAGAAACTTGTCATAATCCCCAGGAGTTATGTTATGCATGAGGGAGTTTATCATTTAGAAAAGGTACATATTATTAAGATGCAATCAAGAAATACTTAGCAGTTTGGTCCCAGCTTTCTATCTGATGGTTTTACAGCACTGTTGAGGACTTTCTTTAGGACATAATCCCCTATGAGAAACTTACTCAGATTAACTTTCTTTTGGTACTGCGGGGCCAGTTACTGTTAGTAGGAAACCAACCTGATTATTGCTAACTTTCTTCGATCTTCTGCTAAGTCAAGTTTTGTGCATAATGCCTCATCATTAAAGACTTGTTCAACCGAGATGGTTCTCACAGTAGGGAGATCTGATTATAGCGGAATCATAGCTTCCATTCCATAAGTGAGCACAAAGGGTGTTTCCCCCATTGGTCTTCTCAGAGTGGTACAGTAAGCCCATAGAACATGAGGGAGTTAGTCCACTAAGGCGCCTTGGCTTTTTCTAACCTCTTTTTCAGTCCAGCGAGTAGAGTTTTATTGGAAGCCTCTGCATGACCATCATTTTTGGGATACACAAAAGAACTAAAGTGGTGCCTAATACCATGCTCATCATAAAAACCCTGAAAGAACCTACTTTCAAATTACGTGTAGTTATCAGTGATGATAGTCCTTAGTACCCTAAAGCGCATTATAATGTTTCTCCAGATAAAGCTAATAATATCTGAGTTACGAATGTTCTCCAGTGGTTATTTCTCTACCCATTTGGCTAAGTAATATGTTCCAACTAGAAGATACTTATGATTTCCAGATGCGGTATGTAGTGGTCCCTTGATATATAGTCCCAATATTATGAATGGGCATGGACTTGTCAAGAATTTTAGGTTGCTAGTAGGCTGGTGGACCAAAGGAGCGTGTTGTTGACATTTTTTAAATTTACGAACATAAATGTCTGCGTCCCTTTGCATATGAGGCCACCAATAACCCTCCTTAATTTCTTAAAAGGCCAATAATCTCCCTCCTGTGACTCTCGCAAATTCCCTCATGAAGTTAACTAAGTACTTCTTCATTGTCAAATGGGTGAACGTAGTGGAGATAAGGGCATATGAATGACTTCTTGTAGAGATTCCCCCTAAGGCGAGGAAAAAATGGTTAGCCTTGACCAGTGTTCTTAAAAATGCGCCTAGGGGGCGCCAAGGCGCGCCTAGGCGCTAGGCTTTTTAGATACGGCAAGTTTTGGCCCTAGGCGTGGATCAAGGCGTGGTCAACGATGGTCAACATTTTTTAGGGCAAGGCGTGAAAAAACGCACGTTTTTTGGGTATAAGGCGTGAAAAAACGCAAGTTTTTTAGAAGTAAGGCGCGAAAAGACGCATTTTTTTTTATTTTTTTATTTTATTTTGAAAAAATAGTATTTTAATTTACAAATATTTAGACATGTTTTTAAGGTATGTACCAATTTAGTATTTTAAATGGCCTTCTCATAGTCAAAAAATATTAAAATATATTAAAAAATGCCTAAACGCCTTTTCACTCCTTTTTACGCCAAGGCCCGCCTAGGCTTCTAAGGCTTAAGGCTTGGCCTCCACGCCTCGGTCACGCCCCACGTTTTTTAGATCCTTGGCCTTGACCCTTACCTGATGGGCCAACCTTTTTGTCATCGGGAAATACGTCGCTCCGTAGATAAGTGATGATAGGATCCATCCCACTGAGAGCCTTCTTTATGTGGAGGACATGCTCAGCTACGACTGTTTGTCTAATGCTTGGCTACTTGAGGAAGTCTATCTGAATGGTTTTCCTAATGTCAGAGTTAACTGATGAGCTTAGGGATGCTAACGCATCTACGTGGCTCTTCAACCTCCGGGGGAACTATTGAATGTTCACCCTTTCAAATCCTACCACAAGTCCTCATACCACAGTGAGGTTGTCTATCATTCGATTACCTTTTACTTTGATGTCCCCACTTACTTGCTTGGAGAATAATTTGGATTCGCCGAACACATGGAGGCATTTTGCCCCTAGAAGTTAGGCCTTGTGTAATGCGGCGATCAGTGATTCGTATTCACGTTTGTTGTTGGAGGCCTCAAATCCCAGTCTGGTTCCTTGCATGATGACAACAGCCTCGAAAGTGATGAGGATGATTCCTACTCCTTCCCCCTTAGAATTAGAGACTCCATTAACGTATAGGGTCCAGTCCCCAGACTATTCTTTCTTATTTGTTGGCCTCTTTATCTCCTGCTGGTTGATGAAGTTTGGTAGGACTTGTCTCTTAATTGTTATTCTTGGTTAAAAGTGGATATAGAATCTTTCAAGATCTATCGATCACTTTGAGAGTCGTATGGAGAGGTCAACTTTTCGAAGAACAAATTTGAGGGGGTAGGAAGTGATTACTGTTATTGAGTGAGATTCAAAGTAATGTTTCATCTTCCTTGAGATGACGACCAATAGAAGCTAACTTTTCCAGGGGCAGGTAGCGTTGTTCGACGTCCAGAAGTGTATTTCTAGCATTTTAAACTGGGGGATTCCCTCATTCTTTCCAACACACCAGAGCGGAGCTTACAATGTAGTTTGATATCGCAAGATAAGGATACAATGGGTCCATCCTTTAGACTCATTAGTAGGGGTGGTCACTACACCAAATCCTGTGAATGGTCTCCCCTAGGGGTAACTTCCCAAAGCCCTGACTAGTTCGTGACCACATGAAATTTAACGTGAGTATATCTGTGGCCATCCCCCGATCCGCGCGGCGGGCGGGAAGCGTGAGGGAGGATCATAGGTCCCGCGCGTCCCTCTCAGGAGCATTTCGACCGATGTCATTTGAGGTGAGGTGAAAAATGTAGAGAGATTAGAGTCTCCAGTCTATTTTACTCAAAACAGACAAAAGAAAAGGGGGAGCCATCCCGAAGGACAGCCTCCAAAGACATACTAGTGCATACGAAACCAAAATGATTCGAGAAGGTTCCGGAGGCTAAGTTACGAATTGGGAAGGTGTTAGGCACCCATTCCGCCCTTTTTATCTCTCATGGTTTTTCGTTATTTTCCTTTTATTTTCCACGTGGTGTGTGTGCATGTGTATATGTAGTGGAGATAGGAATCATCGATTTGTACCATGAAAGAGGTAAAGCGAGTCATCTGTAGGAAGGTATAAAAATAATATTAGAAAATAAGATTTACGCGATTATCCTTACGTTGATCTTTATGATGGAACGATAACGTATGTGGAATAATACGCAACTAAGAAAAAATATATGTATATATATAATATAAGAGAGTGGAGTTTATAAAAAATAGAAAATGAGAGAAAAAGTAGAAATAGGACTCAAGTCTCGGGTTTTACCCCGAGACGCCTACGTAGCCTTTAGAGGCATCAAAGTCCACGTAGTTCGCATGCAAAACGAGGGGTGGGGTTTATCCCATAAATCCAATATGGGGATTCTCTTATTTATGTGTGTGTGTAGAAAAAGTGTTTTAGTTGTGAGAAAAGTGTAAGAAAAGTATGAGAATTTCCGTTTGGAATTTATAAGCAAACCCTCTTTTTCTTATTTTTTGGGTTTTTATTTACATGAAAATAAGCGATGTGCAATAATACTAAATAAGAGGTATATTAGAATGTGTGAGATGAGATAATAAAAGTGCTAAGTAATAAAACAAGTTATTTCGAATTTATGAGAATTTAAGGAGAGAGTTGAGAAAATTAGAACTTCTTGAAGATCATGAGCTTGATCTTGAATGTTCGAGATCAGCCCTTGGACTTGGATGATGATGGAGGGTAGTGAATTCACCAAGTTTGATGAAAAGTGAAGGTTGGAAAGGGATTTGGGTGTGGAAATCACGCTGACTTTGAGAGAGGTTTTCTGGATTTGCAGAGAGTGATATCTATCAGATCTGGGTTCCCCTTGAAAGTGAGGTTAAGCCTCCTTTTTATAGGTCTAGGGTATTGTCGATCGATATAGCCCTATTCTTGCCAATCGACAGGTGCGTTTAGGCACACTGCCGATAGGCAGGGTCTGGTACCTGCTGTTTGGCAGTGTCTTTCAGGCCTTTTTGGAAAATCAGCCGTAGAACGTAAATTGTTGATCAGAATTGCGCACGGGGTGGACCATTAGAAAGGTAATTCAGAGCCCTTCGAAAGTCCTTTGGACTTCTCCCAGGTTCAGGAGTTGACTTTAGGTCAAATATGGCTCGGAAGCATTCGTGAGTCTATTAAACGGGGAAACGTTGGACGCAAATGGGTCGTTTGTTCACATGCTAAGCCCGAATCGATCACGGGGTGGACTATTGGAAATTTTAGGTGATGTACTTCGACATTCCAAAGAGTTTGATCCGGTTCGAGGAGTTTACTTTGATCAATCGAGCCCTGGAAGCATTTGGTGACCTTTCGGAGTAAAATAGATTATTCGTCCGTACTTTAAGTTAGAATCATGCACGGGGTAGATCGTTGGAAAGGGGTTTCAGGGCCCTTCGAAGATTCATTCAGTCTCAGTCGAGATGAAAGAGTTAACTTAGGTCAAACAGAGCTAGGGAGCGCTCGGTGGCCTCCTGATTGAGTTTTGGGGGAAAATGGTCGTTCGCCCGCATGGTAAGTCAGAATCGCGCATGGGATGGACCGTTGGAAAGGGGTTTTAGGGCCCTTTGAAGATTCATTTAGTCTCGGTCGAGATGAAGACTTTGACTTTTGGTCAAATGGAGCCTGGGTGTGCCCGATGGCTTATAGGTCAGTAATCGGGGTATGACCTAGGTTTGTAGTGATGAAAGGAGGTGCTAAGGACCTAAGGAGAGTTTAAGGGTTAATACAATGGGGTGTCTATAGATCCCCTCGATGGGTGAGTTTGGAACAAACGATAGTCGTCGAATAGACACCGCATGATGCCTTTGAGGGAGGATGACCAATTCAGAGGGTCGAGGCAGATTCTGAGGACCTAAGGGAGTGAGAATGACCAATTCATAAGGTCGAGGCCGATTCGGAGGACCTACAGAGTGTGCTGGGGATAACCAATTATGTGGGTAGATGCCGATTCTACGAGCTTAAGGAGAGATGACCAATTTTACGGGTCGAAACCAATTCTGCGGGCTTAACTAGGGATGACCAATTCTTCAGGTCAAAGCCAATTATGTGGGCCTAAGTTGGGATGACCAATTCTGACCTAACTCAGGAGACGATCGAGGATCGGGGTCAATTCTGACCTAAGAGAGATGACGGACGAGGACTAAGGTCAATTCTAACCTAACTAATGTGATGATATAAGACCGAGGTCAATTCTGACCTAAGAGAGGTGATGACCAAGGACCAAGGTCAATTCTGACCTAACTAAGGTGACAATCCAAGACCGAGGTCAATTCTGACCTAAGAGAGGTGAGGACCAAGGACCAAGGTCAATTATGACCTAACTAAGGTGACAATCTAGGACCCAGGTTAATTCTGACCTAAGAGAGGTGACGAACGAGGACCGAGGTCAATTCTAACCTAACTAAGCTGACAATCCAGGACCGAGGTCAATAATGACCTAAGAGAGGTGATGACCGAGGATCGAGATCAATTATAACCTAACTAAGGTGATGATCGAAGACCGAGGTTAATTCTTACCTAAATGAGGTGATGAATGAGGAGCGACGTCAATTCTGACCAAACTAAGGTGGTGATCTAAGACCGAGGATAATTTTAAACTAAGAGAGGTGGCGACTGAGGAACGAGGTCAATTTGGACCTAACTAAGGTGATGATCCAAGACCAAGGTCAATTTAGACCTAAGAGAGGTAACGACCGAGGATCGAGGTCAATTATGACCTAACTAAGGTGATGATCCAATACCGAGGTCAATTCTTACCTAAGAGAGGTGAAGATCGAGGACCAAGGTCAATTCTGACCTAACTAAGGTGACGATCTAGGACTAAGATCAATTCTATCCTAAAAGAGGAAACGACCGAGGACCAAGGTCAATTTTGACCTAACTAAGGTGACGATCCAAGACCGAGGACAATTCTTACCTAAGAGAGATGATGACCGACGACTGAGGTCAATTATGACCTAACTAAGGTGATGATCCAAGACCAAGTTCAATTCTGACCTAAGAGAGGTGAGGACCAAGGACCGAGGTCAATTCTAACCTAAAAAAGGTGACAATACAAAACCGAGGTCAATTCTGACCTAAGATACGTGACGAGTGAGGACTGGGGTCAATTCTGACCTAACTAAGGTGCTGATCCAAGACCGAGGTCAATTCTGACCTAAGAGAGGTGACGACCAAGAACCGAGGTCAATTCTGACCTAACTAAGGTGACAATCCAGGACCGAGGTTAATTCTGACCTAAGAGAGGTGGCTACCTAGGATCGAGGTAAATTATGACCTAACTAAGTGGATGATCCATGACCGAGGTTAATAATGACCTAAGAGAGGTGATGACTGAGGATCGAGGTAAATTATAACATAACTAAGGTGATGATCTAAGACCGAGGTCAATTCTTACCTAAGAGAGGTGATGACCGATGAGCGAGGTTAATTCTGACCTAACTAAGGTGACGATCTAAGACCAAGGACACTTTTAACCTAAGAGAGGTGGCGACTTAGGAACGAGGTCAATTCTGACCTAACTAAGGTGACGACTCAAGACCGAGGTTAATTCTGACCTATGAGAGATGACGACCGAGGATCGAGGTCAATTTTTACCTAAGATAGGTAAAGATCGAGGACTAAGGTCAATTCTGACCTAACTAAGGTGACGATCCAAGACTGAGTTCAATTTTATCCTAAAAGAGGAGACGACCGAGGACCAAGTTCAATTCTGACCTAACTAAGGTGACGATCCAAGATCGAGGAAAATTATGACCTAAGAGAGATGATGATCGAGGACGGAGGTCAATTCTGACCTAACTAAGGTGACGATCCAAGACCGAGTTCAATTCTGACCTAAGAGAGGTGACAACGGAGGACCAAGGTCAATTTTGACCTAACTAAGGTAATGATTTAAGACCGAGGTCAGTTCTAACCTAAGAAAGGTGACGACCGAGGACCGAGGTTAATTCTGACCTAACTAAGGTGACTATCCAAGACCGAGGTCAATTCTAACCTAAGAAAGGTGATGATTGAGGACCAAGGTCAATTCTGACGTAACTAAGGTGATGATAAGATCGAGGTCAATTCTGACCTAAGAGAGGTGATAATCGAGGACCGAGGTCAATTCTGACCTAACTAAGGTGATGATCCAAGACCGAGGTCAATTATAACCTAAGAGAGGTGACAACCGATAAACTGAGGTCAATGTTGACCTAACTAAGGTGACGATCAAAGACTGCGGTCAATTTTGTGATAAGAGGTGATGACCGAGGACTGAGGTCAATTCTGACCTAACTAAGTTGACGATCTAGGACTGAGGTCAATTATGACCTAAGAGAGGTGACAATCAGGGATCGAGGTCAATTCTAACCTAACTATGGTGATGATCTAAGACCGAGGTCAATTCTGACATAAGAGAGCTGACGATCGAGGACCGAGCTCAACTTTGACCTCACTAAGGTGATGATCCAGGACCGAGGTCAATTCTGACCTACGGGAGGTAAGGACCGAGGTTAGTTCTGAGCTAACTAATGTCACGATCTAAGATCGAGGTCAATTTTGACCTAAGAGAGGTAATGACCGAGGACCGAGGTCAATTCTAAACTAAAAGAGGTGACGACCGAGGACTGAGGTCAATTCTTACCTAACTAAGGTGACGATCCAAGATCGAGGTCAATTCTGACCTAAGAGAGGTGACGAACGAGGACCATGGTTAATTCTGACCTAACTAAGGTGATGATCTAAGACCGAGGTCAATTCTGACCTAAGAGAGGTGACGACCGAGGATCGAGGTCAATTCTGACCTAACTAAGGTGACAATCCAAGACCGAGGCCAATTCGGACCTAAGAGAGGATAAAGATTGGATTTTGGGTCCTGCTGGGGAATAACGAATGAGCTAGGAAAAATGTAGAGTGTCCTTTGGAGACTTGACTTTTTGGAGTTCCGCTGGGGAAATCTTTTGCATCTTGTGAAGGAATAGCCAAAATTCTGCTGGGGAGGTGATCAGGTGACACAGGGTTTGGATGTATTGCTTGAGAAAATTGAGACCTTTGGGTTGATCTTTAGAGACCCTCCGGGGACGTTACCGGGAGGAGTTTTACTTGGTTTTTTGAAGTTCCTCTGGGGAAATAGGGGTTCCGCTTAAAGGAGTGCAAAATTTTCTTGGTGAAAAAGTTCTAAATCCTTCCTAGAATTTTTTGGAATTTTCTGAGGATTTTTTGGTAATTTGTGGGAAATTTTGAGGGGAGTGCCGGTCGTCATGGTATGAGGGGTGCCATTCGACAGTGGCACGGACTTTTGGACTACTCAGGAGGGTAAAGGGACACTGCCGATCGGTGGGTGGAGGGTCAATACCGATCGTCATGACCCTTGGGATCTTATATAAAGGGGGCTAATTACCCTCATTTTGCATAGATTCTTGCTTTCTCTCTTTTTTCAAATTTCCTCTGCAAGTGGTTCTAGCATTCCGATCTTTAAGAAATGTTCGCATTTGTGAGCACTACAGCGCATAAGGAATGGCTGACTGTTGATGACTGGGCGAATGTGGAGTGGAGGGCCAGGGCACCTATTGCTTTGGGGAGTAAGAACTCCTTTGACACATTTTAGACGATTATGGATGAGCAGACCTTGCAGTGGGAGCCATTGCATCATCAGACTTCTAAGGTGGTGAGCCCCGACGGTTATGTAAGTAACCTGACTTTTGGCATTTTTCTCTTTTTGTTGATATTTCCTTCCTTCTTGAATTTTGACGAGGTCTTTTCTTTTGACAGTCTGATATCTCTTTGAAGAACATGCGTGCCCGTGGGACGACGGGGCTTAAGGATGTCTGGGAGCATCTTCCACCTGTGGTGCATTGGGTGGTATCGTCAACGGGTTTCGGGAGGTTGGCCTCTGCGCTGGATGAGACACCTCGGTCGACAGCAGTTTTTTGCACTTTGGGGGAGAGATGGTGGGATACTAACCACACCTTCCATTTTGATTTTTGGGAGATGATCATAACTCCCATAGACGTGCAGCAGCTGCTGGGGCTGGATTGTGACGGAGAGAAGATAGAGGTAGATCGCTCTTTGCGGGTGAGGCCGAAGGCGATGCGTGCGGAACTTGGTGACGTAGGGAGGATAGTTTCTAGGGATTCCATCTGGTTGTCCTTACTGATGGATGTCTTGCTGAGTAGGGTGGTTGATGTGGAGGATGGGCTACAGGTGAGGCAGATGGCCCGATTTTTCATTATGCTGGTGATGGGAGGTTTTAAAGTGGCGTCGAGTGGCGACGTCGTCCATTTGTGGTTCTTGCCATACTTGAGGATGTTTTTGAACATCCCTCTCTATGATTGGTGGAGTCTGACTTTGGTGACCCTCTATTTTTCTTTGGATGCATTCGACCGATTCTGCCGGTAAACTTTTACTGGACCCACGTATCTCTTTGAGGTATTCTTTAATTTTGTGCATTTTCCTTTCATGCATTTGCATTTTCCTTATGCGTCTCTTTTTTATTGTGAACTCCTGTCTTTAGAAGACATGGTTCTATGAGGTGATTGGGTGCAATACCCAGCTGATTGCCTTGAAGGACGAGACTGTTGGGGACTTCTGCCGATTGTATCGATGGTGAAAGGCCAATCGGCAGTCGAAGGGATCTCTCTCTCTGGAGGCGGTGCGTAAGGTCTTGAATGTCCTGACCAGTGGTAGGGTAAGACTCTTTCCTGTTCAGTCTTGGTTTTTGGCATGTTCTGATTTTGTATTGACTTATTCCTGCTTGGGATTTTCTGGTGACCTTTTACCCTTGGGGGATAGCCATTCAGGATACGGGGGCGACTGGGGTGAATGCGCAGATGAGGTTCTTGATGGCACATGATTTCGGCCATTCATGGTATCTCGGGGAGACGTTGGTTCGACAGATTTCTAAGGAGGAGGTGGTGGTTCCATCTGCGCAACCTCCTATGTCTCTAAGGTGGGAGCGGCTGCTGCCGGAGGATGCGAGGATCGTGGCGATGATGGGTGAGTTCTGCCTGTTGTATACTGATACGACTGTGTCGTATAACTATATGGACTTTGTAACGAGCTGGTTGATGGCGCCCGACATATATGATGCCTTGCCTTTCCCTCTTGCGGGTTCGAGTTAGGCGGTGGGGTCTTCCCACAGCGGCGGTGGTCCGGTGACATCTACGGAGGCTTCATAGGTTCCTTTTGTGCGGTTGCATACCCCTTCATACAACATTCGGCGGGCTGATGGAGGGATGGTGCCTATGTTACACCGTCCACATGCGATGGATCCGAATGAGATAGGTTTGACAGAGGAGGTTCTTCGTCCTGCGGTATACCTTCTTACTCTTTTTAGTTCCTTTTCTGTTTTAACCTTTTCGGCTTGATACTTATTTTTGCCTTTTCTTTGCAGCAAGTCTGGGTGTCGACCACTTGGCTGAGGGACATCAAAGACTGGATATCTTCAGCGACTTCCCATATTCGGGATGCGGTCCCGATTCCTTCTTGTTTGGTGTCATCTACTTCGTCGGGAGAAGACTCCATCCCGGGTAGCGGTGGTGCGTCATCTCGTCGTAGGGGAAAGAGAGTGCATCGCAGGGGTGGAAACTCTTAGAGAGAGGGGTGAAGGGTAGGCGAGAGAGAGAAAATGGGGGTTCAGGCTAAGTCCCATTGTTTTTTTTTTCTTTTATTTCCTGCAAAATTTGATGTAGCACGTAAGAGTGTATATATATGCAATGCAATGGGATTTTTTTTTAATGGTGAATGAATGAATGCACATGTGTTTTTTACTTTGCTGCTGAGATCGTAAAAAGAGATATTTTTGGGATTTTGAAGGAAAGTTAAAAAATGAGAAATTATATAGGGGATGAAGAGGATTTTTGAAATTCTATTGAGAATATTAATTTATTTTTACTGAGTTTTTTTATTTTGACAAAAAAGGAAAAAGGAAAAGTTACAAAAATGGGGGGTTGCCGATTGGCAAGCCCCTTGACCTGCATATCGGTAGTCAAGTCCAGTCTCATCAATTCAAAGCTTTTGATTAGTGCCCTATGCATCTTTGGTACCTTTTAGAGTAGGATTACCTCCGATTTCTACAGGGGTCATGTCTTTGGAGAGGGTTCTCAAGTATAAAAGGGGTAGGGGTGGAGTGTTTTCATCACACCTTCACAGTCTTACTTACTTTCCTACTATCTCTTAGTCTTGCAAGATGTCTCTCCCTGGTAGCATTGTCTTTTCTAACTACCTCGAAGCCTTGGAAGAAAAGTGCTCTTATACTGTCGACTACGATGCTTTCAACATGTGTCGAGTTTCTTTGTGGTAAAATTGACCCGTTGAGTGGAACATGCTGATGGCGGCGGTATAATTTTGGTACCCCGAAGACCATATATTCCGCTTTGGGTTGGATGAATTTGTCCTACCTGCGAGGAATTTTCTGCCTTACTGGGGATAAATCCTAGTGTTGCTACAGCTTTACCTCAATTTTCTTGTTCTCCTAGGGATTTGCTGGCCGAGCTTCTTCGTATTTTGCATTCGATGACTAGATCACTGGTTACTGGAGGAATGATCTCCCTCTCGGTGGTGTTGCAGTCCGTGCATTTGTGAGAACTAGGTGATGTTGGCTATGCTGGAGCCGTTTCTCTGGGCCTAGTTTCAAAATTACTGATGGTGACTAAGGAACTACTGGTGGACCGATAATTGGCAGCCATTACTTCATGGATGTCATACTATCGCAATCCTGTGATAGTGATACTACAAAGACCCTGAACGATCTGGATGCCTGGCGAGAAGTTCGTTCTGAATTCCTATGGGGTAGCCCCGTAATGTTATTCATGTGGTTGTTTGAAAGACTCCTCCTGGTAACTCTTCCAGAATACCCTTTGTCGGTTGTACCCAACTTCTTTTCGCGTCACTTCTTCAGCGTTGGCCTGAATATTGAGAGCTGGGAAAATTGGCTTGTGGAGTATGGGGCTCGAAATCTGTATTGGTCAGTGCCTTAGTAGGGATAATTGCTGCCTGTTCTGGAGCTAGGATAATACTCATATGTGCGGCTGGTTAGTCTCAGACAGACCTCTTTTTATTTCCTTTGACGGCTTCTGCGCCAATTTTCCTGGGCATAGGTCATGCCACCTCGGACACTAAATTTCATTCCAGTAGATGATTTGACCGAGCGTCTGCGCCTGCGACTTGGCTCTCTGTGGGAGAATTGACGTCCATCAACCCGTCCCTCTCAGTCTGCTGGGAGAGTTTGGCATAACCCTGGGGATTATATGAAGTGGTTGTGGAGGAGAGTAGTTAGCAAGATGTTGTCAGTGGAGACTGGACAAAAGTGGCATATCTCTTTTAACACCATGGAAGGAGGTGTTATGGTTTTTTTTAAGCTAGTTCGAGCTTATCGATCCATGGAGTGTATGCGACACTCTATTCAGGCAGAGGAAACATGGGGACCACAGGATGTAGATGAAGATGATGATGGAGCAGGCTCCTCTGGTAGCTGTGGATATGACTCCTGGAGAGTTTATTGTGTAATGGGGGATAAATATGGGGATTTTATTTTGGCCTTTTTAGGAAGGTAGGGGGAAAGGGGAGTTATCTGTTCCCTTTCTTATGTAATTTGTATCATAATTCCTTATTAGTGAAATAAAAAAGTTTCCAATCATCCTGTTGTGCCTTTCGATGAATTTTGTATTTTGAATTATCGATATCGATCGCTAAGGCATATATAATCCTTTTATTCAACTATAAGTTAGAATGAACTGTCGTTCTCGGAGATAAGAAAAATATAGTATTTTGTGAAAAAGAAAGGTTCATGCTTATGTAAGGTGTATGAGCTGCCTACGTACCTCTGGGGTTTTTGAAAAGTTTTAATTTGTTTGAAAATGTTTTTTTTGCAGAGGATCACGCCCACATAGTTCTGGGTAGCAGGAAATGAAGAGATTTTTTTTAGAATAGAAAAGAGATGAGAAGAGTCGTAGCGTGCTGAGGATTTTGGACTAGGGGTAGAACTTCTTGAGACGGTCCAGGTTGACTGAACGGGCCATCTCTTCCCCATCTAAGTCAATGAGCTTGGCGGCACCGCTGAACAAGATCTTTTTGATAATGTAGGGGCCGCTCCAATTGGGCTTGAATTTCCCTCTAGGGTCCCAGATGGGTTCTATTATTACTTTGAGGGCTAGGTCCCCTTATCGGACACCATGGTCCTTGAATCTCTTATTGAATGAGCGCGTTATTCGGTGATGGTAGCCTCATATATGGTATAATGCTTTTAACCTCCTTTCGTCTAGGAGGTTCAGCTCATCAAGACGGCTTTAGCACCAGTCTTCTTTTCTGACCTTGCTTTCAAGCATGAGGCGTAATGAGGGTATTTCTATCTCCACGGGTAGGACTTCTTCCATACCGTAAACTAGAGAGTAAGGGGTAGCCCGAGTAGAGGTTTGAAATGAGGTTCGTTAGCCCCAGAGGGCGTACGGGATCTGGTCGGCCCAATCCCAATAATTTTCAGTCATCTTGTTGATGATGGATTTGAGGTTCTTATTGGCGACTTCAACAACACCGTTGGTCTGAGGTTGGTAGGGGGAAGACTTGTGTCTCTGAATCCCATACTCGTTGACCACTTCTGTAAATTCTCCCTCAAAATGCAACCCGTTATCTGATACTAGCTCGTGCGGGACCCCATATCAGCAGGTGATATTTTTTTGACGAATTTTTCCACTTTCTTAGTGTTCATCACTTCGTATGACTCAGCTTCGACCCATTTGGTGAAGTAATCAATGTCAACTAGGATGAACTCATGCCCATTGGAAGCCTTCGGTGTAACCTTCCCTATAATGTCGATGCCCCAGGTGGAGAACGGTCAGGGAGAGGTCACGTTGTATAATTCATGAGGAGGCAGATGCTGAAGGTTGGAGAATTATTGACATTTGAGGCATTTTTGGACATAGGCGGTACAATCTTGGGTCTTGGTGGTCCAGTAGTAGCCCTGTCGGATGATCTTTTTGGCAAGCATGTGATTGTTCATATGGGGTATGCATTCCCCACTGTGGATCTTCTGTATTATCTTTTCAATGTCAGCCCCTGCGATATAGTGCAGATGAGTTCCATCGAAGTTCCTTTTGAGCAGTGCTTTATGACAGATGATGTACTGGGTGATGAGTCTTCGAAGGGTTTCTCGATCTTTCTTATTGTAACTCTCGGGATACCTATCATGCTTGAGGAGGCGCCAAATATCATAGTACCAACACTTGGCTAGCTCAGGACCCTCTGCGGTGACGAGCTCAATGTGGTAGCAGTGGGTTAGTTTGTCTTC
The DNA here is from genome assembly GCA_949130495.1 of Sambucus nigra. Classification (NCBI taxonomy): domain Eukaryota; kingdom Viridiplantae; phylum Streptophyta; class Magnoliopsida; order Dipsacales; family Adoxaceae; genus Sambucus; species Sambucus nigra. The sequence continues at coordinate 99,830,009 of OX422224.1, forward strand.
GTTTTGAACAAGGAAGGGGTTCATTATAATTCCTTCGGGCATGTCGACCATGGAGGCCAGGGTATCAAGGGCATCGACAAGGTTATTCTTTACTCGAGGTAGGTAATGGATGGTGATATCTTGGAATTGGGAGGCTAATTCTTCTAAGTGGGCATGGAAGGGTTGGAGTTTCTCATCCTTAACTCTCTATTTTATGATCACTTGATCGATGATGAGGGCGGAATCCCCATAGACGTCTAATCATTGAATACCTATCTTGATAGAAACTTTGAGGCCTAACGTGCATGACTCGTACTCATTCATGTTATTGATGTAGGGGAAATTCAATTTGATGGCTATGGGAGTGTGGAAGTCATCAGGGGCGATCAGAAGTATCCCAACGTCATATCCCTTTTTATCGGCAGCGCCGTCAAAGAACATTTTCCATCGAAGGTAGTCTTGGGAAGCACATAGAATGTTTTTGTCTGGGAATTCAGAGACCCAGACTTCGGCTTCATCCATAGGGTAATCAGCGAGGTAGTCAGAGATGGCTCTTCTTTTGATGGCTTTCTGCGTGACGTACGTGATATCAAACTTAGCTAGGAGCATCAACCATCGGGCCATTCGGCTGGACAAAGTGGGTTTCTCAAGCAGGTATTTGATGGGGTCCATTCGGGATACAAGTTTTATGGAGAAGGTGAGCATGTACTGCCATAACTTTTGGGTGACCCAGACAAGTGCGATACGCGCCTTTTCCAAAGCAGTGTAGTTAACTTCGTACCCGACCAATTTGTGACTGGCATATTAGATAGCTCTTTCTTTGCGGGAATCTTCAAGGTATTGGCCTATCAAATCCCTAGCTATAGTTTCAGTTATGGTTAGGTATATGAGCAAGGGGAGACCAAGCTGTGGTGTCATGAGTACCGGCGGTTGGGTCAGATATTGTTTGACTTGGTCAAAAGCCTCTTGGCATGCCTCGTTCTAAACTTGAGTCAAATACTTTGGAGGAGTTTGAAGATAGGTTCGCAGATGGAGGTTAACTAGCTGATGAACCAACTGATGTATTATAATTTCCCAAGGAAACCTCAGACTTCTTTCTCTGTTCGGGGAGGTGGCATCTCAAGTATGGCTTTCAGCTTGGCAGGATCTGCTTCTATCCCCTTCTCACTAACCATGAATCCTAAGAGTTTTCCCTTTGTAATGCCGAAGATGCATTTCTGCGGATTGTGTCTCATTTGATACTGTCGTAGTCTTTCGGAGAGCAGGAACATGACCATCTCTAGTTTTGTACTTGATAATCATGTCGTCCACATGGACCTTAACTTCTTTGTGAATCAGATCGTGCAGGATGGTTGTGGAAGCCCTCTGGTAGGTAGCCCCAGCGTTCTTGAGACCAAATGGCATAACAGTGTAGCAAAAGGTTCCCCATGGGGTGATGAATGCGGTTTTTTCTTGGTGGTTTGGGTGCATTTCGATTTGGTTGTATCCGACAAACCCATCGACGAATTACTTGAGAGCATGACTGGCTATGTTGTCCATGATCATGTCAATATTGGTTAGCGGATAATCATCCTTTGGAGAGGCTTTGTTCAAATCCTGATAGTCTACACACATCCGAACCTTTCCTACTAATTTCGGCCTGGGCACTATGTTGGCTAGCCACATGGGATATTCGATCACAGGATTGAAGCCTATGTTCAACTGTTTGATAACCTCTTCTTTGACTTTGAGCGACCATTCGATGCGGAGCCTTCTCAACTTTTTTTTACTAGCTTGTAATTTGGGAGAGTGGGGATCTCGTGCTGAGCTATTTCAAGATCAATGCAAGACATATCCTCGTAGGACCATATGAAGACATCCATGAATTCTTATAGTAATTCTTTGAGTTGTGCACGCTCATGCTCGTTGAGGGTAGCTCCTATCGTAATCTCGCGTAATTGGCTACTAGAACCGAGGTTAACTGTGACAACCCGAATATAATTATGATAAATCATGTTTAAATTATGATTATCTTATTTGATATGAATAATATGTTATTATTATATATAGAATGTTAATTAATTATGTTTAGTTTAATCCCACCTTCCTAAAGCTTGAAATATCGAACTAGTTACAATTGTGAAATTTTGAAGTTTTCGGTAGGAATGTTAAAGTTTAAGACTAGTTTTGACCTTTATGACATAACAATTGACTTGAGGTGTAAACTATATATTAGTATATATATGAGTTAGGGTTGTAAAACAACAAACGGTCCATCGAACGAACATCCGAGTGGGAAGATATTGTCTTTTTACTAATAGGGGCTAAAGTAGTCATTTAGCCTTAAATGATATTTTGTTTTATATGATGCCACATGTTATAAATTTATTGGTTGGAGGTGGAGGTTGTTTTGGCCGACTTAAACCCTTGAGATATCCTCCTTTCTTCAGCAAACTCAGTTTGGGAGACTTTTGAGTTGAGGAAAAACAATTGTGAGGGTTAGGAAGAAGAAAGTGAGGAGAAACATTCAAAAAAATTCATAGAAAATTACGTAAAAGCCCCTAAGGTAATTCCAACCATGCATCTTGCTATTTTATTTCATTTATGATTTATATGATATAAATACTTGATTTTTTATTGACCTTTCATGCTTGGGTGCATATGTATGGATATATGCAAGTTTAAGTTAAGTTGAATGTACAAAACCCTAAAATTGCTTTATTTAGAAAATTTGTTTATTCAAACTTCCATATATTTTTGTATAGTTACTGGAATTGATTGATTCCAATTGGATATTAACCTGGACTCATATATGTATGATATATCCGAAAATCATGTGAAAATACCAATAAATGACTCTTTGGTGAGAGTTTGAAATTCGGGTATGAAATCTGCCCTAAGGGTGAAAATATGCCCGCCATGTGTTCGGTGTTTTGCTTGACATAGCAAAAGAACCTTAAAAATTATGAAACTTTAATTTTTTATTTTTCAATATGTTTACTGATGTTGGGTGAAGTATCACATAAATTTATGATGTAGAAAAATTATGTAAATTCGTGGAAGTTGAATGAACGATAAGAGAGCCTATAGGGCAGATTTGCCATGTGGTAAAGAAATGAGCATATCTTGCTCTACGAGAACTAAAATGAAGTACCGTCTTTTGTATTGGAATACTAATATGACAAGGATTGAATTTCCAAGAATAAATAAATTTATATTTGGTCTATGATTTGGATATGTTAAATATACTAGCATGGATTTGGATGGAATTCACTTGTGATAAATGATTTGAATGGAATCATGTGATGCTTATGGATTGAATTATGTTTAAATCATTCTTTGGATTATTGATATTATTATGATGATACTAATATTTTAAGAATGATAGGAAGGGAAGAAGATATGATTGAAAAAGTACTGGATAAAGGCAAGGGCAAAGCCATTTAAACTGCCAAGGTGAGTGTACTTATGATTTGTTTCATATATAAATATGAATATAGCTCTAAGAGCGGATTTGTTTGAATACTTCGGTATTCAGGATTTTTTTGGATATTAAAATATCCAGGATTTGCTTGGGTCTCATGATCCAGAATTGGTTTGAATACTTCGATATTCAGGATTTGTTTGGATATTAAAATATCCAGGATTTGTTTGGGTCTTATGATCCAGGATTGGAATTGGACAAAGATCCAATGATTTGTAGGAACTAATGTTCCAGGATTTGTTATTGCCAATGGGCCGAATTGTTTGGATCTTATGATCCAGGATTTGTTATTGCCAATGGGCAGAATTATTTGGATCTTATGATCCATGATTTGTTATTGCATATGGCCAGGATTGTTCGGATTTTATAGCTACATATTCGATATAGAATTGTTATTCTATTACAGGGAAGGAGTACGTAACTAAGCTTAATACTTACGGTTTATATTTTAACAATTTCAGGTTCATACGCTGCCAGCTAGGATACCAAATGACCGGTAGCTTTGAGAGTTGCACCGTTGGAGAGAGCTGGGGTTTAAAAATGGGATTTTATCGTTGTCACACTGAAGATTTTAATATACTCACACATTGCATATATTGATTTAGTATGTATTGAGTTGATCATAGTTAATCACGGTATTGTATGTTCGCTTAATTATGACTCTGATATTGAACTTTATGAAAAAAGAATAATATTATGTTCATTATGCTCATTATGTAGGAAAATATTGATGAATGAATCATATTTCCAATGGGCTCAAGATTATGATCTAATTATTCCAATAACAAATGATTAGTATGGATATTGGGTTTTGGGGTGGGACAATTAGTGGTATCAGAGCGTGGTTATTAATTCTGGACGTGTGTGACGATTAGATGGCAGTTATTAAGTTGATTTGATATTTATGAATTGTTTATGTACTAACCAATAGTTTAGTATTACAAACTGTTTATGTTGGTTGTTAGAAATTTGTTGTACTGCAGAAAATTCCAGATGGACCCTGGGGATGGACAACATCGAGAAGAGGGAGTAGCTTCTCGTACAGACAATATTGAAGAAGAGCAGAGTGTTGCTGGAAGGGCCAGAGAGAATGAACAACCTACAGGTATTCAGATGATGGTGCAGGCAATGATGAGGATGGAAGAGCAATAAGAAAGAAATATGGCGCAAATGGCAGAACAACAGGCTAGATATCTAGAATCAAAGACCGTGGCCAGGATTGAGAAAGAGGCAAGGAAGGAAATGAAAGATTCCATGCATGAGAAGTTTTTAAAGTTGAATCCTACAGAGTATTCAGGGTCAGTTGAACCTACAGAAGCTGAGATGTGGGTCAGGGATATAGAAACTATATTTGTAGTTATGAAGGTTCCAGATAACCAGAAAGTGAATCTAGCTGTGTTTAGGCTCAAAGGAGAGGCCAAATATTGGTGGGAATCCAGCACCATTTGGTGCCTAGGATGGAAGGTACTGATGTTATTACTTGGGCCGAATTTACTAAAGCTTTGTATGTTAAGTATTTTCCTAAGGTTTATAGGAGGGAGAAGCTGAGGGAGTTTATAAATTTGACCCAAGGGAAAATGTCTGTAAGGGAGTATGATGCTAAATTTACTTCTTTGTCTAGATTTTCTACTAAGTATGTGCAGGAGGAAGAAGATAAATTCAGTAAGTTTCAAGATGGACTGATTTGGCCTATTCAAAATAGAGTGGCCACTTATGAGTTAGAAGATTATGCTTCTCTGGTAAATAAAGCCACGGTAGCAGAAAAGCAAAGGAACCAAGGGGTGGCGAACAGAGAGAGTTTTAATAAAAGTAGATTCGACGCATCTCACTCGAAGGGAGGTGAGGGTGGAAGTGTTAAGATGGAACCTCATAAATTTCAGAGAGGTGGTGGAGATAGTGGTAGAGGTCAGGGGAGATTTGGCAGATATACTAGGGGTGGAGAATCTTCTAATCTGGATTGGAGGTCAGGAAAAGGTGAGGCACGAGTGAGAGTTATTACGTGTTTCTTTTGTAAAGAGGAGGGGCATTATAAATCCGAGTGTTCTAAGCTTAAAGGAGTGGAATGATACCATTGTCATCAAGTGGGTCATGTTAAAAAGAATTGTCCGCAGTTGGCAGAGACTCCAATAACACATAGTGAAGTAGCAAGCAGAATGTTATCTCCAGGCAGTGCAGTGAAAAGTATGGGCAGAGGACAAGCTAGTAGTTCCAGACCAGGTGGACGAGTTTTTACAATGAAAGAAGCTCAGATTACTCCAGATGTGGTGACAGGTACACTTTATGTTACTGATAGAAGTGCTTATGTTCTGATTGATCCTGGTTCCACACATTCTTTTGTGTCATATTTGTATTGTGACAGGAATTCCCGGGCTACATCCTCCTAGTTATGAATTTTAGACTCTTCGAGAGACAACAACCATCGGAGGTCGTTATCCTTCAAAGTGCTAAAATAATTGGGCCATCACTTCCTCACAATCCCCCGGTAGAGTCATGGAACGGTGATAGCAATGGATATGAACAACCAGGGGTCCACTTCCTTCAAATTTCTCAATATTTAACATCTTGAACTTCTCGGGTAACCTCGCTTTAGTATTAGGAGACATGTGGGTGTAGTCCATGAAATTCACCGAGATTTTGACTTGGTCAAACTTCTTAGTGAGCATCTTGAGGCCCTCTTTGACTTTGTTCAATTCTTCTTCTTTTGGATCAATGACCATAAGCAAGTTAGCCCCAAGTTGGGCAAGGTTCGGCATTGGAAGCTGGGCAGGCTACGGCCTATTGGCAGGAGGGGCACGTGGAGCGTGCTGATACACTTCGACAACCCAGATAGATCCATAGCACGAGGAAATAGGGCCTCGGGCTCTTGAGGAACGGGAACCTAGTTTCATTGCATCTCTCAGACATCGGTCTGAAGGTTATCAATCTTGGACACAAGCTGAGCTAGGACTGCCGTCAGATCTGGATGCACAACGGGTACTTGATCTATGTTCTCCAGGTAAAGCGGATAGATTCTGAACTTGGAAGGAGTAATAGGGGAACGGACGAAACTCCGGGGTGACTTGACTGAAGACCAAAGCGAATAAGGAGCCAGGCCAAGGGTTTACGATCGTCCTGAGAAGGGATGAAAATATTTTTGACATTTTTTTGAGATGGAAAGACAAAGTACTTTTGGATTTTTGATAAAGAGAGGAGAAATGTTTTTTGGCTTTTTGATAGATAAGGGAGAAATGTTTTTGGCTTCTTTTTTTTTGGGAGACGGACCTCGGTATGATTATTATGTTCTCGCTTGTATTAAATTCTCCTAAATGCAAAATAAAATGCCGGACGGGACCCGAGCCTGGAAAAAATAGGTTTGTAATATATGCAAAGCTATGGATGGTGACGTAACCATCCATAGCTTTGGATGGTTATAGATGGAGGCGTAACCCCTCCTTAAGTATGGTAATGATAAGTTGATTTGGCCAAAGTTTTGGATTAATGATAGGAGATACAAACACAAACCCAATGAAGATAAGACTCAGTTTACATTCACAAATCCCTCGTGTATAACTCCGAAAATACTAATGAACTTTCGAATTAACGTAGCTAGAGGGAGAGAGAATTAAGCACCCTAGATACACCTTGGTAGGAAGGTAGGAACACACCTAACACTCTCAAGAATCTCTGTCAAGTATTAAAAGCTTCGTAATAAGTAATAATGGCGGGTGGGTAAACCTTCTGGTTTGCAATAACTCCCTCCTCCCTCTTTTCTCTCTAGCAATAACTCCAACTCTCAAAGGATTTCCCCCTTTCCTCAAAGGTGGTTGGGGTCCTTAAATAGCTCCCCATACCACCCCCGAGGCAACTCAGTCATTAAAGACTATGAAAGACATCCCTCACACTTTATATCACAATATTAAATGCCTGATGCACTAGTTATCTCCACGTCCTGAACATTAAATGCCAAGACATGCCTTTTGCCCAAACACTGTGTGTCAGGGGGCTGTTATCACAAAGGTGACTCACCAACTGCCAGACAGCCCCAAATACCACGGTGGTTTACTCGAGTGCAAGTCTGACATTGTTTAGTCAGCTAGTGACATCACCTATAGTAGATGTGACATTAAGTAAAGGGTTGTTTGGTTCTCAACTCGACGCTCGATGAAACTCCAAGCTACTCCGCCCAAGGTTCCATGGCCAGGGTCCCTCGGTGTTTTACCAGGTGTATCTAAGATGGTCAGGACAAGCCCCAACGGTGCCTCACTTCTCAATCCTCCAAACCAAGTCCCTATAAAGTTCCCACGACGAGGTCATTCGATAGAGCATGAAAGCTCTCCCAGGCCCTGCCAAGCCTGGTCTCTCGCGAGTACCGTTTGACCTCACGCTAAAACGCATTATTATTCTCGGTACAACATTACAACCATTATATCTTACAGTCAATATAAACAAAGATACAATATGACTAACATAACAAGCTAAATATGAGTTGCCATGCTAAGCTCCCTCGGTGAGTTGCCACGCAGAGTTGCCACGCTTGAGCTGCCTCGATTGCTTAATCTCAAATATTACTGCCAAATAGGAAATTATCCCTAATCTCAAGATTACCTTCAAGCCACCTCTACATTTGCCCCTTCGTGGAGAGATTTGTTGGAATAAGAAATGCCTACACGAAACTTCTCAATTCGATGAACCCTCCCTGCGTGAGTAATTTTGTCTCTTCTATTCGTAAGAACTGTTGTGTGATAATCTCCTAGAAAAAAAAAGAAAAAAATCTCCCCGATGTTCCTGAGCCGAAGCGCCATGACTGTTTGGGGCTTAGGCGAAGGGATATTTCCACTTTTTCCTCATGCTGAGCCTCAACTGTTCTAGCCTTAGTATTTGAAATTCTCCCGAAAGGCCTACTAGCCCTCCCAAATACTTGTTTGGGCTCTTGGGAAGTGAAGACCAAGTCGCTTCTACGTTATTGGATATGTATAACACCATTTTGGCGGCAAAACATAAACTTGGTTAGGAAGGCAACCGTTCCAATTCCCCAGACATCACTTCGTATTCACCGTAGCGCTGTCTTTTCCACTGTAAAAAGACAGTTCCCGAAGTGCCACGTGTGCCTTTCAAATGATTACTAGCGGTTTGGCACGTGCGAGGGAGGGTGGGAAACTCAAACGACAAGTAAAAGGGTTTAAAAGTTTCAAACGTCTCTCTCTTTCAAACCTTTATCTTCTTCTTCTTCAAGCTTGCATATTTCTTCAGAGAGAGATCTTTGTGCGAGCTCTAAGTGAACTCCATTGTTGCCTTCTCCCTTTTCTCAGTCACCTCCTTCTCTTATCTCTTGCACCACCATCCGCGGTTGTGCCTCTACTTTCTTTCCAAGTCTTCCTTCACCAGACCTTTTCGTAATTTTGTTGTTTAGAATGGCCTCATGAAGCAACCCTGCCACTACTGCCACCAGCGCTCCTCCTATCACCCCTGTTTCCACCGCCTTTTCTGCTGCCTCTTTGACCGATGCTCATGAAGAACAGTTATGTTTCTACTGTCGGTCCCCCATTTTTGGGGAAGGTCATGACTTTGCTGGTTTTGGCAAGAGCTATATTTTTAACACCAAGTATGATGCTCTTACGCTTGGTGATGAATATGAGAGTTTTGATGAATGGGGCTTTCTACCTCTTGAGGGGACTCTCAGATTTTGTCTTGAGCGGGGGACTTCCTGTGGTCCCACATTGATTTTGAAAGTCCTGGGGGCTCTCCTGCTCACTTTGCTGCTTGGAATTCTTATATGCAGAGTTCCCACATTTATACTCTCACTAAGATTGGGCTTCATCGAGCTAAGTGGTTTGGTGAGTTCACTTTCTCTAAAAATAATGTTTCCCTTCCTGTTCTGGTATCTCGGTGAAACGTTACTACTCACACATTCATCGCTGCATGGGGTGAATTTACAATAACGTTGGAGGATGTGTTCGAGCTCGTAGGCCTTGAGGCAACAAGTCATGACCCCTATTCCGATGAAGCCCTGGATGCCCGAGAAATTGGTGATCGTTTGGAGATGGACCGTATATGCCGAAGGTGCATCGGTACTTCAAACAAGGACACATTCACTCCCCTCATCAACTACTTCTTCAAAGACCCTTCAGACGAAAGTTCCTCCGGGGCTACCCCTAGATAAGGTACATCGTTAGAGCTTCCTACCTATATCCTTGTCATTCTTTCTCGTTTCTTTTTAACGGGGAGGCCCAATGACCAGCCCCGAAGGGACCTCATCAACCTCTCTCTCCGATTGGCCTGAGGTATCAAGATCCCTCTGGCTGCAATCGCCTTGGGGTCCCTCAACACATGGCTTGACAAGGTCCTTATTGACATGAAACGATCTCTGGGTCGTTACAACCTAGCCAATTTTTCCAACTGCATTCTCTTGATGGGTTTCCTTTATGTTCGCTTCCTGGCCGTAGCCGCCAAGACTAACTGTCCTCCCTCAGGGGAAACAATCCGGCCCCCTCGGTCATTTGTTTATCATAAGAGGCATAGACGAAAGGAGCTGACCTCCTTTATTGATGATTTTTTTAAGTTTTGTGATGACGCCCTATGGAGAGGATATCTTCATGTATACTCGCGATTTTTTCAAGCATGGGGCGAGAGTGGTCCAGCCAACCACCGTAGACCTCATTACCGAGGACCCCTCCTTGGTTGTGGTGCTTCTGTTTTCATCGGGCTACCTACCCTCATACACCGAGTTGGGGTACACGAGCGAACATTACAATCCCAATCGATGCAGCCGTCAATTTGGCTTTGATCAAGGGGCTCCTCTCCTGGTGTTTCAAATATCTAACCCCCGAGTATCTTTTGGCGAGGTATGCTCCGTATTCTCTTCAACGGACGCGTCGGGAGTGAGTTCGACATTGGCTGGGTGAGTTACTATCCCCAACATCACTAGGCAAGGGGATGTGACCGCTCTTTTTGCCACAAAATATTGGCCGAGGCAACTGGGCTAAATTGTTGAATTCATTGAGGGTGATCCCATGTATCCCGCAGTTCTTTTGTTTTCTGCCCTAGAGTTGGGCCTGAATGGCAATTCCGTTCTCGGTGTTGAGTTCCCTCTGAGTCAGACCCCCAAGGCGCCTCCAACAAAACTTCTTCCATACTGCCCCATGATCCCCGTTGCCACGCCCAAAGAAAAGGCCACTGCGATCCCCACACCATCTATCGCCATGACCGAAGCTGCCACAAGAGAAGGGCCTTCTGAGCCAGTTGCCAAGAAAGCTAGAAATTCTAAGTCCAAGACGGCTAAGGGCAAACGAAGCTCCATTGGTGACGTTCCCAAATGCCTCCATTCCCCCTCCTATGTCTCCGAAACTGGATGAAGAGTTGAGGAGGTGGGTAGAGGCCGAAGTTTCCTAGATAAACATTGAGTTCCAACGGCGTGCAGTGGTCGTTCCTCCTCCAGGTACCTTCCCCAAAATCGTGGTTGATCCTAGTGAGCCACCATCAAAAAGAAGAAGAAGATCAAATCTATCTGAAAGTGGTGGTGCCACGGGCCCAAGAAGGAAGACACTGGATACTAAGCCTCAAAAGAAATAGACATATGAGGAGGCCTCCTCCCCAGTTCCTTCGGCTGCTGCCTCCTCGCCACATTCACCGGTGGTCATACCCTCTCGTTCTCCCTCCGGATCTGAGGTATATGTGCATTCTTTATTTCTCATTATGTTCTTAACGTAGCGCTTTTACTTATTTCCTGATATCTTTGGTACAGGGAGTTGAAGAAGTGAGGATCAGTCCTCCCAGTCCCCCCAGCCCTCCAGTGAGTCGTTTTGTGGGGGGACGTTGTGGTACTCCTCCAGCCACTGCCGCCCTTCCACGATCTCCGTTAATAAGCCTTACTTATTCACGCTGTTCCTCCTCCCGCCAGGCCAAAACTGCCTCCATAGGTGCTGTTGAGATGTCCAACCAGCCCAAGGTAACTATTCCAGCTTCCTCGGAGTTATCCTAGGAGAGGGAGGTATCTTTGCCCCTTGTTCTGATCGAAGAGGGTTCCCCACATGTAACGTGTTGGGCTATATATTTCGTTCCAAGCCTTGCACCTTTTATTTGTCCTATTGGTTTATATATCTACTCTAACGTGTTGGGACGTTTCAGGTGGAAGTGGCGTCACTGATAGCCAACATTCTCCTTCCTCCTGCTCTGTCAAGACCCATTACTAGCGTTCCCCTCTTTAGTGCCATAACGGGGGTGAGCTACAATTACTCCTTTTATCTAACATTTGTTTTTACATTTGTAGCTTTCTCCGAGTCTTTCTCCACCTTTCACGTTGAGTGGCATTATCCCTTCTCAGGCCCAGGTTGGGGTAGCTTCTCTAGTTGGGGCACCTCTCGAAGGTCCAACATCTCCTTATGACGATGCGCACGTGTTGTCCATGGTGCCCTATACTGGCGAGGGAAGTGTTCCCACCTTCGAGGCTTCTATGTCCAAGGTTTCCATTGAGGCTGCTGAGGTAATGAGCCCGCCTCCCATGGTTTCTAGCATTATGGCTCCCGTGGTGACTACCCCTCTCGCTCCTGCTGCTGCTGAGGAGGTACTTCTTTAAATTCTCTGTATTTTTGAACTTCTCAAAATCCACCTATAATGGTGACTTAATAACGAAAACACTTGTTAATATTTTTTTCCAAACTCCACCTATGACGGTGACTTAACAACGAAAATGCTTGTTAAGATTTTTCACTAACTCCACCTATAACGGTGACTTAACAACGAAAACACTTGTTTAAGATTTTGTTCAAGCTCCACCTATGACGGTGACTTAACAACGAAAACGCTTGTTAAGATTTTTCATAAACTCCACCTATAATGGTGACTTAACAATGAAAACAGTTGTTAAGATTTTTCATAAACTCCACCTATATCGGTGACATAACAATGAAAACGCTTGTTAAGATTTTTTTTTCATAAACTCCACCTATAATGGTGACTTAACAATGAAAACACTTGTTAATATTTTTCATAAACTCCACCTATATCGGTGACTTAACAACAGAAACACTTGTTAAGATTTTTTCCATAAACTCCACCTATAATGGCGACTTAACAACGAAAATGCTTGTTAAGATTTTCATGAACTCCACCTATAACGGCGACTTAACAATGAAAGCACTTGTTAAGATTTTTCCATAAACTCCGTGTTTCCCCTAATTGTTCTCAGATTGCTCGGGAGGATTCTCCACCAGATCCTTTGCCAATTGCCTCACCACATCGTGAACCTGTCTCCTCTGAAGAATCGGGCCATAATGACCAAGGTTCCACGACGGGTTCTGCTGCGAAAAGTGAATTTGTGTGCGATCTTCCTCTGCCCAACTTGGCTCCTCCCGCTTTTTGCCTGATGGTACTCCAACACTCTCCCCAAATGTTTGCCAGTCATCGTTTGGTCATTGAGCAACTTGTGAGCCATCATCCTGAGACTTTCACGGTGGACTTTCTGCATTCAAACATCCCAGTTATGAGCCATAAGCTTCAAGGCATGGCCACCGTTATTGCAAAAATTATCGACACTCCAACTGTGAATGTGACCAGGACCCTCCTCAACCAGTTCTTGGGCTATGTGAGGGAGCTAGGTCATGATGGGTTCCGTTTTGACTAGCTCATTGCTCATTTAAAGACTCTGAAGAACCTCTGATTGAACAGCCAGAGGGAGCTCCTTCAAAAACATCGGGAGGATCAGCGTGGCGAGGAAGATAGGTTGGCCGAGCTAGCACCTCTCCTTGGAGCCATTGACAAAGAGGTGGAGGACCTATAAGAGGCTCTGTGCGCGACGAAGTGAAAATGAGAGAAACTCCTAATCGACCGCACACAGGTGCAGACAAGGTTGGAGGTTTCTATCAATGCCCAACAGTCTTGCCAAGCAACTTCTTCGGGTCTCCCTGGAGATTTCTTTTCTTCCCCTGGTCTGTGGTTCCTCCTGGGTTAATTTTTTGTATATGTATTTTTTTTCTTCCTATGTAACCCTTGGGCGATAGTTCCCATTTTTGTAATGCCCCAAAGTAGATGAATGGAAAAGAAAACTTATTCCCATGCTATTTCCCTGTGTTACGGTTGTTTATATGGATCGTGACATGAAGTTTTGTAGATCTTTCATCTCTATTTGAATTAAAAATAAAGAAAACTTGCATAAACAAAATGAACTCATATATTCATATTGGTTAGCTACATCGGTGACTCCAAACATAATTTCTTACACGTGATAGACCTTCAACCATTTATTGTTTATCTTAAATGGCCTATCTTCTTCTATCTTAGAAATTGAGAAATAACCTGAGTTATGAGCTTCCTTTACGACGAAAGGTCCCTCCCAATTCTCTGTAAACATACGTAGAGGAAACACCCTAATATGTTTAACCACTACCTTTAATACGATACCTCCCTCCAAGAATTTCCTTGGTCTCACCAAGTTATCATATGCCATGGGGAGCTACTTTGTATACATTTGAAAGTGTTGCCTAGCATTATCCCTGTGTTCGTCCAACGCTTCCAATTGCACGTGTCTGTTCTGAGGGAGCATACTGCTTCGCAAAGAATATCGAGCAGAGGGAACTTCTAACTCCACCGGGAGAATTGCCTCAGCCCCATAGATAAGAGAGAACGGTGTATACCCTGTAGGATTCCTCTTAGTCATCCGATAGGCCCATAAGACTGCTGGTATCTTGTCATCCCATGATCCTAAAAAATCCTCCATCATTTTAGACAAGATATTGAACAAAGTCTTGTTAGTCACTTCGGCTTGACCGTTCCCCTTTGGGTATGCCACCGTCGAAGTGTGGTGAATAATGGAGTATTTGTCCGTGAGCATCGTTACTTCTGAATTGGGGAAAGGGGTTCCGTTGTCCGAAAGGATGACCTTTGGGATTTCGAAACGATAAATAATGTATTCTCTGATGAAGCTTCTCACTACTCCTGTTGTTGCCCTTCTCAATGGTATCGCTTCGGCCCACTTTGTGAAACACTCCTTTGCTTCCAAGATCCATATTTTTCCACTCGAAGAAGGGTGTATTGCCCCTACCAGGTCAAACGCCCAAGTGTGAAAAGGATAAGGCGTTGCTAGGGAGTGTAAGTCCACTGATGGGGCATAGATCATATTTCCATAAAGCTGACAAGCTTTGCACCTTCGAACGAACCGAGAAGAATCTGTCTCCATCATTAGCCAATAGTACCCCAAAGTCATCAATTGGTCATACAACGTGGCCCCTCCTATATGGGATGGATCGTGCGCCTATTTGAGAACCTCAACCGCTTCTTCCTTAGTGATACAATGCAGCGGCCTATTGAAGTATCCCCTTCGATAAAGCTGCCCCTCTTGAACATAGAATCTCAGGGATCTTCGTCGGAGTCCCATCGCATTAATTTTCTCAATTGGGACAACTCCATCCATAATGAAGTTAATATAGGGCTGTCTTCAGTCAGCCTGAGCCTCAATGAAATGACATTCAGCCGCCTCGAAGAATAATTGGCATTTGTCGCACTACCATTGTAACTCGGTCGCATCTTTCTTCATATTAGGCAAGAAATATCCTTCCCTTTGAATTCTTCTGTAAAGGGGGATCTTAGTCATTTCGTAGTGTTCTTCGTGCATTTTCTTCAATCTCTGCGCTGCCTCTTCTGGACCGATACATCTCGACATCCATCCTCCTGCATTTTTGAAGTAAAGGTTTCCCTGGTTTGTAAAGTATTGGGCCAATTCTCTGAGCCCCATCGTTCATTCGCTAGTCTCCAGTTGCCTCTTAATCTCTCCCCTCTAATCTGTATCCTCCTCCGTTGGTAAAATTGACTGTAGCATCGAAGGAGATGTTCTTCGTTGAATCACGACAGTAGTCGTATCTCTCCTCATGATCATCTTTTGGGCGATGGTGGCATGGGCGTCTGGGTGACGGTTCATCATTTTTGGCTGCCTTTTGACTTTGGTTTGATAGAACAGGCAAAGAAGTCTATGAATAATCATTTTGTATGGTGGCAGGTTCATATGTTTCAACACGTATTCTTCATTCACTTGCTAAACCACTAAGTTTGAATCCCCCTTGATGCAAAGTGAACGGATCCCTATTCAAAGGGCCTCTATCAATCCTAACACCAATGCTACATACTCTGCCTCATTATTAGGGAAGGGGAAATCTAACTTGTAAGAAAGGAAAATCTCCTCCATTCCTTTCGAGAGAATTACCCCTGCCCCTCCTTTCTTTTCTGTTGATGACCCATCGAACTGCATTTTCCACTCCTCTCCCGTTGCGTCTAGGTGGTTGGCCTAAAAATCATCTCCTAGAATATCTTCTTTTGGTAGCTCGAAGGTTCCCGAAGGGAAAATAGCCAACAGGTCAGCATATGCTTGGCATTTAATCGTGCGAGGAACCACACACTTCAAGTCATATTCGAAGAGGATGAGGAACTATCTAGCTGTCCTGCCAATAAATATAGTTCTTGCAAGCAGATACTTAATGGGATCACATCTCTTCATAATGTGAATTGTGAAAGACAGCATATAATGTCTAAGTTTTTGCGCTAAAAATACTAATGCTAGACAATGCCTTTCTAAGCTGCTATATCTGACTTCTGGCCCATGGATGATCCTACTGAGGTAGTAAACTGGCTGTTCTTTCCCATTGATCTCTTGTGCCAGCAAATCTCCCACGAACCTTGTGGTAGATGTGAGGTACAAATACAACGGTATTCCTTCCCTTGGTGGAATCATGGTCTGTGGTGATATGAGTAGCTTCTTTAATCCGTCAAGGGACTCTTGGTGAACGGCCTCCCATTTGAACTTCGTGTTTTTTCACAGCAAATGCATTAGTGGGTGTGTTATCTCGACTAACCCAGGCACGAATCTCCTAAGGTAGGAGACTTTACCGAGAAAACTCTTCAGTTCCTTCGCCGTTGTTAGGCACGACATTTCTAAGATCGCCCGTTGTTTATCCTGGTCCATCTGCACCCCTTGTCGATTAACCACAAAGCCTAGGAATTTCTCACTCGTCACCTTAAAAATGCACTTTAGTGGGTTCATCTTTAATTTAAACTTCCTGCAACAGGAAAATTCCTTCCTCAAATTGCTCAGATGGGACTCCTCCTTCCTCGACTTGATGACAAAATCATCCACATAGAATTCCATAAACTTGTGAAATAAGTCATGGAAAATGGTCATCATTATTCTCTGATAAGTCGCCCCATCATTCTTGAGTCCAAACGGCATTACCCTGTACATGGAATTACCCAACGTGGTTCTGAATGCTGTCTTTTGAGCATCCAAAGGGTCCATCTTGATCTGGTTGTACCCTACATATCCATCCATGAAGATATACATCTCGTGCCCTGCCATTGCATCTATCAGGCTATCGATGGAGGGTAGGGGAAACTCATCTTTGGGGCAGGCTCTATTCAAGTATCTGAAGTCCAAGCAGATCCTTATCTAGTTCTTGTCTTTCTTCCCTACTAGGATAATACTAGATAACCAGAGTGGGTGTTGTATCGGTGTAATGAACCCTGTCGTTAGTAGGCGTTGAACTTCTTCTTTGATCTTTAAATCCAGCTCAGGCTTTTACATTCTCATTACTTATTTTACTAGAACGACCGAAGGCATCACATTCAACTTATGACAGCTTACTTCTTCATCTAGCCTCTCCATCTCTGTGTACTTCCACGCGAAGACGTCCATAAATTCTTGAATCAACCCGACCAAGGCCTCTCGTTTCTTCTTACTGGGATCTTTCGAGATGAAGATGGGCCTTGGATCTTCCCCTTCTTTTGCCATGTTTAACTGCTCTAGCTCTTGTGACTGTGGCTTTCGTCGATCCGTCATGTATTCTAGTTCTTCGGCGACTTCCTCCATAAATTCCTGTATGCTAGAATTATCTATCATCATGCATTGTCCCCGTTGATCAACCAGAAAACATTCATATATCGGGTCAAACTCATCGTCAGCTTCTTGGGCCGCCCGTTCACACCGTTATAATCGATACACTACCTTTCCTTCCTCGGTAATGACTTTCTTTCATTGTTTGTTGGTAGTGGTGACTGCTTTCCTCTTCCTCTCCCTAGATGCCTCGGCTACTCTTTTTCCTGAGAACCTGCTCAGCACGCTTTGTCGTTGGACCTCGTGTTCCATCGGATCCGTTCTGGGACTCATCCTATCTTTAAGCTACTTTGAGATGCCTTGGGACTGAGGGACCGCCTAGTGAGCTTCTTTGGTCATTACTCTTGCGCTGCTCGTAACCCCTTTACTCTGCTCGTTCAAGCGCCCTATCCATTCTCTGATCGAGGGAACATATGCTCCCTCCATCCTTCTCGTTAGGACCCAGGCGTCCTCTTCCAGCTCAGTATAAAATGCTGTGTCCACCAAGTGAGCTTCCTCGATAGCAAAAGGCCTCTTTGTAGCCCTAATGGTTACCTCTATCCCCTTAATGTTTGCCTTAGCACACTGGTGGTACGTGGAAGGAACTAGCCCTTGGTTGTGCATCCACACCCTTCCTATTAGTAGATGATAGGAAATTGCACTCTCTATCACATGGAACTTTATATGGGAACTCAAATTTCCCATCACGATCCCCACATTAACATACCCAATGGATTTGGAAGATTGGCTATCATATCACGAAATTACCAAAGGCATGGGGACCAACCTTTCTTCCGGAATATTGGCTGCATGAAAGGAGTTAATTGGAATGATATTGATGGAAGCTCCCCCATCCATGAGAGTCCTTGCAAAACTAACAGCCCTATCGACATTGTTGAAAGTCACATCAGACAGGAATCTCCTTACCAGCCTGTCCATGGGTCCCTTCCATTTCAGCGAAGGGACTGCGTCCTTCCTTGCAATATCAACTATCGCCTGGGTTATTTCGAACCTGCTCTCTCTTGGTATCCGTACTTATTCGAAGAACAAAGTGAACTTTGGGGATTTTGAGACCGCACAGTATTCTAGGACCTGATCAACTTCCTCACCTTCAATGCTGTACACGTCCTCCACATCTTTGGCGCTTGCTTCATCGTAGACCAAACTATGTTGGCCACTCCCTTAGTACAAATCTTATCTTCTTCATGATAATCCACCATGATATTGGACCCATGTCCCGGTAGTTGGTTGTTATTGAAATTCTGTGGAGGGATTTGTAACGTCCCTGCCCTCACGTATTTGTCAATAATTCTTCTCAGTGTGAAGCAACCTTGTGTTGGATGCTGGACCCTCTGATAAACCTGGAAATACTTTGGATCCGCCTTTATTGTCGCGTCGAGCTCTTCAAGTGAAAATCTGTTAGCTCATAGACCGTTCCTCCTTGGACCATCGCGTTGTAATAGCTGACAACTTCTTCCACTGTACAAGGCAATGGAGGTGGGTCTTCTCTGTTCCTTTCGAAATTCCTCTTATTGTCCTTCTTCGTTGCTTTGCCCCTATCTCCCCCTCGGTGTACCCCACTCATGGGGGCTGAGAACTCCCCCCCACGGGTTGCATCGACTGCCTAAACATCATGGTCGCCACCACCGGATTGGGCCACACCACCAAGGAGATATTCCTCATCGCTTTTAAGAACACCGCGAAGATTCCTCCGATTGTCTTATTGATAAGATGGCAAATATACTCCAGAAGCAGCCCCTCAGCGCAGATCTGTAATAGTTTGGACTCTTTGGCCTCCTCCCTCACATTGAGGGATCTTTCCCTGAACCTTCGAACATAGTCCACCACTTCGTCCCCATGCCTTTGCTTTTCCCTACCCAGTTGGGTCAAGGTAAACTCATCCTCTGCCATAAATAACTTCTGGACAAACAACACGTGCATTTGTCCCCACGTAGAAACGTTGTTGGGAGCTAAATGGGAATACCAGGTATATGCCTTATCGGTCAAGGATTTAGAAAACTCCCTCAACCTAAGCCTTTTATTGTTACAGTGCGCCCCCAAATGCTCAAAAAAGCTCTTAATATGCTCCTTCGGGTTTCCACCTTTTCTCGTGTATTTTTCAAAGATAGGGGGAATATAGTCGTTCGGATAGGTCTCGTCATTGTATTCCTGGAGATACGGTGTTCGAAAGTCATCAACAGCTGAAGCTACCTTGACTGCAGATTGCGAGGAAGCCTGCATGAATTTCAGCATCTCCTTGTGCATCTCCTTTCTCATTTCCTCCATGGGCGATGCCGCTGGGGAAACAAACAACGGAACCACATGCTGAGTGCCCGTTGCAGCTGGAGCAGACGCCACGGTTGGGGCCGCCGATGCTCCTGATGTTCCCTATGTTGGATTCACAATAGATGGTACGCTCGCTAGGGCTGTTCCCGCTACAACTGCACCTGGTGGGGCCATTAGAGCTACCCCTGGCATCACGAAGGCATTAGCCTCCAATCCTCCCAGCATAGTTGAAGCTAGTGGAGTTTGCAGAAACTCGTAAAACTTGCCCATGAGGAGCACAACCTGATTGGGCCCCACCCTCGCACTCGTGGAAGCTTGAGTCACCACTGAAACCCCTGACGTCGTCGGAACCAGAGGTACCTCTACTGGTGGAGCCCCATCTCTTAGGGCCTCCAGTTCTCCGCAGCTTGTTCTTCATTACGCTGAATGTAATCAAAGTTGAGCCTTCGATTAGAATTATCTTACGCCATACTCCTTACTTAGAAAAATGCCTCCCCAGTAGGGTCGCCAAATGTAAGAGGGTACTTTAGATTATAGATGGAGGCGTAACACCTGTTTAAGTACGGTAATGATAATCTAATTTGGCCAAAGCTTTGGATTAATGATAGGACATACAAACACAAACCCAATGAAGATAAGACTCAGTTTACACTCACCAATCCTTCGTGTATAACTCAGGAAATAGTAATGAACTTTAGAAGTAACTTAGCTAGAGGGAGAGAGAAGTAAGAACCCTAGATACACCTTGGTAGGCAGGTAGGAACACACCTAACACTCTCAAGAGTCTCTGTCAATTATTAAAATCTTCCTAATAGGTAACAATGGCGGGTGGGTAAACCCTCTGGTTTTCAATAACTCCCTCCTACCAATTTTCTCTCTAGCAATAACTCCAACTCTCAAAGGATTCCCCTATTTCCTCAAAGGTGGTTGGGGTCCTTAAATAGTCCCCCCACAACACCCCCGAGGAAACTCAGTCATTAAAGACTATGAAAGACATCCCTCACACTTTATGTCACAACATTAAATGACTGATACACTAGTTATCTCCACGTCATGAACATTAAATGCCAAGACATGCCTTTAGCCCAACCAGTGTGTGTCAGGGGGCTGTTGTCGCAGAGGTGACTCACAAACTGCCTGACAGCCCCAAATACCACGGTGGTTTACTCGAGTGTAAGTCTGACATTATTTAGCCATCTAGTGACATCACCTACAGTAGATGTGACATTAAGTGAAGGGTTGTTTGGTTCTCAACTCGACGCCCGATGGAACTCCAAGATACTCCACCCGAGGTTCCACGGCCAGGTTCCCTCAGTGTTTTACCAGGTGTATCTAAGATGGTCAGGACAAGCCCCAACGGTGCCTCACTTCTCAATCCTCCAAACCAAGTCCCTCTAAAGTTCCCACGGCGAGGTCATTCTATAGAGCATGAAAGCTCTCCCAGGCCCTGCCAAACCTAGTCTCTCGCGAGTACCGTTTGACCTCACGCTAAAACTCATTATTATTCTCGTTACAACATTACAGCCATTATATCTTACAGTCAATATAAACAAAGATACAATATGAATAACATAACAAGCTAAATATGAGTTGCCACGCTAAGCTCCCTCGCTGAGTTGCCACGCAGACTTGCCACGCTTGAGCGGCCTTGATTGCTTAATCTCAAACACTATTGCTAATTAGGGAATTATCCCTAATCTCAGGATTACCTTCAAGCCCCCTCTACATATGGACTTGCGACCAGGCTCACGGACAGGGTCCCATTTTAAAAATGCGTAAAAATTCGGGCGGCAGGCCGACCCGAACTTTTGGTAGAGCTTTGGGTTGAAACTGGCAATCTAACATGTGTGCCCTAGGCTTGACACCTATATGCGGGTATGAAGTTGGTTGGGTGAATCGGAAAGGGTTCCTCCCTGTGGTGTGACTTCCACGATATACGTATTGCTTTTATGGGCAATCGGTACATGTGGACAAGCCATTTGATATACCTGAGTGTACGTGAATTGCTCACCACATACCTCGTGGGGATGGTACGTGTGAGAGCGATTTTGATATACTCGGCGTACGTGAACGAGTTCCCTACGATACACCTCCCATCATGACTTCGATCAAGCAGTACGATGCGGGGGAACCGTTCAATATACGAGAAATTGATGATACGAGAAATTGTCCATAAGACGTTCTTATACAAGCAAGTCAAGAGTAAAGTGTGTGTTAAACAAGTAAACCAAGAAAATAGAGAGAAGATAAGATATAGAGTGGTTCAGCCTTTAAAGTAGGCCTACATACACTGTGTTTCTCCATTCTCATTATGTGCGTTGCATTGTATAATATAATCGTGCCTAAAGAGGCGTACAAGTATGAGAATAAAGGTGAATACATGGTAGTATTGTAGATTCCGATGAGCCCGGGAGGCGGCTGCGATGTAGATGTGTGGCCTCCAAGAGATATGTTGAGGTCGCGTAGGGAGAATCTGTATTGCTGTGCCTACCCTAGTCGGGTATGGAATCGATTGGTCCCCCTTCCTCCGAGGTGTGGTCCTCTATTTATGAGGAAATGTGTTGAGTCACGTGCCCTGATCACGTGGCGTATACCAAGTCTGCAGTAGTTATGGATGAATGGGATGCGGCCTGCAAAGCAAGCATTGTTGTAAGCTGTTGAAGGCGTGCCATGCACCGTAAGGTGGAGTGCCGCGGCCTTTAATGTGTAGGGCTGCACCCTGTGTCGAGCATGTGGTCTTGAAGAGATGTCGCGCCCTGAGTGAGGTCTGGCCGCGCCATGAGTGTGGTCTGGCCGCACCCTGTATGGCCTATGAGATCTGCGAACTGAATAAATAAGAATACATTCCGCGATAAGGTGCTATATTTGTACTATCAATAAGCCCCCAAGCCATAGTGCCGAGACAAATTGATTGGGGATGCGACTTAGTAGCCTAGGTGCCGCGGTGCTTCCAAAATGACGATTCGTCTTCCACGCTCCCTTATATAAATTGTTTCTGGCCGTGGACTTTATTGCGTTTTCAAAACTTTTGAGAGCACATCGAGAGCGAAACTCTGCACTTTCTTTCTTGCATATTCCATCAACCTTCCGAGGCGGTGTGCGGAGGTTCAAGGCAGTCAAGCTGATCATTGCAAGTTTCTCCATTTCCAGGTGATTTTTCAACCACCATACTTTCGTAAAAGCCTTTGAAATTTACAGTTTTCTTCCCTTTTGATATGATTTCGCTTTTTCTGGTCCATTTGCTAGAAATCTAGGGTTTTGTTTGTACATTTTGCCCTTTCTCACATATGCTACATATGAAATCCATACAACTGTTCTTGGTGTTCATAATAGAACTCTTCGTATTCTGTGAGTTTGATCCTAAAAATGACTAGAATTTAGATAATCAATTGTTTGGGATAGGGGTCGTAGAATGGTAGGATTTCAATAATCATTCCCGTGAACTGGTACAATCCTTCTGCGTCATACCATACCAAATGGCGGCGGTCCCTCAAATTATCATCCGCGGCATCAAATCACCATCCTTGGTTGTCTTGAACAGCCTTAAAACTTCCATGAACCCAAGACATATCCATGTTAAATAACTGTAGTTGCTACTAGAGCACATCGAATTGACTCTAAAAAATTAGGAATGGTCATGGCCAGGAATGCCTTAAAGCTATTATATCTTATTACCGCGGCAGCTTATGTTCCTCTAGTGATATGGAGGTCGCCGCGGCTAGTTGGGATAGTACGATCCCATAAGTAATAGAGTTTGCCCATTAATAACTGTGTTCGGGAAATAATTCCCTTCTGCAGCTTCTTGAAGTCTTACAAACCATACTGGTTGCGGTGCCTAACTACGAACTCTGCTTTTCAGATACTGCTGCAGCCATATGAGCTTTGACCCAGACGAGTTCCTGAGAGGCTTTTGGGCAAA
Organism: Sambucus nigra; assembly: GCA_949130495.1. Classification (NCBI taxonomy): domain Eukaryota; kingdom Viridiplantae; phylum Streptophyta; class Magnoliopsida; order Dipsacales; family Adoxaceae; genus Sambucus; species Sambucus nigra. The sequence continues at coordinate 99,853,484 of OX422224.1, forward strand.
AGCATTTTGGGACCTCTCCCCCCGAGCTTACTTTTGTGCCCCCTCTAAGATCAATAGGGCCTTGCAAACTTAAAGATTGCCCAAACTGCGTGATACTCAACTCAGACTCCGCGGACTCTGCATCTGGGAAGGATTTCCAATCTCCGTCGATGGAAGAGGAAGCCAACTCAAGTACTCATCCAATGGGTGTAGGAGACAGTGCCGCAGCTGTTAGAAATAACCCAGAAGGTATATCTGGGAGGGCTAAGAGACCCTTGGCCGCACTCGATATTCGCGGCTCGATGACCCAAGATTGGGTTGAGCAGGTGGCTAAGGCCTTCGAATTTCCAAAAAATTTAACGTGCTCAGCCCCTGCCACAAACCAAAGACCGTGCATGGTTCTATCCGATGATGGAATTTTCTTCCCTTTGCACGTCTTCATTTACGGGTTGCGGCTGCCTGTTCCAGTTCCTATCCTTCGCCTTTTTCAGGTAATGAACCTTGCCCCAGCACAGTTGGACCCTAATGACTGGAGAGCCATTCTCGCTGCAGTTCTCCTTTGGGAGAATTTGTTCGAAAAGGACATCACTCCCGCAAAGTTCTTTCATTTCTACCGTTCAAAGGAGAACTCAGTGAAGTTCGCGGGCTACTACTACCTCTCTAGTCGCGGCAGGAATGAGACCCTTTACACTGGGAGACCGACCAATGTGAAAAATTAGAAGGGGAAATATTTCTACATCTTCGGCGAACGCTGGGAGATGCACCTCGAGGAGAATGAAAGAGAAAAGACATATAGAATGCCGCGGCAGTGGGGGTCTCCCTCAAAATTAGGTAATAAGACTGTAGTCGCGTCCTTTAATTTCACATATATGCATAACTTTCACTAACCTTTTGAATCGACTTTTCTTTCTGCAGCCCTTGATAATCTGCACATGAACAAGCGACAGGAAAAAAGAGTTGTCGAGGCCGCGGAAGTTCCTGCTGAACGCAAGAAGTTTGGCACACTTATAACGTCGGCGACCATATTTGAAGCAGATTTTTCCCAAAAAAATCCATTCCTCAACAAATGGGCACGGAAGGAAATTAATTGCGCCATAATTTTTACTCCACGGTCATTTATTCTCTTGAACTCATGCTATTCCTTTTCAGGTGAAGAAGTTGACAGGGAACTGCTAGCGGTGCAGCTAGCGGAGATAGATGAGGACGTAGTAGTCCAAAATAATACTGCGCGAAGCAGAAAGAAGAAGAGGTCCAAGGCCAAGGGACCTATCACGGCTCCCTCCGGAGAAAATAATGATGCGCCTGTCATGGCTTCTGTCGAAAGAACCACAACACCTGCCGCGGATCAAATGGTTAATGATGAGAACCTTCCGCATGACCATTTTGATGACGACATCGGGGAAAACCTGGTCGCGGTAGGCTTGATGTCAACCAATGTGCCCCTTCATTCATCCTCTCCTCCGCCGCCAACTGTTGTGGCGGTTAATGCGAACTTTCCACCTCTTCAATTCCGCGGAGGGTCTGGGCCTGATGGTAGACCAAGGATCCAATTAAGGTAGCCTGACCCCAATTCTTCTTGGAACACTACTGCAAAGGTTGCGTGGAGAATGAAAACATCCTTAAATGCCGCAGACCTTAACAGGCTCGTGGGAGAAGATCATGGCGATCTGGAGGACTGTGGCTTCCATAGCCTTCTGTGGGTATGTACCAGTTGTCATTCTTTAACTTTTGCATCTCGTATTTTTCCATATTTTTTCTAACGTCTTTTATTTCAGGCCGCGAATGTGATTGTGGGCCAGAAAAGGAAGTACGAGGCCTTGTACAGGTTAAACGAGTCCGAGAAGAGTGCCCATGCCACGAACTTGCAAGCTGCACGGACTTCTTCTTTTGAGGCAGGGAAGAAGTCTGATGTCGCGGCTCTTCAGGCAGCCCACATGGACCTTGATAAAGGAACCAAGGCGAGAGAGTAAGTGGAGGAGAATTTTAAGCAAGCCGCGAAATCCCTGAAATCCTCCCAGGCCCAGACTGTCGAAGACGCCCGTGTCGCGGAGATTTCAAATGCCAAGCTCACCCTACTCCAGCAGAAATATGAAGAGTTGGAAGCCAAGTCTGCTCAAAAAGACGAAGATCATGCCGCGGCAATAAAAAGGTTGGAAGTTGATCATGGTGACTACCTCCAGCTAGCCATAGATCATGCCGTGGAGTCATTCAAACGCTCCAAGGTCTTCTTCCTTATCAATAATGGGGCATACCTCAGCGGCTACCAGGAGCTGCGGCAAAGATTTATTAAGAGGTTCCCGAGGCCAAGGAGGAGGTCCTTGCCTGGAAGTTAAGCGATGCCGAACATCAAGAGTGCATCGCTGAACTTAAGGCCGTGCCGGAAGAAAGAGCAAGGCTCAGGGCTGAGGCAGAGGCTGTGGATGAGGAGTCAGAGACTATCGCGGGCGGAGAAGAGGCTAATGATGATGACATAGCCTCTTAAACTCAATTTCTGTTGTATTATTAATATAGGGCTGCGTCCCTCCTTTTTGTAATCTTAACTTATGTTGCGGCTGCGACCTTAATTTTGTAATATTTGGCTATTAATACCAAGGTTGCGGCCATATTTTTACCACTACGATTGACTGCTTGATATTCCTTGATCTTTTACATTGCTTGCTATGATTAATGGTTGTACGTAACTGCCTCATTTTTGAAAATGCATCCTTGCCCCGATAGACATAACATTTTAAGTCCGCGGACATAGATCCATTTCTCTGTAGTATGATTATTTGTTAATGTCCATGCCCACATAAATGGTGCCATTTCACTCCCGTAGGACATCGACTTCTTCGTCATAAGGCAACTGCGTGCAAGCCGCGGCCCTTTATTATGCCGCATCATTTAAGCAATTTACTTGACTGCCTCGGACATGGTTTCATGGCTGGGGCCTGCTGACTGCATGGATCCCCAGCTGCTTTCATTAAACCTGGTTGTCTGAACCATTTATCTTTTGTCATCCCATAACCAACATGGAACATGTAGAGAAAGCCTTTCCTTAGACTTGGCACAATTGATTATTCTCCGCCGTGGCATTTGACGCTGTGGCAGGTGTAGTAGTTTTTTCATGCTTCAAGATGTTAGTGCCTCAGCACTTTCATGAATGAATGGATCCTAGAGCTCTGCAACCGTATCGATGGGATGCAGCACATTTCTGGTTCACCCGAATAATGTGCCTCTGTAGACATACGTTGATATTTCCAAGTCTTCTGGGGCTGGGTCATGTTGTCAAGCCCTAATATGCGAGACACTATCAAGCCTCTCCAGGCTAGGTTATGTTATTAAGCCACCCACAGCTAATATACGAGACACTATCAAGCCTCTCCAGGCTGGGTTATGTTATTAAGCCACCCACAACTAATATGCGAGACACTATCAAGCCTCTCCAGGTTGGGTTATGTTATTAAGCCACCCACAGCTAATATGCGAGACACTATCATGCATCTACAGGCTGGGTTATGTTATTAAGACACCCACAGCTGTTGATATATATAAATCCATCCCTGGCTAGATATTATAAGCCTCCCAGCTCGTTGACGCATCCCGAAAGCTAAGAGCGAGCATTGTAAGCCCTCGTGGCTAATTACGATTTTCAAAAGCTGAGAACGGGTAGTGTTAGCCCCCGTGGCTAATAAGAGCCCCTTGAATTATCAGATGCTTTCGCGAATAAAATCATTAGAAGATAGGATGTAGTTGCACATTGCGAGGGGAACTTCTGAGCTAATGAAGGTCATAATCCCTCCATAAGTGCATCCCGAAGTAGAATAATCCTTCGAGATAATTTTGTTATTCTTCCTCTGGAATCTGTTTAAGACAAAATGTCCTTTTGTGAGATAACAGATTATGAAACCAAGAGAAATATCAGATATGGAAAAATTTTCTAATTCATATATTTATATATGTATGTTTCAGCTAATGACTTCGTTAACAAAACATAAAGTCTTGAGTATTAAGGCTACAATGATCTTCATAAAACATAAACATAAATAGTTGAAATTGGAAAGACTAAGGGTGAGGTGCGGCATGCAGCCTCTGTTAGGTCTGGCTGGGTCCCTTATGCACTCTTCAGTAATCACTGCAGCATCCCTTGCCCAATTAGCCTTTCAACTTCGTCTTTCAGAGTATAGCATCGCTCTGTGTCATGGCCATGGTCCTGATGGAATTTGCACCAGGTAACTTTTTTCCTCTTGTAGGGTGGAGCTCTCAACTTTTCTGGCCATGGTCCTGATGAGAATTTTCGTTTGGAATTTATGAGCAAACCTTCTTTTTCTTGTTTTTTGGTTTTTATTTATATGAAAATAAGCTATGTACAATAATATTAAATAAAACGTATATTAGGATGTGTGAGATGAGATAATAAAAGTGCTAAGTAATAAAACAAGTTATTGCGAATTTATGAGAATTTAAGTAGAGAGTTAAGAAAATTGGACCTTCTTGATGATCTTCAGCTTGATCTTGAATGTTGGAGAGAAGCCCTTAGACTTGGATGATGATGGAGGGTAATGAATTCACCCAGTTTGATGAAAATGATGATGCAAAGTGAAGGTTGGAAAGGGATTTTGGTGTGGAAAGCACGCTGACTTCGAGAGATGTTTTCTGGATTTGCTGAGAGTGATATCTATCAGCTCTGGGCTCCCCTTGCAAGTGTGGTCAAGCCAACTTTTATAGGCCCAGGGCATTTCCGATCGGCATATCCCTATTCCTGCCATTCGGTAGGTGCGTTTAGGCACACTACCGATAGGCAGGATATGGGACCTGCCGTTTGGCAGTGTCTTTCGGGTCTTTTTGGAAAATCGGTCCCAGAACGCAAACCATTGATCAGAATCATGCACGGGGTGGACTGTTGGAAAGGTAATTCAGAGACCTTCGAAAGTCCTTTGGACTTCTCCTGGATTTGAGTGTTGACTTTGGTTCAAATATGGCTCAGAAGCATTTGTCAATCCATTGGACGGGGAATTGTCGGACGCAAACGGATGGTTCGTCCGTATGGTAAGTCTGAATCGTGCATGGGGTGGACGGTTGGAAAGTTTAGGAGATGTAATTCAACATTCCAAAGAGTTTGATCCAGTTCGAGGAGTTGACTTTGGTCAACCGGGCCCTAGAAGAATTTGGTGACCTTTCGGAGTAAAACGGATCGTTCGTCCGTACCGTGAGTCATAATCGCGCATGGGGTAGATCGTTAGAAAGGGGTTTTAGGGACCTTCAAAGATTCATTAACTAATGGTCGAGCTGAAGATTTGACTTAGGTTAAATGGAGCCTAGGAGCGCCGGGTGACCTCCCGATTGAGTTTCGGGGGAATATAGGTCATTCCTCCGCATGGTAAGTCAGAATCATGCACGGGATGGACCGTTGGAAAGGGGTTTTAGGTCCCTTCGAACATTTATTTAGTCTCGGTCGGGTTGAAGACTTTGACTTTTGGTCAAATGGAGCCTGGGATTGCCTAATGGCGTCTAGGTCAGTACTCGGGGTATGACTTGGGTTTGTAGTGATGAAAGGAGGTAATAAGGACCTAAGGAGAGTTAAAGGGGTAACATAATGGGGTGTCTACAATATCCATGACCCGATGTTGCCATAGATGCTCTTGAAAGTGATCACGGACCAAATCCCTGACCAGTATGGGTGATGCCATTAGGCCGTGACCAGGTCTTGACCATCAGGGCGCCATATTCGGGCCAAAGTTTCCTCCAAGTTTAGTTACGGTAGGGTCACTGACAGATTTTTGACTAAGGCCACAATGCACACCTAATGGGTCACGACTTTGGGTTGTGACCATCTCAATTTGTTCACACGTGTGGGTCACGGCTGGGGGCCGTGACCACATGGTTTCCTACACACTGATGTGGAAAAAAATTAAGGGTAATGGTAATGAGTCATGGATCTAGGCCGTGGCCAGGGTCCTTATAATAAAATCCTCCCTCATTTATTTCATTTCTTCCAGTGTCAATCTCTTTCTCTCTCTCTTTAGACGATTTGCATTCTCAAACCCTAATTTCGACTCTCTCAATCTCAAAGGTAAACCCTAATTTTTTTTTATGTGTTAAACCCTAATGTATATATGTGTATATGTGTGTGAATGTGTGTGTATTTCTGTGTATGTGTGTTTATGTGTGTACACACGTGTATATGCGTGTGTATGTGTGTGTATATTTGTGTATGTGTGCGTACGTCTGAATATGTGTGTGCATGTGTGATTATGTGTGTATTTGTGTATACTTTTCTTCAAGAAAAAGGATGTTATATTTTGGGATTGAAATTTATTACATTATTTATTGGGTATTATTAACATTGATGGGTAATTGTTATTTAGAGTTTGAAATTAATTGCATAATTTAAGGGTGTTGTGATTATAAGTATTGACTAAATGTGGTTACTTAGGGATTAAAATAAATTGCAAAATTTAAGGGTATTGTCATTTAGGGCTTGAAATTTATTTAGAGTTTGAAATTAATGGAGTATTATTAGTATTGACTAAATGTTGTTACTTAGGGACTAAAATAAATTACATCATTTAAGGGTATTGTAATTTAGGGCTTGGTATTTATTTAGAGTTTGCAATTAATAGAGTATTTTAGGTTCCGCACCCTAATCAAACTAACATACTCAAAATCCTTTCCATTCTCAAAACCTCAATCAAACTAATATACCCAACCATACCCTTATACCTTAACCGTAGGACTCATATTCATACCCTCGTATATTTTTCTCAAGAAAAATGAGGCACAGTGATAATTATTGTTAACAAGAGTTAGAGAGGTTGCAATTGGACCTCACACGTAACTCTTTTATTACTGAGCATCATATAGAGGAAACTCAAATTTATAGGTATGGAAATAAAAAGATCGAACAATTTAACTACCTTATAAATCGTGGAGTAAATCTCCAGAAAGATTACCCGTTCTATCCTATTCTATTCTCCCTACCAGAAAACTGGGATGACGTTATAGAAAATATATTCCACACACATAATCCCGACGCAGCCCTTACCTTGGTTGTTGGAGAAAGCTGAAAAAACTACACTCGTTATAAATACAACTACGCTAAATGACATAGACTGTGATGTTTCGCACCATAAACACGCTAAATTGAATCTTGCCATTGAAAAGGAGGGGATTTTGTGTTTATGTCACGAATATCTACACATAAATTATAAATACCCTTCCTCCTAGTTGCCCATGTGTAAAAATTCATAGGTTCTTAAAAACTAATACATAATGGATGGAGATCGAACACATTAAACTTATTCTAAAGTCTTACTTTGAGATGGTATATATATATATATATATATATATATATAGTCATAAGCTTGATTAATTCATTATAATTTCTTATTATAATTTTTTGGTCACTTATGATTTTTCATTTTTGTAGATAATGTCGGGAGGAAACAATCCAAAGGAACCAAGTGCCGATGGGACACCGTAACGAGGTTCACCATCACGTGCACAACCTGAATTCTCAACACCAATTGGTGATCAATACACAACTCTACCAACAATTCCTTCCTCACCAAGTCGAACTGCAGCTGCTTCAGCGCCCTCATCCAGCACTCCCATTGCTCCACTTCCCCATCCAACACTATTCACGCATCCTGCTCAATCTAAAAGAACCCCATTGGGTTCTCCCTTCTCAGGAATCACTCGATGGGTGATAGGAATGACATGATGAAATTTAAATCCCGATGTTTGGCGTTAGGTAAAATGAACGTGGGAGTTGGTGGACTAGACAACTGGAACCTAGTCGATCAAGCCCTCAAAGATGACATATATGATAAACTCTGCAAGTATTTCTCATTTCCCGATCGTTCCAAGAATAAGGTTCTATCTCGGGTTGCTGAATCATTGAGGACATACAGGAGATACCTTCAGAAGAAACATTTCCCTAATGAGGCACCGAGCTCTAATATTTTGTCTTTGAAAGAGAGAGTTCCTCCCAATGTTGAAATTCCAGTGAAGAAGTGGAATAATTTTTTGGAGAATGAGGTGACGACAAAAACGTTGGTCCAAAGGGAGAAAAAAAAAAAAAATATGGCATAAAAAACTGATATCCACAGGCTGGGATCCAATTCATATGAGGATTTGAAGAATGAATGGGTGAGTAGGATAAAGTATGATCCAGAAGAGGGTAAAAAACCATATCGGTTCAAATTCTTCTTTTTATGCTCGACGGGGGAAAAGAATATAAATTCCCGCCGTACTTAGTCGGGACACTAGAATCAATAGAGGTCATCAGCAGTCAGTTAGGTTCGAGCCCTAATGATGACTTTGATCTTAAAAATAATGCACTGACCCAGATCTTTGGAAAGGATAAAAGGAGGAGGATGAGAGGTGTTGTCTCACATATGCTAAAAAAAAATTCAACAGAACGCACCTCCCATGGATGAGTTTTCTTCGATCAAGGATCATTTCACATCCACCGAGGAACGTTAGTTCAAGATTGATAGTGATGTCGAGGATATAAAAAATAACCTGGGAATGTTGAAGAATCAATTTGGGCAACTTCTGTCCCTTTTCCAAAATTACGGGATCCCAATGTCCCCTCCTCAAGGTTAACCTTACCCTCACCTTCCTCCTCAAGGTTTTCCCTATCCTCCCCCTTCAAGTTTCTCTTACCAAATGATGCCTCATCCAACATTCCCCTCCCAAATGTTACCTCATCCAACATTCCCCTCCCATATGTCGCCACATTCAACATTCCCGTCCCAAATACCGCCTCATCCAACATTCCCATTCTCTGTGCCTTTGCCTATCGCAGGACTTGGATCATCATCAATAAATCACGAAGACTATGGAAAAAAGTAATATTTCAAAGACATGAGCAATAAGAGGGTTGTTGAGGTTTGCACACTCATCTCCAAGGTTGTCGCAACTCGAGTACACAACTGACCTTTGAAGATGGGTGAGGTTCAAATACTTGTTGATGAAATATACAATAGCTGCAGAGGTGTACTTGTGTTCGCTGAAGGTGGGGATGGACTGGAATTGAGGAATTATGCAGACTCTTTTCTTACTTGGCCAATTTATCTGTTGGAAAAGATCATATAATATTTTCTTTTGTTTTAGTTGCAATAACATTTATTTTTGTTTTACTTGTAATAATAATTGTTTTGTTTCAATTCTAAGAATATTGTTTTTGTTTCAATTTAAGAATATTGATTTTGTTTTAGTTTTAATAATATATTTTTATTGCTTGAGTTTTAAGAATTGTTTTTGTTTCAGTTATAATATATTTTTTTACCTGTTACCATAGGACTGAAATTTGAAGATTATTACATGGATTTCCCACTATACAAAGAGTGGATGGGAGAGACTAGCCTAATATCAAATAATCATGTAAATGGTGTTCAAGAATTTGTTAAATACACTTTTAAAAATCTTAAAAGTGAGAAGATTCTGTGTTCGTGCATCGTTGTACGAACAAAAAATATAAGTCATTGAAATACGTTGAGTTGCATTTAATAAAATGGAGAATCTGTCAAAACTATAATATATGGACATACCATGGTGAAAAACATATACCTTATTTTTCGAAAGAATTTCCGCTAACCTACCGCGTAACGGAACCCCAAAATGTGGAAGTGGTACATGATTCATCGACACATCGTCCATTGACCGACTTAATTGATAATTCTTACGAACTCTAAAATCCTTAAAACCACTAACCTATGGATACGGATAATGGGCATTATGGCCAACTAAATGAAAATTTTGATGTTAAACTTCCAGGAGATCGGTAATATATGTGGTTGAAGCCGATGCGGCTAGACCATTGTATAAAGATTGCGATGAACATCACTCGGTATTACATGCAATGGTTTGTTTTCATAATTTGAAGAGTTAATTTGGTTTGTCTGCGAACAACGTAGTCAGAATTCTTAAGTGGGTTGAAGATATTCTCCCAAAAGAGAACATGTTACGAGACAATTATCCTATCATGAAGAAGATCTTGAAGGGTTTGGGTTTGAAATACAAATTTATTCATTCATGTAAGTGTAATTGCATATTGTAACACAACGAGCACGAAGAGAAGGATGAATGTCCTGTATGCAGCGAGCCTAAATATGTGGTTTGTGATAATGGAAAAGACAAAACTATCAAAATTCTCAAGTCCTCGCAAGTCCCACAAAAGGTTTTGAAGTATTTTCCACTTGGGCCACGTTAAAATGGTTTTTTTAATTTACCATGGATATCGGAGGCCATGATATGGCACACTTGATGTGAGGTGGGTGGGAATCTGATGCGTCATCCAGTTAATTCACCCATCTGGAAAATTTTAAATGCACAACACCATGAATTTGCAAAGGAACCATGTAACGTTCGTCTTGTACTCTCAATCGTTGAGTTTAAACCTTTAAGTAATTTGAGTACTAGATAGAGTTATTGGCCAGTTCTCCTTTATCCAACACTATTCATGTGAAAGGACTTCACATTGCTGTCTTTGTTGATACCCGGGATAAAGGCTCCCAGTGATGATATTGATATATTCTCAGAACCATTAATCGAAGAACTTAAGGAGTTGTGGGATAAAGGCGTGACGGCATTCGACTCTCATAAGTGTGAAGAGTTCACACTTAAAGCAATAGTCATATGGGTGATCCACGACCTTCTAGATTATGGGAATTTGTTCGATTGCAATGTTCATGGTTATTATGGATGTCCTATATATGGGGAGGAAATTGAAGTTTGTTGGTGATAGAAAAGAAAATTTGAGTGTTTTGTGTACGTGTTTTTCGTTGCTGCAACTCCTTTTCCATCAAAATTCCCTTGAACCTACAAATAAACTCAAAATATGGATAGGGTAATTAAGGGAGTCAATCCAAATCTAAGGATGAAACACTAAACAAGCGAGGAAATATGTAGATTCATTTGCATGTTATTATATTTTTTATGATTTTTCAAGGGATTATTAATTAACTAACTATATTAATTTTTAAAGTAGTAACTAAGATGTTTTATCTAATAAGAGACAAATGAGATAAACAAAATTGTGCTAAAAAGTAAACTAACTAAATGGACTCATGAGGGCTTCACAATTCATCCCTATAATGGGAGATTTGCCCTCATTAATCATCATCCAAAAATAAAATTAAACAATTAAAAGCATCAAATGAGTGATTAGATCAAGAGGAATAAAGAAGGAATATATCAAACCCATATAATCCTTGAATTGGAATGAAATATTAGATTACAACCCAAAATCTCTCAATTACAATCACTCACTAATTTATTTATTAATTCTAAAATAAAAAGTACAAATAAAAAAAAAACTAAATACAAAATAATGTACAATAGAACACATCCAAGGAAATAAATTCTATATCATCACTTTATGTTGAGATATTTTGCTAAAAATGCAAATACTCAACAAAAAGAAATGGATTAGAATTTACCTCCCATAAGAGATGAATTCAACCACATCAATCTATCTTGAAATAGTTGCTAAAAATGCAAAAACCCACTATAGAGGGGTGGAGTGGAATTCATCCTAGAAATAAATTTCACTACACACCTCTTTATTGAGATATTTGCTAAAAATGCAAATACTCTCTGTAGAGGAGTGTAGAGAAATTTATCACACAAAGTTTAAAAACTAATTTGGAGATTTCTTTTCAATTGGGTCTTCATCTTGCTTTTATAATGGGAACATTAGGGCAAGGGTCATAATTGGGATTTAATGGAGCAAGTGGGGTGTGAGGTTTAAAAGGTATTAAGGTGAGGGTAATTTAGGGAGAGATAAGAGTGCATGTGTGTAGTGGGGGTGTTGGGGGTATTTTTGGAATTAGGGTTTAAAGGTTTATTTAACACGTGGGTTATTGTTGGTAGATGGATAAAATCATGAGGGAAAATGGGAAATGGAGTTTGTGGTTTGAATTAGGTTTACCCAGATTGTAGATGTTCGGGTGGAGGGTCGCGATGGGGTGATGGAGCAGCTCGGGATGGTCTGAAGCAGGTCGGCGACGGGTTGTTCTGGGTTCGAATTTTCGTTATTTTTTGGCCAAAGAGAGCTTGTCTCAGGTTGGGTTTTGGTTTGAACAGGTGGGGGTTTACGAAGTGAGTATGAGTTGGGTTAAAGGTCGAGTTGTAGTGATGGGAGATGGTGCAGGTGCAAGGTTTTGAAATTGGGTACTGGAATGGCGGGGCAGCCATGACGAGGTAGTAGATGGGTTTCGAGTTCTCCGGGGATATGGAGGTTTGAGATAGTGTGGTGGGGTTTGGAAGATGATGGGTTAAGTATTATGGTGTGGTAGGGTGTATGGTATTAAGGTGTGGGTGATGGTAAAATAGTGTGTGTGTTAATTTGTGATCCAAAAAAAAAAAGAAATTAAAATTAAAATTATCTAAAAATAAAAAATTAAATAATAAAAATAAAATCCTAACTAAAAAAAGTCAAACTAAAAAGAAAATAAAAATAATAATAATGATAAAAACTATTAAACTAAAAAGACTCTAAATAAAAACAAAATTAAATTAAAAATTAAAAACAAAATCTAATAAAATTAAAAAAGAAATTCCTAAAAAAAACTTATCCTAATAAAATAAAATAAAATAAAGACTAAAAATTAAAAACTAATAAAAATCGAAAATAAAAATAAGTACACACTCAACAAACGCACAAGGTTTGGTGTAGGTTTAGGTAGGTTTGGGTTAGGGTAAGGTACTGGACTGGGGAATTAGCTCCATAAATTGCACATTTGCCTCTGCAAACGGTGATCAAGCCTGCACATTATACAATTAAGCATACAAGACCCAATTTTGTCGAGAATTAGCAACTAAAATATGTCTATTCGGGGTATAATATGTAGACTTTTGGGTTCTTATCACACCACCCCCAAATAAAACGTTGCTAGTCCTCGAGCAAAGAGATAGAGAAAAAGAGAAAGATAAGAAACCAAAAGTGTGCCACTTTCACGAGCACTTTGCGATTTCACTTAGCATGTGCAACAAGACTTTAAACCTATAGATTTCCCTAAAGGACGAGTTGTGTCTCGTGAGGGTTTGTTGGGAATTTACCAACAAAATTCTTTATTTGAAACGACAGTCAATCTCTTACTAGATGTAGAATAAACACACAATCCATCAAGAGAAAAATATTTTGAGGAATACAAGCTAGAAATGTATAAAAAGTTAGCTAAGTAAAAACTCAAGGCACATCCTTTTTAGAACTCAATGTGTGTAGTGTGAATCAGTCAAAACGGGTCAAGTATCACAAGAGTAATTCCTAGATTGCCTTTTTGGAATCAACGCTTCAACTTCAAATCTCACTGGATATAGGTCTCTCTAACGAACTCTCGAGAGAACGAACATTTAGAAAGAAAAATGACCTCATGAAAGAATGCTAATCACTATAGTGAGAACATTGAGTTATTCACCATGTTGACTTTCATTTGCCCAAAAACCCAGGGGGAAAATGGATGCTTATGGGTGAGGGGAAATGAAATGAGAAGGATATGATGATATGAGGTAGGATGTTGATATATGGATGATGGATGAAAGATGGATGGATATACGAGAAGAGTGTAACATACTTAGGGAACAATGCCTTTATTTCATAAGATCATGACTACAACTTTCTCTTTTTCTCTTTTTCCAAATACGCATCAATGTTTTAGATAAATCTGCTATAAATACAAGTAACCCCAACATAGGCTTGTATTTAATTTTTCTCCATTTGAATCGAACTTTGGGAGAGATAATCGCTAAAAATGCAAACACTCTCTATGACGTATCTTCTCCTTTTACTTTCTCTTTTTTCTTCTTTTCCAAATACTCATCAATGTATGAGATAAATCTTCTAAAAATACAAATAACCCCAACATAGATTTCTATTTAATTTTTCTCCATATGAATCGACTTTGGGAGAGATATTCGCTAAAAATGCAAACAGTCCCATTGATGGATCTTCTCCTTTTACTTTCTCTTTTTTCTTCTTTTCCAAATACTCATAAATGTATGAGATAAATCTGCTAAGAATGGTAGACACCTGTCGGTGGCCCTAGACACGAACATGTTCAAGGCAGCGACTCTCCCTGTGAGTCTCTAAATGTCTTTAATGGACTTGGGGGTCTTCATCTCAACAAGGGCCTTTATCTTTTTAGGATTGTCCTCGATGCCTCTTTGGTTGACAATGAACCCCAAGAACTTCCCTGCTCCGACCCCGAAGACACACTTGGCCGGATTGAGCTTCATCTGGTATTTGTCCATCGTATTAAAGGTCCTCTCCAGGTCTGCCACATGATCCTCTGCCTTCAAAATCTTAGTCAGCATGTCATCTACATAGACCTCCATAGACTTCCCAATTTGGTCTTTGAATATTTTATTTACGAGGCGCTGGTACGTTTCCCCTGTATTTTTTAGGCCAAAGGGAATGACCCTATAACAGTATGTCTCCTTGTTAGTAATGAAGGTTGTCTTCTCTGAGTCCTCAGGGTTCATGAAGATCTGGTTGTACCCTGAATAACCATTGATAAAGCTCATGAGCTCATGGCCTGCAGTAGCATCTACCATCTGATCAATACGAGGGAGAGGGAAGTTGTCTTTGGGACAGTGCTTGTTGAGGTCGGTGAAGTCCACACACATTCTCCACTTCCCGTTGCCCTTGGGACAATGACTGCATTAGACAGCCATTCAGGGTAGATGACTTCTTTGATAAACTCAGCATCATCCAACTTCTTGACCAACGTCATTCCTAATTTGTGCCAACCCTTCATCAGGCTCCGGACGACCCCTCAGGGGGCCGACCCCTCATCAGGCTCCGGACGACCCCTCCGGGGGACGACCCTGCATCAGGCTCCGGATGACCCCCCGAGGGTACGACAGTACGAGGCACAAATTAGGCCAGACTCGTTTCCGGAAGGAACTTTTCCCTCGGCCTCATATCAAAGGCTGAGGGTGACATCATCACAGCGCGTGGTTTGGGAGACGCGTGGAACAGTGCGCATGAGGTTCACATGGAAGACCGTTATAACAAAATCACACCCTCACGTGAGGGAATATTATGTCATCATTTGGCATCTACAGGTGACAACAGGAGATTAGCTAGATCATCATTCACTTGCACTATGCATACTTGGGGGGTACACTACACACCCCAAGACCTATATATATACTTGACACCTACAACCCTAGAGGGATGATCGATCAACTGTAACCCTAACAAAAACCTCTGCTTATACACACGGTAGAGAGTGAAAGTGAGCTTATGTGCATTGTATCCAAAGCCATTAGTTCCCATACTTAGTCGATCACGCACTCACAGTTGATGTAGGCCTAATTGGCTGAACCACTATACATCATTATCTTATTCCTCTTATACTCATCTCCTTCTACACACTTACACACATATACATATACATCTCTATGGCTGCCATGGTTACTATGGTTTGAGCTCATCATCAGTTATCTGGTGGTGCTAAATCCAAGCATCATCAGTTTTCAGTGGGAAAACTTTGTTTAAAACCATTAATTTGGTGATTATAACCCTCGGCTATAATGAGGTCGCATGGAGGGGACGACCCCACCATGGTCCTCAAGAAATATGAGGGAAAACTTTGATTAAAATCATTAATTTGGTGATTATAACCCTCGGCTATAACGAGGTCGCATGGAGGGGACGACCCCACCATGGTCCTCAAGAAAGACGAGGGAAAACTTTGTTTAAAACCATTAATTTGGTAATTATAACTCTAGGCTATAATGAGGTCGCATGGAGGGGACGACCCCACCATGGTCCTCAAGAAAGACGAGGGAAAACTTTGTTTGAAACCATTAATTTGGTGATTATAACCCTCGGCTATAATGAGGTCGCATGGAGGGGACGACCCCACCATGGTCCTTAAGAAAGACGAGGGAGGGGTTAGTTATAATATAAAAAATTCACAATGCAAATCATAAAAAAGACAAATATGGAAGAGAAAAAGAGAGATGATGATATAAATGAAACATTACAAAGTGTTCTACAAAGTAGAGTACAAAAATATTGATTACACCAAGAGGGTATAGGCTACACACAGCCACCCTATGGAGCAACATCAGAGCGCAGGGCCTCAACATCAATGAGAGAGGTCTCCTCAAAGACCACGACTGGCTGGTCTTCAGACGTGACGACACCATCAATGTACACCTGGGATTCCACCTGGGTTAGAGCCTCGGCAATCAAGGGGTCGTCCAGATGAACTGCCTCCAGAGAGGGACGGACTGAAGAGACGACATTGCCAAATTTGAGAATGACCCACCGGCAGGCCGTCCTTGTCACGATCTCGACCCAAAATAGTATTAGGGAACGAGTGTCTTGACATGCCACCAAGGCAACAAATATTCGGATTTAATTGTTTCCTTAAATAAATGCAACGGAAATATTATCACATGGTTATGAATCGTAAAATACAGAAAGTAAAGGAATTACGTCATCAGAGCTTTCTACAGGAAACTTCATATATATTAAAAGTAACAACGAGTTACAACTTAAGAGAAAATTTAAACCATATTACAAGAGAGCCAGACATGCTCTAAATAAACATTTTATAAAAAGAGCTATAAAAGCTAAATCTTCAATATAGTCCATTTTCGTTCCGTCCGTGAGCCTTAACGTTTCCTGAAAAATGGTTATTTATACAACATCAGCTAAAAGCCAAATGAGGTTCAATCTCCAAACATTCCAGGGTTTTCAGAAAATAGATACCTATTCAAGTCAAAAGAGAAGGAATATACATATATGGAGAGGAACTTGTAGTAAATAGATATAATTTTGAAATGAAATTATATATATCACAATTGGATAGCTCAGAATAATACGAATGCAACAAATCAAATGTGATATCTTTTTCTTTCAATCATATCATTTTGATGGCCAAGTACACTCTAATACTGTATTCTTCTACCGTATTATACCCCGGTAGTTGAGGGTCAATCGAACTAGTTCGTCACAACGCCTTATTTAGGGCACACCAGCGATAACGCAGCTGGGAAGGTCAGTCAGTAAAGAGGTCCCTTAGGCCGAATCATAATTTCAATATTCAATATCCTTTTTAATAATCATTTTAATCGGTATGTTTATATGGACAAATATAAACATATCACAATTGAATCAGTCATCGGTATCACATGAATTTTGAGAATAAAAGCAGTTCAAAAAATATATATAGTTTGCATAATATCATATAATCAAAATACACAAGGAATGCCAGAGTACTCACCCAAAATGGAGGTCAAATTTACTGGTATTGAGTCTTCGATCACACGTTAATCTGATAAAGATTTAAGTACACGTTCTAAGGTCCAGTTTATACTATACTTTAATAATAATTTCCTCTTTTAAAGGATTACTGAATCCCATTTGTCAACTTTTAAAACTCCTTGATCGTAATTGAAGAATTCAATTCATAGTCTTTCCTCATCAGTCGGTTCCCAGTAGAGATGGAGGGTCACAGGGGCACCACTTAAATACCATCTCATCTAGACAGAACATTTCCGGATTCATTCCCAGTAGAGATGGAGGGTCACAGGGGGACCACTTAAATACCATCTCATCTAGACAGAACTTCACCGGGCCTGACTTTGGAATTACTTAAATCGGATTCCATAATAACGAGCAATTTCTTTAAAAAGAATCATTTTTAAAAGCGTATAATTTCAAACAAGTTTATAAAATCAACTTGGATTTGTTCTAAATTTTAAGTTTTGATTAGTGAATTCTTTATTGTATTTTACCAGCATAACTACTAAGTAAAGCTATAAAACAATAAATTAAAACTATAAAGATGCATTATAACATTAAGATTACCTTAAGATGAATATCCCTAAGAACTTCTTCTTAGACTTTCTCACACTTTCTCTCACTATTTCTTTCTATAATTCTCAAGGAATTGGTGTAAGTTTCAAATGATCCCCAAAGGCCCTATTTATAGTTTTTCAAAGATATTTAGGTGTTGACACGTGTCTGGGTGATAAGGTTTCACTTTGGTGAGTCGTCGTTCACGTGTCGTGTAACGGATCAGCCTTGCAGTCTTGGTATACCAAACAGCGACACGTGTTTTTCCTTTTTCTAGAGGATTTACATAAGTTTTATCCTTTCATATAGAGGTGACACGTGTGCAGTGGATATGTTCAAAAGAAAGCACGAGGTGGAAAGTTATTAGGGGTATAAGGGTCATTTTACACCTGAAGGGTATTTTAGTAATTTTACACCATATATTTTCAATATTTCATTTAGGTCCCTGAAAATATTTTATTTACAAAAGGCCCCTTTTTATTTTTCATTTTGGTCCCTAAAACTTTCTTTATTAAAACCAAGTCCCTAAAGTTTCATAAAATTACATTTTCTACCCCAAAACTTATCACTTAGCTTAGGATGTGCCATAAAATCTCAGTTTGACCCATTTTACCGTTGATTCTTCAAATTTAAAAATGGGCCTTGTCATATTAAGAACTTGGAATATCATATATGTAGTAATATATCATTATTAGATAGTAAGTGTGACGAAATTGAAAGAAGACAATTATATATTGGCATAAGAAAATGGGGTCATTACATCCTACCCTCCTTATAAAAAGTTTGGTCCCCAAACTTTACTTACATTAATTTCCAAAAAGGTATGGATATCTCTCTTTTATTTCATCTTCCCGCTCCCATGTTGTTCTTCAACATAATGTTTCTTCCATAACACTTTGACTAGTGGAATAACCTTGGTTCGTAATATTTGATCTTTATGGTCCAAGATTTCCACTAGATGCTCAATGTATGTCAAATCTTCTCTAACTTGAAGAGGCTCGTGACTTAAAATATGTGCTGGATCAGGGATGTATTTCTTCATCATTAAAACATGAACCACATTATTCACACTCGAGAGTTCAGGGGGTAAGGCTATTTTATACGCAACAATACCTACCCTTTAAAGGATTTCAAAAGGCCCTATGTATCTTGGACTTAACTTTCCTTTCTTCCCAAATCGGATTACTCCCTTTGTAGGTGATACTCGTAAGAAAACATAGTCTCCTTTTTGGAATTCTAACGGTCGATTGTCATCATAACTCTTTTGACGGCTTTGAGTGATTTGAAGTCGGTCTTATATCAATTTCACTTTCTCTGTTGTGCACTGAATCAATTCTGGTCCCAATAATTTTCTTTCTCCAACTTCTACCCAACATGTAGGATAACGACACCTTCTACCATAGAGTGCCTCATACGGAGCCATTTGAATACTTGCTTGATAGTTATTATTATATGAAAATTCTACTAACGGTAAATTATCATCCCAATTCCCCTTCAAATCAAGTACACATGCCCTAAGCATATCCTCTAAGGTTTGGATGGTTCTCTCCGATTGTACGTCTGTTTGAGGATGAAAAGCGGTGCTGAAATTCAATTTTGTTCCCATGGCTACTTGTAGGCTTTTCCAAAAGCGAGACACGAATCTAGGGTCACGATCAGAAAAAATTTAAACTGGGGTTCCATGAAGCTTAATAATTTCCCGTATATACAATTTAGCTAGCTTTTCTAAGGAATGGGTAATCTTAATGGCAAGAAAATGAGAAGATTTAGTTAACCTATCAATAATTACCCAAATGGAATCATTACCATTGGAACTCCTTGGTAGCCCTGTCACAAAATCCATGGTAACATGTTCCCACTTCCACTCAGGGATTGGTAAAGGTTGTAATAGTCCTGATGGTTTCTGATGTTCATCTTTTACTTGTTGACAGATCAAACACTGAGATACAAACTCTGCTATCTCCCTTTTCATGTTATTCCACCAAAACACTTCTCGTAGATCTCTATACATCTTGGTATTTCCGGGATGAACTGTGAATCTCGAGTAATGACCTTCCTCCAAAATTTGCCTCTTTAGTTGGGCATTACCAGGTATACAGACTCTATTTCCAAACCTTAATATATCATCTCGTATCACAAATTCAATTATCTTCCCTTCAATAACCTCTTCTTTAATCCTCCTCAATTGTGGGTCATTTACTTGTGCAACTTTAATTCTTTCCATCAACGTGGGTTGTATTTGTAAGTTTGCGATTATTCCTCCTTCGCCATAAATACGTACATCTATTTCCATACTTCTCAAATCTTTCAATAGAGCTTCCTGGCTGGTAATAAGACATGCTAAATTTGGTGTAGACTTTCTACTCAACGCGTCGGCAACTACATTAGCTTTCCCCGGGTGATAGTGAATATTTACATCATAATCCTTCATCAATTCTAACCACCTCCCTTGTCTCATGTTTAATTCCTTCTGAGTAAAGATATATTTCAAACTTTTATGATCGGTATAAATCTCACAAGTCTCACCATACAAATAATGTCTCCAAATCTTAAGAGCAAAAATTACCGCTGCTAATTCTAAGTCATGGGTTCGATAATTTTGCTCATGGAGTTTTAACTGTCTCGAGGCATAAGCTACTACTTTTCCATTTTGCATTAGCACACATCCCAAACCATTTTTAGAAGCATCACTATAAATCACAAATCCCCCTGTACCGGAAGGAATAGTCAAAATTGGGGCAGTTACTAGTCGATTCTTAAGTTCTCGAAAACTATTCTCAACTTCCTCAGACCATTCATATTTCACCGTCTTTTGTGTTAACCTAGACAGAGGTTTGGCAATACTAGAAAATCCTTCAACAAATCTTCGATAATAACCTGCTAATCCTAGGAAACTACGAATCTCCGTTACATTAGTTGGTCTTAGCCAATATAGTATAGCCTCGATCTTTTGAGGATCAACCGACACTCCCTCCTTGGATATGACATGTCCTAGAAAAGAAACACTAGGCAACCAAAATTAACACTTCTTTAATTTTGCATATAATTTCTCTTTCCTAAGGATTTATAATACTATCTCCAAATGCTTCTCGTGTTCTTCAATACCTTTGGAATAAATAAGGATGTCATCAATGAAAACAACCACACACTGATCCATATATTTCCTAAACACTCTATTCATCATATCCATAAAAGAGGCTGGTGCATTAGTTAATCCAAATGGCATCACAAGAAATTCATAGTGATGATATCTAGTACGAAAAGCTGATTTCGAAATATCCTCTTCCTTAATCTTCAATTGGTGATAGCCTGACCTAAGGTCAATCTTCGAAAATACTTTTTCACCTTGCAGTTGGTCAAACAAATCATCTATACGAGGTAAGGGATATTTATTCTTAATGGTCATCATATTTAGTTCACGATAATCTATACATAACCTCATCGTTCCATCCTTCTTTTTAACAAATAACACTGGAGCACCCCAAGGGGATATACTAGGTCTAATAAAACCCTTGTCTAATAGATCTTGTAATTGAACTTTTAATTCCCTTAACTCTAAAGGTTCCATGCGATAAGGTGGTTTTGAGATTGGTGTGGTTCCAGGAACAAGGTCAATAGTAAATTCTACTTCTCTACTAGGAGGTAGACTGGGCAAATCATCTGGAAAAACATCTGGAAAAAGCCTAGCTATAGGGATATCTTCTAAACTAGGCTCTTTTGTTTGTAAATCAATAACACTGGCAAGGAATCCTTGACATCCTTTCTTAAGAAAACTACAAGCTTGCATTGCAGAGATAATACGCATGGGAGAAATGATGTTAGTTCCTTCAAAACTGAATTCTGGTTGGTTAGGAATTTGGAAAATAACTCTCTTCTCAAAACAATCCACCCTAGCATGATATGATGCTAACCAATCCATCCCCAAAATGACTTCAAAATCTCTTATGTCTAAAACTATCAAATCAGCGAATAGTTTATGACTACTGACATTTATAGGGCAAGACTTATATACTAATGTTCCCGTCAATAACTCACCCGAAGGAGTAGAAACGTGTATGATATGATTCAAGGATTCAGGAATATTAGGAAAGCGATTAACAAAACGCACAGACACAAATGAATGGGTAGAACTAGGATCAATTAAAACTTGAAAAGGTTGTGCACATATAGAAAGTGTACCTGACACTACTGCATTAGAAGCCTTTGCATCAGAAAGATTAAAGACTCTACCTTGTCTTCCCTGATCCTTATTGTCATTATAAGTCTTTGTTGCCGCCTTCCCTTTGTTAGGACAATCTCGCATTTTATGCCCCTTTTGGCCACACCCAAAGCAACTCCCCGTCTCCAGGTAACACGGACGCCCTCTATGAATATTACCACAACGTTGTCATTTATCAACATTAGAGGTTTTGTTTACTAAAGGTTTCCCTATATTAGGTATAGTCCTAAAGGGTTTGTTATTGGGGTTCCTTCCTCTTTGTTCTCCAAACTTCCTCTTCCCCTCTCTAACCTGATTATATTCTTCACTATCCTTCTCAGCTATTGTTGCCCTAGCCACCATGTCATTATATGCTGTCAACTTTAGGATGGAAATTCGGCTACGAATATTCAACCTTAACCCACGTTCAAACTTCTTGGCTCTTAAAACATCGGTTATCACAACATGAGGTGCGAAACGGGATAACTCAGTAAACATTGCCTCATATTGACTAACCGTCATATTTCCTTGAACCAGACCCATGAAGTCAGCTGCTTTTTGGTCTTGCACCGTTTCGGGAAAGTATTTCTCGTAGAAGATCACTAAGAAGTCATTCCAACCTATGGGATTATTCCTTTCCCCATGCTTTCTCTTAGTCATTCTCCACCAATGTTCGGCTTCACTTTCTAACATAAATGTTCCAAATAAAACTCGTTGTTCATCTGTACACTTAAGAACATCGAACATCTTTTCCATTTACATCACCCAATTTTCTACTTCAGTGGGGTTAGGAGTCCCTTTAAATGACAGAGGATTCAACTTCTTAAACTGTTCAATAGTACAACTACTTAGTTCAAGATTCCTTGGTGCTCCATTATTCACCTGATGCTCCACAATTCTTGCTAGACTTTCAATTGCCTTGTATGCACCTTCCAGCCCTTCCATACTCGAACCACTAGTCCTTGGAGTTGATCTTGCCTTGGTCATTTTCTACAGTCATGGCCAAACGTAAGATGTATTATACTAGCCCAAGATTGCTTTTTTAGAAGAACAATGATATATAAATAATTATATATAGACTATAAGAAATATCGAGGGTTATCACATAAGTCGGATATTTAATCCTATAACCTATGTATGGAGACTTAAAATCGATAACGTTCGAAACTTATGTTCAGTAGTCTACGGGTTCATAACCTATGCTCTGATACCACCTCTGTCACGACCCCGACCCAAAATAGTATTAGGGAACGAGTGTCTTGACATGCCACCAAGGAAACAAATATTCCGATTTAATTGTTTCCTTAAATAAATGCAACAGAAATATTATCACATGGTTATGAATCGTAAAATACTGAAAGTAAAGGAATTACGTCATCAGAGCTTTCTATAGGAAACTTCATATATATTAAAAGTAACAACGAGTTACAACTTAAGAGAAAATTTAAACCATATTACAAGAGAGCCAGACATGCTCTAAATAAACATTTTATAAAAAGAGCTATAAAAGCTAAATCTTCAATATAGTCCATTTTTGTTCCTTCCGTGAGCCTAAACATTTCCTGAAAAATGGTTATTTATACAACATCAGCTAAAAGCCGAATGAGGTTCAATCTCCAAACATTCCAGGGTTTTCAGAAAATAGATACCTATTCAAGTCAAAAGAGAAGGAATATACATATATGGAGAGGAACTTGCAGTAAATAGATATAATTTTGAAATGAAATTATATATATCACAATTGGATAGCTCAGAATAATACGAATGCAACAAATCAAATGTGATATCTTTTTCTTTCAATCATATCATTTTGATGGCCAAGTACACTCTAATACCGTATTCTTCTACCGTATTATACCCCGGTAGTTGAGGGTCAATCGAACTAGTTCGTCACAACGCCTTATTTAGGGCACACTAGCGATAACCCAGCTGGGAAGGTCAGTCAGTAAAGAGGTCCCTTAGGCCGAATCATAATTTCAATATTCAATATCCTTTTTAATAATCATTTTAATCGGTATGTTTATATGGACAAATATAAACATATCACAATTGAATCAGTCATCGGTATCACATGAATTTTGAGAATAAAAGAAGTTCAAAAAATATATATAGTTTGCATAATATCATATAATCAAAATACACAAGGAATGTCAGAGTACTCAGCCAAAATGGAGGTCAAATTTACTGGTATTGAGTCTTCGATCACACGTTAATCTGATAAAGATTTAAGTACACGTTCTAAGGTCCAGCTTATACTATACTTTAATAATAATTTCCTCTTTTAAAGGATTACTGAATACCCATTTGTCAACTTTTAAAACTCCTTGATCGTAATTGAAGAATTCAATTCATAGTTTTTCCTCGTCTTTCTTGAGGACCATGGTGGGGTCGTCCCCTCCATGCGACCTCATTATAGCCGAGGGTTATAATCACCAAATTAATGGTTTTAAACAAAGTTTTCCCTCGTCTTTCTTGAGGACCATGGTGGGGTCGTCCCCTCCATGCGACCTCATTATAGCCGAGGGTTATAATCACCAAATTAATGGTTTTAAACAAAGTTTTCCCTCGTCTTTCTTGAGGACCATGGTCGGGTCATCCCCTCCATGCGACCTCATATAGTCGAGGGTTATAATCACCAAATTAATAGTTTTAAACAAAGTTTTCCCTCGTCTTTCTTGAGGACCTCCATGCGATCTCATTATAGTCGAGGGCCGTTCTCTGAAGATGTTTTCATGCGTACCAGAACTGAGATGAGGGGAAACACTGATATTTCTCATTAATTTTCCAAGTGTTCTGTTGGAGAAACTCCTATTACAATTATGGTCTATCATGACCTTACAACACTACTGATAGTATTTTTTCAAATCATCTACATTCCTGGGGTTGGAAAAGGGTTCTCCCTCTGAGTTTTCTAGTCTATAGGTCCCAGGGACGACTTCATCGATGACTCTATATGGGCCATGTCAATTAGGGTGGAGCTTGTTGGGCTTCTGCCAAGTCTTTTTGAGGACCAAGTCCCCCACTGAAATTGGTCTCTGTTTCACCCTCTGATTGTAAAACTTTGCAGTCCTCTGCTGGTAGGCGGCTTGCCTTATCTCGGCATCTTCCCTCCTTTCCTCAATCAGGTCTAAGTCGAGTCTCCTCTCTTCTGTATTTCTCTAGGGGTCATACATTTGGACCCTATGAGTAGGAAACACAATCTCGATGGGGATGACGGCTTCTGAGCCATAAGCTAGCATGAATGGGGTCTCTCCAGTAGAGGTCCTTACTGTTGTCCTGTAGGCCCACAACACGGCATATAACTCCTCGACCCATCCTCCTTTTGCCTCCTGAATCCTCTTCTTGATTCCATCTAGGATTGTCCTATTTGTAAATTATGTTTTCCCTTTGGCATGAGGTCGGCCCGGGGTAGAGAAGAATTGCTTGATACTCACCCTTTCACGGTACTTCTGTAGAGAGGTATTTTTGAATTGAGTCCCGTTATCCGAGATGAGGGTGT
This sequence comes from Sambucus nigra, assembly GCA_949130495.1. Classification (NCBI taxonomy): domain Eukaryota; kingdom Viridiplantae; phylum Streptophyta; class Magnoliopsida; order Dipsacales; family Adoxaceae; genus Sambucus; species Sambucus nigra. The sequence continues at coordinate 99,878,963 of OX422224.1, forward strand.
TGGGGAGACCATATCTGCATATTACATTTTTCCAGATGAAATGGAAGGTATTCTGCTCTGTAATCGTGACCATCGGTTCGGCCTCCACCCATTTTGAGAAATAGTCAATTGCTATGATGAGGAACTGATAGTTATTGACTGCCCTTGCTAAGGGTCCTACTAGGTCGATCCCCCATACTGCAAATGGACATGGGGATGTAATGGAGGTAAGAGGCTGATGGGGTTGGTGAGGGATGGTGGCAAATATTTGGCATTTATAACACTTTTTTACATATGCCGTGGCATCTTTCCCCAAGGTCGGCCACCAGTACCCTTGGGTGATCACCCTCTTCGCTAAGGATCTACCCCCAATGTGGCTTGAGCACGATCCTTCGTGCACATCTTGCAAAATGCAAGGGACTTGAGAGGGGTGCACACACCTAAGTAAGGGGAGCAAAAACCTCTTTTTGTACAAAGTGTCTCCGATGACAGTGAATTTTGCAGCCCAGTATCTCAACTTCTTCCTTTCTTGCCTTGCTTCTGGCATCTCTCCCTCTTTAATGTATCTGATCAGAGGGTCCATCCACAAAGCTTCCTGTAAAACATTTAGGCGATTGCCAAGTGTTCCCTCAGCGTCTTCAATAGTTGGCCGAAGCAAAATTTCCACTGGGACCGTCCTCCTGATGTCTGTCCTAGTTGCCGAGGCCAACCTAGCAAGGGCATCAACTCCACCATTATCGAGCCTAAGTATCCTCTTTAACCTTACTTCTCTGAAGCCCTTCATGAATGACCTCACCTTCTCAAGGTACCTAGTCATCCTCTCGTCCTTGGCCTCGTAGGCTCCTAGTATCTGATTCACTACTAGCCTCGAATCACTATGAACCAAAATCTGGTCGACACTAAGAGATCCGGCCAAGGAGAGGCCTTCTATCAAGGCCTCATATTCGGCCTCATTGTTTGAGGCCTTAAAGTTGAACCTCAGGGCGTACTCAATGTCTGTGTCGTCAGGTGCTGATACTATTAATCCAGCTCCACTCCCGCTTTCACAAAAGGACCCATCGATGAAGAGACTCCACACGGTATGTTCTTCTGAGAAACTTCCCTTGGTGAGTGACCCCTGTCTAAAGAGATATCTTCCCTCTTCATTTTCAGCCACTTTCCTTCTAGCGGTGCTTGTCTCAGCCTTATCTGCAGGTGTATCGGTGAGCTCACCTTGTCGGGTATCTATCTTCCTGAGGCTCTCTCCCTAGGCTTTGTCATCTTCCCAAGTAAACTCGGCCACGAAGTCTGCCAATGCTTACCCCTTAATGGTCGTCCTAGGCTGATACACTATGTCAAACTCCCCCAGCTCTATAGCCCAGGCCATTAGCCTCCCTGATTTCTCAGGTTTGTGCAAAACCTGCCTAAGGGGAGAGTCAGTGAGGATGACCATTGTATGGGACTGGAAGTATGGCTTCATCTTTCTCGATGCATGGATCAAGGCATAGGCCAACTTCTCCATCCTTGGATATCTTTGCTCTGCCCCTGGAGTGCCTTGCTGTTAAAATACACAGGCTTCTGTGCTCCGTCTTCGTCTCTCACAATGGCTGCACTGATGGCTGACTCTGAGACGGTGAGGTACACATAAAGTCGTTCATCCTGCATGGGCCATGACAACAGCAAGGGAGACCCCAGGTATGACTTTAACTCCTTGAAAGCCTTGTCACACTCTTCACTCCATTCGAAGGATTTTCTGAGAATTTTGAAGAATGGTAGACACCTGCATGTGGCCCTAGACACGAACCTGTTCAAGGCAGCGACTCTCCCTATGAGTCTCTGAACGTCTTTAATGGACTTTGGGGTCTTCATCTAAACAAGCGCCTTTATCTTTTCAGGATTGGCCTCGATGCCTCTTTGGTTGACAATGAACCCCAAGAACTTCCCTGCTCCGACCCCGAAGACACACTTGGCTGGGTTGAGCTTCATCTGGTATTTGTCCATCGTATTAATGGTCCTCTCCAGGTCTGCCACATGATCATTTGCCTTCAAACTCTTAGTCATCATGTCATATACATAGACCTCCATAGACTTCCCAATTTGGTCTTCGAACATTTTATTTACGAGGCGCTGGTACGTTGCCCGTGCATTTTTTAGGCCAAAGGGAATGACCCTATAACAGTATGTCCCCTTGTCATTAATGAAGGTTGTCTTCTCTGAGTCCTCACGGTTCATGAAGATCTGGTTGTACCCAGAATAGGCATCCATAAAGCTCATGAGCTCATGGCCTACAGTAGCGTCTACCATCTGATCAATGCGGGGGAGAGGGAAGCTGTCTTTGGGACAGTGCTTGTTGAGGTCGGTGAAGTCCACACACATTCTCCACTTTCCGTTGGTCTTTGGGAAAATGACTGCATTGGACAGCCATTCAGGGTAGATGACTTCTCTGATAAACTCAGCATCTTCCAGCTTCTTGACCTCATCCCTAATGACCTCATACTTTTCTTGAGAATAAATTCTCCTCTTCTGCTTTATCGGCTTTACTCCCTCTACCACATTGAGCTTGTGGCACATAATTTCAGGGTCGATCCCCGACATATCTACATGACTCCACGCAAAGACGCTTCGTCTTCTCCTCAACAGTTTAATGAGGTCTTCCTTGATATTGGGCTTCAGAGACTTGCCGACTTGGACATATCTACATTCTCGCACTGTCGTCTGGTCTCCCTGAACTTCCCCCACCCCGTAAGGGGTAGGAAAGTTAATCATCTGATGCACCGTAGACGGCACAGCTTCAAACCCCTTGAGGGCCACACGCCCCAGTATGATATTGTAGGCTGAAAACATATGTTCATCCATCACAAAGAAACTGACCTTCTTGGTAAGCCATCTCGGCCACTTGTCCCCCATCCTGACATCGGCCTCATACACTACAAGGGGATGAACATTTTCCCCACTGAACCCAATCAATAGATGATGGTATGGGATGAGTCTAGCTAGACTGAGACCTAAGGCTTTGAAGCACGGCTAAAACATTACATCTGTAGAACTTCCCCCGTCGACCAATATCCTCGGCACCTCACACCTGTGCACCCTAGTTGTGATGACGAGTGGGTCGTCGTGTCGGTCTAGGAGGCCTTTAAAGTTCATTCTCGAGAACCTCACTATGAGAGTGTCCATATCGACCTTCTTCCTCTTTTCTGACTTGACCTCCAAAGAGGTTGAGTGTACCGTCTTCATCAATGCCTTGGCCTCAGCCACATGGGCCTTCCGGTCAGTGACCTCAGACCCTCCTCCTGCTAGACCCCCGGAGATCATTCCCACTCTGAGCGAGATTATATTAAGCCTCTTGACAGGTCCTTGGTCATCTCTTGGCGGGAGGTCAGGGTCGTCCTCATCATCAGAAGGGTCGTCCCCTCTTTTTTGAGGACCTTCTCTACATGCATCGCCTCGCTTCTTTCTGGGGTCGTCCTCTCGGCCCCTCTTGAAGGCACCTTTGTCAACGTACTTTTTGAGCTTCCCTTTTTTCATCATCTTCTCAATCTCATCTTTCAAAGCAAAGAATTTGTCTGTTATGTGGCCATGATCTTGGTGAAATTCGAATCATAAGTTCTTGTTCCTCTTATTAGGGGCTGCCCTCAACTTCTCAGGCCACTTCTGGGATCAGTCACTCTTTATTTCATTGATAATATGTTCACAGCTAACCGTTAGTGGGGTGTAACCAGCGAACTTATCGTCCGTAGACCTCTTCTTCCCCTCTTTTTTCTTCTTAGGGTATTTACCCCCACTAGCGCCTCCTTTTTCGTCTTCGTACTTTGTTGCCATCACCCCTTTGGCATTCATCACCTTTCCTATTGTTGACAGTAATTCAGACATCGTCCTAGGGGGTCTTCATCAAGCTTCCATAACAGCTTCCCCTTTTGGAGTCCTCCAATCAGGGCTGTCATAGCTATGCTCTCCTTATAGTCTTCCACCTCCAGCTTCTCTTTATTGAATCTAGCTATGTAGTCCGTCAGACTCTCATTCTTCCCCTGCTTAACATAGAGCAGATGGGTGGTCTTCTTCTATGGCCTCATCCCAAAGCAAAAGTTATGGATTAATCGGTCTGCCAACTGCTTAAAGTTTTCAACGGAATTTTTTGGAAGAGACGTGTACCAGACATGTACAGCCCCAGTTAGGGTACCAGAGAAGGCACGACACCTCATCTCAACTGAGATAGAGTATATGTCTACTGCTGATTGATACATCTCAACATGGTGGACAGGGTTGGTGCTCCTGTCATATCTTGGAGTGACCACAGGTGGCTTGAACTTTGATGACGTAGGGAAGTTGACTATCTTCGCCACAAAGGGTTAGCCTATGGTGTATCCGCTCTGAAGAGGGTCTCGGCTTTTTAGTATATTGCCAATCTTATCCTCCAACCGTTGGATCGAGTCATTCCAGGGCCTCGTAGGGTTGGCTTGGTGATGTTATCCCCTGTCGCTTCTTTGAGATGGACTGAGGGTTCTGCTGCGGTTGTCCTGTGTCGTCTTTTTACCTCCACCTGACCACCGTCCCGTCCTTGGGGTCAGCCCCCATGGGGTCAGCCATCAGCCGCCTCCCTTCTGGACCTCGCAGCACTCCTTGATCTATATAATTTTTCCCTCAGGTCATTCACTGGGCCCAACCTCTCAAAGGACGATCCCCTGCTCAGGCAATCGAAAGCAGAGCCTCTTGAGCGATTATCAGGATTTTGCCTTCCACACTTCCCTCTGCTCTCCTGGAGAGGTCGTACGGTATTGTTGGAGACCTCATATGGCTCCCAGCATTCTATGGGTGCTTCCTCCACCTCCAGATCATCGTACATGTCTTCAGGGCAAGGGTTTCCTTGCCTCCCCAGGTGTAGACGCCGGGGGTCAGCAACATCCCTACGCTGCTCAGGGGGTGGCAGGTCTTTGCGTGGTGCCTGGGGTGGTCCCCTGGCCTCATGCTATCCTGGAGCTGCTGTCGGAGTAATCATCTCATGTGAGACCCCTGTTGGTCTTAGTATGTTCTGGCTCAGAGTTGTGAACTGCTCCTGCATGATCCATTGGCTCGCTGCCAGAGACATCAAGGCTGCCTCCACATCAGCCATCTCAGACTGAGGTGGTGATTGACTGGAACTGGGTCCTCCTCCATCATCCGGTGGGGGAACTGGTGGTGGTGGCATCTCTGGTGCCATGTGTTTGAGCTATGAAGAGCTGTACTGAAGAAGGTTTGTAAGCTTGAGAACCTTAATGGGTCTCTTTCAATGGTGAAACATCTCCACACGGGGAGAACTGGCTCACCACCAGAGTGACTAGTGAGGTCAAGCTGTATGCAAGGAAGAGATGTCTTCTCGTTCCCACAGACGGCGCCAAACTGATGATCACCAAATTAATGGTTTTAAACAAAGTTTTCCCTCGTCTTTCTTAAGGACCATGGTGGGGTCGTCCCCTCCATGCGACCTCATTATAGCCGAGGGTTATAATCACCAAATTAATGATTTCAAACAAAGTTTTCCCTCGTCTTTCTTGAGGACCATGGTGGGGTCGTCCCCTCCATGCGACCTCATTATAGCCGAGGGTTATAATCACCAAATTAATGGTTTTAAACAAAGTTTTCCCACTGAAAACTGATGATGCTTGGATTTAGCACCACCAGATAAGTGATGATGAGCTCAAACCGTAGTAACCATGGCAGCCATAGAGATGTATATATATATATGTGTGTAAGTGTGTAGAAGGAGATGAGTATAAGAGGAATAAGACAATGATGTACAGTGGTTCAGCCAATTAGGCCTACATCCACTGTGAGTGTGTGATCCACTAAGTATGGGCACTAATGGCCTTGGATTCAATGCACATAAGCTCACTTTCACTCTCTACTGTGTGTATAAGCAGAGGTTTTTGTTAGGGTTACAGTTGATCGATCATCCCCCCTAGTGTTGTAGGTGTCAAGTATATATATAGGTCTTGGGGTGTGTAGTGTACCCCCCAAGTATGCATGGTGCATGTGAATGATGATCTAGATAATCTCATGTTGACACCTGTAGATGACAAATAATGACATAATATTCCCTCACGTGAGGGTGTGATTTTGTTATAACGGTCTCCCATGTGCCATGTGAGCCTCAGGCGTATTGTTCCACGCGTCTCCCAAACCACGCGCTGTGATGATGCCACCCTCAGCCTTTGATATGAGGCCGAGGGCAAAGTTACTTCCGGTAACGAGTCTGGCCTAATTTAGGCCTCGTACTGTCGTACCCTCTGGGGGTCGTTCGGAGCCTGATGTAGGGTCAGCCCCCGAAGGGGTCGTCCAGAGCCTGATGAGGAGTCGACCCCCTGAGGGGTCGGCCGGAGCCTGATGAAAGGTCGGCCTCTGAGGGGTCATCCAGAGCCTGATGAAAGGTCGACCCCCCCGAGGGGTCGTCTAGAGTCTGGTGAAGGGTCGCCCCCCCGAGGGGTCATCTGGAACCTGATGAAGGGTCGGCCCCCTGAGGGGTAGTCCGGAGCCTGATGAAGGGTCGGCCCCTGAGGGGTCGTTTGGAACCTGTTGAGGGGTCGACCCCTTAGAGGGTCATCCAGGCCTAATGAAGGGTCGTCTGGACCTGATGGAGGGTCGTTCCCTTGGAGGGTCGTCTGGGCCTGATGAGGCACTGGGCGCCCTCGGCATGGTCGAGGGTATATACGGGTATATCAAACCCCAACATAGATTTGTATTTAATTTTTCTCCATCTAAATTGAACTTTGGGAGAGATATTCACTAAAAATGCAAACACTCTAATTGATGGATCTTCTCTTCTTACTTTCAACACTCTTCCATTTTCAACATGGTGGGTGAAAAATGAAGTTGATATGGAAATGTGTGGTTTGGAATATGGTGATGATATGGAAAATAGAAGGTGTATGGATGAGGATAAGTGTATGATAAAATGGAATGTGGTTGGTGATAAGCACCCAAAACTGTACATTTTATACCCCGAATAGTTGTATTTTAGTTGCTATTTCTCGACAATATGGGTCTTATGCGCTTAAATGTTTAATATGCAGGTTTAATGTACGTTGCGGTGTTCAAACGCATATTTCAAGGCAATTGTGCATTTTACGGAGCTAAATACCAAATTCCCGTACCCTACCTTACCCTAAACTTAGCCCAAACTTACCCCAAGCCTGTGTGTGTTTTATTTGTGTCATTTTATTATTTTTTAGATTTTTAGTTTGAGTCTTTTCTATTTTTAGGATTTATTTTAGATTTTATTTTCTATTTTTCTATTTTATTAATATAATTTTATTTTATTTTGATTTTGATTATTTTTAGTTGTATTTTATTTTATTAGGATTAGTTTTATTTTATTTTGCTTTTTTATTGATTTTTAGTTTTATTTTATTCTATTTTATTAGGATTAATTTTAAGACTTTAGTTTAGTTTATTAGATTTTATATTTTAGGATTTTTGTTTTATTTTTATTTGATTCTTTATTTTATTTTTAGAATATAATTTTATTTTTAGGTTTCTAGTTTATGTTTATTAATTTTATTTTAGTTAGTGTTATTTTAAGGTCCAAATTAAACACACACATCACACTTAATACCCATTACACATATTCCATACCCTCATCCCCACCATACACCATACACACTCACACACAATAACATACCCCTATCATCTTCAACCTCACTCTCACCCAACACTCTCTCTCCTCTTTCCAAACTCCATAACCCACTTCTCTCTCTCCACTCCACTCTACTCACCACTACCATCTCACCTCCCTCTCCATCTTCCAACCCCTTTCAACATCACCCCATCCATTTTCAACTGCTGCCCACTCCGGCCAGCAACAACCCCGCGACGCAAGCCACCTCCGACGGTGATCCCACTACTCCGGCCAGCCCTCGATCCAATCCGCCGACCCTCCTACCTACCCGCCGGCGGCAGTCCCCCTGCATAACCACCAGCCCTCGCCCCTCTCTCCCTTTCTCTCTATCCCATCTCAGGGAACGCCAACCGCCCCTCTCCCTCCGGTGACAATCCGGCAGCCCCTGATCCCCTTTCCCGCACCCAGTTCCGATCCCCACGGATCCCGGCGACTTCTGCTCCCACTCCGACCCGACCCCATTCCCTCTCCAACCCGAATCCAGCTTTACCCATTTCCCATCTTCCAACTCCTAACCCATTTCCCATGTAATCCACGATTCATTCACCTGCCAATTTCCAAAAGCCAAATAACAAAACCCACATGTGCCAAAACTAACTTACCACCTTTTACCCAAAATACCCCTCAACTACCTTTCTAACCCCAATACGCATTATACCCCCATTTAACAAATCAGATTTTATCCTCCCCAACCTCACCCACATGACCTCACACCCCTCATGTGCACACCCTAACCAATTTCCAATTGTACCCCTTTTCTCCATTGCATATAAAAAGAAGACGAAGACCTCATTTGTAAAAAATTCTAGATTAGAGAGAGGAAATTGTAAAGAGAAATTTTAGGGTTAGAAATAAATAGTAGATTAGAATTAGTTTTTTTATTTTCTTCTTTTCAATTTAAATTGAGTGAAAGTAATTCTAGTGAGAATCAATTTGTGTGTTAGTGCTTCATGTGTATTTGTTGATCATTCAAATTGAGAGGTGTATGCTTCAAATTGGAAGACTAGAGTTCAACTTTCTCAAAGAGATTTGGTTTGCTTGTTCTATTCTCTTCTCTTTTATTTTAATAGCCTTGATTATTAATTTGTCATACTTCATATCATGTTAGGCTAAAACCCCTTTCAAGGGGTGGGGTGAAACCCTTATTTGATATTATTTTAGTTTAATTAGTTTGTTTACTTGAATTATCCCTTTGAATGTTAATTTTGATCCCTCACCCTTAGATTTACGCCTCGAGAGAGGGTAAATGATTTTCGAGAGAAAATCGAAATTCTAGTGATAATACCCATTTTAGATTCGAACTAGAGATAGGGGTTTCTTAAGTGGGGTATTATCATTTGAATTTCAACTCTAAATTTAATTTCTAAGATTGACATAAATTCTAATTGATCGATCCTAGCGGGTGATTAATTAAAAGGAGTGTAGATCTAATTTTCTAGAGTTGTGAGGTGTTAATTTTAATTTTCTAAAAGATTACTATTCTAATTACAGTTGCAACGAGAGTTGGTTTGTAATTTTAATATTAATTTGGGAGAATTCAAATAATTAAATTAATTAATTAGAATAACTAAAATTTGTGGTGTAATCCCACTCCTTGATTGTTCTCACAATTATTTTTCTCACTTTATCTTTTATTTTAGTGTTAGACCTTATTTTTTATTTTAGTCACTTTTTAGTTAGTTGTTTAGATTAGTTTAGACCTCACCTCACCCTTTTGTTTTAATATTGAAAAAGCTAAAAAAAAAATAGAAAAGTGAAAAAGCACAAAAAGAAAATAAAAAGTGAATTACATGTGAATGTGCTCCATTTGCTTTACTCCCTAGAAAGTGGATTGATACCCTTACTTACCGCTACACTTGAGTTTATTATATTTGTAGGTATGTGAGGTTTTGACTAACTTGGCTTTCAACAACAACGACTTACATACACCCAAAAGTCAAGTTATCAAATGGCGCCGTTGCCATTCTTGGGATTGTGAAGCTCGGAGCGGATTCCATTTTGTAATTCACTTGTATTGTATTTTTTTTTTTCATTTTAGTACCATTTTTATATTTTTAGAAGGCTTGTATTTAGAATTATTATATTCTTGGCTTGTATTGCGGTGCTTAGAGACACCATTTATTTTTCATTTAAATTTGTAATAATTAAAGACAAGTGTGATAGGGAAACCGGACAAGGTAGAGAGAGGGCGCCCATTGGCGAGGATTTAGAAGCCTCTCTACCTTGGGTCGGTAGGACTCCCGGGGACGACTGAGATTGGCGTGATCTCCCCCCGGTCGACTCAAATTTTTCGGCACCCCACGGCGTAAAAACCGTGGGAGGTACATTTCTTACACCCTCGCGCCTCTCCTGTTAGCGAGTCAATTCTTTTGTGTGTACTTGTGTGCACTTGTGTGATTTTATTCTCACATTTATTTTTTTGAATGGTGTGATGAATTAAATTACTAAGACCTACACCCGGTCACTCACAAGAAGGGATTTCATCACCCGACTCACTCGCTTATCATTGTGTGCTACCCTAGCCATCACTAAATTTAAAATCAATCAACTAGGTAGCCCAATAGGAGAATATTTTTGCAAAGGCGATCACTAAGATATTTCCGTGAATTTTCATCGCCCGCGGACTTAATTAAAATTTGACTACCCTTTCACTAAATTTTCAAGATAAAAAATTGGCTATGTGCTAGTTAGGAAATTTTCTTGACTTGTGTGTGTGTCCAATTCGTTTTTCGGTAGTCGGTTTTAGTTAGTCCGTCCAAATAACGAGTCCATATTTTTTCCCCACCTTTTCTTCCAAAAAAAATAAAAAATAAAAAAAAAAATAAAAAATCCAAAAAAATCCAAAAATATTTTCTTCCATTATTTTTAGAAAAATCCAAAAATATTTTTCTTTCTTTAATTTTTAGAAAATCCCAAAAATATTTTCTTTCCTTTTGAAAAAATTTCAAAAAATCAAAAAAATATTTCTCATCTCATGGCCGAAGAACGTTGTTTACGGGACTACTTTGGTCATTTTTCATTGACACGTGACACGTGTGAGAATGGTCCCGAGCGATCTCTTTATGATATTCTTCACGATTTCACCTCTCTCACGAGTACCGTTGGTACTCTTGACCCATCTATGCACGCACCACCTATTCCATCACCCTCGGTGTCAAGTGTCACTGTGCCTCCTCCCTTGTTGTGCACCCACTGTTCTAATGCCGATCACATGTCCCATGTGTGTCCATACTTGTCATATCCGTACAAACCCACCATGGAACATGTGTATCCATATGACACTGTTTCGGAACCCACCTCGGCCTACTACCCTGCTATACCTAATCCCGAGTTGTGTGAGTACCCCAGCTATTCGTGGAGGCCTGATCACCCTTCCACGCAATACGTATCCCAACCCGATGTTGTGGATCCTCACACGTTCCAACAGTCGTCATGGCAACCTTGTGCACCCAGTCACGATCAGTCCCCTCACTACGCACCCCATGCGTATCAACCCTTTGTCCATCACGAAAGCGATCCTTTCGTGTATGATGACTTTGACCTCACCACACCCACTTCATATGAGTATTCTCCGTATAGTCCTGATTATAGCGCGTTGTGTCCACCTCACCCACCACCACCACCCATCTTTCCACCAACACCTTCATCCACATCCACTCTCGAAACCCTCTTGCAATAGTTCATACTTGAGCAAGAGCAAGCAATTCAAACTCAAGCTCTCCAAAGGCTTGAACAACGTTTAAATGAATTGGTGTGTGCGCGAGAGTTGGATATTCCCATGACCCCACCCATCATTACCACCGAGTGTGACGATGATGTGTCCCCTTGTGACATAGAATTTGAGTGTGACCAACCCTACCACCCCGAGAATCTTGAAGTTGAGACCATTCCATGGTCCGGGTCCCAAGTCGACAATTGTGTTGACATTACTTTCATTAGTGAGCCTGATTCAACCCCACCCTGTCCTTATTAACCCATCATTGCGGTTCCCATTCACCTTTCCACTCCCGTAACATCCAAAACAATGCCCGAGTCTATACCTATTGAGCTTCACAATTGTGTTCCCGAGGAACCAATTTATCTTAGGTTAGCTCCGGCCACGAGTGTTCACCATTTTCCCGAGATAGAATCTGTGATAGTTTCTAACTATCCGGATTTGGATCCTATTCCTCCATGCATGGCTCCCATTGAGCCTGATATTTCTAGTGAGTCCTCTATCTCTGAGATTGGTGCCTCTTCTTACGCACCCACCCCATTTACCGATGCTACTATTATGGAGAAGTTGATCACTCCATCTTTAGAAACCACACTCCCTTGTGAGTATTCATTTACTCCTCCCAATGAGTGTGTGTCTCCCACGCTTGAGTTGGATCATCTTCCTCTACCGTTTATCCCACCCGATACACCATTTGTCCCACCCGACCCACCTATTGTTCCGTCCACCACACCACCCGGTTTGGATCTTGATTTTACACATTTCACGTTTCCATCTACATTTTTAGATCCTCACCTAAAACCATCCTCCATCTACTAGAGTATATGTGGTGCTACTCTTTACCGTGACATCGAGCTTGTTCCTCCATGCACACCACTTCCTTGTGGTATTGATTTTTCTCAACAGCTCCCTGGTGTGTCACGGCGCGACCAATATCATTGCCCATTTATAGAACGGTCGTGTGATTTTTATGAACCCCACCCCATTACACTTTCCAAACCATATTGCCTCCCTCACCAACTTGAGCACCATTCTTATAGGGCCCTTGTTGCCCTCACCTTTAAGATCAATAAGGCCCGTGATCGATACCTATTCACCCTCACCTTTACCCTTTTTCCCACCCGCCCTTGGTCCACCGATGCTTTGCATCGTGTGATGCACTTTGCCATACAAGTGCATTGACCCGCTTTAGCCTCTATCCAACAAGGCTGACGCTTCAGTCTTGTTTGGGGGTGATTCTCATCACCCAAATTTTTCTGCCGCCCTGCGCTTTCATAGATCCTATCTTTAGGGTGAGTTCCCATCGGTCTGGCTGAAGACATTAAACTTAGCGCTACCGGGAGGCAGCCCGCGTTTCTTGTACTAGTCTCATCCTGTTTGGGGGTGGTGTTTCACATCACCCTATGCTTTATCATGCTTATGGACTTGTACACATTTTTTTATCACTTCTTATTCAGGTTTATTCTTGGCTTCACATATCCACTTCATTAGCGGTTCATTCTGGTAATCTCTTTCCTACCTCATGCTCTCAATTTTAAAAATCATTTTACCTAACATCGAGGACGATGTTCCTTTTTGTTTGGGGGTGGGGAATTTTATCAAAATCGTACCTCTTTTGGAAAATTTTGAGTTTTAAACCTGATTTTTTTAAAAATTTCGTGCAGTTTCTTTCATCTCACTCATTGATGTGAATTTTCAATCATCCATCTTTCAAAAGTCTAGGAATCAAGCTAGAGAATATTTTTTCTAAATAGCTTATGTAATACGTAACAAGGCATTTTGCACCATGAATTTCTAGACTCAACAAAATTCGCGCACTTATCACGTCATTACGTTTAGAGTTGAGGAGTACTACAATTCTAAAGAGAACCTTAAGGATCACTAGTAGAGACTTTAGCCAGTGAGATTTGTGCCTTTCACCCTTTTAGAGTGTTTTACGCAATCTCCGAGTCACAAGTTGATTCAACTTCTTTTGGGTCCGCACTTAAATTGTTGTATGATCTCATTATCTTTCATAAAATATTGGTTGATCACTGAGAACGACATCTTTTTCGAGTTGTAAGAAACGCGTGTCTTGATATTTGTCCCGATCACTAGGATTTTCATCCATACACCTACCACTTTTCCATATCACATTTCATTTACCCATCACCCATTACCTTCCCATCCATTCACTTCACCCATGTTCTTCCATATTCCCATATATTCCCCACATCATCCATATATCACTCCATTTATATCATCCATCATCATTTCAAATAAAAGAGTGTTGATTCCAAACGTAAATGTCTTCAGTGTTAGTTTGAAAAGTGAGAGAAAAATAGAAAAAGTAGAAAAAAAAGAAAAAGAAAAAGAGAAAAAGAGAAGAAAAGAGAAGAAAAGAAAAGAAAAGAAAAGAAAAAGAAAAAAAGAGAGAAAAAAAGAGAGAAAAGAAAAGAAAAAGAGAGTTTGTAGTTAGTAATAAAGACATTTGTTCGTCTATGAGTGATACACTCTTCTCAAATATCCACCATCCATCCATCATATCATCATCCCATCCTATCCTACCTACCTCATCCTAAACAACCCACATCATCATATCCTTCCTATTTCATTTCATTTCCCCTCACCCAATCATCCATATATTCCCCTAGGTGTTCGGGCAAATGAAAGTCAACGTGGTGAATAACTCGACGTTCTCACTATAGTGATTAGCATTTCTTTCATGAGATCACTTTTCTTTGAAAATGTTCGTTCTTTCATATATGTGTGTGAGACGTTTGAACTTGCTTACATTTATTCACCTCCTCACACACAAGAGCGATACACTAACCCATATCTCGAGAGTTCGTTTGAGAGAGATATATCCGTGAGATTTGAAGTTGAAGCGTTGATTCCGACAAGGCAATCTAGGAATTACTTTGATGATACTCGACCCGTTTTGACTGATTCACACTACACACGTTGAGTTCTAGGAAGGATGTGCCTTAAGTATTTACTTAGCTTAAAATTTTTACAAAATCTAGCTTGTATTTCTGAAAATATTTTCTCATGTGATGGATTGTGCGATTATTCTACATCTAATAAGAGTTTGACTGCCCTTCAATAAATTTTTGCAAAATAAGAATTTTGTGGGTATATTCCCTCCAAACCCTCACGAGACACAACTTATCCTGTAGGGCAACCTATAGGTTTAATGGCTTGTTGCACATGCTAAGTGCAATCACAAGTGCCCGCGAAAGTGGTACACTTTTGGTTACTTATCTTTCTCTTTCTCTCTATCTTATTGCTCGAGGACTAGCAACGCTCTGTTTGGGGGTGGTGTGATAAGCACCCAAAACTGTACATTTTATACCCCGAATAGTTGTATTTTAGTTGCTATTTCTCGACAATATGGGTTTTATGCGCTTAAATGTTTAATATGCAGGTTTAATGTACGTTGCGGTGTTCAAACGCGTATTTCAAGGCAATTGTGCATTTTACGGAGCTAAATACCAAATTCCCATACCCTAGCTTACCCTAAACTTAGCCCAAACTTACCCCAAGCCTGTGTGTGTTTTATTTGTGTCATTTTATTATTTTTTAGATTTTTAGTTTGAGTCTTTTCTATTTTTAGGATTTATTTTAGATTTTATTTTCTATTTTTCTATTTTATTAATATAATTTTATTTTATTTTGATTTTGATTATTTTTAGTTTTATTTTATTTTATTAGGATTATTTTTATTTTATTTTGCTTTTTTATTGATTTTTAGTTTTATTTTATTCTATTTTATTAGGATTAATTTTAAGAGTTTAGTTTAGTTTATTAGATTTTATATTTTAGGATTTTTGTTTTATTTTTATTTGATTCTTTATTTTATTTTTAGAATATAATTTTATTTTTAGGTTTCTAGTTTATGTTTATTAATTTTATTTTAGTTAGTGTTATTTTAAGGTCCAAATTAAACACACACATCACACTTAATACCCATTACACCTATTCCATACCCTCATCCCCACCATACACCATACACACTCACACACACTAACATACCCCTATCATCTTCAACCTCACTCTCACCCAACACTCTCTCTCATCTTTCCAAACTCCATAACCCACTTCTCTCTCTCCACTCCACTCTACTCACCACTACCATCTCACCTCCCTCTCCATCTTCTAACCCCTTTCAACCTCACCCCATCCATTTTCAACTGCTGCCCACTCCGGCCAGCAACAACCCCGCGACGCAAGCCACCTCCGACGGTGATCCCACTACTCCGGCCAGCCCTCGATCCAATCCGCCGACCCTCCTACCTACCCGCCGGCGGCAGTCCCCCTGCATAACCACCAGCCCTCGCCCCTCTCTCCCTTTCTCTCTATCCCATCTCCGGGAACGCCAACCGCCCCTCTCCCTCCGGTGACAATCCGGCAGCCCCTGATCCCCTTTCCCGCACCCAGCTCCGATCCCCACGGATCCCGGCGACTTCTGCTCCCGCTCCGACCCGACACCATTCCCTCTCCAACCCGAATCCAGCTTTACCCATTTCCCATCTTCCAACTCCTAACCCATTTCCCATGTAATCCACGATTCATTCACCTGCCAATTTCCAAAATCCAAATAACAAAACCCACATGTGCTAAAACTAACTTACCACCTTTTACCCAAAATACCCCTCAACTACCTTTCTAACCCCAATACCCATTATACCCCCATTTAACAAATCAGATTTTATCCTCCCCAACCTCACCCACATGACCTCACACCCCTCATGTGCACACCCTAACCCATTTCCAATTGTACCCCTTTGCTCCATTGCATATAAAAAGAAGATGAAGACCTCATTTGTAAAAAATTCTAGATTAGAGAGAGGAAATTGTAAAGAGAAATTTTAGGGTTAGAAATAAATAGTAGATTAGAATTAGTTTTTTTATTTTCTTCTTTTCAATTTAAATTGAGTGAAAGTAATTCTAGTGAGAATCAATTTGTGTGTTAGTGCTTCATGTGTATTTGTTGATCATTCAAATTGAGAGGTGTATGCTTCAAATTGGAAGACTAGAGTTCAACTTTCTCAAAGAGATTTGGTTTGCTTGTTCTATTCTCTTCTCTTTTATTTTAATAGCCTTGATTATTAATTTGTCATATTTCATATCATGTTAGGCTAAAATCCCTTTCAAGGGGTGGGGTGAAACCCTTATTTGATATTATTTTAGTTTAATTAGTTTGTTTACTTGAATTATCCCTTTGAATGTTAATTTTGATCCCTCACCCTTAGATTTACGCCTCGAGGGAGGGTAAATGATTTTCGAGAGAAAATCGAAATTCTAGTGATAATACCCATTTTAGATTCGAACTAGAGATAGGGGTTTCTTAAGTGGGGTATTATCATTTAAATTTCAACTCTAAATTTAATTTCTAAGATTGACATAAATTCTAATTGATCGATCCTAGCGGGTGATTAATTAAACGGAGTGTAGATCTAATTTTCTAGAATTGTGAGGTGTTAATTTTAATTTTCTAAAAGATTACTATTCTAATTACACTTGCAACGAGAGTTGGTTTGTAATTTTAATATTAATTTGGGAGAATTCAAATAATTAAATTAATTAATTAGAATAACTAAAATTTGTGGTGTAATCCCACTCCTTGATTGTTCTCACAATTATTTTCCTCACTTTATCTTCTATTTTAGTGTTAGACCTTATTTTTTATTTTAGTCACTTTTTAGTTAGTTGTTTAGATTAGTTTAGACCTCACCTCACCCTTTTGTTTTAATATTGAAAAGGCTAAAAAAAAAATAGAAAAGTGAAAAAGCACAAAAAGAAAATAAAAAGTGAATTACATGTGAATGTGCTCCATTTGCTTTACACCCTAGAAAGTGCATTGATACCCTTACTTACCGCTACACTTGAGTTTATTATATTTGTAGGTATGTGAGGTTTTGACTAACTTGGCTTTCAATAACAACGACTTACATACACCCAAAAGTCAAGTTATCAGTTGTTGTATGGGTGAAAGTATGGTGATCGGGACAACTTCAAGACACGTGTTTCTTACGACTCAAAAGTGATGTCGTTCTCAGTGATTTAGCCAAAAATTTAGTGAAGAATAATGAGATCATACAACGATTAAGTGCGGACCCAAAAGAAGTTGAATCAAATTACGACTCGGAGATTGCATAAAACTCTCTAAAAGGTGAAAGGAACGAATCTCACAAGCTAAAGTCTCTACTAGTGATCCTTAAGATTCTCTTGAGAATTATAACATTCTTCAACTCCAATTGTAGTGACGTGATAAGTGTGCAAATTTGTTGAGTCTACAAATTCATGGTGCAAAATGCCTTGATATGTATTACATAAGCTGTAGAAAAAATAAATTCTATAGCTTGATTCCTAGACTTAAAGGATGGATGATAGAAAATTTACATCAATGAATGAGATGAAAGAAACTGCACGAAAAAATTAAAAATCAGGTTTTAAAAATTAAAATTTTTCAAAAGAGGTACGAATCTGATAAATTCCCTACCCCCAAACAAAAAGGAACATCGTCCTCGATGTCAAATAAAATGATTTTTGAAATTCAGAGCATGAGGGAGGAAATCGATTACCATAATCAACCGCTAATGAAGTGGACAAAAGAATCCAAGAATAAACCTGAGATAAAAATGCGTACAAGACTAGAAACATGATAAAGCCTTTGGTGGTGTGAAACGCCACCCCCAAACATGATAAGGCTTATACTCAGAAATAGCGGCCTACCTCCCGATAGCGATAAGTTTATTATCTTCAGCCAAACCGAACCTATTCTCACCCTAAGGATAAGAACTATGAAAGCTTGGGACGGTAGAAAAATTAGGTGATGAGAGTCACCCCCAAACAAGACTGAAGCGTCAGCCTTGTGGGATGAATTTTAAAATGGTCAATGCACTTGTATGGAAAAGTGCATCACACGATGAAAAGCATCGGTGGACCAAGGGTAGGTGGGGATAAGTGACAAGGGTGAGGGTGAAGAAGCACCAATCCCGACCTTATTATTTTTTTTCAAGATAAAATAAAATATTTTTTTGTGTTTTTCGAATAATTTGAAAAAGAAAGGAAATATTTTTGTGATTTTTAAAGAATGAAAGGAAGAAAATATTTTTGAATTTTTATATAAATTAAGGAAGAAAATATTTTGGGATTTTTATGGAGAAAAAGAAGGAAAAAAAATATTTTTGGATTTTTTGGAAGAGAAGATGGGAGAAAAATATTTTTGGATTTTTCAAAAAATAAAGGGAGAAAATATTTTTGGATTTTTGTTGAAAATGAGGGAAAGAAAATATTTTTGGATTTTTTTGGAAGAAAAGAGAGGGAAAAATACGTGGACTCTTTGAATGTGGACGAACTCTCTAAAATCAACTACCGAAAAATTGAATTGGACACACACAAGTCAAAGATAATCCTAACTAGTACATAGACAACTTTTATGTTTAAAATTAGTGAAAGAGTAGGCAAATTTTAATTAAGTCCACGGGCGACAAAAATCACGGAATTTAGCTTTGTGATCGCCTTTGCAAAAATATTCTCCTATTGGGCTACCTACTTGATTGAGTTTAAATTTAATGATAGCTAGGGTAGCACACAATGGTAAGCGAGTGAGTCGAGTGATGAAATCCCTGCTCGTGAATGACCGGGTGTAGGTCTTAATTGACTAATTCATCACACACATTCAAAAATAAATATGAGAATAAAATCAAATAAGAGCACGTAAGCACACATAATATATTAACTTGCAAACAGAAGAGGCGCAAAGGTTTGTAAATGTACCTCCCACGATTTTTATGCTGTGGGGGGATGAACAATTTGAGTCGACCGGGTGGAGATATCGCCAATCTCAGTCGACCTCGGGATTCCTACCGACCCAAGGTAGAGAGTTTTCGTTTCCTTGCCTTGGACGCTCTCTCTCTACCTTGTCCGGTTTCCCTATCACGCTTGTCTTCAATTATTACAAATTTAAAATGAAAAATAAAATAATGGTGTCTCCAAGAACTTCAATACAAGCAAGGGAATAAAATAATCCTAAATACAAGACTTCAAAAAAAAGTGAAAAATGGTACGAAAAATAAAAATTACAATACAAATGAATCACAAAGGGAATCCTCTCATGCTTCAAGCTTCAAAGATTGGCAATGGGGCCATTTGATAGAAAAAAATTGATATTCTATTGTGCGTAATCGTTGTAGCAACTCCCTTCCAATCAAAATTCCCTTGAACCTACAAATAAACTCAAAATATGCATAGGGTAAGTAAGGGAGTCAGTCCAAATCTAAGGGTGAAACACTAAACAAGCGAGGACATATGTAGATTCATTTGCATGTTATTATATTTTTTTATGAATTTTCAAGGGATTATTAATTAACTAACTCTATGAATTTTTAAAGTACTAATTAAGATGTTTTATCTAATAAGAGAAAAATGAGATAAACAAAATTGTGCTAAAAAGTAAACTAACTAAATGGACTCATGAGGGATTCAAAATTAATCCCTAGAATGAGATATTTTCCCTCATTAATTAGCATCCAAAAATAAAATTAAACAATTAAAAACATGAAATGAATGATTAGATCAAGAGGAATAAAAGAGGAATAGATCAAACCTATATAAACCTTGAATTGGAATGAAATCTTCGATTACAACCCAAAATCTCTCAATTACAATCACTCACTAATGTATTTATTGATTCTAAAATAGAAACTACAAATAAAAAAAATACAAGATAATGGATGAATTCATAATGGACACTTAAATAATAAAATAGATTTGCTAAAAATGCAAATCCTAATATTATAAAATTGTACATTAGCACTCATCCAATGAAATAAATTCTACGTCATCACTTTATGTTGAGATATTTGCTAAAAATGCAAATACTCAACATAAAGGAATGGATTAGAATTTACCTCCCATAAAGGATGAATTCAACCACATCAATCTATTTTGAAATAGTTGCTAAAAATGAAAAAACTCACTATAGAGGGGTGGAGTGGAATTCATCCTAGAAATAAATTTCACTACACACCTGTATATTGAGATATTTACTAAAAATGCAAATTCTCTCTGTAGAGAAGTGAAGAGAAATTTATCACACAAAGTTTAAAAACTAATTTGGAGATCTCTTTTCATTTGGGTCTTCATCTTTCTTTTATAATGGGCGCATTAGGGAAACAGGCATAATTGGGATTTAATGGTGTAAGTGGGGTGTGAGATTTAGAAGGTATTTGGGTAAGGGTAATTTAGGGAGAGATAAGAGTGTATGTGTGTAGTGGGGGTGTTGGGGGTATTTTTGGAATCGGGACTTAAAGGTTTACTTAAATCGTGGGTTATTGTTTGAAGGTCGATAAAATCGTGAGGGAAAATGGGAAATGGGAAATGGGGTTTGTGGTTTGAATTGGATTTACCTAGAATGTAGATGGTCAGGTGGAGGTTCGCGATGGGGTCATGGAGTAGCTCGGGTTGGTCTGAAGCAGGTCGGCGACGGTTTGGTTCTGGGTTTGGATTCTCATTATTTTTGAGCAAGAGAGAGCTAGTCTCAGGTTGGGTTTTGTTTTGAACAGGTGGGGGTTTACGAAGTGAGTATGACTTGGGTTGAAGGTCGGGTTGGTGCAGGTGTAAGGTGTTTGAAATCGTGTATTGGGATGACAGGGCTGCCATGGTGAGACAATAGATGGGTTTCGAGTTCGCCGGGGATATGGGGGTTTGAGAGAGAGAGTATGGTGGGCCTTGGAAGATGATGGGGTAAGTATTATGGTGTGGTAGGGCGTATGGTATTAAGGTGTGGGTGAATGTAAGATAGTGTGTGCGTCAATTTGTGACCCAAAAAAAAGGAAAAAAAAATTAAATTATCTAAAAATGAAAACTAAATAATAAAAATAAAATCCTAACTAAAAGAAATCAAACTAAAAAGAAAATAAATATAATAATAATAAAACTATTAAACTAAAAAGACTCTAAATAAAAAGAAAATAAAAATAAAAATTAATAATCTATAAAAACTAAAAACAAAATCTAATAAAATTAGTCAATAAATACCTAAAAAAACATTTCCTAATAAAATAAAATAAAATAAAGACTAAAAATTAAAAAATAATAAAAATAAAAATACACTTAGTAAAAAGAAATAGAAAATAGAAAATAAATCCTAAAAAATTCTAAATAAATATAAAATAAAACGACTGAAAATAAAAATCTAACATTGACAAAAGTACACAATCAATACACGCACAGGGTTCGGTGTAGGTTTAGGCAGGTTTGGGCTAGGGTAAGGTACTGGTCTGGGGAATTAGCTCCATAAATCGCACATTTTCCTTGAAATAAGAATTTGAACTCCGCAAACGGCTATAAAGCCCGCACATTGAACAATAAAGCATATAAGACCCAATTTTGTCGAGAATTATCAACTAAAATATGTCTATTCGGGTTGTAAAATGTATACTTTTGGGTGCTTATCAGTGGGCTAAAACATATGAGTAAGATGAGTTACACGGGTCATCGTAGATTTCTGTCGACCAGTCAACCTTTTAGGAATGAAAAGTCTAACCCTTAGCCTGCGGGGAATATGTTTTTAGGCAAACACCCCCAATTTGTGAACCTCAAGCGTAAAGCTAGGGGGTATCCGAATGACCCTAGTAAAGCGAAGCCGTGGTCCAGGCGATCAATATTTTTTTGTTTTTTTGTATTGGAAAAATATCGTGTGAGGAATGTAGTTGATGTGATGCACACAGAGAACAATATTGCATAACATCTGATATGTCTGGGTGGATGTCATTCCAAATATGGAGAGCGGGCTCGCCTAGATCTACAGGAGATGAAAATAAAAAAGAAATTGCGATTAAAAAATGATCCTACGACAAGAAGAATTTTTACCCTTGGGGTGCTTTCACATTGACTACTGGTGAGAAGAAGATCCTCTTAGACATGTTGTTCAACTTGAAGACACCAACCGGTTAGTCTGGTAATTTACATAGGGTAGTAAGATACGAAGAAAATGACTTGAAATAGTTCATATCTCACGACTGACACGCAATCATCCAATTAATCCCTTTGTTATTTCGACATTACTTTTCTGAACACAAAGATCTTTGTCAGGTAATTATGCAAATCAGTTTATGTTTTTCCCAACTTTGTGCAAAAGTGGTAAATATAAGACACATTAAAGCTACAAAATCAACTTTAGCCAAATCAGATTGTGTATTAGAGAAATATTTCCCTCCGGCGTTATTTGATATCAGCATCCACCTGCTAGTGCAGTTATGTGATAAAGCTTTGCTATGTGGTCCCGTTAGGTATCGTTGGATGTATCCTTTTGACTCCTTGATGAAAACTTTCAAATATTAAGTAAAGAATGCATGGTATATTAGAGGGTCAATTGTTGAAGAATACATAACGGTGGAATCATTGTTATACGCTGGGAACATATACCAGAACAAGAGGTGGGGAGGCTCAATCCTCGTGGAGAATGAGTGATAGAGGAACTTGATGAGTTTTAGGATGAATTATCGTTTGGAAACCCTTAAGAGGTGAAACTCATAAATCTGCAATACGAGTAAGCAACTCGTTATGTCTTCAAATCGCAAGATGAAGTCGAAGATTGGAGAGAGTGAGTATCCACTGAATTGGTCGTCTTTAAGTATATGTTTTTTTTATTTTATAATCCAAACTCTGTAATTTACCAGTGGGAAGTACGACAGAGAAATTTCTCAAAATCAAATGAAAGATTGCACGACAACTGATTTTAGAGCATGGGTATCAAAAGAGGTAAATTTCACATCTTATGTGTGCTATTATTTATTCGTGTGTGATAAAAACATGACCTAATACAAATTCATTAATAAATGAAGCTTCTAAAGAGTGGTGATGTCTCTTCGAGGCTTGCACGCCTAGTAAAAGGCCCCACTTTCGTTTGAAAGAGTTTAAGAAATTCCGCACCAACGGTTTCGATTTCATTTCATATCCATATGAGGAAAAGCTTTTGACGCAAAATAGTGGAATATCAATTTTTGCCTTGACCACCTGTCTCGCTAGCAAAAGCGATAGAAATCCAAAAAATATGGTGTTAACCTATTATGGGATAATCCAACAAATCTTAAAACTTGATCATAAAAACCGTATTATATTGTGATTGGGTAAAGGTGGAGGATACAACGAATGCTTGCAATGTTGATCCTGACTCAAAACTTATTATGGTAGATTTATCAAAGTTGAAGAGTAAAGATCGCATAGTCGACAAGCCTTTTATATATGACTTTCAGAACATAAAGAAGGTATTGTACTCAAAGTGCATAAATGATGGAAGTTGGTCTATTGTTGTTCATTCACCAAAGGTTATGACTAGTGAAGTGGATGCATTAAAGGCTTCAAAATAATTCCAGTTAGCTCTTAATGACAACCCTAATTTGATGGATCTTTTAGTTGATTTACAAGAAGATTGAGTATCAAAATATTATGTTATCCTTGTCAATCTTATTCATATCCAAGTATAATATTGACATTGTATTAGCGCTTTACTTTGATGTATAAATGTTTAGTTACTTTTACGAATGTAATTTCGTCCCAAATCTCTCTCTCCATCTCAAAGGTAAACCCTATTTTTTGTATTTCTGATTTAAACCCTAATGTATATGTGTGAATTTCTATGAATGTGTTTGTATTTTTGTGTACATGTGGATATGAATGTTTAGTTACTTCCACGAATGTTTGATAGTATGTTAGATATTGACCTTGTTGTTGGATAGTATGTTATAAGGAGTACGTAATAGTTATTGGTTTTATTTGGTTTATCTATTGGTTAATTATTGGTTTTTGGCTTGTCGTTGGAAAGTATGTTGGAAGGAGTACGAGTTAATTAATAGTTGTTGGCTGGTTGATAGTTTTTGGCTATTAGCATCGTGCGAGGTGTTGGCACCTATCACAGAGCCGTTGGGGGGTGTTTTTTGTTTTTCGCCCTCTAACAGCATGTTTTTAATCTTTAGTCTAGATATTTTCAAATTATTGTAATATTTTCAAACCGGGAGACCCGTGACCACGCAAAAATATAATTCCGCAACTGATGTAGCTTATAACTCCACAATAGTGCAATTTTGTAACTGACATAGCTTGTAAGTGAAGCAGAGAACGGTACGACCGAGGTCTTGAAAATCTTTATGACCCGACCTTTGATTTCCTTCACACAACAGTGACCTTCTCGCTCATATTAAGTCTTCTCTTTATAATGTAAATTCCCACCACCATTATGGAATTTGAGAAGGAGAGTGTGGAATCAAGCTATAGTTGAATTACCAGCCTTACTTCCCCTCACTCTCCTCAACAAAATCGAACTCCCCCATTTAAAATCAGTAATGGGAACACTTGCTATAGTTGTACAATTCCAGAGGGAGAAAACCTAAAACTCCCCCCCAAACAACCTCGTGAGCGGTGCCAACACCTCGCACGGGACCAATGTAACACGTAGGAACTGACGGCATGGTCACAGGACCCCCGGTCCGAGAGCACAACACAATTTTCAGAATATCTACACTTACACTTGAAAACATGCCGTTAGAGGGCGAAACCCCGAAACACCCACCAAACGGCCTCATTAGCGGTACAAACACCTCGCACGGAACTAGTGTAACTTTTAAGAATTGACCGCGTGGTCACAGGACCCCCATTCCGAGACCACGGCCCAATTTTGAGAATATCTACACTTAGGCTTGAAAACATTCCATTAGAGGGAGAAATCCTTAAACATCCCCTAAACGTCCCCATGAGCGGTGCAAACACCTCGCAGGTGACCAGTGTAACTCGTAGGAATCCACCGTATGGTCACGCGATCCCTGTTCCAAGAGCACGACCCAATTTTCAGAATATCTACACTATGGCTTAAAAACATGTCATTGTAGGGCGAAACCCCGAAGCACCCCCTAAATGGCCCCATGAGCGGCGCTAAAACCTCGCACATTACAAATGTAACACGTAGGAACCGACCGCGTGGTCACGGCACCCCTAGTCCTAGAGCACGGCTAAATTTTCAAAATATCCACACTTAGGCTTGTAAACATGTCGTTAGATGGCGAAATCCCGAAACACCCCCCCCCCCCCCCCCCCAAACAGCCTCGCGAGCGATGCCAACACATCACATGAGAGAAATGTAACTCTTCATAACCGATAGCGTGGTCACGGGACTCCCAGTCCGAGAGAATGGCCCAATTTTAAGAATTTCTATAATTAGGGTAGAAAATATGTCATTAGAGGGGGAAACCCCAAAACACAACCCAAACGGCCTCGTGAGTGGCGCAAACACCTCGCATGGGACCAATATAACTCGTAGGAACCGACCACGTGGTTATGGGACCACCAGTCCAAGAGCACGATCCAATTTTTATAATATCTACACTTAGGCTTGAAAACATGACGTTAGAGGGTTATACCCTGAAGCACCCACCAAATGGACCCGTGAGCAGTGCCAACACCTTGCACGGGACCAATGTAACTCTTCGAAACTGACTGCATTATCACAAGACCCTCAGTCCAAGAGTATGGATTAATTTTGAGAATATCTACATGTAGGCTGGAAAACATGTCGTTAGAGGGTGAAACCTCGAAACACCCCCAAACGGCCCTATGAGCAGTGCCAATAACTCACACGGGACTAATGTGACTCGTAGGAAATGACTACATGGTCATGGGACCGCTATTCCGAGAGCACGGACCAATTTTTAAAATATCTATACTTAGGCTTGCAAACATGTCGTTAGAGGACAAAACCCCAAAACACCACAGAAATGGCCTCGTGAGCGGCGCCATCACCTCACACATGCCCAATGTAACTCACAGGAACCGACGGTGTGGTTATGTGACCGCCGATCCCAGAGTACATCCCAATTTTTAGAATAACTAGACTTAAGATTGAAAAAATGTTGTTAGAAGGGGAAACCCCGAAACAATCCTAAAATGACCTCATGACCAGTACCAACACCACGCACGGGACCAACGTAACCTGTACGAACTGACCGTGTGGTCATGGGAGCCCAGATCCAAGAGCAAGGCCAAAATTTTAAAATATCTACACTTAGGCTTGAAAATATGTCGTTAGAGGGCAAAACCCTAAAACACCTCCACAAACGGCCCCGTGAGCGGCACCAACACCTCGCGCGTGACAAATGTAACTCGTAGGAACCGATCGTGTGGTTAAAGGACCCTCGATCCGAGAGTATGGACCAATTTTAAGAATATCTACACTTAATCTTGAAAACATGTCGTTAGAGGGAGAAACCTTGAAACACCCACAAACGGCCCCGTAAGCGACACCAACAACTCGTGCGGGACCAATGTTACTCATAGGAACCGATTGCGTGGTCGCGGGACCCCTATTTCTAGAGCACGACCCCATTTTCAAAATATCTACACTTAGGCTTGACAAAAATGCCGTTGCAGGATGAACACCAGAAACACCACTCAAACGGCCTCATGAGTGGCACCAACACCTCGCACAGGACTAATGAAACTCGAAGGAAATGACCGCGTGGACATGGGACCCCGGGTCCTAGAGCGCATCCCAATTTTTAGCATAACTACAATCAGGCTTGAAAATATGCCTTTAGAGGGAAAAATCCAGCAACACCCCCCAAACGACCCTGTGACCAGTGCCAACACGCCGCACGGGACTAATGTAACTTATAGGAACCAATCACATGGTCATAGGACCCCTGATCAGAGAGCACAACCCAATTTGTAGAATATCTACACTTAGGTCAGAAAACATACGGTGATAGGGCAAAACCCTGAAACACCCCCAAAAAGGTCCCGTGAGTGGTTCTAACACCTCGCACGAGACCAAAGTAACTCATAGGAACTGACCATGTAGTCACGGAACCCCAGGTCTGAGAGAATGACCAAAGTTTTTGAATATCTACACTTAGGCTTGAAAACATATCATTAGAGGGTGAAACCCCAAAACACCCACCAAACGGACCCGTGAGGGGAGCCAACATCTCGCGCGGGATCAATGTAACTTGCAGGAATTTACCGCGTTGTCACGAAACCCTCGGTTCACGAGCACGACCCAATTTTGAGAATAACTACTCCTAGGGCCTGAAAACATGTCGTTAGAGGGTGTAACCCTGAAACACCTCCCAAATGGCCCCGTGAATGGTGCCAACACCTCGCGCGATTCTAATGTAACTCATAGGAACCAACTGCGTGATCCCGGGAACGTCGATCCGTGAGCTCGGCCTAAATTTCAGAATTTCTACACTTAGGCTTAAAAACATGCCATTAGGGGGTGAAATCCCAAACCACCCCACCAACGGCCCTGTGAGTGGCACAAACACCTCGCACAGGACAAATTTAACTCATAGGAACTGATCACATGGTCACGGGACCCCCGATCTAAGAGCACGACCCAATTTTTTGAATATCTACACTTATGCTTGAAAACATGCCATTAGAGGGTGAAACCGTGAAACACCCCCAAATATCCATTGAGCGGCGCCAACACCTCATACGCGACCAATGTAGATCGTGGGAGATGAACGCATTATCACAAGACTCCCGGTCTAAGAGCACGAACCAATTTTCAGAATATCTACACTTATGGTTGAAACACATGTCGTTAGAGGGCGAAATAATGAAACACCCCGTGAACGACCTCTTGATGGGTGCCAACACATCACACAGGACCAATGTAACTCATAGGAACTGACCGCGTTATCACGGAACCCCCAATTCTAGAGCACGACCATATTTTTAGAATATCTTCACTTAGGACACCCCTAAACGGCCCCGTGAGCGGAGCCAACGACTCGCACGGGACAATTATGACTCATTGGAACCGACTGCATGGCCATGGGACCCCTGTTCCGAGAGCACAACCCAATTTTCAGAATATCTACACTTAGGCTTGAGAACATGTCGTTAGAGGACGAACACTTGAAACACCGCCCAAACGGCCTCATTAGTGGTTCCAACACCTATCACGGGATTATTGTAACTCGTAAGAACTGATCGCATGGCTACAGGACCCTCGGTCCGAGAGTAAGACCTAATTATAAGAATTTCTACACTTAAGATTAAAAACGTATCGTTAGAGGGTAAAACCTCAAAACACCCCCAAATGGCCCCGTGAGCGGCATCAATAACTCGCACGGGAACAATGTAACTCGTAGGAACCAACCGCATGGCCATGGGACCCCGATCCTAGAGCAGTCCCAATTTTCAGAATAACTATACTTAGGCTTGAAAATATGATGTTAGAGGTCGAAGCCTAGAAATACCCCTCAAATGACTTCGTGACTCGGTCCAACACCTCTCACGAGATAAATGACCCGTAGGAACCGATCGCGTGGTCATGGGACCCCCGGTTCGAGAGCAAGGCCCAATTTTTAGAATATCTACACGTAGGCCAAAAAACATACGATGAAAGGGAAAAAACCCAAAATACCCCCAAAACGGTCCCATGAGTGGTTCCAACACCTCGCACGAGACCAATGAAACTCGTAGGAACCGATCGTGTGGTAACAAGGCCCCCGGTCTGTGAGAACGAGTCAAGTTTTAAAATATCTACACTTAGGCTTTATAACATGTTGTTAGAGGGTGAAACGCCGAAACACCCCCCAAATGGCCCTGTGAGTAGCGCTAACACCTCGCAAGGGACCAATATAACCCGTCTATAAAGGCATCAAAGTCCACGTAGTTTGCGTACAAAATGAAGGGTGGGGTTTATCCCATAAATCCAAATGGGGGATCTCTTATTTGTGAGTGTGTGTGTGTGTGTAGAAAAAGTATTTTAGTTGTGAGAAAAGTATGAGAATACCTATTTGGAATTTATGAGCAAACCCTCTTTTTCTTATTTTTTGGGTTTTATTTATATGAAAATAAGAGATGTGCAATAATACTAAATAAAAAGTATATTAGGATGTGTGAGATGAGATAATAAAAGTGCTAAATAATAAAACAAGTTATTGCGAATTTGAGAGAATTTGAAGAGATAGTTGAGAGAGTTAGACCTTCTTGAAGATCTTGAGCTTGATCGTGAATGTTGGAGAGCAGCCCTTGCACTTGGATGATGATGAAGAGTGGAAAATTCACCATGTTTGATGAAAAGGATGATGAAAAGTGGAAGTTAGAACGGAATTTGGATGTTAAAATCGTGTTGTCTTCGAGAGAGGTTTTTGGGATTCGCTGAGAGCGATTTTATCAGATTTGGGCTCCCTTTGCAAATGAGGTGAAGTCCTCCTTTTATAGGCCCGGGTCACTGCCGATCGGCATAGACCTAGTCATGCCTATTGGCACCTGCCGATAGGCAGGGTCTGGAACCTGCCATTTGGCGGTGTGTTTCAGACCTTTTTGGAAAATTGGTTGCCGAGGGCAAACCGTTGGTCAGAATCGTGCATGGGGTAGACCGTTAAAAAGGTAATTCAGAGACCTTTGAAAGTACCTGGGACCTCTCCCAATTTCGGGAGTTGACTTTGGGTCAAATATGGCTCAGAAGCGTTTGTCGGTTCATTGGACAGGGAATCGTTCGGACGCAAACGGATCGTTCGGACGCATGGTAAGTCCGAATTGTGCACGGGGCAGACCGTTGGAAAGTTTAGGAGATGTACTTAGACATTCCAAAGAGTTTGACCCGGTTTGGGGAGTTGAATTTGGTCAACCGGGCCCTAAAATCATTCGGTGACCTCTTGGAGTCAAACGAATTGTTCGTCCGCATGGTAAGTCAGAATCGTGCACGGAGCGGACCATTGGAAAAGTGGTTTCAGTGCCCTTCGAGGATTCATTCAATCTCGATTGAGCTGAAGTGTTTACTTAGGTCAAACAGAGCCCGGGAGCGCCCAGTGGCCTCTAGATCAAGTTTCAGACGTAAACAGATCGTTCGTCCGCATGGTATGTCAGAATCGCAGATGGGACAGACCGTTGGAAAGGGATTTTAGTGATCTTAGAAGATTCATTCAGCCTTGGTCGAGCTGAAGAGTTTGACTTTTTGGTCAAATGGAGCTCGAGAGTGCCCTGTGGCTTCTAGGTCAGTATTCGAGGTATGACCTAGGTTTGTAGTGATTAAA
Organism: Sambucus nigra; assembly: GCA_949130495.1. NCBI lineage: Eukaryota > Viridiplantae > Streptophyta > Magnoliopsida > Dipsacales > Adoxaceae > Sambucus > Sambucus nigra. Next base: position 99,909,318 of record OX422224.1, read on the forward strand.
GGAGGTACTAGGGACCTAAAGAGAGTTAAGGGGTAACAGAATGGGGTGTCTATAGAGCCCCTCGACGGGTGAGTTTGGAACAAATGATAACCATCGAATAGACACCACATGATGCTTTTGAGGGAGTATCACCGATTCAGAGGGTTGAGGCCGATTCTGAGGACCTGAGGGGTGTTCTAGGGATGGTTTGAATAACGATAAAAGGTTTAGGTCTTACTCTGAGGATCTGAAGTGATGCTGAGGGATGACGAATTTTGTGGGTCAAAGCCACATCTACGAGCTTAAGGTGAAGATCTAATAATCGAGGTCAATTCTGACCAAAGAGTGGTGATGACCGAGGACCGAAGTCAATTCTGACCTAACTCAGGTGAGGATCCAAGACCGAGGTCAATTCTAACCTAAGAGTGGTGACGACCAAGGACCGAGGCCATTTTTTACCTAATTTAGGTGACGATCCAAAATCGAGGTCAATTCTGACCTAAGAGTGGTGACGACCGAGGGTTGAGGTTAATTTTGACCTAACTCGGGTGACGATCCAAGACCGAGGTCAATTCTGACCTAAGAGTGGTGAAGACCGAGGATCAAGGCCATTTTTTACCTAACTCAAGTGACTCTCCAAGACCGAGGTCAATTTTGACCTAAGAGTGGTGATGACCAAGGACCGAGGCCAATTCAGACTTAACTCAGGTGATGATCTAAGATCGAGGACAATTCTGACCTAAGAGTGATGACGACCGAGGACCGAGGTCATTTCTGACCTAACTCAGGTGACGATTCAAGATCAAGGTCAATTCTGACCTAAGAGTGATGATGATCGAGGACCGAGGACCGAGGTCATTTCTGACCTAACTCGGGTGACGATCCAAGACCGAGGTCAATTCTGACCTAATAGTGGTGATGACCGAGGACCGAGGTTAATTCTAACCTAAATCAGGTGACGATCCAAGACCGAGGTCAATTCTGACCTAATAGTGGATAAAGATTTGGTTTTGATTTTTCTGGAGAAAGTGCCTTGTGATTTTGATCTGAGCTGGGGAACCTTTTGCTTCCTTAGGAGGCCTCACAGGGGGGAACAACCAATTTTGGTGCTCTAAAAACTCCGCTGGGGAAGTGATCTGGCGATCCTTAGAGATCCTCCGGGGCTTTTTCGGGAGGAGATTCACTTGGGTTTTGAGGATTCCTCTGGGAAAGAGGTGTTCCGCTTGAGGCAATGAAAAATTTTCCGGGTGAAAATGTTTTGAATCCTTCTTGGGATTTTTAGAAATTTTTTGGGGATTTTTCGGGGCTTTCTGGTATTTTATAGGAATTTCTGTATGAAATTTTAGGGGGGTGCCGGTCGGCATGGTATGAGGGGTGCCATTCGACAGTGGCACAGACTTTTGGACTTCCTCGGGAAGGTAAGGAGTCAGTGCCGATCGGTATAGTTGAGGTCAGTGCCAATCGGCATGGCATTTGGAATCTTATATAAAGGGGGTGAATCTCTTCATTTTTTCACAGTTTCTTTGCTTTATCTCTTTCTGCGATTCCTCTGCAAATTATTTTAGCATTCCAATTTTCAAGAAATTGTCGCTTTTATGAGCACTGCAGTCCACAGGGAGTGATTGATCGTTGATGACTGGGTGAATGTGGAGTGGAGGGCCAGGGCGCCTCTTTCTTTGGGGAGTGAGAACACCTTTGATGCGTTTGAGCTTGTTGCGAATGAGCGAACTTTGCTGCGGGAGCCATCGCATCATCGCTCTTCAAAAGTGAATCGTGGCGGTTATGTAAATAACCCGACCTTTGGCATTCCTCTCTTTTTGGTGATTTCTTCTTTATTTATTGACTTCTGATGAGATTTTTTTCTTTCTGCCAGTCTGATATTTCTTTGAAGAACATGCGCACCGGCGGGACGAAGGGGCTCAGGGATGTCTGGGAGCATCTCCCACCAGTGGTGTGTTGGGTGATACCATCAGCGGGTTTTGGTAGGTTAGCATCTGCGCTGGATGAGACGCCTCATTCGACAGCGGTCATGTGCGCTTTGGGGGAGAGGTGGTGGTATACTACCCTCACCTTCCATTTTGACTTCGGGTAGATGACTGTGACTCCCATAGATGTGCAGCAGCTGTTGGGGATGGATTGTGATCGAGAGCAGATAGAGGTGGATCGCTCTTTGTAGGTGAGACCGGAGGCAGTACATGCGACACTTGGTGATGTTGGGAGGATAGTTTCTGGGGATTCTATCCGTCTGTCCCTACTAAAGGATGCTCTGCTGGGCAGGGTGATTGATGTGGAGGACGGGCTCCAAGTGAGGCAGATGGCCTGGTTATTTATTTTGCTTGTGTTAGGAGGTTTCATGGTGGCATCGAGTGGCGACGTCGTCCATTTGTGGTTCATTTCGTACATGAGGATATTTTTGAACATCCCTTTCTATGATTGGGGGAGTCTAACATTGGTAACCCTTTACTCTTCTATGGATGCATTCATCCGATGCTACCGACAGACCTTTACTGGAGGTGCGTACATTCTTGAGGTATTCTTTAGTTTGCGCATTTCTTTTCATGCATTCGTATTTTCCTTTCATGCATTTGCATTTTCATTATGCATCTCTTTTTATTTGTGAATTCTTATCTTTTGACAGACATGGTTTTATAAGGTGATTGGTTGTAATACCCCACTGATCACTCTGAAGGACGACACTATTGGGGACTCCTGCCAATTATATCGATGGCGCAAGGCCAATCGACAGTCGAAGGAATCTCACTCTCTGGAGGCGGTGCATCAGGTCTTGAATGACCTGACCCATGGTAGGGTAAGACTCTTTCCATTTTCAGTCTTATTTTTTGCGCCTTCTGATCTTGTATTGACTTATGGCTTCTTGGTGATTTTTAGGTGACCTTTTATCACTAGGGGACAACCATTCAGGATGCGGGGACGACCGGGGTGAATGCGCAAATGAGGCGTTTACTGGCGCATGAGTTCGGCCATTCCTGGTATCTCGGGGAGAAGGTGATTCGCCAGATTGCTGAGGAGGAGGTGGTGGTGCCACCTGCATAGCCTCCTACGTCTATGAGGTGGGAGCGACTGATGTCGAAGGATGCGAGGATCGCGACGATGATCGACGAGTCCTACTTATTGTACACCGATACGGCTGCGCCGTATGACTATATTGACTTTGTGATGAGCTGGTTGATGGTGCCCAGCATATATGATTCCCTACCTTTCCCTCTTATGGGTTCGAGTCGGGTGGTGGGATCGTCCCACAGTGGCAGCGGTCCGATGGCATCTGCGGTGGCTACTTCAGTGGTTCCTTTCGTGCGATTGCACACTCCTTCGTACAACATCCGGCGGGATGATGGAGGGATAGTGCCTATACTGCATCGTCCTCGTACGATGGATTCGGAGGAGTTGGGTTTGATAGAGCAGGTCCTCCGACCTGCGGTATACCTTTATGTTCTTCTCTTTCTTTCTTTTATATTTTGGTCATCTCTGCTTCGATACTGATTTTGCCTTTTTCTTGCAGCAAGTCCAAGTGTCGACCATTTGGCTAAGAGACATCAGATACTGGATATCTTCGGTGACTACCCATATTCGGGATGTGATTCCTATTCCTTCTTGCTTAGTGCCATCTGCTTCGTCCGAAGAAGACTCTAGTTCAGGTAGTGGTGGTGCATCGTCTCGTCGTAGGGGAAAGAGAGCACGTCGCCGGGGTGGAAGCTCTTAGAGAGAAAGGTAGGTGAGAGAGAGAGAGAGATAATGTGGGTTCGGGCTGAGTCCCGTTGTTTTTGCTTTTTCTTTTTATTTCCTACAAAATCGATGTAACACAGAAAACAAATAGATGCAATGCATTGGAGTTTTTTTATTATCTTTTATTAATGATGAATGAATGCATGCACATACGCTTTTTACTTTGCTACTGAGACCGTAAAAAGGAGTATTTTTGGAATTTTTGAAGGAAAGTCTTTAATTAAAAGCGGAAATTATATAAGGAGAAAAAGGGATTTTGAAATTCTGTTGAGAATATTAATTTCTTTTTATTGAGTTTTCTAATTTGACAAAAAAATAAAAACGGGAAATTTCTAAAAATGGGGGCTTACCGATCGGTAAGCACCCTGTCCTGCCTATCGGTAGTTCAGTCCAGTCCCATAAATTCAAAGCTTTGATTTGTACCCTCTTCAGCCTTTTGTGTTTTGTGGGGTAGGATTCCCTTTGATTTTTGCAGGGATTATGTCTCTTGTGAGGGTTCCCAAGTATAAAAAAAGTTAAGGGTGGAGTGTTTTCATCACACCCTCGCATTCTTACTTACTTACCCACTATCTCTTAGCCTTGCTAGATGGATCCCCTTGGTAGCATTGAATTTGCTAACTAAGCCTTGGAAGAAATGTGCTCTTCTAATGTCGACTACGATTCTTTTAACATGCGTCGAGTCTCCTTATGGCAAAATCGACCTACTAAGTGGAACATGCTGATGGCGGTGGTAAAATTCTAGTACCCCGAAGACCATGTATTCCGGTTTGGGTTGGATGAAGTTTGTCCTACGTAGAAGGAATTTTCTACCATGCTGGGTATAAATCCCAGTCTTATTGCGGCTTTGCTTGAATTTTCCCGTTCTTCCAGGGATTTGTTGGCTGGGCTTCTTCATATTTTGCCTTCGGCGGCCAGATCACTAGTTGCTGGACGAATGATCTCCCTCCCGAAGGTGCTGCAGTCCATGCATTTGGGAGAAGTAGGTGATGTTGTCTATGCTGGAGCCGTTACTCTGGGCCTGGTTTCAAAATTACTGCTAGTGATTGGGGAACTGCTGGTGGACCCGCAACTTGCAGCCATTACTCCATGGATGTCATACCATTGTAATCCTGCAGCCGTGATACTGATGGAGACCCTGAATGTCCTAGATGCCTGGAGAGAAGTTCGTTCTGACTTTCTGAGGGGTAGTCCTGTGATGTTGTTCATGTGGTTGTCTGAAAGATTCCGCTTGGTGTCCCTTCCAGAGTATCCTTTGTCAGTTGTATCCAACTTCTTTTCGCATTACTTCTTCAGCGTTGGCTTGGATATTGAGAGCTGGGAGAACTGGTTTATGGAGAATGGGGCTCGGAATCTGTATTGGTCAGTACCTTGATGGGGGAAGTTGCTTCCTGTTCTGGAGCTAGTAAAGTACTCATATGTATGGCTGGTTGGTCTCAGATAGACCTCTTTTTATTTCCCTTGGCGACTTCTGCGCCAATTTGACTGGGTACAGGTCGTGCCACCTCGGACCTAAAATTTCTTTTCGGTGGAAGATTTGACTGAGCATCTGTGCATGCGGCTTGGCTCCTTGTGGGAAAATCATCATCCGTCGAACCGTCATTTTCAATCTGTTGGGAGAGTTTGGCATGTCCCTGGAGATTACATGAAGTGGTTGTGGAGGAGAGTAGTCAGCAAGATGTTGGCAGTGGATACTGGACAAAGGTGGTTTGTTTTATTTAACACCATGGAAGGGGGTATTGTGGTTTTTTTTGAAGCTGGTTCAGGCTTATCGGTGCATGGAGTGTTTACGGCACTCTGTTCAGACGGGGGAAATTTGGGGACCCCAGGATGTAGATGATGAGGGTGCAGGATCCTCTGGTAGCTGTGGGTAGTACTCTTGGAGAGTTTATTTGTGTAATAGGGAATAGATGTGGGGGTTTTATTTGGCTTTTTATGGCAGTAGGGGGAAGGGAGTTATCCATTTCTTTTCTTATGTAATATGTACTATAATTTCTTATTAATGAAATAAGCAAGTTTCTGATCATCTAGCTGTGCCTTTCGATGAATTTTGTATTTTTGAATTATTTATACCGATTGCTAAGGCATACATAATCCTTTTGTTCAAGTATTTGTAAAAATGAGCTGTTGTTCTCGGAGATAAGAAAAGAATAGTAATTTATGAATAAGAAAGGGTCGTGCTCCTGTAAGATGTATGAGATGCCTACGTACCTCTGGGGTTTTTTGAATTTTTTTTTATTTTTCTTGAAAAATGGTTTTTTGCAGAGGATCATGCCCACGTAGTTCTGGGTAGAGGGAAATGAAGAGAGTTTTTTTAGAATAGAAGGGAGATGAGAAGAGTCATAGCGCGTCAAGATTCCAAACTAGGGGTAGAATTCCTTGAGACAGTCCAGGTTGACTGGACGAGCCATCTCCTCCCCATCAAGGTCAGTGAGTGACATGACTCAGAATGCGTCTCTAAAGTGTGTACTCTCTAGGCTCGAGTGCAAGCCTGTCGTTCAAGTAATAATCTGACAAGTCGGGTATCGATCCTCAGGGAAAAAGGACAACGGAGTTGTGACGACGGGATAAGACGGAGGAATCCTAACGATGACTCTAAAAAGAAGAAAGAAAAAGATTTGATTTTGGTAATGATTAAGCTAAATGCAATTATGTAGTTATGAAAATGTGCAATTACACTAAATTACCTAAAATGTGAATGAAAATTTGATTTTTACTTTTAAATGAGATGATGGAAAAAATAGAACGGGAATACAATCCCCCAACCCTAGTGTACTGCAGTTATAATACTAATCGTAAATTTATCTAATTAATTTGACCCAGTCTTTAGTACTCCCAAGCATTACGTATACGAGGTTCAAGCCCGCGTCATACTTAATCAAAGGATGAGTAAATCGATATCACGATAGTGACACTCGAATTATATTCTCAATCATCCCGGTTACCCAGAGGCAAACGAGATATTTGGACCTACAATTGTTATGTTCCTACGCAATATGGTCACAATTAATCACTAAATTCAGAGGATTAATTTTATACGTGCAATTACCACATCAGGTTGGGTTCATGTAACCCGACCATGGAAATCTAGCCGGACATACCGAAAGTGATGAAAACAGATTTCAATGTGCAGAAAACCATAATTAATCTAAGGAAAACTCGTACAATGATGTAAAGGAGAATTGAAAAGATGAGATACTCACTAATTTTTTTACCACAGCAGTCAATCAATTAACTAGAAGTACTCACAATCGGAATCAAAGCTTCAGTCTTGAATTAAAATGAATAAAGTTGCTAAACTAGGGTTTGTGGAAGAAAAGGAGAGATTAAACTAACTCCCCACATTCTTGCCTCCTTTACAATGAAAAAAATTCGGGTTTTTATACCCTACATGAAATTACAAGAAGTTGAGTATAAATCAGAGTCTTTAGAGGAGAATCAGAAAACAAAATCTCGATGGGCGGACCGATCCGGCCCTTAGGCGGATCGGTCTGCTTCTAAAGAGGATCGATTCTTTTATTTTTCAGGCGGACCGGTCCGGGGGCGGATCGGTTCTTTTAATTTTTGCCTTCTTCGGTTTGCCTTCGGTTCGCGGTTCTCTGGATTTGTGTACATCGGTCCGGTCCGAGTCTTAGGCGAACCGGTCTGCCTATTTGACTTTTCCTTCAAAGTTTGACTGCCCATATCTTTTGCTTCGGGTATCCGATTGAGGTGCCGTTTCTTCCTAAGTGCTTGTGAGGATGATACCTTCAACTTCTCTTTAGGTACCTCATCCGGATTCTGGGTAGGAATGACTCTTTTGCCCTTTTGACTTTTCTTGTTGACTTTCTCTATTCTTCCAGTTTCCTTCTTCCATTTCTTGACATTAGACACTTGTAAAATCATAACGAAATACCAGAAACTCGGTGTACTTGTTAGGATAAGTCAGTAGCAAGATTATAAGATAAAGTCAATCCAAGTACGTTGTTTGAGGTGATTAAAGTACCGAAATTAAGGGATAAATTAGGAAGAATTTATGCCTAATCAGTGAGCATGGCGGCACCACTGGATAAGATTTTCGTCACAATGTAGGGGTCACTCCTATTGGTCTTGAATTTCCCTCTGGGGTCCCAGAAGGGTTCTATTATCTCCTTGAGGGCCAAATCCCTTTCTCTGACACCGCGGTCTTTGACTCTCTTATTGAATGATCGCGCTATTCGATGATGGTACCCCTGTATGTGGTAAAGACCTTTCAATCTCTTTTCATTTAGTAGGGTCGGCTCATCGAGACGGCTTTAGCACCAGTCTTTTTCGCTAACTTTGCTTTCGAGCATGACACGTAGAGAGGGTATTTCCAGCTCCACATGTAAGACAAATTCCATGCCGTAGACCAGAGAGTAAGGGGTAGCCCCAGTAGAGTTTCATATTGAGGTTCGATAGCCCCATAGGGCATACGGGATTCGGTCGTCCCAATCCTTATAGCTTTTGATCATCCTGCTGATGATGGCTTTGAGGTTTTTATTGGCAGCTTCAACTGCACTATTGGTCTGAGGTCGGTAGGGAGAAGATTTGTGTCTCTGAATCCTGTACTCGTTGAAAACTTCTGTGACTTCTTCTTCGAAGTGCAACCCGTTATCTCATACTAACTCGTACGGGACCCCATATCGGCAGATGATATTTTTCTCAAGGAATTTGGCCACTTTCTTGGCGTTCAATACTGCGTATGACTCAGCTTCGACCCATTTGGTGAAGTAATCAATGGCAACTAGGATGAGCTCATGTCCGTTTGAAGCCTTTGGAGTAACCTTCCCTATGATGTCGACACCTTAGGTGGAGAACGGCCAGTGAGAGGTCATGTTGTATAATTCTCACGAAGGCAGGTGTTGAAGATTGGAGAACTGTTGGCATTTGAGGCATCTCAGGACATAGGCAATGCAATCTTGGGCCATGGTGGTCCAGTAGTAGCCCTGTCGAATGATCTTCTTGGCAAGCATGTGACCATTCGTGTGGGGCTCGCATTCCCCTGCGATACAGTGTAGATGAGTTCCATCGAAGTTCCTCTTGAGTAGAGCTTTATGATAGATGATGTACTGGGCGGCCAGTCTTCAGAGGGTTGTTTGGTCTTTCTTGTTGGAACCCTCAGGATACCTACCATGTTTGAGGAGGCACCAAATATCATAGTACCAGCAATCAGCTAGTGCGGGATCTTCGGTGGAGACAAGCTCAATATGGTAGAAGTGGTTTGGTTTGTCTTTCTTTTGAACTAAGAAGGGGGTCGTTGTTATTCCTTCGGGCATGTCAACCATGGAGGCCAAGGTAGTGAGAGCATCGGCTAGGTTATTCTTTGCTCGAGGTAGGTAATGGAAGGTGATATCTCATAATCGGGAGGCTAACTCTTCTAAGTGGGCATGGAAGGGTTAGAGCTTTTCGTCCTTGACATTCCACTTTCTGAGCACTTGATCGATGATGAGGGCAGAATCCCCATAGACATCAAGGTATTAAGTACCTTTCTTGAGAGAAACTTTGAGGCCTACTGTGCATGCCTGGTATTCCGTCATGTTGTTGGTGCAAGGGAAATCCAATTTGATGGCAATGGGAGTGTGGGAGCCATCAGGGGTGATCAGAAGTAACCCAACACCATATCCCTTTTTGTTGGTAGCGCCGTCAAAGAACATTTGCCATCGAAGGTGGTCTTGAGAGGTGCATAGGATATTTTCATCTAGGAATTCAGAGATCCAGACATCTGCTTCTTCTACGGGGTAATCAGCGAGGTAGTCAGAGATGGGTCTTCGTTTAATTGCTTTCTGTGTGACGTACTCGATATCGAACTCGGTTAGGAGCATCAATCATCGGTCCATTCGACTGGATAAGGTGGGTTTCTCAAGCAGGTATTTGATGGGATCCATTCGGGATACAAGTTTGATGGGGAAGGCGAGCATGTAGTGTCACAACTTTTGGGTGACCCAAATAAGTGCGACACACGCCTTTTCTAAAGCAGAGTAGTTGACCTCATACCTAGCCGATTTACGACTGGATTAATAGATAGCTCTTTCTTTGCGGGAGTCTTCAAGGTATTGGGCTAACAAAGCCTCAGATGTAGTGTCGGTTATGGTTAGGTATAGGAGCAAAGGGATATCAGGCTGTGGTGGCATGAGCACTGGAGGTTGGGTCAGATATTGTTTGATTCGGTCAAAAGATTCTTGGAAGACCTCGTTCCAAACCTTGGTTGAATCCTTTCGGAGGATCTTGAAGATTGGTTCACAGATGGAGGTTAGCTGGCTGATGAACCGGATGATATATTGTAATTTCCTAAGAAAACCTCGGACTTCTTTCTCTGTTCGGGGCCGTGGCATCTCAAGTATAGCCTTCAGCTTTGCTGGATTTGCTTCTATCCCCTTCTCACTGACCATGAATCCCAAGAGTTTTCCCTTTGTAACGCTGAAGACACATTTCTATGGATTGAGTCTCATCTGATACCGTCATAGTCGTTCGAAGAACTTCCGGAGAGCGAGAACATGACCTTCTCTAGTTTTGGACTTGATAATCATATCATCCACATAAACCTCAACTTCTTTATGAATCAGATCATGTAGGATGGTTATGCCATCCCTTTGGTAGGTAGCCCCGGCATTCTTGAGACCAAATGGCATGACGGTGTAGCAAAAGGTTCCCCATGGTGTGATGAATGCGATTTTTTCTTGGTGGTTTGGGTGAATCTTGATTTGGTTGTATCCGGCAAACCCGTCGACGAATGACTTAAGAGCATGACTGGTTGTGTTGTCCACAATCATGTCGATATTGTGTAGAGACTAATCATGCTTTGGAGAATCTTTATTTAAATCTCGGTAGTCCACACACATTCGAACCTTCCCTCCTGAATTCGGCACAGGTACTATGTTGGCTAGCCATGTGGGATATTCGATCACACGAATGAATCCCACGTTCAACTGTTTGACCACCTCTTCTTTGACCTTGAGCGACCATTCGTACGAACCTTTCTCAATTTTTGTTTAATCGGCTTATAATCTGGCATTGTGGGGATCTCGTGCTGAGCTATTTCAGGATCAATGACAGGCATATCATCATAGGACCATGCGAAGACATCCACTAATTCCTTTAGCAATTCTTCGAGTTGTGCATGCTCATGCTCGTCAAGGGTGGCCCCTATCCTAATCTCGCGTAATTGGCTACTAGAACCGAGATTAATAACAACAGTCTCTTTTTCATTAACTTGAACACAATTATGTTGTTTATCATTAACCTTATTTAGATCAGTTAAGAATTGTTCATTTTTCAAAATCACCATCATCAAAAGTTTGATTAGAATCTAAACAATTACTGTAAGGCACAGCAAGATACTCAAAATCTTTGTTTATTTCATTGATAGAAAAAATAACATTGAGAACCTTATCAAAAGAGGTCTCGATTACATTTGAACAAGGATAGACAACATAAGAAGAAATAGGGTAAACATTAGGGTTAGGGGAGATTTCAAGAGGTAGAACTGGCGCAGCATGCCAGTTGAGGAGGGGTATATCAGTAGCTTTAATCAGATGGGATGGATCCATTGATGTAGTGCCTGAATGAACCATGCAGAGTGCCAGCCCCAGTTTCTGTAAGTTGAAGGAATCTTTGGAATCACTTTCCTCAGTCTCTTCGGTATCTTTGATGAGCGGTTGTACTCGGTGTTGGAAACTTTTGGCCTATGGGTAGCTATCTTGGAAAAAGATCTCCATTCCAGGCTTCATCTTCTTGTCTGTGTGGTCATACCATGGTTCTGGAAAATCAGAAAAAGGGAAGTCTTCGCCTTCTTTGATGAATCGTCCATTCAAGGAGTCTCCTGAGATAGTTTGGATGCAATCTAATCTTCTCTTTGGCCGGGACTGGTGGGTTATTTTGAGTTCTTGTTCTGATGGTTGATACCCTAAGCCACAAGGAGGGAAAGCTTTCTTCAATTCGATGGGCTCAAGTATCCCTTGTTGCCTTCACCCTAGCCCCAGTCCGGGCATGAATTTCATATTTCAGAACATCTAAATCACATTGACATTGCCATGAGGGTCATATTCTTGACAAACCCTTTCTTTGAAACCGTCCCCTGTCGGGAGTAGGAGTGGCTCAACTCGGAATACTGATAGGAGCATATCATTTGACCCGTGCTGTATCTCAAGGATTGGACTATTGGTGCTTGCACCCTCAATATTTTTGTCGATGCCCAAAATGATGATGACTCGCCCGTCGTCAAAGAACTTAAATTTCTTATGGAGTGAGGACGACACACACCTGATATTGTGGAGCCATGGTCGTCCGAGAAACAGGTTGAAACAAGCTGGGATGTCTATGACTTAGAATTCAATGATAGGGTTTATAGGGCCAGCCCCTATTACAAGTTTTATGGATCCCATAACCTCCCAGCGGGTATTATCGTAGGCACGTACAGCAATGGAGGTTGGAGCGAGGTCGCTTTCATTCAGGCCTAAACACTTGAAGGTTCTCAGTGGGCAGACATTCAAGGCGGATACGTTATCGATAAGAGAGTGGCACGGCTTTCCCCATAACTTCGATGGAGATGTTGAGTGCACGATTGTGATTTGGCCCAATTCTGGGGATTTCTTCTTAAGAAAATGACAGCATTCGGGTAGAGGTCAAGGATCCAACTAGATTTACCGCTTCTTCTGGTGTGGTAGAAGGAGGAACTCTGGGTCCAGTGAGCAGCTTGATTAAAGAATTTCTATGCAGCTGGGAAGACATGAAAAGCCCATATAGAGTGATGTTAGTTTGAGTTTTCTTCAGTTGATTGAGGATCTTTCTTTCCCCAATGGTCATCTCTGGCATAGGAAGGTTTTCAACGCCCTTCCCTTTGTCATTTGCTGGTAGTGAGCATGGAACCTGGTAATGTCTCCCTGATCTGGTCATGTGATTTACTGAAGAAGGGAAGAACATGAATCCCGTTTCCTCGTCAATCTCAGGTTGTTCTGTCACCCTATTTATTTCTCCGAGGAGTTCTTCAAATGATATCATCCCACATATGTCGGCTACTGGGCTAGTTCTTCCTGAAGCTTATTCTTCACTTGAATCTTTGAATTCTTCCCCCCATCTGGTGGTAACAATTTTATCTTTCCATGTAAAGTTAATGCATTCCACAACTTCAACGGCTTCTTCATACAGGTCTTCCCATTCTGTGGGGATATGTATGGTTGAAGGGACCAGGCTCCCTTGTAGCTTCAAAGTATCAAGTAACCCGGTGATACTACAAATGCTATTGGTTTGCCCGAATAATTCTGCCATAATCTGGACAACATCATTTAGACTGACTTCATCGGTCTGAATCTCGGTACGGTACCACCCACTTGTCTGAATCTCGGGCCCATTTTCGTGCTTCCAAAAATAGTGTACTCAACCTCTGGTAATTGATGACCATCTATGAGGGCAATTTCAGCCCGAACTCTAGGAGTTGGTTTAACACCTCTGACAATTCCATACTTCCATTTTCAGAACGGGTACGGACAGCGATGCATGCTCTGGTAAGGAGTGACAGTGCCTGATCAGCGAGGCTAGTAGGGTGTAGGAGGAAATATGGGAAAATTTGAAGAGGTTTAGGAGAGTATATGGGTTTGATTTGAGTTGAGGGATTGAAATCTGGGTTTTCTTCTAAGAAGATGGCATTGGAATGATTTGGGAGTGGATTGTGAGTAGTGTTTGGCTTAGGATTGGATGGTGGGGCGATGGTACCCCGGTCAATGAGATCTTGGATTATGTTTCGGAGGTGAAAGCATTGGTCGATGGTATGACCAGCAGTTTGGTGATAGGCATAATGACCGTCGACCTTGAAGTTTCTTAGGAGTGGATTTGGCAATGGACGGGGATCCAAGGGTTTGATGAGGTTTCAGCTTAACATGGCTTGGAAAACTTTGGAGAGGGGAGCATGGAGCTCAGTGTATTCCCTTCGGATGGGGGCAGGGCGGCTTTTTGGTGCCCATGATGTGGTCTATTGAGAGATATTATTGATGGTTTAGACTGTAGCACTGGCAGGCTTATCATACTTTCTAGGGGTAAACTGTTTGAATACCTTCTTCGGTTCAACCTCTGTTTTAACAAGGCTTTCCTAGATTTCTACTCTCACTTCTCTGAGAGATCGAAAGTGGGGATAGTATTATCCTCCCATCATCGCTCGGACATGGGGAAAGAAGTTCTTCTTCACTATGTTGACATGTTCTTCCTCAGATGGTCGATTGGTCATGGTAGCTGCTTGCTGCCTCCACCGGGTTATGAAGTTACTGAATGATTCCCCAGGGTTCTGTCTGAGCAGCTCTAAATCACGATGGGTGACCTCAAGCTCTTCGTTGTATTTATACTGCGACATGAATTCTTGGGCTACATCCGCCCAGCTACGAATTCTAGATTCCTAGAGATATAAAAACCATCAGAGGGCATTATCCTTCAAAGTTTGCTAAAATAATTGGGCCATCACTTCTTCAGAAGCCCCTAGTAGAGTTATGGAACGATAATAACTGCAAAGATGAACAATCGGGGGTCCACTCCCTTCGAACTTCTCGATATTTGGCATCTTGAACTTCTCGGGTAACCTCGCTTTAGGATAAGGAGACATGTGGGTGTAGTCTATGTAATTCCCAGAGATTCTGACTTGGTCGAACTTCTTGGTGAGCATCTTGAGATACTCTTTGACTTTATTCAACTCTTCCTCTTTTGGATCAATGACCATAGGCAGGTTAGCCACAGGCTGGGCCATGTTTGGCATTGGAAGCTGGGCAGGTGGCGACCCAATGACAAGAGGGGCACGTGGAGCATGCTGATATTCTTTAGGAACCCATATAGGCTCGGTCGGACCCATAGAACGAGGGAATAGGGCCTCGAGCTCTTGAGGAATAGGAACATAGTTTCGTTGCATATCTCGAACCTCAGTTTGGAGGTTGTCAATCTTGGACACGAGCTGAGCTAGGACTGCCATCAGATCCGGTTATATGACTGGTACTCGATCTGTATTCTCCATGGAAAGTGGATGGATCCTGGACTCGAAAGAAGTAGTAGAGGAACGGACAAAACTCCGGGGTGATTTGACTGAAGACCGAAGCCAATAGGGAGCCATGCCAAGGGCTTGTGATTGACCTGAGAAGGCATAGAATGGGATGTATTTTTGAGAAAAAGGGAAGAAACTATTTTTGGATTTTTGATAAGGAATGGAGAAATGTTTTTGGAGACGGAACTCAACATGATTATTACAATTATTATTTTTTCACTTGTATTTAATTCTCCTAAATGCAATGCCGGACGGGACCCGAGCCTAGAAAAGTGGGGTTTTTAATATATGCAAAGCTAAGATTGGACTTGTAACCAGGCTCACGGACAGGGTCCCATTTTAAAAATCCGCAAAATTTTGGGTGGCAGGCCGACCCGGAATTTCGGCAGAGTTTTGGGTTGAAACCAGCAATCTAAAGTGCGTGTCCTAGGTTTGACACCTATATGCGGGTATGCAGTTGGTTGGGTGAATCGGAATGGGTTCCCCCCTTTGGCGTGACTTCCACGATATACATCTTTCTCTTGTGGGCAATCAGTACGTGTGAACAAGCCATTTGATATACCTGAGTGTACGTGAATTGCCTCACTATATAACTCGTGGGGATGGTACGTGTGAGAGTGAATTCGATATACTCGGCGTACGTAAACTAATTCCCTGCGATATACCTCCCGTCATGACTTCAGTCAAGCGATACGATGCGGGGGAACCATTCGATATACGTTGAAGGTACTTGACCAATGGAAGATGAGAGTCATATCAGTTAGGCTAACTGCGCCCTGTCGGACCAGCGTCCATCAAGAAGTGACCCTCCAATTACTGGGTAAAATTTGGTCAATAACAATGCTCTTTGGTGATGTCATGTGAATCATGCATGATTCCATTATTAGTATCTTATGATAAGAATGTTTTTCTTGATTATGCCAAACAGGGAGCAAAGTATCAGTACCAAAGGTATACCAAGTATGGATGGGGGATGCGTGAAACATGTGGATATATGTGATCCTAGGTGCACGTGATGTGAAGTGTACATGGAGAATTTTCTACAAGTGTGTGAACAGAAGCATAAGCATGGGATACACATGGAAAAGGGGAACATGCAGATATAGGGGAAATATAAACAAATATAACATCCATGTAAATAGAGTCAGGCCCTCAAAACATACATATTCCCCAGCAGAGTTGCCACTGTGGCCATCCCCGATCCTTGCCGCAGGCGGGCGCGTGAAAGAGGATCCTCGGGTCCTGCGCGTCCCTCTCGGGAGCGCTTCGGCTGGCGTCATTTGAGATGAGGTGTAAAAATTTAGAGAGATTTAGAGTCTCTAGTCTATTTTACTCAAAACAGACAAAAGAAAAAGGGGAGTTTGACTTTTTGGTGTAAAAATTCATTCAGCCTTGGTCGAGCTGAAGAGTTTGACTTTTTGGTCAAATGGAGCCCGGGAGTGCCCGGTGGCTTCTAGGTCGGTACTAGGGGTATGACCTAGGTTTGTAGTGATGAAGGGAGGTACTAGGGACCTAAGGAGAGTTAGGGGTAACAAAATGGGGTGTATACAATGTGCACTACTCCGGCCGGACGTCTTACGCCGAGGTGGAGCATAGGATGATGGTAAGATTTAATTTTTCTATACTTATAGAAATATATTATTCTGCATTATTTTACTTTGCAGGGCCGATACTAATTTTGTATTATTTTATTTCAGGGACAGAGAGTGGCCCTAGGGGTAGGCCACATAGGCTCGATACTTATGTGTCTATTCAGACGAAGAAGGGGAAGGATAAGGAGGTATCCTCGAGCGTTGCATCCATGATTGTAAGTAATTCGATAGTTTACTTTTTATTAATTATGTTATAATTTTTTTATTTACTTATTTAACTAATCATGTGCCTTTTGTCATTTCAGTCAAAGCTTAAGGAAGTGCATAAGTCGCAGTCTGATGTCGATAAGGAATCTTTGTCCATAGACGCACTCAGCCAAGTGCTTGGCACTGACCGCAAGGGGAGGACAAGGGGGTGAGCTCGCGGGTGGCCAAATCTAGGATCATAGGATTGGAGATGAGCGACACCGGGTTGACTCGAACGGTGGACTCGCATGATGCGAAGCTATCCCGTTTGGAGGAGACAGTCCAAGATATGTTCTCATTCATGAAGTATTCATTGGTAGTAAACCATAAGGGGAAAGGGAAGGAGAAGGCGATGGAGGAGGATGTGGTGGAGGAGGAGGTGCAGGAGGACGAGGATGTGGACCTCACTGCTTTAATCCCGACACGTACGGACTTTAACGATCCAGTCCCCTATTTGGCTCCCTTCGACCTACCAATGTCGACACTTGGTTGGACGAGCGTGTTTATACATGATATATTTGATGGACAGCTGATAGGGCGGGGGTTGAGGGACCCGAGAATCGTCCAGGGTATGCAAGTTCATGGACGTGCGCTTCAAGGCATCGAGGCCAAGGTGCTCGTCACGCATGTGATACCCAGGAAGGAGAACTCCCCATTGTGGTTGCGCGAACAATGCGGCACGATGTATATTGCTGGGTGTGTCAATTCGTATATCGTGTGGCCCATTCACCTCCTTAGACCTACCCCAGACATGTAGTGACATTATAATTTAATGAATTGTGTTAAGTTGTTACGTTTGAATTATATTTGGATTATATCATGATGCATATTGTTTTGAATGTATATTTTCATTATCTCTATTTTATTTGGATATATGATGTTTGAACAGGTACAACGTTGCTATAACAGGTACAAATATACTGCTGGGTAGTGGTAGTGGCAATACTGCCCAGCAACTTTTTTTCAATTATGCCCAGAATTGTCACGATCATTGACCGTGATAATTTTTTAAAGATTATCACGAATTTGTTATGGTCCTAGACTGTGACAAAACTTGTCAAGGTCAAGAACCATGACAGGACCGTGACAAGTCTAATGAACTTGTCACTGTCAATGACCGTGACAAATTCGTGACAATTTTTGTTGTCACCCCCAGACTTATCAAGGTCAAAGATCGTGACAAGTCAATGACCGTGACAATCCGAAAGTTTTGGTGTAGTGGTGTTCGTTTAATTTATAAGTCCTCCTCCTCTTTGTTGTGCCATATTCTTCACAACTTCATTCTCTCCCATATTCTTTATTTTCTTCAGTCGTCATACTTTATTTCTATAAAAATGGTGAACACGCTTCATGTAAAAAATGTAAAGGATTTTAGGACATGTGTTACAATTGACTGTGCCCCTATGCCCAAAAATTCCATTACCATGGACAGGGGGGGGGGGGGGAACTGGATTCATACCCTAGCTGTGTTTTAGGGGGGATCGGATTTCCCCCCAAACCATCTCTTCTTAAAGTTCTGCAAGTTCTTTCGGGTGGTCCCAGTTCAATGTTCCCCCAATACATGGCGTATTGTCAATGGAGTGCACATAATCAATGAGCTTTATGGGACTAACCTTGGTATCCTAGAATTAGGTACTGCTACACATGGTCCCAAACCACTGATAGCCTTGTTTACTTAAAGGCGAGGAAGGCTAACAAAGTTTTGGTCATGAAAATTACTGATTGTAATAAGGGATTTTAGGATCAGGGGTTTATTGCCTGATATTAGCAACATCCACCTTTTCCCGAGGACGAAGAATTTTCTGAGTTTTTGTGCCCAACTTGGGGGTGACATAGGTTAATGCTTGTCTCTCATTTATTTGTCTTTTTGTATAACATTTTGAACTATTGTTGGTGATAATGCTTCTAGTTGCATTTTTAGCAGATCACAGGAAGAATAAAGATCCCTCTATCAATAAGATAAATGGTACTGAGGTTTTGAAGACTTTGAGGGTGAAGTAATATCTTGCTAGTAATGATCACCCATGATCAGCCTCATTTCTCTTGGAGTATACCAACACCACTGATAGCTTCATTCCTCGCCCGATACGTAACATTACTTATCTACCCATTCCAAATGAGGAGGCTTATATTTCCTCCTCATTTGAGTCTCTTGACATCAACTCCATTACTATCGATGAAGAGGATTCGATGGTATCTCCCGGGAAGAGAGTTATCCTGATTGAAAATGATGACGATGTTCCCCTATCCCCCAAAGCCAAGTACCAGAAGATGACTGACCCTGAAGGCCCTAAGGGCGATGATTAAAGTTTTTTCATTAAATAAAAGACGAAGGAGAAGACTCCTATGGTTCCTCCTCCTTCTAAGAAGAATGACATCCCCAACTTAATTTTCCAGGTTCTCCCAGACCATGTTGGTGTCCTAGAATCCTTCTTTGGCCCATGGTCTACTGGGGGGCCATGTTCGCTGCTGATCGCGATGAACTAAAGTTGATGACTATTGACCATTTTTTACATTGGCGCTTCTCAAATTCTGACCATGGTGGGAGTTTGACTTCCATTTAATTCCAATTGATCCATTCATTTATGATTGTGAATTTTTCTAACAATTTCCATGTATTCGCGTCTTGCAATTTCTGGTGGAATTTACCTAGCTTTTGGATGTCTCCAAGACCAATCCAAGACTAATGATGGACACATCCTGGCCGTCAAGAAAACTAAAGAGACCATGGATAAGGCCCGGGAGGTCTATGAATACTGAGAATAACTTGCTAAAGGTTAAAAATACTCAACTGAAAGTTGAAAAGGATCGGTTGGTGAAGGAGGTTTTCGAGTTCCCCGTAACAAAAGAGGCCATCTTCAGGAAATGATGGGAAGAGGCCTATGTTGACACTAAGTTCCAATTTTCCTACATTCGGAAGGCCAATTTTAAGAAGGGTTGGGATTCATCTTTGATTAAGGCTGAGGTCCCTACTGAGTCTATGATCTTCGACTTGGCTCCCTCGAAGGTTGATGAGGATGCTACCACCAGCGTCCCAACTAACTAGGCCAATGAAGTGGAGATTAAGGACAAGGCGATTGAGGCTAAAGAGAAGGTGAACAAATGAGGCCTCTTAGATTTTAGGTTTTTTTGGGTTTTGTACCTTTTATTTTTTTTCGTATTGTAAGGGCTCTGTCCACTTGGTTATACATATCAATGAAAAGCTATTCTTATAATTGTTTGTATTATCTCGAAAGCCCTTGAAGAATCCTTTTGGTTCTGCATTTTTTTACTTATATAACCTATTGATGAGGATATTCCCTCCTTTTATGGAAGCCTTGATATCTTGCTTGACCAAGACGCAAGTGCTCAGGCTCCCCGGGCATTTTTTTCTATTCATAAGGCCTTGAAGGAGATGACTAAGGCCTACAAGGATCAGTCCACCTTGGCTGCTAGGCTAAAGGATGATCTAAAGGACATGGAAGATGGGGGATCTTCTATTCAAAAGGAAATAAATGATTTGAAGGCCCAACTTGTTAAGGCCAAGGACGTAGGCGAGGTTGACTCCCTAATCCATTATGAGAATGATGATCTCAAGAAGAAGCTTTCTCAATCTGAGGAGGATGTTCATAGAGGCAAAGTCAGGGTGATGGGACTCAGTCGTGACTAAAGATGCAGCCTATAAAAATGACTGGTTGGATGCCCTAATGGTAGAGAATGAGACAAATGACTCTCAACTTTGGTATATGTACTATGTTGATTGTCCGACATACAGGCGACTCCCTTTGGTAAGGACGAGAAGTGGGTCCCTTTGGACGTTATATCTATGCAACTTACTAAAAACTATCTGGAAGGTCATGATAGTAATAAAGAGTACCAACTGAATCTCAATGATAATAGGAGGAGGCAAATTATAGAGTTCCTATCCCGCCGATAATAAATAGTTGTAATAAATTTTTGCACTGCTTGTAGTAGTTTTATATAATTTGTATCATTTTTTAATCGATCTTTGCCAAAAATTTAAATTAATACAATTTTTTACACATTTTTCCATTCTGTTATGCCAAGAATGTGTTATATTTTTCTATCTTACCTTTTAGGTTGTGTCGTTACACTCCTTTAGTCTTAGAATGGACAATGGAAAAAATGCACGTGGTATATGAGCAGTCAACCTGTTAGGTATTTTTTTTACCAAACAAAGTTGGTTTGTTGCCTAGGCAACCCAATAGGGCTTTAGCTTGCCTGGGAAAGTCATGAAGTCACCTATATTGTTAGTAATAAGGACATGACTTTAATTTTAATTGTAATAAGAAAAAATTCCAATATCATTAAGTTAAATTAGGATCGGCGCTTTTAAAGATTAATGTCAATTTTGATCCTATTACATGGAAACAATTTACATCAACTAAATAACTAAGAAATTGAGTGAATGAAAAGGTTATTTATTCATGACTGGAGTAATAAACTGTGAGCAATATGAGTTTCGAAATGGAAATTTGTAAAAAGTAAGTGCTAGAAGTAAAAATTAAAAATAGAACTTCTTGAGGTTGTCCGCATTCCATGCTCGAGGTATCTCTCTACTCTCCATTGTTACTAACTCATAGGATCCTAGCAAATAATCTCTAATTACTTTGAACAGACCCTACCAATCAGGCCCTAGCTTATCGTCTGACAGCCTTATGGCGATGTCGAGAACTTTTCTAAGGATGTAATCTCTGACCTAGAATTTCCTCGGGTTGAACCCTTTATTGTACTGTTTTGCCAACTATTGCTGGTAGGAGGCCATCTTGATCATGGCATGCTCTCTTCTTTCGTCGTCTAGGTCAAGTTAGGGACAAAGGGCATCGCCATTCAGTCCTTCATCGATAACTTTTATTCTCATTATAGGGAGACCAACTTCGAGTGGAACGTCCATTCTGTATGTGAGGAGGAAGGGTGTTTCCCTAGTGGGTCTTCTTGAAGTGGTACGATACTCCCAGAGGACATGAGGGAGTTCGTCCACTCAAGTTATTTTTACTCTTTCCAGCATCTTCTTTAGGCCATCGAGCATCGTCTTGTTGGAGAACTTTGCCTGGCCATTACTTTGGGGGTATGCCATAGAGCTTAAGTGGTTCTTGATTTCATACTCATAGTAGAAGCCTTGAAAAGGTCCACTCTCAAATTGCATACTGTTAGCTATTATAATGGTCCTGAGAACCCCAAAGCGAGTTATATTATTTCTCCAGATGAACCTGATTATGTCAGCATTTTTAATGTTTGATAATGGTTACACCTCAATCCACTTAGTGAAATAGTCGATGTGTACTAATGGATACTTGTGATTCCTTAGCGTAGTTGGAAGTGTCCCTATTATATCAAGACCCTATTGTGTGAATGGCCACGGACTGGTCAATATCCTCAGGTCACTGGCTAGTTAATGAACCACATGGGAGAAGTTTTGGCATTTATCCCACTTTCAGGCATAAATACTTGCGTCTTTCTTCATGGCTCTCTAAAATCCCATCGTGAAGTTCATAAAGTACTTGGTCGACGTACTTTGGGTGTACGCATTGAAGGTAGGGTCTTGTAAAGGACCTCTTATAAAACTTTCCCTCAGGACCCAGGTAGAAGCGAGCAACTGTTACCTTGCCCTGATGAACCTGTTTCTTATCGACTGGAAGTATCTGATTTTATAAGTATGCGATAATTGGATCCATCCACCTCCGACCTCATTCAATTAAGAGAATGTGCTCGAATGTCGTCTCTTTGTCAATTCTGGGCTTGATGAGGAATTCGACTTCACTTTTTCTCCTAAGATTGGACTCAACTGCTGAACTTAGGGATACTAGGGCATCTGTAGGGAATTGTTGAACATTGACTTCTTCGAACTTTAAAATTCCCTCACGCACCACTACGAGGTAGGCCTCCATTCTTTCATCCTTGTGTTGAAGTCTTTGCTAATCGGGTTTGACAATAGTTTTGAATCAAAATACACTTCGAGTTGTCAGTACACCAAAAACCTAACATTGTCATTTTTTTCCAACGAGCTATTGTCTCGGTTAAAAACCGTGACAAAAAATATGCTTGTTGTCACGGTTTTTCATTATGACAGGCTTTGCAAGATTCTGTCATGGTAAAAACCGTGACAATTATACTTTGTCATGATTTTGGTTGTGACACAACCATGACAAGGCTGGATAGATTTGTCATGGTGAAAGGCCGTGATAAGTTTATACTTGTCACGGTTAAAAATCGTGACACGATCGAGACAATTATTGCGAGATTCCAACCCCTCTAAAACCCCATTTCCCCCCAAAACAACTCATTTTTCACAACTCTCTTCCTCCAACCCAAAACCCTAACATTTCCCTAACTAAAATCCTTCATTTTTCTCCCAATTAAGGTATGGTTTACTCATTTTGTGATATACACATATGTTTTTCACATTTATATTATGTTTTGTGCATTGTCTTGAAAGTTTTGTGCACATATCATGTTTTGTACACATTTGTATCTATATATGATATTTGTGTATGTATATATGATTGCATAAGAATATTGATGTGTGTGTGACACCCCATCTAATAATTTACTAGGTGATCAGTTCTTTATTAAATTAAAACATGATTTCCAAATTGGCTCATTCTTAGCATCAATATCGCAAACCATATTAATTACTAATCACCTATTAGTTAATTAAGCCGATGTTAAAATTTTATCTTTCTACAACAAATAATAATGTTATGCATAAAACAAATAAAAAACATGCAACATAAATAAGTCTAGATCATCACATGATATAGATAAATAAAATCTTGTCGAATAAACCATCGGCTAAAATCCCCAGTCTAAATAATAATCCAACAGTAATAAGTAAATCCAAACCAAAGTCTGAACTGAAATAAATAAATCTAAATGGGAAACATGCCCAACTAAAATATTGAAATGCTGCTAAGAGATCTTACACTAGGAATGAAGAAATGATGCGTCTAATCCAACTCCTGCATGCATCCACCTATGCTACAGCTGCGTATCCCTAGAATAGAATATCAAGTCTAGCGTCCTCGTGGATGGAAACTTAAAAGGTTTTGAAAATATTTTTACAGCAAGGGTTAGAACCCAAAACATTTTGAAAACATTTAACATGTATTTATCATTGTTTAAAAATCAGTTCTTGATTACACATGTTAGGTTCACGTACACTCTCTTGAGTTTCCTCAATTTAGTCACTCTTCATAATTATCCCAGTTAAGATAAATCTAAATACGCCAATATCACTCGTTATTATGTGTAATAATTTCCATATGTTATTTACTATTCACTTAGTAAATTTAATTCTTAATATTAATCCTTATCTCTTTCTTGATTAATGTTTAATAAACACATTATCATTCAATTCAATTAATTACTAAATTAATTAAATTTTAAATGCGTAGAAATACGGGGAATTACATACTTCACCCCTTACAAAGAAATTTTTGCCTCGAAATTAGGACATACCTACGATGAATAACTCTGGATACTGCTCTCCCACATCATCCTCCCGCTCCCAAGTAGACTCATCAACATTGTGGTGTCCCCATTGAACTCTGACTAGTGGAACCACCTTAGAACGCAATTTATGCTCACTACGATCTAGAATAGCCACGGGTTTCTCCTCATATGAGACATCTGGCAGCAAATCAATCACCTCGAGTGGAACGTGATAGAAATCTCTCTCAGTCTTCCTGTACTTATTCAGCGATGCCACATAGAACACATTGCATATCTGTTGAAGATGATCCGATAAACCCAGTCTCGATAATTGGGAAAGGTCTCATATATCTCAGTGCTAGATTCCCCTTCTTATCGAATATTATGACCCCTTTCATGGGAGACACCCTAACCAACACCTGATCTCCAACCTCTAACTCCACACGTTTATGATCGACATCAACATAACTCTTTTGCGTAGCTTGATATATCCGAATACGTACCTGAATTAGCTCAATCTTGGTAGTCGTCTCATGTATCATCTCTGGCCGTAATAACTTATTTTCTCACTTCTAACCAGCAAGCGGGCGAATAACAAGGCCTCCCATAAAGTACCTCAAATGGTGCCATGCCAATGGTAAATTGGTAAGATTTATTATATACAAACTCTACCACTAGAAGATATCGCTCCCATCCTCCCCCAAAATCCATAATGCACATCCTCAACATGTCCTTTAGCATCTGATTATCCCTCTCTTTATGTCGGTCTATCTATGGATGATAAGTAGTACTCAATTGCATGTCTGTACGCATGGCCTCCTAAAAAATCTTCCAGAAACAAGACACAAAGATCTTGTCTCTATTAGACACAATGTGAATCGGCACCCCATAGAGCTTCACTATATCAGCAATGAACAGTTGTACATACTGACTCGTCTCGTAGTCACTGCGAACTGGCAAGAAATGGGCCACCTTGGTTAGTCGATCCACTATCAACCTAATGGAATCGTGACCCCGCTGTGATGTCGGCATCCTATAATAAAATCCATTGAAATGATCTCCCACTTCCACATGGGAATCTCCAATGCTCACTACACCAAAAATAGGAAACTGGCACGGTTTAAAACCGTGCCAGACGCAATCTGGCACGGTTCAAAACCGTGCCAGAATCAGGCGTGCCAGATTTTCTGGCGCGGTTTAAAATCGTGCCAGATTTTCAAATCTGGCACGCTTTTGGCACGCTTTTAAACTGTGCCAGTTTTTTAATCTGGGACGCTTTTGGCATGCTTTTAAACAGTGCCATATGTTAAATCTGGCACGCTTTTGGCACACGCCAAAACCGTGCCAAATTATCTATTTTCTGGAACGCTTTTGGCACGGTTATAAAGCGTGCCAGATTGTTTTATAAGCGTTCTCATTTTTATGCATTGGCACAGTTTTGGCACGGTTTAAAACCGTGCCAGATTTTTCAGTTGATTAAAAAATAATAATAGGAACCAAATCTGGAAAATCTGCAAATTCCAAATTCGGTAGGAAAAATATTTATTATTTGCAAAAACTAAATCAAGAAAATTCACAAATTATGAATATCGCGGGTTGTTGATAAACTAATGTGCATACAAACTTCAAAAAATTACAAGAGATAATAACAATATAAACCAACACATGACCATAAAAGTCGACAATAACTTCAAAAAATTACAAGAGTTAATAGTTCTCATATAAAAAAAAAATGGGCAGAGTTTCCTCTATTTTTGAGCATTCCAAAACCTGCTAACATAAAATCTTCCCATATAAAGCCCGCACGGCCATAAAAGTCAACAATAAAACTACTATAGCCAGCACGACCATAAAAATAAACCATAAAACTACGGAAGCCTGCTCGGCCATAACACAAAAAATAGAATCCCGAATATTAACGACACTAAATACACAATCCCCCTGTTGTAAAGCATTGACTTCTTCGTGCGTTCCAAGTGGATAAAAGCTAACGATTGAATGTCATCCTACAAAAAAAAATAAGACACAAAAAAGATACAATATAAGTAACCAAGTCATTTTAAAAAAAATATTCAAGCAAAAAAATTGCATATACAAGAAGAAAAAGTGCATATACGACTACGCAGTCAGTTCCTACAAGTTACATAGATCCCGTGCGAGGTGTTTGTGCCTCCTACGGGGTCGTTTGGGGGTTGGTTCGGGTTTTCACCCCTTAACGGCCTGTTTTCAAGTCTAAGTGTGATTTTTGCAAATTATCGTTATATTCTCAAACCAAGAGTCCCGGGACTACGCGATCAGTTCCTACAAGTTACATTGGTCCCGTTCGAGGTGTTCGTGCCTCCTACGGGGTCGTTTGGGGGCTGGTTCGGGTTTTCACCCCTTAACGGCCTGTTTTCAAGTCTAAGTGTGATTTTAACAAATTATCGTCATACTCTCATACTGGGAGTCCCGAGACTACGCGGTCAGTTCCTACAAGTTACATTGGTCCCCTGCGAGGTGTTCGTGCCTCCTACGGGGTCGTTTGGGGGCTGGTTCGGGTTTTCACCCCTAAACGGCCTGTTTTCAACTCTAAGTGTGATTTTTGCAAATTATCATCATATTCTCAAACCGGGAGACCCGGGACTACACGGTCAGTTCCTACAAGTTACATTGGTCCCGTGCGAGGTGTTCGTGCCTCCTACGGGGTCGTTTGGGGGCTGGTTCGGGTTTTCACCCCTTAACGGCCTGTTTTCAAGTCTAAGTGTATTTTTGAAAATTATCGTCATACTCTCATACCGAGATTCCCGGGACTACGCGTTCAGTTCCTACAACTTACATTGGTCCCCTACAAGGTGTCCGTGCCTCCTACGGGGTCGTTTGGGGGCTGGTTCGGGTTTTCACCCCTTAATGGCCTCTATTCAACTCTAAGTGTGATTTTTGCAAATTCGGGTCATACTCTCAAACCGAGAGTCCCGGGACTATGCGGTCAGTTGCTACAAGTTTCATTGGTCCCGTGTGAGGTGTTCGTGCCTCCTACGGGGTCGTTTGGGGGCTGGTTCGGGTTTTCACCCCTTAACGGCCTGTTTTCAACTCTAAGTGTGATTTTTGCAAATTCGGGTCATACTCTCAAACCGGGAGACCCGGGACTACACGGTCAGTTCCTACAAGTTACATTAGTCCCGTGCGAGGTGTTCGTGCCTCCTACGGGGTCGTTTGGGGGCTGGTTTTGGTTTTCACCCTTTAACGATCTGTTTTCAAGTCTAAGTGTGATTTTTGCAAATTATCGTCATACTCTCAAACCGGAAGTCTCGGGACTATGCGGTCAGTTCCTACGAGTTACATTGGTCCCGTGCGAGGTGTTCGTGCCCCCTACGGTGTCGTTTGGGGGCTGGCTCGGGTTTTCACCCCTTAACGGCCTGTATTCAAGTCTAAGTGTGATTTTTGCAAATTATAGTCATACTCTCAAACCGGGAGTCCCGGGACTACGCAGTCAGTTCCTACGAGTTACATTGGTCCCGTGCGAGGTGTTCGTGCCTCCTACGGGGTCGTTTGGGGGCTGGTTCGGGTTTTCACCCCTTAACGGCCTGTTTTCAACTCTAAGTGTGATTTTTGCAAATTATCGTCATATTCTCAAACCGGGAGTCTCGGGACTACGCGGTCAGTTCCTACAAGTTACATTGGTCCCGTGCGAGATGTTTGTGCCTCCTACGGGGTCGTTTGGGGGCTGGTTCGGGTTTTCACCCCTTAACGGCCTGTTTTCAAGTCTAAGTGTGATTTTTGCAAATTATCATCATACTCTCATACAGGGAGTCTCGGGACTACGCGGTCAGTTCCTATAAGTTACATTGGCCCCTTGCGAGGTGTTCATGCCTCCTACGTGGTCGTTTGGGGGTTGGTTCGGGTTTTCACCTCTTAACGGCCTGTATTCAACTCTAAGTGTGATTTTTGCAAATTATCGTCATACTCTCAAACCGGAAGTCTCGGGACTACGCGGTCAGTTCCTACGAGTTACATTGGTTCCGTACGAGGTGTTCGTGCCCCTTACGGGGTCGTTTGGGGGCTGGTTCGGGTTTTCACCCCTTAACGGCCTATTTTCAAGTCTAAGTGTGATTTTTACAAATTCGGGTCATACTCTCAAACCGGGAGACCCGGGACTACGCGGTCAGTTGCTACAAGTTACATTGGTCCCGTGTGAGGTGTCCGGGCCTCCTACGGGGTCGTTTGGGGGCTGGTTCGGGTTTTCACCCCTTAACGGCCTGTTTTCAACTCTAAGTGTGATTTTTGCAAATTCGGGTCATACTCTCAAACCGAGAGACCCGGGACTATACGGTCAGTTCCTACAAGTTACATTGGTCCCGTGCGAGGTGTTCGTGCCTCCTACAGAGTCGTTTGGGGGCTGGTTTTGGTTTTCACCCCTTAACGGCCTATTTTCAAGTCTAAGTGTGATTTTTGCAAATTATCGTCATACTCTCAAACCGAAAGTCTCAGGACTACGCGGTCAGTTCCTACGAGTTACATTGGTCCCGTGCGAGGTGTTCGTACCCCCTACGGTGTCGTTTGGGGGCTGGTTCGGGTTTTCACCCCTTAACGGCCTGTATTCAAGTCTAAGTGTGATTTTTGCAAATTATCGTCATACTCTCAAACCGGGAGTCCCGGGACTACGCGGTCAGTTCCTACGAGTTACATTGGTCCCGTGCGAGGTGTTCGTGCCTCCTACTGGGTCGTTTGGGGGTTGGTTCGGGTTTTCACCCCTTAACGGCCTGTTTTCAACTCTAAGTGTGATTTTTGCAAATTCGGGTCATACTCTCAAACCGAGAGTCCCGGGACTACGCGGTCAGTTGCTACAAGTTACATTGGTCCCGTGTGAGGTGTTCGTGCCTCCTACGGGGTTGTTTGGGGGCTGGTTCAGGTTTTCACCCCTTAACGGCCTGTTTTCATGTCTAAGTGTGATTTTTGCAAATTCGGGTCATACTCTCAAACCGGGAGACCCGGGACTACGCGTGTCTCATTCTAGTATGTTTATTAGTTGTTTTACGTTTTCATTCACCAATGTTCAATTTTCAAATGTTGTATGCTAGCCTTAATCTATTTAGAACACTTACTTATTTCATAAAATTTCGAATTAGTTTCCTTTGTTTATTCATGAAATCCAACTTATTTTAATATTAACATAAGCCCAACAACAACAACAAGCACAAAAGCCGTATCTAAACCACCAATAAATCCCTTCCACAGAGTTAACATCTAAAAATAGTATATAAATCCATATAGCCCCTTCCTCCACGTCAACCACTTATTAAGGCCTTAACACACACATCTTAGACAACACACACACGCGCACACAATTAAATGAAGAATTTACTTTGGTAAAGGTTCACTACATTATAAAATCTTCTATCATCAATATAAAATACTTACCAAATTCATTTGCAACTTGAGATCCTCTGAATAAGCTCCCTCATTCTTGATCCTTGCGTATTTGTGCAAACAACTTGAGATCTTCCCTTTTCCAATCACTTCTTCGAGTTCCGCTTTGGCTTTCACCAGTGTGCTGATGTTGTATTAGTCCCGACACAAAGAGGTCCTGCAATACTAAAATTATATTTTAAAAAGATATATTAACCATTACGTAGGGAAAGTAGTCATTTTACAACATGTGACTTAATTTTCTGACTTGTGAAATGTTCTTGGTTTTTTGTTTTATTTACCAGTTTTTCAATTTTGGCATACATGAAGAATTAGTGAAAATGAGTAAGTAATTGAGAAAGGCCACAAACCAAGCACATGTGTTCGATCTGGGTCCTATCAATTTGTCGATTTATTCCGAGTCCTATTGTGAAATATTGAGTATTGTCCTCACCATGGGTCCTATTCATTATACTAAATAATTGCGAGTGTACAAAATAAATAAGACGGTCATGAAGTCTATAAGCATGAACTATAATGTTACCATAGAAGTAGGATCTTACTTAAATTGGTATAGCATCTAAATAAAGTAACTATGATTTAAACATGCTTAAAACATCAAAAACACAATATTAATTCAAGATTTAATGATAAACCCCAATTATGTATCAAGAACCCTAAAAATTCAATCTTAATCAATTTGATCCCACTCTCTAAATATTTACGCATATATTCAAGGGGTTTATGAACGATTCATAGTAGAAGTCAATTCATATACATAATCTATCAATTTCAACTCATATTGAAATACAAATAAACCAAACCAAAGATGAGGTAAGTTTGGTAATGGCCAGGCTAAAGGGGACAATATAAACTTGATGTAACAACAAAGATGAGGTAAGTTTGGTAATGGACAGGCTAGTGTTAAAAGCAAGCACTAAAAGCTTAGGATTCACTCCATTAAAGATGAAGAGGGTAATACTTGGGAGAATAATCAAGACGTTATTAATCATATTGTGGGATTATTTAAGAAACAACTTACAGAAGACCAAACTACCATCTTTAGTAGTGTAACTACAAACCTTATTCCTTCTCTCATTTCCACTATAGAGCTAAGAATCTGAAAAATGTATGGGCACATTATGATATACAATTGCAGTTACGATGATTTCAAGCCATGAGATGAAAAATAGATTAAAAAACTAACACAAACTTGAACTTTTAAAAAATGTACTAAATTGAAAACATAACATTCTGAATAACATCCTTAAACTTACCGAAGGCGTTCAACAAAAGGTTTTAGGGACATTATCTTTTTCTCCTTGATCCGAGGAAACACATTGCAATGTAGAACTGTGATGGAGCATACTTGGGAATGTTTTTTATGTCCGTCTAGTATGCATAACACAATATTGTCCCAACAAAATACATGTTAAATTACAGAACATCTTGTAGGTTAATAACAAGTGAAAGAATAAAATACATGTCAAATTAGTTAGAAATTACTTATCATGGGGCAAAAACTAAAAGATAAAATGGAATATTAGTAGCTCTAGAACCCCGGGCACCATTGTTAGGCTTTTGAAGTGCAAAAAAGGGTGCATAAGATTGGTAACTGCAAATAAAGCAAATAAATGTCAAAATAACCTATATAGGTACACTAACTCAGATCCGTGAATATCGATCTTTCAACACAAATAATAAATCAGATATTAGTGTTTCGTAATACCTGATTAAGGTATTACGAAATGGTGAAGGTAGAACTGGAGAACGTGCTCGCTAATTCCTTTCTGATGCTTGTGTGTTTGAAGGATTTTATGTTACAAGTGGATCTAATTACCATGGTGAAACTCTCTATGGATGCAAAATTAATGAAGGTTCATCCCAATGAACATGAACATCCCATTGAACCTGAACATGGATGACAACAGAGGCACAACTTCAGATGTGAAATAACTTATAAAAAAGTAAGAATAAATGATCACAAAACTATGTAGTTTATGCCAAAAACCAGGTGGATATTATATTAATCCTGTCACAAGAAATTCAAGATCATGTGATAAATACGCTTATAAAATGAGCATAAAATGCCTTGAATACGTGGGATTATGTTAATTTCGACATAAGAAAATGAAAGCCGAGATGGACGATCCCACTGCAGAGCTGTCAATATATCCATTCAGAATCAAGTCCTCTTGATGGTGTATTATTATCTCCAACCACAATTGTTCCACTAAACCTGTATAAATATGTAAAATATTGTAATATGTATTCTGAAAATAGGACAATAAATATTTTATTTATAGTTTTAGTCCCTATTTTTTAATAAAGTCGCTGGTGCGAACCTATATTCAATCACAACATGCCACGTGTCCCTTTCATTTGAAAATAGGGACTAAAAATGGAAACAAAATGTTTGTTGTCCTATATCCATAATCAATATTATTTTAAGTCCTAAAATTACATAATCTATTTTTTTAACCATCATGCTTATTTTGGGCTTCATTCCATATACTTTATTGTTGGTATTATGTTTTTAATATTTGTTGTGCAATCATTCATCACTGCTCAAATTCTTTTTGTTTTCTCTGTATATTGTTTTTCTAATAAATGGAATATATATATATATATATATATATATGTGTGTGGGGGGGGGGGGGGGGGGGTTGACTGCTCGTTGGTTCAATATCAGCAATGTGTACATATATATATTAATAAAAAAATGGGAGGACTTACCTGGGCTGGCTAGGGCTCGTTGGTTCAATATCAGCAATCTGTATTTTTCTGCTCAGGTGGGTGGATGGTGGAGGATGTGGAGGATGTGGAGGATGGAGATGTGTGGATGGTGGAGGATGGAGAGGATGTCGACGGATCGGGACTGAGCGATGGTCGAGGATGGTGGATGGAGAGGACGGCGGCGGTAGAGGACGGTGGATGGAGAGAATGGCGACGGTCGACGATGGTGGAGGATGGCGAAGGTCGGCGGCGATGGTGGATGGCGAAGGTCGGCGACGATTGTTGAGCGTGTGAGAGGGAGAGAGAGATAGAGAGAGCGGGGGCTGAGCGATCGAGAGAGGGAGAGAGCGGGAGGCTAAAAAATTAAGGGGGATAAATTTTTTTTTGGTTATTTATATTTTAGTGAAGTGTACTCAATTTTGGCACACTTTAAAGCAGTGCCGAATTTTGGCGCTGTTTTAAAGTGTGCCAGATTGTCATTAAACCGTGCCAGAATCTGGCACAGCTTAAAATTGTGCCAGAATCTCCTTGCCACAGCGTGCCAGATTAGCATTTTTGGTGTAGTGGCTGTAGTATCCCTGAAGACCTTTGATAGTCAACTTTCATAAGCTAACAAGTAACACACTTCAAGACAAACTCTTCTATGTCTCTCTTCATCCCAGCCCACTAATACTATTTCCTCATGTCCTGGTATATTTTATCCCCATAGGGATGTATTGTAAACCTCGAACCATGAGACTCAGTCATAACAGCATGCCTCAAATCCTCATCATCAAGCACAACTAGTCTCCCATTAAAATGCAGGACTCCCTCTGAGCTAATCGCACCCTTAGATAATAGATGTCGTACTTCTTCTTGACAGAACTAATCCTCTTCCTAAGCTTTCACTACCCACATCACAATCTCATGAGTGATAGCTAAAACTTCCATATACGCTCTAGCAATATCATTATTATGTCAAAGTTCACTCAACTTCACCTTGTAGACCTCCGCTAACTCCCCTGTAGGTCATCGGCTCAACGCATATGCCACATGGTTCACCTTACCATGATGAAATTGTATATCAAACTTGTAGTCCTTCATGAACTCTAGCCACTGCCACTGCCACTGCCTCATGTTCAAATCCTTCTGTGTGAAGAGATACTAAAGTGACTTATGATCCATGAATAATGTAAACTTCTCTCCCAGAAGATAGTGCCTCCATATCCTCAAATAAAAGACGACCGCTGCCAACTCAAAGTCGTGGGTGGGATAAATCTTCTTGTGGGGTTTAAGCTTTTGAGATGAATAATCTATAGCCTTTTTCTCCTGCTGTAATACACCCCCAAGTCACTTGAAGGATGCATTCGTCTAGACCTAGTACTCCACCCCATTCCTAGGCAATGCAAGTACAGGTGTTGATGTTAATTTTTCCTTCAGCTTATCAAAGGCTAACTGACAGAGATCATTACACACAAACGAAACCCCCTTGAAAGTTAAGTTCGTCAATGAACCTGTAATTTTCAAAAATCCCTTAGTTAATCGTCAATAATACCCGGCCAACCCCAAAAAGCTATGAATCTCTATCGGTGTCATGGGTTGTCCCCACTCCTTCAGCACCGATACCTTACTCGAATCAACTACGATACCCCTATCCGATACAATATGGCCTAAAATATGCACCTCCCATAGCCAAAATCCACACTTCCTAAATTTGGTATACAACTAGTGGTCCCGTAATGTCTACAGACCCACACCTAAATGCCTAGTGTGCTCCTCCTCAGTAGGAGAGTAATCTAGAATATTGTCAATAAACACGATCACAAACTGGTCTAAGAACACCCTGAATACTCTCTTCATGAGATCAATGAACACTATTGGCGTATTGGTGATCCCAAACGGCATCACCCTGAACTCGTATGACCCATAACGTGATAAAAAATAGGTATTCGACACATCCTCCTCTCGAATATGCAACTGGTGATATCTCAATATCAAGTCAATCTTGGAGAAGTACGTTGCCCCTCTCAAATGATCAAATAGGTCATCGATCCTCAGCAACTAATACTTATTCCGTATTATAACCTTGTTCAGGTCTCTGTAATCCACACACAGGCGAAGAAAATCATCCTTCTTCTTCACAAATAAAATCGGCGCACCCTACGACTATGTGCTCCATTGAATAAAACCCTAACCCATGAGATGTTGGATCTTCTCTCTCAACTCACACATCTCTAAAGGGGCTATACGATAAGGTTCTCGAGAAATTGGTCTTGACCCCGGTGTTAAGTCTATAACAAACTCAATCTCCTGGCTAGGTGGCAATCCGAGTATCTACTAAAATACATCCTCAAAATCCCTCATGATCGGAATAGATTCTAATAGAATAACTATCTCCTTTTAGGTCTCCTCCTCAATATAGTATAAGTTTGTGCACGACCCTCCCTTAGGAAGAGGTATCTCCATAAGGAACATCTCATGGCCCAAAATGGAAAACACAATGGTCCTCTCATAACAATCTACCATCTCTCTATACCCTGCCAACCAATCCATACCAAGAATCACATCATAACCCTCCATATATAACATGAGAAGGTTTGTCACTAAGCCCAGTCTCCCTACGATGATATCGACTCCTCTAAAAATCAAGTGTATTAGTGAACCACTACCCATCAGTGACTCTACACAAATAAGGAGACTATCGATTGTATCTAATAAACCAGCAGCTCTAGAAAATCTGGTCTTAATAACCAAATACGATGCCCTAGTGTAAAAAATAATCCTACCCTCATGCCTATGAATAGGAAATGTACCCTCTACCATTGGCAGCGCCTGAGGTTCTTGTGGTATAGGTATCTCTCGAACGTTATACACATGCCTGTAATTCATCTGGCCCTACTATGGCTATGAATCTGGGGGGCTGGTGTTGGTGGTACTAGATCCTGCTACCCCTGTTGGGAACCCTGAGGCTGTGTTCCACCCGGTTGTGGGCAATCTCTCATCTTGTGACCCTAGTAGCCACATATGAAATACTTCCCTGGGAATACTCTTTATTTATAGCCCCTGGCACTGGCCCTGATGACCTCGATCCTGATTGCCTCGACCCTTGGTTCCCTTGGACCTGAGGCCCTGAGGAATCGGTTACTGATTTGGGACCTTCTGACTGTGCCTCTTTGATCAGTACTATCGAAAAATGAATCTCTTGGTAGAATTCCCCTGTCACAAATCCTTCTTCTATTGATTGACTTCTGATGCTGCTACGATGCTCCACTAGTACCACCCCCATTTTCCTTACCCTGCTGGCTAGGCTCCACACCTCTCTTGCTCCCCTTCTCATGGAAGCGATGATCCTGACAGTGTATGTGAGAGGCATTGGCGACATCAGTATATGTCACCTACGCGGGGTTACTAATCAAGTTTTGCCTGATCTTCCAGGCCAAATCATCCATAAACTTTGCTTTCTTTCGCTCCTCATTGCTCACCTTATATGGCATAAAGTTAGCTATACGGGTGAAATCCTCCTCATACTCAGCTACCGAGTGGTCACCCTCTGATACTTCCCTAAACTTCTTCTGCATCTCTGACTCAACTGCAGGATAAAAGTATTTGTAGTCAAACTACACCCAGAATTCGGTAATAGTAGTCATAACTCTGTCCTCATCGGTGATAACCGACTCCCACCACTGTAAGGACGCTCCAGCCAATCTAAAAGTAGCCAACATCTATTTTTGCATCTCACTACACACCACCATGCACAGATGGCACTGTATATTCTTCTTCCATTGACATGCTATAGCGACATCAGTGCTACCCTGAAACTCGGGCGAGTGTCCCCTTCTGTAAGGTCTCCGTGACTCTCTGCCAAGTAGATGGCCCAACCCGGGCCTGGATCACTGGATCTGCGAGAAGTTGTGCCTGGGTTTGAGGGAAATAAATTATCATGGGTATCATATCCGCATTGACCACTTGGGCCACGATCTCTGCCACATGTGCAGTCGAAATCATCTCTGGTGGTGGTTGTGGCGGCGGTACCTGTGTCTCCTGTTGAGACTCACTCAATCCTCCCCTAGCCTCTGCCCTCTCTGCTCTCTTTCTCCTCGGTGGCATCTGAAAATATATCAAATTGTATGAGTTCAAAGTCAATACAAAATTTAATAGCAGAAGCATGATATCTCAAACATGTAAAGATAAAAGCAACAGTTAAAAGTATAGGGCTCTATATCAAAAGAACGATGCGTTGAAATGATAGTAATCCGTACAGATCCTATGGATACTTGAACCTGATGCTCTGATATGATCTGCGACACCTCGCCTAATTAAATACCGGGTGATCAGTCCTTTATTAAATTAAAATAGGATTTCCAAATTAGTTCATTCTTAGCATCTCTGATGCAAACCATATAAATTACAAATCACCTCTTGGTTAATTAAGATGATGTCAAAATTTATCTTTCTACAACAGATAATAATAATATGCGGAAAACCAATAAAAATCATACAACATAATGAAGTCTAGATCATCACATGACATAGATAAATAAAATCCTGGCGAATAAACTGTCGGCTAAAATCCCAGTCTAAATAATAATCCAATAGTAATAAGTAAATCCAAATCAAAGTCTAAACTGCAATAAATAAATCTGAATGGGCAACATGGCCAACTGAAATACTTAAACACTGCTAAGAGATCTTACACTAGGAATGAAGAAATTATGCATCTAGTCCAACTCCTGCATGCATACACCTGTGCTATGGTTGTGTATCCATCGAATAGAATATCAAGTCTGGCGTCCCTGTGGTTGGACACCTAAAAGGTTTTGAAAATATTTTTATAGCAAGGGTTAGAACCGAAAACATTTTGAAAACATTTAACAAGTATTTGTCATAGTTTAAAAATTAGTTATTGATTACACATGTTAGGTTCACATACACTCTCTTGAGTTTCGTCACCTCTCAACTATTGTCAACACCTAACGTTCTCTACTTAGCCCACCTAATTGTACTACCCAAGCTAACTAGGCATAAGTATCTATCTGGACTATCGACATCTATAAGTCTCCATACCGCCCATATAGTATGCTATCCGAATTAACATTTCCCCGTATGTTGTTAATATCATTGGTAACATTCTATGCATTACCATTTTAATTATTCAATTAAGTTTCAGGAATTAATTGATTTCTTTCGAAATATATTCTTTGATTGTCTACTGTCACATGTAAGTAGAGTATTTACACAAGGGTATATATTTATATGTTTCACTAATATATATAAGCACAATTTCACTCAAAAGAACCCCCGTGAAATAGGCATACTCTACTATCAGTCCAAGTAACTCTCGTACTAAATAGGGAATATTGGTTCGGTAAGTCTCCTCGAACCCAAAAATCAAACAACAAGCAATGGAGGCGAACATATTTCTAAGTCCTTGCACTACGTACATACCTAACGTACCCAAATGACACGCCGGTACCACTAATACACGACACAGAGTGAGCCGCCATAAGTTCAATGTTCTGGGGCTCAAATCCACACCTCCCTGGAAACGACAAGGTGGGATCGCCCACTGCGCGGGAACCTCCGTGATAGCAATTAGCATAGGTGTTCTAACATATAAACTAACCATATACTAGGTATTCACACAACCTAATATATATAATCAGTAGTTATACAAACAAGCCAAGTATTTTCTTTTGTACGTAATATATATCACTCGAATACTCACCATACTTTGATTTTACTATTATTCTCACTATCGCATTCAATTGAGTATTATTCTTTACTCTAAGGGCCCTAGTTACCCCTCATTTTATTTTAGTAACTAAGCCTTCCTTACCATATTGGTCTATACAATAATCTCACTCACGCTTTTTCATAAATTTATTCTCATTCTCTCGAATTAAATCACGTTACAACTTGAGCCCGTTTAATTATCGCTTTAATCCTCTCCATAATTC
Source organism: Sambucus nigra (assembly GCA_949130495.1). Classification (NCBI taxonomy): domain Eukaryota; kingdom Viridiplantae; phylum Streptophyta; class Magnoliopsida; order Dipsacales; family Adoxaceae; genus Sambucus; species Sambucus nigra. Next base: position 99,947,378 of record OX422224.1, read on the forward strand.
TAAGACCATAACCCTATCATAGGCCTACTGCAATATAATAAGTCCCTCATTGTATCTTAACAAAGTCCCAAACGTTTTCATGGCAACAATTTAGGAATTGTAGGCTTAAAAAGGGAAATTTCATCTTTTTTCTCGAAAATCGAATTGATTCTCCAGGAGGCCGAATTGATTCGCCTCTGGCCGAACCGATCCGTTTTATACCAGAATCATCTTCTTCCTTGGTTTCATGCATTTTTCCACCATTACCATTCACATAAATTGTATGTTTCTTCACCAAACTTAAAATTGATTGCCCCAAACCTTTTCTACACGAAATAGGACAATTTTTAATGTAATTTTAACATAAAAACATTATGATTTATATTTAAGAATGGATTGAGTCATCTATTCCTCAAAAACCCTAGGTTTCAGTATTTTCCATTAATATTCGACATAAACCCATATTTAATTCATGATTCTTGGAACATAATCTCTGATTTCTTATCCTCTACAGATGTTCAATAAAACTACATGCAATCCCTACCTAAACATGCATTTAAATCATTCTTTCCTTCCAAGAATATCAATTTAATCAAACTAGAATGAAACCCTCACAACATGGGTATTATAACTTCAAAAGAATTTTCGATAAACAATTGCCTTAATCGGTAGGGTCTGATTTCGTGATTGATATGATGGATTGATGATCTCCTCTTCTAATCCTCACTCCCAAGTTGTTTGTAGTGCAGTAACAAGGTGAAAGCTCCAAGAATTTCTTCAAAACCTTTAAGAACTCTCTCATTTTCTTCTCTAATGGACTCCCTTTATTCTTTAATTTTCTAACCCTAGCCTCAACCTCCTATCAACTGATATAAGGCTACAAAATTCGTATCTCTATCTACCCTAGGCTACTAAAAGACTAAAATACCCTCATACGGTCCTGGTTTAGCCTAAAAATGCCCCTGGTCCAATCTATACCCTTGGGTATACTATTCCGACTATCTTGACCCTTTTGAAATCATCTGTTACCCTGAAATCATCATCCGAGATGTTCTTCATAATTATCCCATATCTACCTCAAATTAGTCTACACGGGACTCCTAGGCGAGATAAATCTAATTACGTTAATATCACTCGCTATTACGCGTAATAATTTCCATACGTTATTTACTATTCACTTAGTAAATTTAATTCTTAATATTAATCATTACCTCTCTCTTGAATTACTGTTCAATAAACACGTTATCATTCAATTCAATTAATTACCGAATTAATTAAATTTCAAATGCCCAGAAATACAGGGTATTACAGTTTGTATATTGAAATTTAACTCATCGGTGTACCAATTTGTTTGTGAAATGAAAAATTAATGTTTAGACTTAGGATGTGTTTGATTGGAAAATGGAAAATGTGTACAAAATAGTTCATTTCGACGAGAAGTTGGAAAATGGTGAAAAAGATATGGGTTTCTAGTGTTACTTTTCTTTTTGATGGAGTACTCTAAAATTGAAACCCCAAATTGAAATCCCATCATTGTGTACTATAAATCCCTTTGAAAAAAAACTGAAAAAGTGTGTCAAAAGTTTTAGGATTGTTTTAAGTGGAGAGTCCTTGTTAAACAAATAAACAATTAAATTTATATGTAAATAAGGGTAGAAAAAATGAAAATTAGAAATAATTAAAATAAATAAAAAATATTATTATTTCAGAAATTTAGAATTTATATTTGATTTCCAATTCCATTCCAATTTTTTCAAAAAAATTCAGAAATAAAAAAAAAATCGGATCGAAATAAATTAAAATGGTGCCAAAGTTGAACAAATTCGGACCAGATATTGGAAAATTCAGAAGTTCGAAAATAATTAACATCCCTAGTCCCTAGTGTAGTCCATATTCCTAAGTAGTTAGGACAATATTCTCAAGAAACCTAGTTTGGCACAAGCCCACCTCTTAAGGTAGTATATATTGGTTTATGTAAGGATAAATCTATGATGTGGTTTCTTAAAGATGTAGTTGCCAAATTAGAAGATCTACATCACCGTGTCGTGTTTCGTGCTCATTTTCGTCTTCACGTTTCGAGGATTTCTCATGTATGAATGCATATATATTTTAATCCTTGGAGATTTTATATTTTGGTGTTAAAATTTTATAAAATTGTTTTTATAATGCTTTAAATGATTTGATCTCTTTTAATAATTTTTTAAAAGAAAAATATATTTCCAGAAGGTCGTTAGAACGACATTGGGTTTGTTGTTCGAACTAGATATGGTACCTAATTAGAACAGGTTCCAACAACTTCGAATGAACAAACTTAAGCCTTCGCTGGAATCTCATTCGATAGCTCGATGGATACAAGTTCGAATGAGATACTATACTTCATTAAAACGAGGTTCAAAGTCGTCCGAACGAGGATGGGATTTTTTGTTAAATTAGAGATTTTTTAAACTTCTTTTCATCCTTATCTCGATTTTGCAAAAACTTACTAAAATTAGGAGTGATGAGCGGCATTTTTATGTGATACTTTTTCATTGTTTTTGAGTTCCCAAACTCTACGAAAAAGCTCTATGATTTTACCCAAACCCTAGTTTACACCCATATAGTTTTTTATCCAAGTTTAATCTTATTATGCTTTGAGATCTAGTTTGTGGTCACTTATGGTTTATTATCCACATCTTTGTGATAATTATTTCTTTTTGGTGGACTTTGTATATGATGATGTGTTTATATATGATAGACTTTGTGTGTGATAGTTGCTAAGAAATCCGGTGGATACCGATACATCTGCGGACTCACACGTTGTCGCGGTTACATGGGTGGAATCATATGTTGTCGCTACGGAGGAGAGGTTAAAGATTTAAGATGCTTCAAGTCTTGAGACGGCGTCGAGTCTTCGTGTAAGTCATCTACTGACTTTCGTAATTCCTTATCATAGTGAATTTGCGTGGATGGATCATCCGAGATTTTTCCCATTTGGGTTTTTATCACACCCTCTTTTTGGTATAAATGAATAAGAAGTACACATAAATCAATGAATTAAAGTTAAGTCGGAATAACATAACCTTTTTATTCATTATTAATATGTTACATAAAGTGGGAACCACCGCAGGGGTAAACTACACGCTTCTAGCACACACGATAATATATAAAATTTAAAATCGACACTCCTTGTTCCCATTTTGTTTAATCTATTCCCATACGGTCACATATGTGAACAGGTGATCAGTGTCTATCTCTAGTATGGAATAGATACTATTTCCTCTCTCATTTCTCATCTGGAGAAGGAAGGAATTAGCACAAATATGCTAGGTAGGTTCTACCAATTCTACAATAATGATACATATATAATTGAGAGTTGGAGTGTGTATAGAATCAATGTTTAAACGGTTGACAATAGTAAGCTGATAATGTTATATTTATCACCTTCTAACATCAAAATGTTGGAAATTCATAATTCCATTATGATTAGTCCATTTAAGAAAATACGACACACTACCAGTTTAGTTAGAATCATTTTTTAAGAAAGGCAAGGAATTTGAACAAATAATCCCATTCGTACTAGTTCATTAAGGGGTATAGAGATAATTAAGCCATCAGTGTAAATTTATCATAAATAATCCCAAAATCGTTGTGGAAAAGTAACCTGTTATGATCACAATTAAAGTAGCATTCATACGTATGTAGAAATAATCAGGTCTCTCAATCATCCGAAACCAATAGCCTAAGTATAAAGTTAAGTGAGATAAGACATCAGTCTACTTCCTAGTTAATTCTGATGCTTATAGTAAAATATGGCACAAAAGTCCAAGGGCAAACTAAATCAATATGGTACATGATCTCAGTTATTAGGTGAAAAGAGTTAAAACTTGATTCTATAATGAAATGGTGGTGATAATTTAAATACTGATGATGGTTAACAAAATACATAGCATGTAAGTATGATAACATTCAATACTCAGAGTCAATGTGGCTATCATAGAGTGATGTCAATTGAAGTATTTCAAATACGCGAAGTATAATACTGAAAAGGTAGGAAAAAACTACTTGCTTCGGTATTATGTTGAATTGTTGTCACACTCGAGTATTCAGATGATTTGGAACTTCATGTTATGTTTATAAAATGTGTGGCAAAGGAGTATTTGGTTTTACTCAGTCAGTTTTGTATGTAAAATATCTTTAATAAAGTTATGGGGGTTTATGTGTAATTATCTTGGGACTTTAAAATAAGGATCTCTAGCTCATTTTTGAACTTTGGCGCTTGAGAGTTTTTGTCTTAAAATAGTCTGATGTATATACGGGCAAAGTTTGGGGTAAAAATTCCAAAGTTGGAAAAGTTGTTAGGGGTTGATTTGTAATTTTAAGAAAGTTCATTTTAGTAAAAACCTCATTTTACATAACTTGAGCTAGGAATATTCAAACGTGTTCTTATCTTATACCATTTTGATCAGAAAAATTAAATAAAAGATTTGGGAAAAAAATCAAAATTTTCTAATTGGCCACGCGCCCTCACGCGTAGTATCAAACTTCCTGGCCAAAGTCTTCATCTTCTACCTCTCGATTTTGACTTTCTAGGGTTTAAAACTTTGACTGAGCTTTTCTTCTTCTTTGTTATACCATTTGAGATGATTTTTTAAACAACTTAACCTAATTTTTCATAAGGATTTCAAATATATAAGTTTCATGGTTCGAATCTCAGTATAATTCGAGTTTCAAAACTGTGGTTTTTTCATGAAATTTTATCCTAATATTCAGGGATTTATAAAATATGGCATGGTATCTTATGAATTAGGTTTGGTTTCTGTAATAAATGAGAGTAATTTTGTTTTGGTTTTAAGGATTTTGATGGACTATAGGTCGAGAATTTTTTATTTACGAGTTTTTTTTATTTTGAAAACACTTTTGTTCAATTAGCCTTTTGTATGAACATTCATGGATTTTCACTATTACATTCGACATCTTGAGGTTATAATGAGTCTATTCATAGCTTTAAATAAGAGTTTTGGTTACTGTAATGGATTTCACCATTAAATCTCAATCATTAATGGTGCTCCTACTATTTTCTTTTATTCTAGGCATTTCTATAGGTAAAAGCCTGCATATTATCAGTATTCTAACTGTATTAACTATGCAGAAAAGTACTAGAATTGAAAGAATTGAAATTAAAGCATAAAATGATGAGTTACCTGAATTGAGAGAAAATTAGAACTTTGAAAGTGAATTGTGGAATGAGTCTCTACTGTGTAGAACGTAGGGTAATTATACGACTTTGGGTGGAGAGTTAATTGGAGTAAAAAGGGGGTGGATCAAAAGTAATTTAGGGTGAGGTTTGATTTCTGTTAAAAATGGGACATATGGGTTCCCATGGTTTACCATGTGTTACCATGTGATTTTTACCTATGGAGGTGTGTGTGGACTTGGGTAAAACTAAGGTTTTAATTTGAGTTCTTAATCTTTGATGTAATTGCATTTAGGTCCATAAAAGTACACTTTTTATAAAGTTTAGGGGTATTTTGGTAATTTTAGAAAGTTTCCAGGGTTGAACCTCTAATTTCATGTTAGTTAAGGTCCAAAGGTTTAATTTCTAATAATTTTGAAGTTTAAGGGTTCAATATATCTTAGTTTATCGTATTTTGAAAGTTTCAGGGACTCTTTTATAATTGATTGAAACTTTAAGGGTTGAAGTTAATAAAGAAAAATTATAGGATTTTAAACATAGGTCTTTTCTTCTTCATAAGACTTTTGATTTTACTCATGTTACGAGGGTTAAAATAGAGTTTGTAGGTCATTTTAGGGTTTGAAAATTCCCGATTGGGCCGTGCTCTCTTAATGGGGGTCCCGTGACTACGTAGTCGGTTTATATGAGTCACATTGATCTCGTACGAGTTATTGGCACCGCTCACGGTGCCTATTGTGGGGTGGTTCGGGGTTTCTCCCCCTAACGGCATGTTTTCAAGCCAAAGTGTAGATATTCTAAAATTTGGGTCGAGCTCTCAGACTGAGGGTCCCGTGACCACGCTTCCAGTTCTTACAAGTTACATTGTTCTCGTGCGAGGTTGTGGCACAGCTCACCGGGCCGTCTGGGAGGTGTTTCAGGGTTTCTCCCTCTAACGACATGTTTTCGAGGGTCGTGCTCTTGAATCAGGGGTTTCGTGACCACGCGATCGGTTCCTACGAGTTACAGTGGTCTTATGTGAGGTGTTGGCCCCGCTCATGGGACCGTTTTAGGGGGGTGTTTCGTGGTTTATCCCTCTAATGGCATTTTTTCAAACCTAAGTGTAGATATTCTGAAAATTGGCGCGTGTCCTGAGATCGGGGGTCTCGTGACCATGCAGTCGGTTCCCATGAGTTTCATTGGTCCCATCTGAGGTGTTGGTACCGCTCAATCTCTATTTTGGGGTGCTTTAGGATATCACCCTCTAACGACATGTTTTCAAGTCTAAGTGTAGATATTTCAAAAAATTGGGTGGTGCCCTCGGACCGAAGGTCCCATGACCATGCGGTCAATTCCAATGAGTTACATTGTCCCATGCGAGGTGTTTGTGCCACTCACAAAGCCATTTTTTGGGTGGTTCGGGGTTTCGCACCCTAACGACATGTTTTCAAGCCTAAGTGTATATATTTTCAAATTTGGGTCGTGGTCTCGTGCTAGGTGTTAGCGCCGCTCATGGAGCCATTTGGGAGGTGTTTCGGGGTTTCGTTCTCTTACGACATGTTTTCGAGCCCTAAGAGTAGATATTCAAAAAATTGGAACCATGGGTTTCGTCACCACGCGGTCGATTACTACGGGTTACATTGGTCCCTTGTGAGGTGTTAGCGTCGATCACGGGATCGTTTGGGGGGTGTTTCGGGGTTTTTCCCTCTAACGGCATGTTTTCAAGACTAAGTGTAGATATTTAAAAACCTAGGTCGTTCTCTCGGACCAAGGGTCCCGTGACCCCACAGTTGGTTCCTATGAGTTACATTGATCTTGTGCGAGGTGTTAGAACCCTCACGGGGCCGTTTTGGGGGTGTTTTGGGGCTTTTCCCTCTCACCGTATGTTTTTTGGACTAGGTGTAGATATTCTGAAATTTTGGTCCTGATCTTGAACCGGGGGTCCCATGACCACGCGATTGGTTCCTACGAGTTATAGTCCCGTACGAGGTGTTTCTGGGTTTTGCTCTCTAACAATATATTTTTAAGCCTAAGTGTAGTTATTCTGAAAATTGGGATGTGCTCTAGGAGCGGGGGTCCCATGGCCACGCAATCGGTTCCTACGAGTTACATTAGTCCCGTACGAGGTGTTGGCACCACTCACGAGGCCATTTGGGTGGTGTTTTGGGTGTTCGTCCTCTAACAACACGTTCTCAAGACTAAGAATAAATATTTTGAAAATTGGGTCGTGCTCTGGGAACGTGGGTCCCGTGACCCCGTAGTCAGTTCCTATAAGTCACATTGGTCTCGTGCGAGTTATTGGCTCCGCTCATGAGGTCGTTTGGGGGTGTTTTGAGGTTTCTCCCTCTAACGATATGTTTTTAAGCTTAAGTGTAGATATTCTTAAAATTGTGTCATACTTGCAGACCGACGGTCCTGTGACTATGCAGTTAGTTCCTACGAGTTACATTTGTCCCATGCAACTCACGGGTCCGTTTGGGAGGTTTAACCCTATAATGTCATATTTTCAAGCCTAAGTGCAGATATTCTGAGAAAATCTAGTCATACTCTCGGATGTGGGGTCCCACGATCACACGGTCGATTCCTACGAGTTACATTTGTCCCGTGCGAGGTGTTAGAATCACTCATGGGGCCGCTTAGTTGGTGTTTTGGGATTTCACACTTTAACGGCATGTTTTCAAGCCTAATTGTAGATATTCTAAAAATTTGTTCGTTCTCTCGGACTGGGGGTCCCGTGAACATGCAGTCGGTTCTGACGAGTAACATTGGTCTCAGGCGAGGTGTTAGCGCCGTTCACGGGGCCGTATGGGGGTGTTTCAGGGTTTTGCTCTCTAAAGGCATGTTTTCAAGCCTAGGTGTAGTTATTCTACAAATTGTGTCGTGCTCTTGGACCGATTAGCATTTTTGGTGTAGTGGCTGTAGTATCCCTGAAGACCTTTGATAGTCAACTTTCATAAGCTAACAAGTAACACACTTCAAGACAAACTCTTCTATGTCTCTCTTCATCCCAGCCCACTAATACTATTTCCTCATGTCCTGGTATATTTTATCCCCATAGGGATGTATTGTAAACCTCGAACCATGAGACTCAGTCATAACAGCATGCCTCAAATCCTCATCATCAAGCACAACTAGTCTCCCATTAAAATGCAGGACTCCCTCTGAGCTAATCGCACCCTTAGATAATAGATGTCGTACTTCTTCTTGACAGAACTAATCCTCTTCCTAAGCTTTCACTACCCACATCACAATCTCATGAGTGATAGCTAAAACTTCCATATACGCTCTAGCAATATCATTATTATGTCAAAGTTCACTCAACTTCACCTTGTAGACCTCCGCTAACTCCCCTGTAGGTCATCGGCTCAACGCATATGCCACATGGTTCACCTTACCATGATGAAATTGTATATCAAACTTGTAGTCCTTCATGAACTCTAGCCACTGCCACTGCCACTGCCTCATGTTCAAATCCTTCTGTGTGAAGAGATACTAAAGTGACTTATGATCCATGAATAATGTAAACTTCTCTCCCAGAAGATAGTGCCTCCATATCCTCAAATAAAAGACGACCGCTGCCAACTCAAAGTCGTGGGTGGGATAAATCTTCTTGTGGGGTTTAAGCTTTTGAGATGAATAATCTATAGCCTTTTTCTCCTGCTGTAATACACCCCCAAGTCACTTGAAGGATGCATTCGTCTAGACCTAGTACTCCACCCCATTCCTAGGCAATGCAAGTACAGGTGTTGATGTTAATTTTTCCTTCAGCTTATCAAAGGCTAACTGACAGAGATCATTACACACAAACGAAACCCCCTTGAAAGTTAAGTTCGTCAATGAACCTGTAATTTTCAAAAATCCCTTAGTTAATCGTCAATAATACCCGGCCAACCCCAAAAAGCTATGAATCTCTATCGGTGTCATGGGTTGTCCCCACTCCTTCAGCACCGATACCTTACTCGAATCAACTACGATACCCCTATCCGATACAATATGGCCTAAAATATGCACCTCCCATAGCCAAAATCCACACTTCCTAAATTTGGTATACAACTAGTGGTCCCGTAATGTCTACAGACCCACACCTAAATGCCTAGTGTGCTCCTCCTCAGTAGGAGAGTAATCTAGAATATTGTCAATAAACACGATCACAAACTGGTCTAAGAACACCCTGAATACTCTCTTCATGAGATCAATGAACACTATTGGCGTATTGGTGATCCCAAACGGCATCACCCTGAACTCGTATGACCCATAACGTGATAAAAAATAGGTATTCGACACATCCTCCTCTCGAATATGCAACTGGTGATATCTCAATATCAAGTCAATCTTGGAGAAGTACGTTGCCCCTCTCAAATGATCAAATAGGTCATCGATCCTCAGCAACTAATACTTATTCCGTATTATAACCTTGTTCAGGTCTCTGTAATCCACACACAGGCGAAGAAAATCATCCTTCTTCTTCACAAATAAAATCGGCGCACCCTACGACTATGTGCTCCATTGAATAAAACCCTAACCCATGAGATGTTGGATCTTCTCTCTCAACTCACACATCTCTAAAGGGGCTATACGATAAGGTTCTCGAGAAATTGGTCTTGACCCCGGTGTTAAGTCTATAACAAACTCAATCTCCTGGCTAGGTGGCAATCCGAGTATCTACTAAAATACATCCTCAAAATCCCTCATGATCGGAATAGATTCTAATAGAATAACTATCTCCTTTTAGGTCTCCTCCTCAATATAGTATAAGTTTGTGCACGACCCTCCCTTAGGAAGAGGTATCTCCATAAGGAACATCTCATGGCCCAAAATGGAAAACACAATGGTCCTCTCATAACAATCTACCATCTCTCTATACCCTGCCAACCAATCCATACCAAGAATCACATCATAACCCTCCATATATAACATGAGAAGGTTTGTCACTAAGCCCAGTCTCCCTACGATGATATCGACTCCTCTAAAAATCAAGTGTATTAGTGAACCACTACCCATCAGTGACTCTACACAAATAAGGAGACTATCGATTGTATCTAATAAACCAGCAGCTCTAGAAAATCTGGTCTTAATAACCAAATACGATGCCCTAGTGTAAAAAATAATCCTACCCTCATGCCTATGAATAGGAAATGTACCCTCTACCATTGGCAGCGCCTGAGGTTCTTGTGGTATAGGTATCTCTCGAACGTTATACACATGCCTGTAATTCATCTGGCCCTACTATGGCTATGAATCTGGGGGGCTGGTGTTGGTGGTACTAGATCCTGCTACCCCTGTTGGGAACCCTGAGGCTGTGTTCCACCCGGTTGTGGGCAATCTCTCATCTTGTGACCCTAGTAGCCACATATGAAATACTTCCCTGGGAATACTCTTTATTTATAGCCCCTGGCACTGGCCCTGATGACCTCGATCCTGATTGCCTCGACCCTTGGTTCCCTTGGACCTGAGGCCCTGAGGAATCGGTTACTGATTTGGGACCTTCTGACTGTGCCTCTTTGATCAGTACTATCGAAAAATGAATCTCTTGGTAGAATTCCCCTGTCACAAATCCTTCTTCTATTGATTGACTTCTGATGCTGCTACGATGCTCCACTAGTACCACCCCCATTTTCCTTACCCTGCTGGCTAGGCTCCACACCTCTCTTGCTCCCCTTCTCATGGAAGCGATGATCCTGACAGTGTATGTGAGAGGCATTGGCGACATCAGTATATGTCACCTACGCGGGGTTACTAATCAAGTTTTGCCTGATCTTCCAGGCCAAATCATCCATAAACTTTGCTTTCTTTCGCTCCTCATTGCTCACCTTATATGGCATAAAGTTAGCTATACGGGTGAAATCCTCCTCATACTCAGCTACCGAGTGGTCACCCTCTGATACTTCCCTAAACTTCTTCTGCATCTCTGACTCAACTGCAGGATAAAAGTATTTGTAGTCAAACTGCACCCAGAATTCGGTAATAGTAGTCATAACTCTGTCCTCATCGGTGATAACCGACTCCCACCACTGTAAGGACGCTCCAGCCAATCTAAAAGTAGCCAACATCTATTTTTGCATCTCACTACACACCACCATGCACAGATGGCACTGTATATTCTTCTTCCATTGACATGCTATAGCGACATCAGTGCTACCCTGAAACTCGGGCGAGTGTCCCCTTCTGTAAGGTCTCCGTGACTCTCTGCCAAGTAGATGGCCCAACCCGGGCCTGGATCACTGGATCTGCGAGAAGTTGTGCCTGGGTTTGAGGGAAATAAATTATCATGGGTATCATATCCGCATTGACCACTTGGGCCACGATCTCTGCCACATGTGCAGTCGAAATCATCTCTGGTGGTGGTTGTGGCGGCGGTACCTGTGTCTCCTGTTGAGACTCACTCAATCCTCCCCTAGCCTCTGCCCTCTCTGCTCTCTTTCTCCTCGGTGGCATCTGAAAATATATCAAATTGTATGAGTTCAAAGTCAATACAAAATTTAATAGCAGAAGCATGATATCTCAAACATGTAAAGATAAAAGCAACAGTTAAAAGTATAGGGCTCTATATCAAAAGAACGATGCGTTGAAATGATAGTAATCCGTACAGATCCTATGGATACTTGAACCTGATGCTCTGATATGATCTGCGACACCTCGCCTAATTAAATACCGGGTGATCAGTCCTTTATTAAATTAAAATAGGATTTCCAAATTAGTTCATTCTTAGCATCTCTGATGCAAACCATATAAATTACAAATCACCTCTTGGTTAATTAAGATGATGTCAAAATTTATCTTTCTACAACAGATAATAATAATATGCGGAAAACCAATAAAAATCATACAACATAATGAAGTCTAGATCATCACATGACATAGATAAATAAAATCCTGGCGAATAAACTGTCGGCTAAAATCCCAGTCTAAATAATAATCCAATAGTAATAAGTAAATCCAAATCAAAGTCTAAACTGCAATAAATAAATCTGAATGGGCAACATGGCCAACTGAAATACTTAAACACTGCTAAGAGATCTTACACTAGGAATGAAGAAATTATGCATCTAGTCCAACTCCTGCATGCATACACCTGTGCTATGGTTGTGTATCCATCGAATAGAATATCAAGTCTGGCGTCCCTGTGGTTGGACACCTAAAAGGTTTTGAAAATATTTTTATAGCAAGGGTTAGAACCGAAAACATTTTGAAAACATTTAACAAGTATTTGTCATAGTTTAAAAATTAGTTATTGATTACACATGTTAGGTTCACATACACTCTCTTGAGTTTCGTCACCTCTCAACTATTGTCAACACCTAACGTTCTCTACTTAGCCCACCTAATTGTACTACCCAAGCTAACTAGGCATAAGTATCTATCTGGACTATCGACATCTATAAGTCTCCATACCGCCCATATAGTATGCTATCCGAATTAACATTTCCCCGTATGTTGTTAATATCATTGGTAACATTCTATGCATTACCATTTTAATTATTCAATTAAGTTTCAGGAATTAATTGATTTCTTTCGAAATATATTCTTTGATTGTCTACTGTCACACGTAAGTAGAGTATTTACACAAGGGTATATATTTATATGTTTCACTAATATATATAAGCACAATTTCACTCAAAAGAACCCCCGTGAAATAGGCATACTCTACTATCAGTCCAAGTAACTCTCGTACTAAATAGGGAATATTGGTTCGGTAAGTCTCCTCGAACCCAAAAATCAAACAACAAGCAATGGAGGCGAACATATTTCTAAGTCCTTGCACTACGTACATACCTAACGTACCCAAATGACACGCCGGTACCACTAATACACGACACAGAGTGAGCCGCCATAAGTTCAATGTTCTGGGGCTCAAATCCACACCTCCCTGGAAACGACAAGGTGGGATCGCCCACTGCGCGGGAACCTCCGTGATAGCAATTAGCATAGGTGTTCTAACATATAAACTAACCATATACTAGGTATTCACACAACCTAATATATATAATCAGTAGTTATACAAACAAGCCAAGTATTTTCTTTTGTACGTAATATATATCACTCGAATACTCACCATACTTTGATTTTACTATTATTCTCACTATCGCATTCAATTGAGTATTATTCTTTACTCTAAGGGCCCTAGTTACCCCTCATTTTATTTTAGTAACTAAGCCTTCCTTACCATATTGGTCTATACAATAATCTCACTCACGCTTTTTCATAAATTTATTCTCATTCTCTCGAATTAAATCACGTTACAACTTGAGCCCGTTTAATTATCGCTTTAATCCTCTCCATAATTCTAAGACCATAACCCTATCATAGGCCTACTGCAATATAATAAGTCCCTCATTGTATCTTAACAAAGTCCCAAACGTTTTCATGGCAACAATTTAGGAATTGTAGGCTTAAAAAGGGAAATTTCATCTTTTTTCTCGAAAATCGAATTGATTCTCCAGGAGGCCGAATTGATTCGCCTCTGGCCGAACCGATCCGTTTTATACCAGAATCATCTTCTTCCTTGGTTTCATGCATTTTTCCACCATTACCATTCACATAAATTGTATGTTTCTTCACCAAACTTAAAATTGATTGCCCCAAACCTTTTCTACACGAAATAGGACAATTTTTAATGTAATTTTAACATAAAAACATTATGATTTATATTTAAGAATGGATTGAGTCATCTATTCCTCAAAAACCCTAGGTTTCAGTATTTTCCATTAATATTCGACATAAACCCATATTTAATTCATGATTCTTGGAACATAATCTCTGATTTCTTATCCTCTACAGATGTTCAATAAAACTACATGCAATCCCTACCTAAACATGCATTTAAATCATTCTTTCCTTCCAAGAATATCAATTTAATCAAACTAGAATGAAACCCTCACAACATGGGTATTATAACTTCAAAAGAATTTTCGATAAACAATTGCCTTAATCGGTAGGGTCTGATTTCGTGATTGATATGATGGATTGATGATCTCCTCTTCTAATCCTCACTCCCAAGTTGTTTGTAGTGCAGTAACAAGGTGAAAGCTCCAAGAATTTCTTCAAAACCTTTAAGAACTCTCTCATTTTCTTCTCTAATGGACTCCCTTTATTCTTTAATTTTCTAACCCTAGCCTCAACCTCCTATCAACTGATATAAGGCTACAAAATTCGTATCTCTATCTACCCTAGGCTACTAAAAGACTAAAATACCCTCATACGGTCCTGGTTTAGCCTAAAAATGCCCCTGGTCCAATCTATACCCTTGGGTATACTATTCCGACTATCTTGACCCTTTTGAAATCATCTGTTACCCTGAAATCATCATCCGAGATGTTCTTCATAATTATCCCATATCTACCTCAAATTAGTCTACACGGGACTCCTAGGCGAGATAAATCTAATTACGTTAATATCACTCGCTATTACGCGTAATAATTTCCATACGTTATTTACTATTCACTTAGTAAATTTAATTCTTAATATTAATCATTACCTCTCTCTTGAATTACTGTTCAATAAACACGTTATCATTCAATTCAATTAATTACCGAATTAATTAAATTTCAAATGCCCAGAAATACAGGGTATTACAGTTTGTATATTGAAATTTAACTCATCGGTGTACCAATTTGTTTGTGAAATGAAAAATTAATGTTTAGACTTAGGATGTGTTTGATTGGAAAATGGAAAATGTGTACAAAATAGTTCATTTCGACGAGAAGTTGGAAAATGGTGAAAAAGATATGGGTTTCTAGTGTTACTTTTCTTTTTGATGGAGTACTCTAAAATTGAAACCCCAAATTGAAATCCCATCATTGTGTACTATAAATCCCTTTGAAAAAAAACTGAAAAAGTGTGTCAAAAGTTTTAGGATTGTTTTAAGTGGAGAGTCCTTGTTAAACAAATAAACAATTAAATTTATATGTAAATAAGGGTAGAAAAAATGAAAATTAGAAATAATTAAAATAAATAAAAAATATTATTATTTCAGAAATTTAGAATTTATATTTGATTTCCAATTCCATTCCAATTTTTTCAAAAAAATTCAGAAATAAAAAAAAAATCGGATCGAAATAAATTAAAATGGTGCCAAAGTTGAACAAATTCGGACCAGATATTGGAAAATTCAGAAGTTCGAAAATAATTAACATCCCTAGTCCCTAGTGTAGTCCATATTCCTAAGTAGTTAGGACAATATTCTCAAGAAACCTAGTTTGGCACAAGCCCACCTCTTAAGGTAGTATATATTGGTTTATGTAAGGATAAATCTATGATGTGGTTTCTTAAAGATGTAGTTGCCAAATTAGAAGATCTACATCACCGTGTCGTGTTTCGTGCTCATTTTCGTCTTCACGTTTCGAGGATTTCTCATGTATGAATGCATATATATTTTAATCCTTGGAGATTTTATATTTTGGTGTTAAAATTTTATAAAATTGTTTTTATAATGCTTTAAATGATTTGATCTCTTTTAATAATTTTTTAAAAGAAAAATATATTTCCAGAAGGTCGTTAGAACGACATTGGGTTTGTTGTTCGAACTAGATATGGTACCTAATTAGAACAGGTTCCAACAACTTCGAATGAACAAACTTAAGCCTTCGCTGGAATCTCATTCGATAGCTCGATGGATACAAGTTCGAATGAGATACTATACTTCATTAAAACGAGGTTCAAAGTCGTCCGAACGAGGATGGGATTTTTTGTTAAATTAGAGATTTTTTAAACTTCTTTTCATCCTTATCTCGATTTTGCAAAAACTTACTAAAATTAGGAGTGATGAGCGGCATTTTTATGTGATACTTTTTCATTGTTTTTGAGTTCCCAAACTCTACGAAAAAGCTCTATGATTTTACCCAAACCCTAGTTTACACCCATATAGTTTTTTATCCAAGTTTAATCTTATTATGCTTTGAGATCTAGTTTGTGGTCACTTATGGTTTATTATCCACATCTTTGTGATAATTATTTCTTTTTGGTGGACTTTGTATATGATGATGTGTTTATATATGATAGACTTTGTGTGTGATAGTTGCTAAGAAATCCGGTGGATACCGATACATCTGCGGACTCACACGTTGTCGCGGTTACATGGGTGGAATCATATGTTGTCGCTACGGAGGAGAGGTTAAAGATTTAAGATGCTTCAAGTCTTGAGACGGCGTCGAGTCTTCGTGTAAGTCATCTACTGACTTTCGTAATTCCTTATCATAGTGAATTTGCGTGGATGGATCATCCGAGATTTTTCCCATTTGGGTTTTTATCACACCCTCTTTTTGGTATAAATGAATAAGAAGTACACATAAATCAATGAATTAAAGTTAAGTCGGAATAACATAACCTTTTTATTCATTATTAATATGTTACATAAAGTGGGAACCACCGCAGGGGTAAACTACACGCTTCTAGCACACACGATAATATATAAAATTTAAAATCGACACTCCTTGTTCCCATTTTGTTTAATCTATTCCCATACGGTCACATATGTGAACAGGTGATCAGTGTCTATCTCTAGTATGGAATAGATACTATTTCCTCTCTCATTTCTCATCTGGAGAAGGAAGGAATTAGCACAAATATGCTAGGTAGGTTCTACCAATTCTACAATAATGATACATATATAATTGAGAGTTGGAGTGTGTATAGAATCAATGTTTAAACGGTTGACAATAGTAAGCTGATAATGTTATATTTATCACCTTCTAACATCAAAATGTTGGAAATTCATAATTCCATTATGATTAGTCCATTTAAGAAAATACGACACACTACCAGTTTAGTTAGAATCATTTTTTAAGAAAGGCAAGGAATTTGAACAAATAATCCCATTCGTACTAGTTCATTAAGGGGTATAGAGATAATTAAGCCATCAGTGTAAATTTATCATAAATAATCCCAAAATCGTTGTGGAAAAGTAACCTGTTATGATCACAATTAAAGTAGCATTCATACGTATGTAGAAATAATCAGGTCTCTCAATCATCCGAAACCAATAGCCTAAGTATAAAGTTAAGTGAGATAAGACATCAGTCTACTTCCTAGTTAATTCTGATGCTTATAGTAAAATATGGCACAAAAGTCCAAGGGCAAACTAAATCAATATGGTACATGATCTCAGTTATTAGGTGAAAAGAGTTAAAACTTGATTCTATAATGAAATGGTGGTGATAATTTAAATACTGATGATGGTTAACAAAATACATAGCATGTAAGTATGATAACATTCAATACTCAGAGTCAATGTGGCTATCATAGAGTGATGTCAATTGAAGTATTTCAAATACGCGAAGTATAATACTGAAAAGGTAGGAAAAAACTACTTGCTTCGGTATTATGTTGAATTGTTGTCACACTCGAGTATTCAGATGATTTGGAACTTCATGTTATGTTTATAAAATGTGTGGCAAAGGAGTATTTGGTTTTACTCAGTCAGTTTTGTATGTAAAATATCTTTAATAAAGTTATGGGGGTTTATGTGTAATTATCTTGGGACTTTAAAATAAGGATCTCTAGCTCATTTTTGAACTTTGGCGCTTGAGAGTTTTTGTCTTAAAATAGTCTGATGTATATACGGGCAAAGTTTGGGGTAAAAATTCCAAAGTTGGAAAAGTTGTTAGGGGTTGATTTGTAATTTTAAGAAAGTTCATTTTAGTAAAAACCTCATTTTACATAACTTGAGCTAGGAATATTCAAACGTGTTCTTATCTTATACCATTTTGATCAGAAAAATTAAATAAAAGATTTGGGAAAAAAATCAAAATTTTCTAATTGGCCACGCGCCCTCACGCGTAGTATCAAACTTCCTGGCCAAAGTCTTCATCTTCTACCTCTCGATTTTGACTTTCTAGGGTTTAAAACTTTGACTGAGCTTTTCTTCTTCTTTGTTATACCATTTGAGATGATTTTTTAAACAACTTAACCTAATTTTTCATAAGGATTTCAAATATATAAGTTTCATGGTTCGAATCTCAGTATAATTCGAGTTTCAAAACTGTGGTTTTTTCATGAAATTTTATCCTAATATTCAGGGATTTATAAAATATGGCATGGTATCTTATGAATTAGGTTTGGTTTCTGTAATAAATGAGAGTAATTTTGTTTTGGTTTTAAGGATTTTGATGGACTATAGGTCGAGAATTTTTTATTTACGAGTTTTTTTTATTTTGAAAACACTTTTGTTCAATTAGCCTTTTGTATGAACATTCATGGATTTTCACTATTACATTCGACATCTTGAGGTTATAATGAGTCTATTCATAGCTTTAAATAAGAGTTTTGGTTACTGTAATGGATTTCACCATTAAATCTCAATCATTAATGGTGCTCCTACTATTTTCTTTTATTCTAGGCATTTCTATAGGTAAAAGCCTGCATATTATCAGTATTCTAACTGTATTAACTATGCAGAAAAGTACTAGAATTGAAAGAATTGAAATTAAAGCATAAAATGATGAGTTACCTGAATTGAGAGAAAATTAGAACTTTGAAAGTGAATTGTGGAATGAGTCTCTACTGTGTAGAACGTAGGGTAATTATACGACTTTGGGTGGAGAGTTAATTGGAGTAAAAAGGGGGTGGATCAAAAGTAATTTAGGGTGAGGTTTGATTTCTGTTAAAAATGGGACATATGGGTTCCCATGGTTTACCATGTGTTACCATGTGATTTTTACCTATGGAGGTGTGTGTGGACTTGGGTAAAACTAAGGTTTTAATTTGAGTTCTTAATCTTTGATGTAATTGCATTTAGGTCCATAAAAGTACACTTTTTATAAAGTTTAGGGGTATTTTGGTAATTTTAGAAAGTTTCCAGGGTTGAACCTCTAATTTCATGTTAGTTAAGGTCCAAAGGTTTAATTTCTAATAATTTTGAAGTTTAAGGGTTCAATATATCTTAGTTTATCGTATTTTGAAAGTTTCAGGGACTCTTTTATAATTGATTGAAACTTTAAGGGTTGAAGTTAATAAAGAAAAATTATAGGATTTTAAACATAGGTCTTTTCTTCTTCATAAGACTTTTGATTTTACTCATGTTACGAGGGTTAAAATAGAGTTTGTAGGTCATTTTAGGGTTTGAAAATTCCCGATTGGGCCGTGCTCTCTTAATGGGGGTCCCGTGACTACGTAGTCGGTTTATATGAGTCACATTGATCTCGTACGAGTTATTGGCACCGCTCACGGTGCCTATTGTGGGGTGGTTCGGGGTTTCTCCCCCTAACGGCATGTTTTCAAGCCAAAGTGTAGATATTCTAAAATTTGGGTCGAGCTCTCAGACTGAGGGTCCCGTGACCACGCTTCCAGTTCTTACAAGTTACATTGTTCTCGTGCGAGGTTGTGGCACAGCTCACCGGGCCGTCTGGGAGGTGTTTCAGGGTTTCTCCCTCTAACGACATGTTTTCGAGGGTCGTGCTCTTGAATCAGGGGTTTCGTGACCACGCGATCGGTTCCTACGAGTTACAGTGGTCTTATGTGAGGTGTTGGCCCCGCTCATGGGACCGTTTTAGGGGGGTGTTTCGTGGTTTATCCCTCTAATGGCATTTTTTCAAACCTAAGTGTAGATATTCTGAAAATTGGCGCGTGTCCTGAGATCGGGGGTCTCGTGACCATGCAGTCGGTTCCCATGAGTTTCATTGGTCCCATCTGAGGTGTTGGTACCGCTCAATCTCTATTTTGGGGTGCTTTAGGATATCACCCTCTAACGACATGTTTTCAAGTCTAAGTGTAGATATTTCAAAAAATTGGGTGGTGCCCTCGGACCGAAGGTCCCATGACCATGCGGTCAATTCCAATGAGTTACATTGTCCCATGCGAGGTGTTTGTGCCACTCACAAAGCCATTTTTTGGGTGGTTCGGGGTTTCGCACCCTAACGACATGTTTTCAAGCCTAAGTGTATATATTTTCAAATTTGGGTCGTGGTCTCGTGCTAGGTGTTAGCGCCGCTCATGGAGCCATTTGGGAGGTGTTTCGGGGTTTCGTTCTCTTACGACATGTTTTCGAGCCCTAAGAGTAGATATTCAAAAAATTGGAACCATGGGTTTCGTCACCACGCGGTCGATTACTACGGGTTACATTGGTCCCTTGTGAGGTGTTAGCGTCGATCACGGGATCGTTTGGGGGGTGTTTCGGGGTTTTTCCCTCTAACGGCATGTTTTCAAGACTAAGTGTAGATATTTAAAAACCTAGGTCGTTCTCTCGGACCAAGGGTCCCGTGACCCCACAGTTGGTTCCTATGAGTTACATTGATCTTGTGCGAGGTGTTAGAACCCTCACGGGGCCGTTTTGGGGGTGTTTTGGGGCTTTTCCCTCTCACCGTATGTTTTTTGGACTAGGTGTAGATATTCTGAAATTTTGGTCCTGATCTTGAACCGGGGGTCCCATGACCACGCGATTGGTTCCTACGAGTTATAGTCCCGTACGAGGTGTTTCTGGGTTTTGCTCTCTAACAATATATTTTTAAGCCTAAGTGTAGTTATTCTGAAAATTGGGATGTGCTCTAGGAGCGGGGGTCCCATGGCCACGCAATCGGTTCCTACGAGTTACATTAGTCCCGTACGAGGTGTTGGCACCACTCACGAGGCCATTTGGGTGGTGTTTTGGGTGTTCGTCCTCTAACAACACGTTCTCAAGACTAAGAATAAATATTTTGAAAATTGGGTCGTGCTCTGGGAACGTGGGTCCCGTGACCCCGTAGTCAGTTCCTATAAGTCACATTGGTCTCGTGCGAGTTATTGGCTCCGCTCATGAGGTCGTTTGGGGGTGTTTTGAGGTTTCTCCCTCTAACGATATGTTTTTAAGCTTAAGTGTAGATATTCTTAAAATTGTGTCATACTTGCAGACCGACGGTCCTGTGACTATGCAGTTAGTTCCTACGAGTTACATTTGTCCCATGCAACTCACGGGTCCGTTTGGGAGGTTTAACCCTATAATGTCATATTTTCAAGCCTAAGTGCAGATATTCTGAGAAAATCTAGTCATACTCTCGGATGTGGGGTCCCACGATCACACGGTCGATTCCTACGAGTTACATTTGTCCCGTGCGAGGTGTTAGAATCACTCATGGGGCCGCTTAGTTGGTGTTTTGGGATTTCACACTTTAACGGCATGTTTTCAAGCCTAATTGTAGATATTCTAAAAATTTGTTCGTTCTCTCGGACTGGGGGTCCCGTGAACATGCAGTCGGTTCTGACGAGTAACATTGGTCTCAGGCGAGGTGTTAGCGCCGTTCACGGGGCCGTATGGGGGTGTTTCAGGGTTTTGCTCTCTAAAGGCATGTTTTCAAGCCTAGGTGTAGTTATTCTACAAATTGTGTCGTGCTCTTGGACCGATTAGCATTTTTGGTGTAGTGGCTGTAGTATCCCTGAAGACCTTTGATAGTCAACTTTCATAAGCTAACAAGTAACACACTTCAAGACAAACTCTTCTATGTCTCTCTTCATCCCAGCCCACTAATACTATTTCCTCATGTCCTGGTATATTTTATCCCCATAGGGATGTATTGTAAACCTCGAACCATGAGACTCAGTCATAACAGCATGCCTCAAATCCTCATCATCAAGCACAACTAGTCTCCCATTAAAATGCAGGACTCCCTCTGAGCTAATCGCACCCTTAGATAATAGATGTCGTACTTCTTCTTGACAGAACTAATCCTCTTCCTAAGCTTTCACTACCCACATCACAATCTCATGAGTGATAGCTAAAACTTCCATATACGCTCTAGCAATATCATTATTATGTCAAAGTTCACTCAACTTCACCTTGTAGACCTCCGCTAACTCCCCTGTAGGTCATCGGCTCAACGCATATGCCACATGGTTCACCTTACCATGATGAAATTGTATATCAAACTTGTAGTCCTTCATGAACTCTAGCCACTGCCACTGCCACTGCCTCATGTTCAAATCCTTCTGTGTGAAGAGATACTAAAGTGACTTATGATCCATGAATAATGTAAACTTCTCTCCCAGAAGATAGTGCCTCCATATCCTCAAATAAAAGACGACCGCTGCCAACTCAAAGTCGTGGGTGGGATAAATCTTCTTGTGGGGTTTAAGCTTTTGAGATGAATAATCTATAGCCTTTTTCTCCTGCTGTAATACACCCCCAAGTCACTTGAAGGATGCATTCGTCTAGACCTAGTACTCCACCCCATTCCTAGGCAATGCAAGTACAGGTGTTGATGTTAATTTTTCCTTCAGCTTATCAAAGGCTAACTGACAGAGATCATTACACACAAACGAAACCCCCTTGAAAGTTAAGTTCGTCAATGAACCTGTAATTTTCAAAAATCCCTTAGTTAATCGTCAATAATACCCGGCCAACCCCAAAAAGCTATGAATCTCTATCGGTGTCATGGGTTGTTCCCACTCCTTCAGCACCGATACCTTACTCGAATCAACTACGATACCCCTATCCGATACAATATGGCCTAAAATATGCACCTCCCATAGCCAAAATCCACACTTCCTAAATTTGGTATACAACTAGTGGTCCCGTAATGTCTACAGACCCACACCTAAATGCCTAGTGTGCTCCTCCTCAGTAGGAGAGTAATCTAGAATATTGTCAATAAACACGATCACAAACTGGTCTAAGAACACCCTGAATACTCTCTTCATGAGATCAATGAACACTATTGGCGTATTGGTGATCCCAAACGGCATCACCCTGAACTCGTATGACCCATAACGTGATAAAAAATAGGTATTCGACACATCCTCCTCTCGAATATGCAACTGGTGATATCTCAATATCAAGTCAATCTTGGAGAAGTACGTTGCCCCTCTCAAATGATCAAATAGGTCATCGATCCTCAGCAACTAATACTTATTCCGTATTATAACCTTGTTCAGGTCTCTGTAATCCACACACAGGCGAAGAAAATCATCCTTCTTCTTCACAAATAAAATCGGCGCACCCTACGACTATGTGCTCCATTGAATAAAACCCTAACCCATGAGATGTTGGATCTTCTCTCTCAACTCACACATCTCTAAAGGGGCTATACGATAAGGTTCTCGAGAAATTGGTCTTGACCCCGGTGTTAAGTCTATAACAAACTCAATCTCCTGGCTAGGTGGCAATCCGAGTATCTACTAAAATACATCCTCAAAATCCCTCATGATCGGAATAGATTCTAATAGAATAACTATCTCCTTTTAGGTCTCCTCCTCAATATAGTATAAGTTTGTGCACGACCCTCCCTTAGGAAGAGGTATCTCCATAAGGAACATCTCATGGCCCAAAATGGAAAACACAATGGTCCTCTCATAACAATCTACCATCTCTCTATACCCTGCCAACCAATCCATACCAAGAATCACATCATAACCCTCCATATATAACATGAGAAGGTTTGTCACTAAGCCCAGTCTCCCTACGATGATATCGACTCCTCTAAAAATCAAGTGTATTAGTGAACCACTACCCATCAGTGACTCTACACAAATAAGGAGACTATCGATTGTATCTAATAAACCAGCAGCTCTAGAAAATCTGGTCTTAATAACCAAATACGATGCCCTAGTGTAAAAAATAATCCTACCCTCATGCCTATGAATAGGAAATGTACCCTCTACCATTGGCAGCGCCTGAGGTTCTTGTGGTATAGGTATCTCTCGAACGTTATACACATGCCTGTAATTCATCTGGCCCTACTATGGCTATGAATCTGGGGGGCTGGTGTTGGTGGTACTAGATCCTGCTACCCCTGTTGGGAACCCTGAGGCTGTGTTCCACCCGGTTGTGGGCAATCTCTCATCTTGTGACCCTAGTAGCCACATATGAAATACTTCCCTGGGAATACTCTTTATTTATAGCCCCTGGCACTGGCCCTGATGACCTCGATCCTGATTGCCTCGACCCTTGGTTCCCTTGGACCTGAGGCCCTGAGGAATCGGTTACTGATTTGGGACCTTCTGACTGTGCCTCTTTGATCAGTACTATCGAAAAATGAATCTCTTGGTAGAATTCCCCTGTCACAAATCCTTCTTCTATTGATTGACTTCTGATGCTGCTACGATGCTCCACTAGTACCACCCCCATTTTCCTTACCCTGCTGGCTAGGCTCCACACCTCTCTTGCTCCCCTTCTCATGGAAGCGATGATCCTGACAGTGTATGTGAGAGGCATTGGCGACATCAGTATATGTCACCTACGCGGGGTTACTAATCAAGTTTTGCCTGATCTTCCAGGCCAAATCATCCATAAACTTTGCTTTCTTTCGCTCCTCATTGCTCACCTTATATGGCATAAAGTTAGCTATACGGGTGAAATCCTCCTCATACTCAGCTACCGAGTGGTCACCCTCTGATACTTCCCTAAACTTCTTCTGCATCTCTGACTCAACTGCAGGATAAAAGTATTTGTAGTCAAACTGCACCCAGAATTCGGTAATAGTAGTCATAACTCTGTCCTCATCGGTGATAACCGACTCCCACCACTGTAAGGACGCTCCAGCCAATCTAAAAGTAGCCAACATCTATTTTTGCATCTCACTACACACCACCATGCACAGATGGCACTGTATATTCTTCTTCCATTGACATGCTATAGCGACATCAGTGCTACCCTGAAACTCGGGCGAGTGTCCCCTTCTGTAAGGTCTCCGTGACTCTCTGCCAAGTAGATGGCCCAACCCGGGCCTGGATCACTGGATCTGCGAGAAGTTGTGCCTGGGTTTGAGGGAAATAAATTATCATGGGTATCATATCCGCATTGACCACTTGGGCCACGATCTCTGCCACATGTGCAGTCGAAATCATCTCTGGTGGTGGTTGTGGCGGCGGTACCTGTGTCTCCTGTTGAGACTCACTCAATCCTCCCCTAGCCTCTGCCCTCTCTGCTCTCTTTCTCCTCGGTGGCATCTGAAAATATATCAAATTGTATGAGTTCAAAGTCAATACAAAATTTAATAGCAGAAGCATGATATCTCAAACATGTAAAGATAAAAGCAACAGTTAAAAGTATAGGGCTCTATATCAAAAGAACGATGCGTTGAAATGATAGTAATCCGTACAGATCCTATGGATACTTGAACCTGATGCTCTGATATGATCTGCGACACCTCGCCTAATTAAATACCGGGTGATCAGTCCTTTATTAAATTAAAATAGGATTTCCAAATTAGTTCATTCTTAGAATCTCTGATGCAAACCATATAAATTACAAATCACCTCTTGGTTAATTAAGATGATGTCAAAATTTATCTTTCTACAACAGATAATAATAATATGCGGAAAACCAATAAAAATCATACAACATAATGAAGTCTAGATCATCACATGACATAGATAAATAAAATCCTGGCGAATAAACTGTCGGCTAAAATCCCAGTCTAAATAATAATCCAATAGTAATAAGTAAATCCAAATCAAAGTCTAAACTGCAATAAATAAATCTGAATGGGCAACATGGCCAACTGAAATACTTAAACACTGCTAAGAGATCTTACACTAGGAATGAAGAAATTATGCATCTAGTCCAACTCCTGCATGCATACACCTGTGCTATGGTTGTGTATCCATCGAATAGAATATCAAGTCTGGCGTCCCTGTGGTTGGACACCTAAAAGGTTTTGAAAATATTTTTATAGCAAGGGTTAGAACCGAAAACATTTTGAAAACATTTAACAAGTATTTGTCATAGTTTAAAAATTAGTTATTGATTACACATGTTAGGTTCACATACACTCTCTTGAGTTTCGTCACCTCTCAACTATTGTCAACACCTAACGTTCTCTACTTAGCCCACCTAATTGTACTACCCAAGCTAACTAGGCATAAGTATCTATCTGGACTATCGACATCTATAAGTCCCCATACCGCCCATATAGTATGCTATCCGAATTAACATTTCCCCGTATGTTGTTAATATCATTGGTAACATTCTATGCATTACCATTTTAATTATTCAATTAAGTTTCAGGAATTAATTGATTTCTTTCGAAATATATTCTTTGATTGTCTACTGTCACACGTAAGTAGAGTATTTACACAAGGGTATATATTTATATGTTTCACTAATATATATAAGCACAATTTCACTCAAAAGAACCCCCGTGAAATAGGCATACTCTACTATCAGTCCAAGTAACTCTCGTACTAAATAGGGAATATTGGTTCGGTAAGTCTCCTCGAACCCAAAAATCAAACAACAAGCAATGGAGGCGAACATATTTCTAAGTCCTTGCACTACGTACATACCTAACGTACCCAAATGACACGCCGGTACCACTAATACACGACACAGAGTGAGCCGCCATAAGTTCAATGTTCTGGGGCTCAAATCCACACCTCCCTGGAAACGACAAGGTGGGATCGCCCACTGCGCGGGAACCTCCGTGATAGCAATTAGCATAGGTGTTCTAACATATAAACTAACCATATACTAGGTATTCACACAACCTAATATATATAATCAGTAGTTATACAAACAAGCCAAGTATTTTCTTTTGTACGTAATATATATCACTCGAATACTCACCATACTTTGATTTTACTATTATTCTCACTATCGCATTCAATTGAGTATTATTCTTTACTCTAAGGGCCCTAGTTACCCCTCATTTTATTTTAGTAACTAAGCCTTCCTTACCATATTGGTCTATACAATAATCTCACTCACGCTTTTTCATAAATTTATTCTCATTCTCTCGAATTAAATCACGTTACAACTTGAGCCCGTTTAATTATCGCTTTAATCCTCTCCATAATTCTAAGACCATAACCCTATCATAGGCCTACTGCAATATAATAAGTCCCTCATTGTATCTTAACAAAGTCCCAAACGTTTTCATGGCAACAATTTAGGAATTGTAGGCTTAAAAAGGGAAATTTCATCTTTTTTCTCGAAAATCGAATTGATTCTCCAGGAGGCCGAATTGATTCGCCTCTGGCCGAACCGATCCGTTTTATACCAGAATCATCTTCTTCCTTGGTTTCATGCATTTTTCCACCATTACCATTCACATAAATTGTATGTTTCTTCACCAAACTTAAAATTGATTGCCCCAAACCTTTTCTACACGAAATAGGACAATTTTTAATGTAATTTTAACATAAAAACATTATGATTTATATTTAAGAATGGATTGAGTCATCTATTCCTCAAAAACCCTAGGTTTCAGTATTTTCCATTAATATTCGACATAAACCCATATTTAATTCATGATTCTTGGAACATAATCTCTGATTTCTTATCCTCTACAGATGTTCAATAAAACTACATGCAATCCCTACCTAAACATGCATTTAAATCATTCTTTCCTTCCAAGAATATCAATTTAATCAAACTAGAATGAAACCCTCACAACATGGGTATTATAACTTCAAAAGAATTTTCGATAAACAATTGCCTTAATCGGTAGGGTCTGATTTCGTGATTGATATGATGGATTGATGATCTCCTCTTCTAATCCTCACTCCCAAGTTGTTTGTAGTGCAGTAACAAGGTGAAAGCTCCAAGAATTTCTTCAAAACCTTTAAGAACTCTCTCATTTTCTTCTCTAATGGACTCCCTTTATTCTTTAATTTTCTAACCCTAGCCTCAACCTCCTATCAACTGATATAAGGCTACAAAATTCGTATCTCTATCTACCCTAGTCTACTAAAAGACTAAAATACCCTCATACGGTCCTGGTTTAGCCTAAAAATGCCCCTGGTCCAATCTATACCCTTGGGTATACTATTCCGACTATCTTGACCCTTTTGAAATCATCTGTTACCCTGAAATCATCATCCGAGATGTTCTTCATAATTATCCCATATCTACCTCAAATTAGTCTACACGGGACTCCTAGGCGAGATAAATCTAATTACGTTAATATCACTCGCTATTACGCGTAATAATTTCCATACGTTATTTACTATTCACTTAGTAAATTTAATTCTTAATATTAATCATTACCTCTCTCTTGAATTACTGTTCAATAAACACGTTATCATTCAATTCAATTAATTACCGAATTAATTAAATTTCAAATGCCCAGAAATACAGGGTATTACAGTTTGTATATTGAAATTTAACTCATCGGTGTACCAATTTGTTTGTGAAATGAAAAATTAATGTTTAGACTTAGGATGTGTTTGATTGGAAAATGGAAAATGTGTACAAAATAGTTCATTTCGACGAGAAGTTGGAAAATGGTGAAAAAGATATGGGTTTCTAGTGTTACTTTTCTTTTTGATGGAGTACTCTAAAATTGAAACCCCAAATTGAAATCCCATCATTGTGTACTATAAATCCCTTTGAAAAAAAACTGAAAAAGTGTGTCAAAAGTTTTAGGATTGTTTTAAGTGGAGAGTCCTTGTTAAACAAACAAACAATTAAATTTATATGTAAATAAGGGTAGAAAAAATGAAAATTAGAAATAATTAAAATAAATAAAAAATATTATTATTTCAGAAATTTAGAATTTATATTTGATTTCCAATTCCATTCCAATTTTTTCAAAAAAATTCAGAAATAAAAAAAAAATCGGATCGAAATAAATTAAAATGGTGCCAAAGTTGAACAAATTCGGACCAGATATTGGAAAATTCAGAAGTTCGAAAATAATTAACATCCCTAGTCCCTAGTGTAGTCCATATTCCTAAGTAGTTAGGACAATATTCTCAAGAAACCTAGTTTGGCACAAGCCCACCTCTTAAGGTAGTATATATTGGTTTATGTAAGGATAAATCTATGATGTGGTTTCTTAAAGATGTAGTTGCCAAATTAGAAGATCTACATCACCGTGTCGTGTTTCGTGCTCATTTTCGTCTTCACGTTTCGAGGATTTCTCATGTATGAATGCATATATATTTTAATCCTTGGAGATTTTATATTTTGGTGTTAAAATTTTATAAAATTGTTTTTATAATGCTTTAAATGATTTGATCTCTTTTAATAATTTTTTAAAAGAAAAATATATTTCCAGAAGGTCGTTAGAACGACATTGGGTTTGTTGTTCGAACTAGATATGGTACCTAATTAGAACAGGTTCCAACAACTTCGAATGAACAAACTTAAGCCTTCGCTGGAATCTCATTCGATAGCTCGATGGATACAAGTTCGAATGAGATACTATACTTCATTAAAACGAGGTTCAAAGTCGTCCGAACGAGGATGGGATTTTTTGTTAAATTAGAGATTTTTTAAACTTCTTTTCATCCTTATCTCGATTTTGCAAAAACTTACTAAAATTAGGAGTGATGAGCGGCATTTTTATGTGATACTTTTTCATTGTTTTTGAGTTCCCAAACTCTACGAAAAAGCTCTATGATTTTACCCAAACCCTAGTTTACACCCATATAGTTTTTTATCCAAGTTTAATCTTATTATGCTTTGAGATCTAGTTTGTGGTCACTTATGGTTTATTATCCACATCTTTGTGATAATTATTTCTTTTTGGTGGACTTTGTATATGATGATGTGTTTATATATGATAGACTTTGTGTGTGATAGTTGCTAAGAAATCCGGTGGATACCGATACATCTGCGGACTCACACGTTGTCGCGGTTACATGGGTGGAATCATATGTTGTCGCTACGGAGGAGAGGTTAAAGATTTAAGATGCTTCAAGTCTTGAGACGGCGTCGAGTCTTCGTGTAAGTCATCTACTGACTTTCGTAATTCCTTATCATAGTGAATTTGCGTGGATGGATCATCCGAGATTTTTCCCATTTGGGTTTTTATCACACCCTCTTTTTGGTATAAATGAATAAGAAGTACACATAAATCAATGAATTAAAGTTAAGTCGGAATAACATAACCTTTTTATTCATTATTAATATGTTACATAAAGTGGGAACCACCGCAGGGGTAAACTACACGCTTCTAGCACACACGATAATATATAAAATTTAAAATCGACACTCCTTGTTCCCATTTTGTTTAATCTATTCCCATACGGTCACATATGTGAACAGGTGATCAGTGTCTATCTCTAGTATGGAATAGATACTATTTCCTCTCTCATTTCTCATCTGGAGAAGGAAGGAATTAGCACAAATATGCTAGGTAGGTTCTACCAATTCTACAATAATGATACATATATAATTGAGAGTTGGAGTGTGTATAGAATCAATGTTTAAACGGTTGACAATAGTAAGCTGATAATGTTATATTTATCACCTTCTAACATCAAAATGTTGGAAATTCATAATTCCATTATGATTAGTCCATTTAAGAAAATACGACACACTACCAGCTTAGTTAGAATCATTTTTTAAGAAAGGCAAGGAATTTGAACAAATAATCCCATTCGTACTAGTTCATTAAGGGGTATAGAGATAATTAAGCCATCAGTGTAAATTTATCATAAATAATCCCAAAATCGTTGTGGAAAAGTAACCTGTTATGATCACAATTAAAGTAGCATTCATACGTATGTAGAAATAATCAGGTCTCTCAATCATCCGAAACCAATAGCCTAAGTATAAAGTTAAGTGAGATAAGACATCAGTCTACTTCCTAGTTAATTCTGATGCTTATAGTAAAATATGGCACAAAAGTCCAAGGGCAAACTAAATCAATATGGTACATGATCTCAGTTATTAGGTGAAAAGAGTTAAAACTTGATTCTATAATGAAATGGTGGTGATAATTTAAATACTGATGATGGTTAACAAAATACATAGCATGTAAGTATGATAACATTCAATACTCAGAGTCAATGTGGCTATCATAGAGTGATGTCAATTGAAGTATTTCAAATACGCGAAGTATAATACTGAAAAGGTAGGAAAAAACTACTTGCTTCGGTATTATGTTGAATTGCTGTCACACTCGAGTATTCAGATGATTTGGAACTTCATGTTATGTTTATAAAATGTGTGGCAAAGGAGTATTTGGTTTTACTCAGTCAGTTTTGTATGTAAAATATCTTTAATAAAGTTATGGGGGTTTATGTGTAATTATCTTGGGACTTTAAAATAAGGATCTCTAGCTCATTTTTGAACTTTGGCGCTTGAGAGTTTTTGTCTTAAAATAGTCTGATGTATATACGGGCAAAGTTTGGGGTAAAAATTCCAAAGTTGGAAAAGTTGTTAGGGGTTGATTTGTAATTTTAAGAAAGTTCATTTTAGTAAAAACCTCATTTTACATAACTTGAGCTAGGAATATTCAAACGTGTTCTTATCTTATACCATTTTGATCAGAAAAATTAAATAAAAGATTTGGGAAAAAAATCAAAATTTTCTAATTGGCCACGCGCCCTCACGCGTAGTATCAAACTTCCTGGCCAAAGTCTTCATCTTCTACCTCTCGATTTTGACTTTCTAGGGTTTAAAACTTTGACTGAGCTTTTCTTCTTCTTTGTTATACCATTTGAGATGATTTTTTAAACAACTTAACCTAATTTTTCATAAGGATTTCAAATATATAAGTTTCATGGTTCGAATCTCAGTATAATTCGAGTTTCAAAACTGTGGTTTTTTCATGAAATTTTATCCTAATATTCAGGGATTTATAAAATATGGCATGGTATCTTATGAATTAGGTTTGGTTTCTGTAATAAATGAGAGTAATTTTGTTTTGGTTTTAAGGATTTTGATGGACTATAGGTCGAGAATTTTTTATTTACGAGTTTTTTTTATTTTGAAAACACTTTTGTTCAATTAGCCTTTTGTATGAACATTCATGGATTTTCACTATTACATTCGACATCTTGAGGTTATAATGAGTCTATTCATAGCTTTAAATAAGAGTTTTGGTTACTGTAATGGATTTCACCATTAAATCTCAATCATTAATGGTGCTCCTACTATTTTCTTTTATTCTAGGCATTTCTATAGGTAAAAGCCTGCATATTATCAGTATTCTAACTGTATTAACTATGCAGAAAAGTACTAGAATTGAAAGAATTGAAATTAAAGCATAAAATGATGAGTTACCTGAATTGAGAGAAAATTAGAACTTTGAAAGTGAATTGTGGAATGAGTCTCTACTGTGTAGAACGTAGGGTAATTATACGACTTTGGGTGGAGAGTTAATTGGAGTAAAAAGGGGGTGGATCAAAAGTAATTTAGGGTGAGGTTTGATTTCTGTTAAAAATGGGACATATGGGTTCCCATGGTTTACCATGTGTTACCATGTGATTTTTACCTATGGAGGTGTGTGTGGACTTGGGTAAAACTAAGGTTTTAATTTGAGTTCTTAATCTTTGATGTAATTGCATTTAGGTCCATAAAAGTACACTTTTTATAAAGTTTAGGGGTATTTTGGTAATTTTAGAAAGTTTCCAGGGTTGAACCTCTAATTTCATGTTAGTTAAGGTCCAAAGGTTTAATTTCTAATAATTTTGAAGTTTAAGGGTTCAATATATCTTAGTTTATCGTATTTTGAAAGTTTCAGGGACTCTTTTATAATTGATTGAAACTTTAAGGGTTGAAGTTAATAAAGAAAAATTATAGGATTTTAAACATAGGTCTTTTCTTCTTCATAAGACTTTTGATTTTACTCATGTTACGAGGGTTAAAATAGAGTTTGTAGGTCATTTTAGGGTTTGAAAATTCCCGATTGGGCCGTGCTCTCTTAATGGGGGTCCCGTGACTACGTAGTCGGTTTATATGAGTCACATTGATCTCGTACGAGTTATTGGCACCGCTCACGGTGCCTATTGTGGGGTGGTTCGGGGTTTCTCCCCCTAACGGCATGTTTTCAAGCCAAAGTGTAGATATTCTAAAATTTGGGTCGAGCTCTCAGACTGAGGGTCCCGTGACCACGCTTCCAGTTCTTACAAGTTACATTGTTCTCGTGCGAGGTTGTGGCACAGCTCACCGGGCCGTCTGGGAGGTGTTTCAGGGTTTCTCCCTCTAACGACATGTTTTCGAGGGTCGTGCTCTTGAATCAGGGGTTTCGTGACCACGCGATCGGTTCCTATGAGTTACAGTGGTCTTATGTGAGGTGTTGGCCCCGCTCATGGGACCGTTTTAGGGGGGTGTTTCGTGGTTTATCCCTCTAATGGCATTTTTTCAAACCTAAGTGTAGATATTCTGAAAATTGGCGCGTGTCCTGAGATCGGGGGTCTCGTGACCATGCAGTCGGTTCCCATGAGTTTCATTGGTCCCATCTGAGGTGTTGGTACCGCTCAATCTCTATTTTGGGGTGCTTTAGGATATCACCCTCTAACGACATGTTTTCAAGTCTAAGTGTAGATATTTCAAAAAATTGGGTGGTGCCCTCGGACCGAAGGTCCCATGACCATGCGGTCAATTCCAATGAGTTACATTGTCCCATGCGAGGTGTTTGTGCCACTCACAAAGCCATTTTTTGGGTGGTTCGGGGTTTCGCACCCTAACGACATGTTTTCAAGCCTAAGTGTATATATTTTCAAATTTGGGTCGTGGTCTCGTGCTAGGTGTTAGCGCCGCTCATGGAGCCATTTGGGAGGTGTTTCGGGGTTTCGTTCTCTCACGACATGTTTTCGAGCCCTAAGAGTAGATATTCAAAAAATTGGAACCATGGGTTTCGTCACCACGCGGTCGATTACTACGGGTTACATTGGTCCCTTGTGAGGTGTTAGCGTCGATCACGGGATCGTTTGGGGGGTGTTTCGGGGTTTTGCCCTCTAACGGCATGTTTTCAAGACTAAGTGTAGATATTTAAAAACCTAGGTCGTTCTCTCGGACCAAGGGTCCCGTGACCCCACAGTTGGTTCCTATGAGTTACATTGATCTTGTGCGAGGTGTTAGAACCCTCACGGGGCCGTTTTGGGGGTGTTTTGGGGCTTTTCCCTCTCACCGTATGTTTTTTGGACTAGGTGTAGATATTCTGAAATTTTGGTCCTGATCTTGAACCGGGGGTCCCATGACCACGCGATTGGTTCCTACGAGTTATAGTCCCGTACGAGGTGTTTCTGGGTTTTGCTCTCTAACAATATATTTTTAAGCCTAAGTGTAGTTATTCTGAAAATTGGGATGTGCTCTAGGAGCGGGGGTCCCATGGCCACGCAATCGGTTCCTACGAGTTACATTAGTCCCGTACGAGGTGTTGGCACCACTCACGAGGCCATTTGGGTGGTGTTTTGGGTGTTCGTCCTCTAACAACACGTTCTCAAGACTAAGAATAAATATTTTGAAAATTGGGTCGTGCTCTGGGAACGTGGGTCCCGTGACCCCGTAGTCAGTTCCTATAAGTCACATTGGTCTCGTGCGAGTTATTGGCTCCGCTCATGAGGTCGTTTGGGGGTGTTTTGAGGTTTCTCCCTCTAACGATATGTTTTTAAGCTTAAGTGTAGATATTCTTAAAATTGTGTCATACTTGCAGACCGAGGGTCCTGTGACTATGCAGTTAGTTCCTACGAGTTACATTTGTCCCATGCAACTCACGGGTCCGTTTGGGAGGTTTAACCCTATAATGTCATATTTTCAAGCCTAAGTGCAGATATTCTGAGAAAATCTAGTCATACTCTCGGATGTGGGGTCCCACGATCACACGGTCGATTCCTACGAGTTACATTTGTCCCGTGCGAGGTGTTAGAATCACTCATGGGGCCGCTTAGTTGGTGTTTTGGGATTTCACACTTTAACGGCATGTTTTCAAGCCTAATTGTAGATATTCTAAAAATTTGTTCGTTCTCTCGGACTGGGGGTCCCGTGAACATGCAGTCGGTTCTGACGAGTAACATTGGTCTCAGGCGAGGTGTTAGCGCCGTTCACGGGGCCGTATGGGGGTGTTTCAGGGTTTTGCTCTCTAAAGGCATGTTTTCAAGCCTAGGTGTAGTTATTCTACAAATTGTGTCGTGCTCTTGGACCGAGGTTCCCATGACCACATCGTCAATTCCTACAAGTTATATTGGTCCCGTTCGAGGTGTTGGCACTAGTCATGGGGTCGTTTGGATGGTGTTTTGGGGTTTCACCCTCAAAAGACATGTTTTCAAGCCTAAGTGTAGAAACTCAAAAACCTAGGTCGTTCTCTCAGACCGGGGGTCCCATGACCATGCGGCATGTTCTTATGAGTTATATTGGTCTTGTGCCAGATGTTGGAACCACTCACGGGGCCATTTTGGATGTGTTTTAGTATTTTTCCCTCTCACCGTATGTTTTCTGGACTACGTGGAAGTATTCTGAAAATTGGGTCATGCTCTTGAACCGGGGGTCCCATGACCATGTGATCGATTCCTACAAGTTATATTGGTATCGTACGAGGTGTTGGCCCTAGTCACGGGGTCATTTGGGGGGTATTTCTAGGTTTTACCCTCTAATGACATATTTTCAAGCCTAAGTGTAGCTAATCTGAAAATTGGGATGTGCTCTAGGAGCGGGGGTCCCATGGACACGCGATCGGTTCCTACGAGTTACATTGGTCCCTTGCGAGGTGTTAGCGCCACTCACGAGGCTATTTGGATGGTGTTTCTTGTGTTCATCCTCTAATGGAAAGTTCTCAAGCCTAAGTGTAGATATTCTTAAAATTGGGTCATCCACTCGAAATAGTGGTCTCGTGACCAGGCAGTCGGTTCCTATGAGTGACATTGGTCCCGTGCGAGTTGTTGGCTCCGCTCACGAGGCCGTTTGGGGGTGTTTCAAGGTTTCTCCCTCTAACAATATGTTTTCAAGCTTAAGTGTAGATATTATTAAAATTGGGTTGTACTCTCGGATCAAGGGTCCTGTGACCATGCGATCAGTTCCTACGAGTTACAATAGTCCCAGGCGAGGTGTTGGCACCGCTCACGGGTCCGTTTAGGGGGTGTTTCGGGATTTAAACCTCTAACATCATGTTTTTAAGCGTAAGTGCAGATATTCTAAAAATATGGTTGTGCTCTTAGATGGGGGGTCCCACGACCACGCGATCGATTCGTATGAGCTATATTGGTCCCGTGCGAAGTGCTAGCGTCGCTCACGGGGCCGTTTTGTCAGTGTTTGGGGGGTTTTCCCTTTAACGACATGTTTTCACGCCTAAGTGTTGATATTAAAAAAATTGGGTCGTTCTATCGGACTGGGGGTCCCGTGACCACACGATCGATTCCGACTAGTTTTATTGGTCTCGTGCGAGGTGTTGGCGCCGCTCTCGGGGCCGTTTGGGGGGTGTTTCGGGGTTTTTCCCTCTAACGGCATGTTTTCAAGCCTAACTATAGATATTCTAAAAATTATGCCATGCTCTCGGACCGGGGGTCCCATGACCACATCATCGGTTCCTACGAGTTACACTGGTCCCGTGCGAGGTGTTGGCACTGACCCCAGGGTGGTTTGGGGGTTGTTTTACTTTTTTGTCGACTAACGGCATATTTTCAAGCCTAAGTGAAGTTATTTTGAGAATTAGGATGTGCTCAGGGTCGGGGTCCCCATGGCCATGCGATCGGTTCCTACGAGTTATTTTGGTCTCATGCGAGGTCTTGGCACTGCTCATGAGGCCATTTGGGTGGTCTTTCGGAGTTCATCCTCTAATGGCATGTTTTCAAGCATAAGTGTAGATATTTTAAAAATTATACCATGCTCTCGGACTGGGGGACCCATGACCACGTCGTTGGTTTGCTACGAGTTACATTGATCTAATATGAGGTGTTGGCAATGCTCATGAGGCCGTTTGGGTGGTCTTTTGGGATTTCATCCTCTAACGGCATGTTTTCAAGCCTAAGTGTAGATATTCTAAAAATTATGCCGTGCTCTCGGGCCGAGGGTCCCATGAACACGTCATTTGTTTGCTACAAGTTACATTGGTCCCATGTAAGGTGTTGGTACTGGTCACGGGGTCGTTTGGGAATTGTTTCAATGTTTCGTCGTTACCGACATGATTTCAAGCCTAAGTGAAGTTATTCTGAAAATTGGAACATGCTTAGGTACCGAGGGCCCCAGGGCCACGTGATCGGTTCGTACGAGTTACATTAGTCCCGTGCGAGGTGTTGGCGCCACTCACAAGGACGTTTGGGTGGTGTTTTGGGGTTTCATCCTCTAACGGCATGTTTTCAAGGGCTAAGAGTAGATATTTTGAAAATTGGGTTATGTTCATGAATCGGGGGTTCAGTGACCATGTGGTCGGTTCCTACGAGTTATAGTGGTCATGTGGGAGGTGTTGGCCCCGCCCACGGGGCTGTTTAGAGGGATGTTTTGTGGTTTCTCCCTCTAACGACATGTTTTCAAACCTAAGTGTAGATATTCTAAAAGGTGGTTCGTACCCTCAGACCGGGGGACTCGTGACCATGCGGTCAGTTCCCATGAGTTTCATTGGTCTCATCTGAGGTGTTGGCGCCGCTCAATGGTTATTTGGGGGTGTTTCGGGATTCTTCCTTTAATGACATGTTTTCAAACCTAAGTGTAGATATTCTAAAAATTGGTTCATGCTCTCGGACAGGGAGTCCCGTGACCATGCAGTCAGGTATTACGAGTTACATTATCCCGTACTAGGTGTTTGTAACACTTACGGGGCCATTTGTGGGGTGGTTCGGGGTTTCGCCCCCTAACGACATGTTTTCAAGCCTAAGTGTAGATATTTTTAAATTTGGGATGAGCTCTCGGCCGGCGGGTCCTGTGACCATGCGATCGATTCTTACGAGTTACATTGGTCTCGTGCGAGGTGGTGTCGCTGCTCAAGGGGCCATTTCGGAGGTGTTTTCGGGTTTCGCCCTCTAACATCATATTTTCTAGCCCTAAGAGTAGATATTCTGAAAATTGGACCGTTCTCTTGAACCGAGGGTTTCGTGATCATGCGGTCGATTCCTACGAAGTAGGCATCTCGGGGTAAAACCCGAGACTCGAGTCCTATTCTAACTTTCTCCCTCATTTTCTATCTTCTCTAAATCTAATTTTCTTATATTCTATATACTTGTTCTTAGTGGTGTATCACCCCATATGCGTTATCGTTCCGTTATAATGATCAACGTAAGGGTAATCGCATAAATCTTATTTTTCTAATATTATTTTTATACCTTCCTACGGATGACTCGCTTTATCTCTTCCATGATATAAGTCGAGGATTCTTATCTCCACTAAATATATACACATGAACACATATCACGAGAAAATAAAAAGGAAAATAGCAAACATCCATGAGAGACCGACAGGGTGAAATGGGTGCCTAACACCTTCACATTTTGTAACTTAGCCTCCGAACCCTTCTCGAATCATTTTGGTTTCGTATGCACCAGTATGTCTTTGGATGACGTCCTTCGGGATGGATTCCCCTTTTTCTTTTGTCTGTTTTGAGTAAAATAGACTGGCGACTCTAAATCTCTCTACATTTTTACACCTCATCTCAAACGACGCAGGCTGAAGCGCTCCCGAGAGGGACGCGCGGGACCCGAGGATCCTCCTTCACGTGCCCGCTGGCGGCGAGGATCGGGGATGGTCACACACGTCCATTTTTTTCGCCCGATTTTCCCTCCTCGATTGGCGAGATGGCAATTATTGCTTCCCGATCTCATTGTCAATGAACCTTTGCCATTGTGCCAATGAGATTGGCTCCTTCTGCGGGACGGAGTCATGCATTAGGATAATGGACTCTTAGGTCTTCCCAAAGTACCGGATCCAAATATTTTTCTTCCACGTCTTGTGTTTCTCCCTTAACTGCTCCAAGATGGAATTGCGTAGCTTTGGATCCAAGCTGAATTATTCATGTCCAACAAATACAATGTTAGTTGCCAATAAATATAAATATAAATATAAAATGAAATTGAAATTTAAATATTCATATGAATATAAATATAAATACATTACATGTATGTGACACCCCGCCTAATAAAATACCGGGTGATCAGTCCTATACCAAATTAAAACAGGAATCCCAGTTGGTTCATCCTTAGCATCACTGTCGAAAACCTTTTTAAAACTTACTAACCACCTAGTATTCCAACAAGCTGGTGCCAAATTTTATCTTTTTAATTAAACAAACCAGTACATGCGGAATTAAATATAAACCATTCACACAACTGAATTAAAGCAACTAAACAAAATAAAATGACATGCCGAATAAACCGTCTTCCACCAAAGTAAATAGTCCAATACAAACATACAACACCTGAATAAAATAAATCTGAAAATTGTACTGAAAAGTCTGGGCGACATGCCCTAAATAAAACTGAAACTGAGAAATGGTTCCTACTCTAGGAATGAATGAGCGATGCGTTTAATCCAAATTTCCTGCTAGCATCCACATATGCCGCAGCTCCGTGTCCCTAGAATAGAATATCAATCCTGGCGTCCCTGTGGCTGGACACCTAAAAGGTTTTGAAAATAGTTTTATAGCAAGGGTTAGAACCCAAAACATTTGGAAAATATTTAGCAAGTGAATTAACTACAGTAATTTAAAATGCATGAATGCGCTTCATATTTAAGTTAGTGTCGCACTCTCTTGAGGACATTCTCACCCCTCCACTATTGTGCACACCTAACGGTTACCTTAACCCCATCTAGTTGTACTACCCCGTCCAAATAGTCTTGGTATAACCTTCCCTTGCCATACTACTCTAACCCGAGTATAATTATCATGAATTATAAGTTATCTCACCAATTAACTTAATTAATTCCTTCTTAAATAATAGCATATAATTGTGTCACAAGTTATATAAAGTAAATACATCACACATAGTATTATTACCTGCATATAATATTTAATACCATTATATACGTACCTTTACTAAAACATCCACACATATATCATACGTGTATCCATCCCTCAGAGTCTCGCCGGATGATTCCCTCTAAAGTGCTATCTCACTAGGTGTGGTCACATAACCTAGTTACCCAAGTTGGAATAACTCACCAACCTGGCCTAAAACATAAACGAAGTGGAGGTGGTCATATTCCTTCCCTAAAAGTGATATAAGCCCCCCACCCATGTATCGGACGCTATGACCTGGGGATATACTCACCTTACTCCTCAAGCTAGGGGATTCACCCACATCGCGCAACCTCCCTTAATAGCACTAGAGTATATAATTAAATAAATATCTAATCATTGATATTTAATAGCACACACAATATATACACCTATATATATACTATCACTACATCGTATATATATAATATAAACCCCGTCTTTACCGTGTACTTAAAGATCCGTAACACTAGCCTGAAACTTTCTGAGTCTCTGTCCCGACTCACTTAATTAATTTACTAACTTAATAATTTATCATCTTCCGAGTCTATGGTCTGACTATAATATATTTAATTCACACCTCAATTAAATTAATATTTTCCCCGAGTCTATGGTCCGACTCTAATATAAATACTTTACACACTAATTTATATGATATTTACCCGAGTTTATGATCCGAATCTTACATAATTAATTTACACATTAATTAATTAATACTTAGCCGAGTCTGTGGTCCGACTCTCATTTAATTAATTTACACATTAACTAATTAATTAATACCAATTCGAGTTTGTGGTCCGACTCTTATTTAATTAATTTACACATCAATTAATTTATTACCTTCCTGAGCCTACATCCCAACTCTAATCTAATTAATTAACCCATCAATTAATTTATAATTTGGTGTCTCCCAATCATTATACCCGGACTCGCTCACTTGGTCCATAACTTAATATTTCCCGAGTCTATATTCCGACTCCAAATTAATCTATTCCTCCCAATAATTAATTTAATACTTGGGTTTAACTTAACCAATATACTCGGACATCTTTCTTCATCCCGTAAGACTTTCCCAATCTTTATTCCCGACTATTTCTTTATTCGGTTATATTCCCCATTACGTAAATTAACCTGGCTTCACACGCTAATGCCCCCGGACTCATCCACTCGGTCCATAAATAACTTGAATATGTTTCGCCCCAAAATTCTCACTTCAAGTCTCAACGCTTAACTTAAATTATGAATTCCTACTATCCATTCTTTTGAGACTCTAGCTACTACATTATCTATAATTTTCTACCAATTAAAATGATACCCAAAAATCCAAAAAATAAAACAAGGGTATCAACCAACACGACCTGGCAAAAGTTTCCCATCGTCGATCGATCGATGGCCCCCGATCAATCAATCGATCATCCCTGGGCAGTTCTTCTTCCCCACTGAATTCCACCATTAACGAAATCCAAGGTTTGTAAACCTTAATTTAAACCTCTAATCACATCAACCCACCACATAAACATGGTTAATTCACATCCTACACATCATAGGGGCCTTAAGATAATAAATTTCTCCACTTATCTCATAATTTCCGAAATGGGTTTTTCTCCATTAAAATTCAATTAACCGTTCTACAAATTCAAAATTCTAGATTAAATTTCTACCATTTTATGTTCCGGGTTACTCATTCAAAT
Source organism: Sambucus nigra (assembly GCA_949130495.1). Lineage (NCBI taxonomy): Eukaryota > Viridiplantae > Streptophyta > Magnoliopsida > Dipsacales > Adoxaceae > Sambucus > Sambucus nigra. The sequence goes on from OX422224.1 coordinate 99,988,690, forward strand.
CATATATCTATACTCAGAGATCTATAACACACCTAATTCTTACTTTGAATCTCATTCAAGTGGTCCATTAACCAAAACCCCATTTTGTACCCATTTTTACCCAAAAATGAATTTTAGTTGCACATCACTAAAATATGAATTGGTTATCATAAATCTATCATTACAGCAAGTTAACCACTTGCCTGCAATTGTTCGTAGGGTCAGATTCCGTTGGTGTAGAGAATGGTTGATGAAGATCACCCCAAATTAGTCCCTTAATTTGGCTCCAAAAGACCCCCAATTGACTTCTTGATTAGCTTCCTCTAATCCTCTCCCAAACCCTAGGTTTAGAATTTTCTATCTGTCGTTCCTAGTCCCTCAATTAGGTTAAAAACACTAAATCCCATTTTTGGCCATATGTGCCTAATTAAAATGGCCCGAATTACCCCGTGGGGGCCCGATTATACCCAAAAATATCCCGATACCCAATTACTAACCCCGGGCACTCTTTTCTGACTATCTCGACCCATCCGGACTCAACCGCGTACTTAGAATTGTCATCCGAAATACTTTTAGACGTTTCCAAATTTTGACCTCAAAATGAGACACACATTAAATCGGATAATTAAACTTATAAAAATACAACAATCCAATGATAGGGCTCTATATCAAAGATTGCTAAGCCGAAACGTGAAAAGCCGCACAGATCCTAAGGACATTAGAACCTGATGCTCTGATACCATCTGTGACACCCCACCTAATAAAATACCGGGTGATCAGTCCTATACCAAATTAAAACAGGAATCCCAGTTGGTTCATCCTTAGCATCACTGTCGAAAACCTTTTTAAAACTTACTAACTACCTAGTATTCCAAAAAGCTGGTGCCAAATTTTATCTTTTTAATTAAACAAACCAGTACATGCAGAATTAAATATAAACCATTCACACAACTGAATTAAATCAACTAAACAAAATAAAATGACATGCCGAATAAACCATCGGTCACCAAAGTAAATAGTCCAATACAAACATCCAACACCTGAATAAAATAAATCTGAAAACTATACTCAAAAAGTCTGGGCGACATGCCCTAAATAAAACTGAAACTGAGAAATGGTTCCTACTCTAGGAATGAATGAGCGATGCGTCTAATCCAAATTTCCTGCTAGCATCCACATATGCCGCAGCTCCGTATCCCTGGAATAGAATATCAATCCTGGCATCCCTGTGGCTGGACACCTAAAAGGTTTTGAAAATAGTTTTATAGCAAGGGTTAGAACCCAAAACATTTGGAAAATATTTAGCAAGTGAATTAACTACAGTAATTTAAAATGCATGAATGCGCTTCATATTTAAGTTAGTGTCGCACTCTCTTGAGGACATTCTCACCCCTCCACTATTGTGCACACCTAACGGTTACCTTAACCCCACCTAGTTGTACTACCCCGTCCAAATAGTCTTGGTATAACCTTCCCTTGCCATACTACTCTAACCCGAGTATAATTATTCTTGAATTATAAGTTGTCTCACCAATTAACTTAATTAATTCCTTCTTAAATAATAGCATATAACTGTGTCACAAGTTATATAAACTAAATACATCACACACTATATTATTACCCGCATATAATACTTAATACCATTATATACGTACCTTTACTAAAACATCCACACATATATCATACGTGTATCCATCCCTCTGAGTATACCCTCGCCGGATGATTCCCTCTAAAGTGCTATCTCACTAGGTGTGTTCACATAACCTAGTTACCCAAGTTGGAATCGCTCACCAACCTGGCCTAAAACATAAATGAAGTGGAGGCGGTAATATTCCTTCCTTGAAAATGAGATAAGCCCCTCACCCATATACCGGATGCTATGACCTGGGGATATACTCACTCTACTCCTCAAGCTAGGGGATTCACCCACATCGCGCAACCTCCCTTGATAGCACTAGAGTATATAATTAAATAAATATCTAATCACTGATATTTAATAGCACACACAATATATACACCTATATATATACTATCACTACACCGTATATATATAATATAAACCTCGACTTTAGCGTGTGCTTAAAGATCTGTAACACTAGCCTGAAACTTTCTGAGTCTCTGTCCCGACTCACTTAATTAATTTACTCATCCCGAGTCTATGGTCCGACTCTAATATAAATATTTTACACACTAATTTATATGATATTTACCTGAGTCTATGATCCGACTCTTACATAATTAATTTACACATTAATTAATTAATACCAATTCGAGTCTGTGGTCCGACTCTTATTTAATTAATTTACACATCAATTAATTTATTACCTTCCTGAGCCTACATCCCAACTCTAATCTAATTAATTAACCCATCAATTAATTTATAATTTGGTGTCTCCCAATCATTATACCCGGACTCGCTCACTTGGTCCATAACTTAATATTTCCCGAGTCTATATTCCGACTCCAAATTAATCTATTCCTCCCAATAATTAATTTAATACTTGGGTTTAACTTAACCAATATACTCGGACATCTTTCTTCATCCCGTAAGACTTTCCCAATCTTTATTCCCGACTATTTCTTTATTCGATTATATTCCCCATTATGTAAATTAACCTGGCTTCACTCGCTAATGCCCCCGAACTCATCCACTCGGTCCATAATTAAATTGAATATGTTTAGCCCCAAAATTCTCACTTCAAGTATCAACTCTTAACTTAAATTATCAATTCCTACTGGCCATTCTTTTGAGACTGTAGCTATTAAATTCTCAATAATTTTCTACCAATTAAAATGATACCCAAAAATCCAAAAAATAAAACAAGGGTATCAACCAACCCGACCTGGCAAAAGTTTCCCATCGTCGATCGATCGATGGCCCCCGATCGATCGATCGATCATCCCTGGGCAATTCTTCTTCCCCACTGAATTCCACCATTAACAAAATCCAAGGTTTGTAAACCTTAATTTAAACCTCTAATCACATCACCCCACCACATAAACATGGTTAATTCACATCTTACACATCATAGGGGCCTTACGATAATAAATTTCTCCACTTATCTGATAATTTCCGAAATGGGTTTTTCTCCATTAAAATTCAATTAACTGTTTTACAAATTCCAAATTCCAGATTCAATTTCTACCATTTTATGTTTTGGGTTCCTCATTCAAATCATATATCTATACTCAGAGATCTATAACACACCTAATTCTTACTTTGAATCTCATTCAAGTGGTCCATTAACAAAAACCCCATTTGGTACCCATTTTGTACCCATTTATACCCAAAAACGAATTTTAGTATGCACATCACTAAAATATGAATTGGATATCATAATTCTATCATTACAGCAAGTTAACCACTTGCCGGGAATTGTTCGTAGGTTCAGATTTCGTCGGTGTAGAGAATGGTTGATGAAGAACACCCCAAATTAGTTCCTTAATTTGGCTTCAAAAGACCCCCAATTGACTTCTTGATTAGCTTCCTCTAATCCTCTACCAAACCATAGGTTTAGAATTTTCAATCTGCCGTTCTTAGTCCCTCAATTAGGTTAAAAACACTAAATCCCATTTTTGGCCATGTGGGCCTAATTAAAATGACCCGAATTACCCCGTGGGGACCCGGTTATGCCCAAAAATAACTCGAGACCCAATTACTACCCCCAGGCACAGTTTTCTGACTATCTCGACCCATCCGAACTCAACCGCGTACTCAAAATTATCATCCGAAATACTTTTAGACGTTTTTAAATTTTGACCTCAAAATGCGACATACATTAATTCGCACAATTAAACTTAAAGTCGCCAATTATACATAATTCTTTCCACTCAAATAAATTCTCCAAATCATAAATTTAAGTTTCTCAAATTTAAATATTTTTACAACTCCCAAAAATAATTAAATAATAAATCCTCAAAATTACGGAGTGTTACACTGTAGTGCCGCCCAAATAGCTAACTTGAGCTCATTTGGCACATCCCTCCAACTAGTGTACCCCGGGCCGATGATCATCTTTACCAGCTCGAGGGATCTCACTAATAGCTCCGTCTTGTTCTCGATGGACATCCCCAATTTTTCATATTTAGGGAGCCTAGGGGCCGAGGACCCCTTGTCGCCTCCACTACCACCGAACCCAGACGACATCATCATAATCATCATCATCATCCTCACCTTAATATCTGAAGGAGACATTTTCTGTAAAAAAAAATGTTGTTATTAGTAAAAATCAAAATGAATTAGAAGAATACATGAAAATATGTACAATTACTACAAATCCAAATGAATTATTACTGTTTAACACCTCAATTCTGAATTTCAAAATAACAACATCTAACTCATAATGTGTAAAATTACTAAAAATCTAAAACACCCCCACCCCCACCCCCACCCCCAGTGCCCACACACGCGCACACTACACAAGAGTGAAAAATTGGAATATTTATTACAAATTAAAAAATTATTTCAAAATCGGGTTATCATAAAAAATGGACTGTTATTCGGTAGGAGCAGCCAAATCATCCACACTACTATTTAGATGCTTTGGCTCATGTAGGACAATTGACCATGGCTCGTTGTTGATATACTTTGAGTAAAATACTTGGTTGACCTTTTGAAATGCAAAAACAAATGGCTCATCGCTCACGTGGTCGTTGCTCTTCGACTTGGACAACTCAACCATGATCAAATTGGTGTCAGGATTAACTTTACAAGTATTTGTATCCTCAACTCTTACCCAATCACAGTAAAATACAACCTCTTTAAATCTTATATAATCGAATTCAAATCTATTTCGAATTACACCATAGTAAGTCATTTCAGCTTCAACGAGGTTTTTATCTTTTGCGCTCACTCGAAATAAAGTAAGAGCCTTGTATGAAATGCCCGAGTTCTGTACATTTGTACTTTCCTTGTACACTATTGCACCGAATACGTAACCGCTCAATCGATACTTTTTGTACCATTGTGCCACGAAAAAGGGTCCAATGGCTAGACGAGCAAGACTTGATGTCGCACCACCTGTCTTTAGGAGCTGAGAATATAGATAAATTAATTAGATTAGTTGTAAAGTTTGAGTGTAATGTAACGTTATATAATGACTGTTATCATTATAATTACCTCTTGTGTCAACAACAGCCTAAATTCGTTGTCTGATTGTACCATTGTTTTTCGTCTTTTATTGTTCTCACAGGCTTTATATTTTCTACATATTACAAAATTAATCATGTATAAAATAATCTAAAATATTCTAAAATAATGTAAAACTTACTTTTTCCATTCTTCGACATCTTCATGTGTGTCAAATAGATAACGAGCTACTTGTTCATGTTGTAAACTCGTTAATTTCACTCGTCTTCCCATCACATGACCACCATCATCGATGAACTCATCAGTGTCATCAATGCTGGTCGAGTCAGGCATATATTCCCGAGTATAGATTAATGACTCCATGATGATGTATTCCTCTGCAATTGATCCTGCAATGTATCACGTATTCTTGATGTAATCTTTAAAAACTTTCATCAATCTTTCAAACGGATACATCCACCGATATCTAACTGGACCACAAAGAAGTGCCTCGTCGCATAGGTGTACCAATAAGTGAACAGTTATGTCAAAGAATGCTGGGGGGAAAGTACTTCTCCAACACACAAATCAATTTGGTCACCACTAATTTTGCGGCCACTATGTATTCTCGATTGACTACCTTCTCACACAAAAGTGAGAAACATATACCAATTTTCATAATAGCCTTCCGTAAATCCTTGTGCTTGGAGAAACATTGCTTAAACAATAGAGGAATCAATTGCATGATCACATGCCAATCATGGGACTTACACTTATGTAAATCATGAGTAGCATAATTCACAATCCTTTGCAAGTTAGACGAAAAATTAGATGGGCCCTTCAAATTATATATTGTGTCTAAAAGCACCTTTCTTTACCCACTCGTCAAAGTAAATGCACTAGTGGGAATTATTGTCCTTCCCCTACTATCTTCTTTCAACCATAGTTGTGGCTTAAGTTTCAACGATTTAAGGTCTTTTCATGCATTTTCTCCATCATTCGAATGACTCCCCCCAAGGCAAGTGCCCACAATATGTTCAGCGAGGTTCTTCTTTGCATGCATCACATCCAATACATGGCACAGCGGGTTATTCTTCCAATAAGGCAAGTCAAATAAAATTGACCTCCTAGACCATGCCTTTCTTGTCTCAGTTTCATTCCCAGTTGGGGTCTTCTTATGCTTTACATTCTTAAATTTGGGATTCTTATCTGGCATATTAGGTCCACATTCAGAAGATTTACTTTTAATTTCTGAACCTGAAAGTTGTCTCGACGGTAGCCTATGTTCAACCCCGCCTAATAAAAAATTAGAACCTTTCTCAAATCTGAAACTATGAGCCGGGGGTAAAAACCTCCTATGGAAATGGTATACATTTTTTTAGCTAGTGGATAGACGAAGAGATTCATTCTCCTCTCCACAAATAGGACACCCCAAATAACCATGTACTACACAACCGGATAATGTCCCATAAGTTGGAAAATCATGAATGGCACACATCAACATAGCTTTCAACGTAAACTCTTCTTTTCTAAAAGAGTCAAATGATTTCACACCCTCTTCCCACAACTCATTTAATTCTTCTACCAAAGGATCCAGGTAGACATCGATGTCATCACTTGGTGCCTTTGGCCCAAGTATCAACAAAGACAGCATCGAAAATTTAGGTCTCATACACTATGAAGGAAGGAGTTTGAGTGGGGCTAGGATCACTGATCATACATTGTGATTGGTGCTTAAATTTCCAAATGGATTGAAACCATCTGTTTATATAGCCAAACGAATGTTGCACTTTTCTCGAGCAAAATTAGGATACTCATAATTCATCCTCCTCCAAGCTATAGAATCAATAGGATGACGCATGAGATTACCCCTACTTATTCCCTAGCATGCCAATTCATTGCCTCCACTATCCATGGTACTGTGAAAAATCGCTTTAATCTAGGCCCAATGGGAAAATATTTCAACACTTTTTGAGGCACTTTTGAGCTTGAGATTGTGCCTTCCTTACCAGTAGACTGGACATATCTAGGTTCATCGCATACCGGACAACGATCGAGATTTTCATACTCCTTTCGGTATAGTATGCAGTCATACACACAAGCATGAATCGATTTATACTTCATTCCCATACCTTTCAAACTATTCTTCATAACATGATAGCTATTTGGAAGTGTATTCTCCTTGGGTAGTAAGCCCTTCACCCAATTCAGAATTCCTATCACGCTATTGCCAGACAAATCGTACTGCGTCTTCAAATATGCAAACCAACCATGGCAAGTAAAGTTGTTTGATCTTTCTCACAACCAGAGTATAATGGTTGGGTCGCCTTAAATTTTAAACTATGGTAGTTATCGTTAAGGTTTATCGTGATATCTTCACGAGCACTTGATCCTTGTACATCAATAGTAACCTCATTCTCCTCCGCTTCCTAAACTCCGTACGCATCATCAACTAAATTCTCTAACATATTATGATCTACGTCGTCCCCTTCTACATTTATCCTACTTGTTGAAGTTTGTTGTGAAGGTTGTTCGTGGACAAAAGAAACTTTCAATTCACCGTGAAAACTCCAAAATCGATAAATATCTTGCATACCCCATCTTAAAAAATGTAGTTCAACGGTTTTCCACTCAAACACCTTACCATTCTTACACCTAGCACATGAACACGAAAACTCTTCATCATTATGACATCTCTTTGCGTATTTCACAAATTCATTAGCACCTCTGTGAAACACCTCCCCCATTCTATTTGTCTCACCCATCCACTCTTTGTATTTAGGATATCCCATCATAGCTACCACAACTAATCACCTATTAAAGGTAAGAAGCGTATATTCATGGATTAGTATAAACAAAACTTATATTTATAGTATGTCTCATTTAATTATGCCTTATTTATATTCGATTTTTAAATTTCAAATTCAAATTCAATTTATAATAGAAATTCCTATTTCCTCCATCTCCTCTAAAGGGTGAGTGGTCCTATCCCATTCAAGGCCGCATATTTCTGTAATATACTTAATAGCTCACGCACATTGTTACGATTTGAGAAAAATTCGGCATCATATCCTCGTAGTTCTCCAAGTACACGACCTAGATTGGCAAGTGTGAGTGTTATTTCAATTGATCAATTGAAATAACAGTCACACTTGTCAATCTAGTATGTACCGAGAGAACATTAGGATCTGACTGCAGAACTTCCTCCAAAACTAACAACTTTAAGCCACTGAGAATATTATTATACAGAAATTATGCAGTCCCAAATTGTCCAAAGGGGACAATTCGAGAGATCTCATTACAGGGGTAATGACTCTCGAATGGGTCTAAGGGCTATTGAATTCGTACGCATAATAATTAGAAGACTAGTATCTATGCGTACTATATCTAATTTCAAGTATGTTTCATTTAATTATCATACTATATATATATTGTTCGTTATACAAAGTAATTTTCAAAAAAAGTTAAAAAATCTCAACCCTATATGGACAATAATCCAGTGGTCATACCACTTTTAAAATTAACCAACCAAACATCGCTCCACTATAATCCAACCAAAATGGCAACAACAAATGTGTATCCTATATAGGGGTGGGCATGATCCGGTCCGGTCCGGGTTTTGCCTATTTTTTGGACCGGACCGAACATTCGGTCCTCAATTTTTTTGGACCGAGATCGGACCGATTAATTCGGTTAACCTACTAATTCGGTCCAGGCTTTTTTCGGTCCGGTCCGGGGTAAAATTTGATCCTGACCCTATTTTATATATTAGTACATTTTATGAATTTTTTATCTATGTATCTCACAAATATATATTCAAACAAATAATACTCGAAACTCCAAGTGATATTTACATGGTTTTTTTTAACCCAAGTAAAAAAATGTTTTGTACATATATAAAATGTTCCAAATTAAATTCATAAGTTATATACATTAATTCAAAAACTATACATAAGAAACACAATAACATTATTTTTATTATATATATCTTGGAATCGGTCCGGTCCGGTCCAAATCGGTCTTTTAATATAGTGGACCGCGGACCGGACCGGTTTAATCGATTTTTAGGTTTTGTGAACCAATTTTCGGACTGGTTTCAAAATAGCCTTAATTTTCGGTTCGGTTCGGTTCGGTTCAATCGGTCCATTCGGGTCGGTCTTTTTTTTGTCCACCCCTAATCCTATACTCCTTCTAATTCATCTACTCAATTAATTCTTTTCATCAATTAAACTTTCATATGAAAGGGGCACTAATTATTAATTTAATGTGTATCCCAAACACTGCTCCACTATAATCCAATTCTTTTAATCAATTATTAATTTACTAATTTACAACGAGGGGAAATCCTACTTGCATATGAAAGGGGCACTTATTATTAATTTACTAAAAAAATTAACAACCAATCAATATTTAATCAATCAATTCTTTTTCAAGGGGCACTACAATATGAGGGCCAAAATCTAATAAACCAATAAAAATTTAATTAAAAAAAATACACACATGCACATATACACACACTCAGCCCCCCAGCCCTTCCCCCTCCTCCCCACTGCCACTCCCCCCCCCCCCCCCCCACACACACACGCATATATACACAACACACACACACACATGCACATTTACACACACATATATACACACATGCACATATATACACACACACACACACACGCACCCTCACCCATTCGCATCATTTCCCCCTTCCAACCCCCACCCCTGCCCCCTCCCCCTCCCCCCGTCACATACACATGCACACACACACACACATATACACACACATGCACATATACACACACACAAATGCAGCCCCACCCCCCTCCCCCTCCCCCCACCTCACACATGCACACACACACCCACACACATATATATATACACACACATGCACATTTATACACACATATATACACACACGCACATAAATACACACATATACAAATGGAAGAGAAATAGAGAGAAAAAACGTATCAAAATTGTAGAGAGAGAGAGAGAGAGGGAGAGAGAGCAATCGCTTAGAGAGAGAAATAGGGAGGGAAACCAAAATGGTGGGAAAAAAAGAGGGGGAGGGTTTTTTTGCTGTGAACATTGTCACGGACATATCACGGTCCTTGACCGTGATAACTTTATTATATTATGACGGTCATTGACCGTGACAAGGCTTTGTCACGGCCTTATCACGGTCAATGACCGTGACAAAAAATGCATGTTTTTTTGTCACGGTCAATGACCGTGACAAGGCTGGTCGGCTGAAAGGTGATAATTTGGCCTTTTTGGTGTAGTGCACGAACATAGTATCTTTGAGGACATTTTAGGGGGAGAAAGTAGGCAAAGTGACTGTTTGATCCTGAGTGTGGAAATGAACTATGTTTGATAAGTGTGCACAATCATATCGAATGGGAATCGGGGCATTTTGGCGCTTCATGTTTCTCAAAGACCATCGTACCCTTGCATATTGACACATATTTACAAAATCAACTTGCCGCAAAAAATTGTCAAAATTGGATCAAGACTAATGGTCCTCTAGTAAGTATAAAATTCTCAGCCCCAATTTTGGCCTTAATTTGGTGAGGAACTTTAGGGACAATTATGGGGTCCAAACCATAATTTGGCCCAACTCTGGCTTGTCCGAGCAAGCCTAATAATGCCAGATGCCAGTTCGGCCCAATCTATAAACAAAAAGGATTGGCACAACCATTTATCACGTGGATAATTATGAAATATTTATCCTTTAAATAAGCTCATTCGGTTACCGAAAATCTCGAACGAGATAGTTAGGGAATCACCACACGAGCCAATAGCAAGCCAAGTGAGTTCCTTGATCAATTCAACCACTGTAGTTCTACATGACAATAAATACAACCCACATCCCAGGGCTAAGGGGTATGTAAATTTTTTAACTTTAAGAGACACTAATAATAACTCAGTAACCTCTTCGTGAAACTTAGAAAATTTTCAAAACCACATATATTTGCGTGTTGTGTGACATTTGCATGTCATTTCTTTAATTGCTTTCTAGAATTTATTAATTGTGATCATTTCCACTCACAATAACAATTATGCCCAACATGATCGTTTATGGATATCTTACACACCTGGTCAAATTATATATCTTTACAAATGTTACACGTGTAGTTTATTTTTTAAGTAAATTGTTTTACAGTCCTTGTTTTGGTTTTGAGAAAACTCGAAAACAAAGAAAAAAAATTCAAGTGTATTGTTTAGTGTCTTTCGAGTTGCAAATGTCATATCATCCAAGACAAAGTACAATGAGTGATTTAATCGGACCTATTAAGACATTCATGCACTCATAGATTTGGTAAGTGATACGATGCAAATATTGCGTATTTCACCCGTTAACCTACGCGTTATTAGCCCCCTTGGGTATCTTAATCCCTACACTTATGCTCGTTAACTAGACAACCTCGGATTTCTATATATATGCATGCTTTGCAGGGGTTAATTGAGCTTTTGTAGGTATTTGGATGCTTAGTATGAAGTTCGGACGCTTTCCAAAAAAGTTTTATCGACTTTTGAAGCTTCGGAGGCATTTTAGTAATTTCATCATTCGGGTTTGAATCCCGATCTCTTCACAGAAGTTGAAGCCCTATGATTTCTCTTCGCGTGGCTGGCGACGGTGCATGAATCCGAGTTGTATCGAAGGATTTATGGCATTTTTGGATGGTTTTATCTTTAAAATCGCACTCAAGGTCACATTCAAGGGCATTTTAGTCATTTCATAATTTGGTTTTTTGGCCTAATGTCTTCTTGGTTGTTTTAGCCCTCAAAGTTATCTTCGCATAGCCTCCGACCGTGCCTCAGTCCGAGTTATAACGAAGAAGCTACGGCATTTTTCGTAAAGTTGGACAAAGCTGCATATTACAGACCTTTAGGAGCGAATCGATTCAGGCCGTCCGAATCGATTCGATTTGCCACATATTCTACTTTTCTCATTTCCCCTGTTTTCGAATCGATTCGGTTTCTACCGAATCGATTCGGTTCTGCAGATTCAATTTTCTTTTAATTACAAGTTTTTCATTAGGGTTTATATATAAAACCAATCCATCTCATTTTGAGATCACATTTTCATTATTAACATAGTTTTTCAAGGGTTTATTTGGGAGCTTTGTTCTTCTCCCCCATTTTGGGCGTTTACCCCTTTGTTTGTAAGTATTGTTTATTACTATTCATTGTCTTCTAGCTTAGTTTTCTTGCTTTATTGTTCATTTACTTGCTTTGATTATTAGTTTTGTTCATTAATTAGTTATTTTACTTAGTTAATTAGTGTAAAGTAGTTTAATTCATGTATTGCCCTTAGATAAATAGGGTCGGGGTTGTGTTCCACCATTAACGGGTTTGATCTCCGAAAATTAGGTTTTGGGTAAAATCGTGTTTAATTGAAATCGCGCGTATTAAAGTTTGATTGCTATGCGTTCACCTTTCTTTGTCACGCAACGTTAGAGTTTATAGCGACAATTCGAATTTAATTCGTGCGTGATAATTTTCGATTAAATGTCTATTCAAGCAACTTTGGCTTAAACTCCTTATTGCGTGAAGGTTATGCTTAATTGAATATGCTCGGTTAATAACTTTTGAGCTGAAATTCTAATTAGTAGTTATTTTTCCCGTGAACGTGTGTATGCGATTCTGATCCTCGCGTTATTTTTGTGTAGGGTAACTTATTCTTTTCTTTTGTCACCATAACCACTCATCACCTTTTCTTTTATTTATTTTACACTTTTATTCTTGAAGTTATAAAATAATTAAAAATCTAAAATTCAATCACTCCCTGTGGATTTCTTACGATACCCGACTTACCGTTGTGCTTGCCTCGCAAGTGTAGTAGTAGCTTAGGTTTTTGCATGTAGAGCGGGAGCCGAAATCAACGACACTATCACTACACGAACACTCGGTTTCCCTCGCATCAAAATGGTGTCGTTACCGGGGAGTGTGTTTTAGATTGTAATTGTTTTATTATTTCATAGTATTTTTTTCTTTTGTATTTATATTCTTTGTTTTAACCTTTTTTGGAGGATTGCGCATTTGATCGATAAGAAAATTTGATTCTCAATTGCGCACTTACTTGTTTGGATTCTCCATCTATAAACAACGAGATAATCATGTCCTACGATTATAGTTATTACAGTCATTCTAATAATTCATACTTTTGGGATAGTTTTCAAGTTTTCCATTTTCAAGATTTTCTTGAGATTGAAAGACTTGAAAACAATTATCGGAATGAAAATTGTTATTGGGAGCTTGAGTTGGATTCACTATTCTAATCCAATCACGATTCTTACTCCGATGATTTCGAAGATGGATTTCAACAAAATGAGGAATTCGAGGTTCATGACCCGAGGAAGCCTACTTTGGAAAAAAAAAAATTTCTTTACTCCCAAGGTTTGGAAAGCCTAAATGGTGCTGGATTGAGACTTGGAGCACTTTGCGATGAGATTAATTCTTATGCACAAAACAACGAGGAGGTGGAAACTTGTGTTTCATCTCAATTTTTCAAAGAATTTCTTATCGAATGTGAATCGTTCTCCCTTGAAATTCAATCTCCTTATGATGATGATTTGATTGAGATTGAATTTATTTCATCACCATATTCATTTTCCATTATTAAACCATTAAAATTATCGGTTGATTCCTATGAGTCGGTAGAAACTTTTAAAACAACTACACCTTTTGCCAATGAGGACTTTTGCCGGACTTGTTTTCCAAGATGGATTGTATCCCCATGTGTGCACCACCTCCCATTCCAATTGAAAGACCTTTGGGAGATGAGTCGATTTTTCTTGGACCTCTAGTGTACCTTTCCCCCTTGTTATCCAAATCCCCCATCGTCCGCCCAAAATTTCAAATTGACGATGGTTCACTTTTTCCACCACCCGCATGCATTCCGTTGTTCAAACTGAATTCCTATTTTTTGTTAGGCATGTTCGCTTTGGAGGGTCCACCATTCATCTTTCAAAGACAAATCCCTTTTTGGGTGGACCCTCAACTATTTAGACTTCTAGTGTATAGTTAGTGTGAAGTCTAAATAGTAGGTTGTAAACAGTTAGTTTTTTTTTATTTTGTCTTTCTTTAATTTTTCTTTCCTTTTAGTTTAGTCTAGTGTAATTAGTTAAACGTTTTGCTATTGCTTTTCGTTATGCTCAGTACTAACTTATTTTTGTAGATTCTTTGGACTCGTACTCAATGGGGATCGCTCCAATTTTGGGTAATATCATTATTTTCCTCTCTTTATGTTGTGTTCTTAACGCGCATTTAGGACAATGCAACATTAAAGTTAGGGGGTGTGTGATATTCTATCCATTTCATGTTTAGTCCATGGGTTTCATCACATTTTATTACTAAGCATGCTTTTTGTGAAAATTTGAAAATTTTCAAAAATATTTTCTTTCTTTTTTCTCTTTTATTGGGCATTTTGCCTTGTTTCCGATGATAAATTTCAATAATTGCCTGATCCAATAGACAATTCAATGATGCATATTCTCGATTTTAGAAGTTATTAGACTTTAGTCCTCAAATCATTGATATTATGAATAACTTCATGAATTAAACTTTATCCCATGAGCACATGCGCTTTTCTTGTTCTATTGATTTGGTTTAAGATTTTTATAACACAGTAATCTTTTATTGCATTGTATATACTTACACCGAGAACTCTTTGTACCTTTCGTCGTTTATGAGTGTATACACTATTCTTTCCTCTTTGAAAACGTTGAATTCATTGGTAATCTCTCTATTCTTTCATTGATCTTTCATTAATTGAGTTCATTCTTGAAATGTATTACTTGAGCATGATTTTCATATATTACTTAGACTCGAGAATTGCGTAAACTTTATAAAATGATCATAGTCCATCTTTGTTATATCACCCATATTTGCCTTCACCTCACCTTATATGTTTTCCCTAGTCAACCCCTTTGAGCCTAAATATTAACCTTTCGTTTCATTACCCAAAATCCCATAACCAACTCCAAATTGGAGTTATACACCATACATATTACCTTACATACCTTTGTTTGGAATGATACTTAGGATTGAATGATGTTATTTTCTCGTGGTTGTAATTTAAGCATATGAGAGTGAGAAAAGTAAAGAGAAGAGATGTAAAAAAAAGAGAAGTGAAAAGCAAAAGAAAATTAAAAACAAATGAGTAAAAGAAGAAAAGAAAAGAAAGAGAAAGTTGTAAATGTTGTATATAGTTCAATAAGCTTTTATTACTTTCCCGTTGTCATATTTATTGCTTGATTATGGAACTTTCTTTCCATTTTTGGTATTGCCCGCATTCTTTCCATTACTCCAACTTTTTCATCTCCGAACGCTTTGAATCCGTACATACATTCCTTTCATTTTGTACCGTAGCCTAGCCTACATTATAACCCTATCAAGTCCTATATGATCTTAGGGTGCATTTAATTTAAAAGTTAAAATAGTTTTGATAATTTGTGAAAATGCATTTCACCTCCTTTAATGAGCAGTATCTTTCATTGAGATTGCATGTTTTTATTTCCTATTTAGCGTTCTTCATTTGTGACATGTGTGCAACCTAGTTTCTATTTATATTTACTCTTTATGCCCGCATGTTCCGTATGTTACCTCCCTGTTTCGAGTGAATTCATTTGATAAGTGTAATACCCGCGAGGATTGAATATATGCACACTTTATGTTTATTTAAGTTTTTGGCAAATCATACTATGCATGTCTTCCCCCCCCCCCCCCCCCCCCCCCCCCCCCCCTCTCCCACTTTTAAGTTTCAATTCTATGAATACAACACGAGGGAAAGCCATTGAGATATAACAAACATTCATATAAGATAAAGACATGGAAATGAAGAAGGTTGTTTTGATGACATTATTGGTAGCTATGGTGTTTATGGCCACAATTGGCACCTCCACTGCCAATTTAGTTGCTAATAATAGTAAAATGTTGGACATGAACATCCTTCTCAACGTTGATAATTCCAGTGATCAATGACGTGGAATAACGTGCCCTCGTTCGAGCCCCTGCCATCCAGATGTATTTGTGTTTCCTTCAGAGAAAAACCTGACGGGTGTACGACAAAATACATATAAGATCAATCGACTTATATGTATTTATTTATGTGTATGTGTGTGTAAGTTTGTATGAAATAAGATATGGTGCTTGCCTTCATAGAGAGTGCTTACCTTGGAAGACCTACCCGCCCGGTTGTTCTTACATCCTAGTTGGTGATTCTGGTTTTGGTTTTTGTGTGGCTCTGTGATTTGGATTGAGCAACTCTATAAACAAGCACTCATATATGTATTCATCTATGTGTACGTAAGTTTGTATGAAATAAGCTCAAGGACATCTACATATAAGTATTTATTTATGCGTATGTGTGTAAATTTGTATGAAATAAGCTCGGTCAAGTGTTTAACGGGCATCTACATCTATGTATATTATGTTATGGATTAATGGAAATTATGCATGTGTTTATCCTACATTTAGAAAGTTTGATGATTATTGGTAGCCATGATTAATGGAAATTATGCATGTGTTACAAATCACAGCACTACGGGTTTCTTATTGAATTTTTTTATGAAAAAAATTGGACATAATCTTCTCACCGTGGAAATCATATCCATGAAATTTCAGCAAAAAAATTTAATTTTTTAGTATTTTAAAAAAATGGGATGTACTCGGGTTTGCACCAAAAGGAGTTCTTACTGAATGGGGTATATATATATATATATATATATATGATAATGAAACGATACTTAAAAATTAAAATTTTATTAATGTTATACAAATTATTGCTAATACACGTAAATTAATATGGATACATAAAATTAAACTAAGGTGTACTTTCTATAAATAATAAAATATAATAATAATAATAATAATAATGTAATAATTGGCCTCTAAAATGGATAAAACAAAGGTAGGAGAAGTACTTGGCTCGGGATGTTTTTATTGGGTATCCAAAGGTGTCACGGATCACTATAAATCTAAGCTAACGTATTTGAACGCATAAACATTCCAAGAAAGTTTATTTTTTGTCTCAAACAAAATGCGAGGAAATCACCACAAAGGTCGTGAAAACTTGTCCCCACATTATTAGCGACTAAGTGCAGCAATAACCAATATTGT
Source organism: Sambucus nigra (assembly GCA_949130495.1). Taxonomy (NCBI): domain Eukaryota; kingdom Viridiplantae; phylum Streptophyta; class Magnoliopsida; order Dipsacales; family Adoxaceae; genus Sambucus; species Sambucus nigra. Next base: position 100,005,854 of record OX422224.1, read on the forward strand.
AAAAGAAAAACGTATTGGTATCATTGATATTAATGTTTTAAATTACATTTATTGGAATTATGAAAATGCCATTTGTGACACAAATATATTGGTGAATACGTTTTTAGTTGTCAAATGCTATTAACAATAGTAGTGCCATCAAACAAAATATTGAGATTGTTTTGTGACGTAAAATTGTCCAAGAACCAGTGTTGAAAATTTATTTTTTAACAAGTATTTCATTATATAATTCTTCAATCAAATACGTTACCACAACAATAAACTAGGAGGCGATAATGAAATTGACACATCACTAATAGCTACCTAAAATCATTCATTGTACATAAAGATAATTAAGCTTGGAACAATAATTTATCTCCATAAATGTATTACATGTTCAATAAGAGAAGAAAATAAAAGAAAAACATGATGCAAAAAGAAGGGACGTTATACTAATAAGGAGAATAAAACCCGAGATATTTTGTGTGGCTTGGAAAACATTAAGAAAACATATTAATTTAAAATAAAAGAGCAATTCTACTATAACGGAAGCAATGATCAAAAAAGTTATGGAAAATTGGAAAGTGGGAGCATGAGAGCGATTGCAGATTTATTTTTTTGTTTTTTTAAATTCTACTTTTTAATAACATGAGAAACAAAATAAACCACTCTTTCCTTTCACCCTCAATTTACACAAATAAAAATGGTCATTAAAATTGTACTTAAAACTCACCCTAAAAAAGCACCGTCTATTTTTTTAAAATGTTTTTAATCCAACACTACATGTTTTGTACACACTCCAAAATGTTTTTTATTCACTTCAAAACGAAACGAAATCTTATTTTTTTGCCTGACACGAAAACAACTCAAATAAAAGTCACATTGTGACACGGCATAAAATCTTTTTTTTAATGAAACACTAACACGGTCAAAATAAGAATGACATAACACCACGGGACATGAAATATTTTTCTACCTATCTTGAACACGACCCAAGTAAAAGTGGTACAACTCTAAATAGCTTTTTTAAACCAAAAACGAACAAGGCCGAAATAAAACTGACACGACATGAAAATAAAAATAAAAATAATATTTCAAGTCGTGTCATGTCGTGTCGTATCATTTTGTGCCGTTTCAAGTAAAAAAAAGATTATGTGTCGTGTTTTAGTTGGGTTGTGTTAGTGTTAGGAAAAAAAATTGTGTCGTTCGTGTCTTGTTTTATTTATTATATGTTCATATTAGGTGAAAAATAAAATTTTGTGTCATGTGGTTTTTTAATTGGGTCATCTTGCATTTATTTGTTCCGAGTTAGTGTACGATAATTTCATGTTTTGTCGTCTCTTGTTTTAATTGAATTGCGTTAGTGTTGGGTAAAAAAAAATACAATTTCATGTAGTATACCATTCATTTGGGTCCTATTTGAGTTAAGTAAAAGACAATTTAAGTTGTGTTGTGTTGTGTTTAATTGGATCGTGTTCGTATTGAGGCGTGTTTTATCACAATAGTATTATCATTTTATTTTTCACCGTATATATATAATGTGTCGTGTCATATTGTATCGTGTTTTTCTGTTTATTGAGCACTTTGAAATTATAATTACATTTTTCACTTATTTAGTAAGTGAAAATATCAAATCAATTTGTGGCTCATATGATATTTATATAATTACTTTAATTTATTTATAGACAACGTAAGTCAAATTAGTCTGGTATGCAATCATTTTTGTTCCGTACTAAATATGTTTAGATCTGGAAACATAAAATAATAAATTTTATCAGACTGAAAGTTTTCAAGGAGAAAAATTAACATGTGGGCCATTTTTGTCTTTTTGTGAAATGCTTTGGGTTCACTCTTCGGTCCGTGTTTCGTGTAAAATAGAATTTCTCAAAAAAAAAAGCAAGAAAACAGATATATTTGATGCTATTTTAAATCAAAATAGCATGAAATATACGTTGGATCAACATTAAAATGTTTAATGTTGGGAGATGCGGTGAATATACATTGGACCCGATATATATATATATATATATGGAATGGGACACATCACATTTGATCAATAATGTTTTTATCTCTGTTTTCTCAGTTTTGTTTTTGGTCGGGGGTGGGGAGTTGTTGTCACGGGCACCACATGTATATATATATATATATATATATATATATATACTAGTGTATGTCCGTGCCTGAAGGCATTACGAAATTTTTTAAAGTACGTAATCGTGAAACGGCAATAATTTTTCAAAGTACGTAATAGCGAAACGCAAAAATTTCCAAGTGTAATTTTAAAACAATTGGCCATAATTAGGCATGTAAACGGATATTCGAAAATCCGCATCCGTCCGATATCCGAATCCGAATTTGCGGATATTTATACGAAAATATGGAAACGGATACGAATATGGATACTCTTTAAAAATATCCGAGAAAACGAATACGGATAGTACTAGTATCCGACAAGGATAATCCGTATCCGATGCGGAGTATCCATTTTATCGGATATCCGTTTTACCGGATATCCGTATCCGTCAAACATATGTTTAAAATGTTACTAATAATATTAGTATTAGTATTACTAATAAAATAATATTAAAACAAATCTTAATCGTTTATTCCCAAAACAAAATAAACGCATACTCCACTCAAAATAAAAACACCCTAAAGTTATTGTTTTATTGGGTATATTATAAAATGTCATGTATTATTATTTAATTGGGTATATTATCATGGAGTTACACTAAAATTACAATACACCTTATCGCACACAACATACACCGACTAAAGAGCATATACTCCACTAAAAAAAAACTAACTTCGTTTCATTTTCCTTCGTACAAAATAAGAGAAAAGAAACTCTCATGTGGTTGTTCGTTAGTTTCCTTAATTATAAATAAATGTAAGAGAGAAACAGAAAAGAATGTAAGAGAGAAACATAATAGAATGTAAGAGAAAAACATAAAAGTAAAGAGATGGTTTTGATTGTAATGAGAACTGAAGTTAACATGTATATTATATAGAAAATAAAAATGTATACTTACTAAAATAAAAATATCAGCATGTTTTGAAGATAAAAGGTCCATGAGGTTATCATTCTTAATAAATTTGATTAATCTAAAAGGTGCATATTTATTTCTACTGTCATGGAATGCGATTGTTATTTTTTTTTTTATGGCTTTAAGCTTATATGGTTGTAAAGTATGGATAACTTTAAGTCATATTATCATTACGGAATGATACTATTATTATGGAATCTATAATTGTTGATGTTAGAAGGCAGTAATTTTGTTACATATTTATTTGGATTGGATTGAATATTTTAATTGTTATTTTTTGCGATGGGTAAATAATGTAAACGGATACGGATATTATTCGAATCCGAGGTATCCGAGTGGATATGGATATGGATAGTTGTTTTAAATATCCGGGCGGATACGGATACTGATACGGATAGTACATTCAGATAGCGGATACGGATATGGAAAACATGGTATCCAATCCGTATCCGTCCGTTTACCACCCCTAGCCATAATATTTCGTATTTATAGGACTATTCACCATACTTAACAAGCAACAAATAGTCCAATAACATTCAAATAGTCTAAATTCATCAAATAAATTCACATATAATACGAAATATATAATATTCATCCATCGAATTCACATTGTGTCTCAAAAAAACAAAGTGTCAAATTTTAAAAAAAATTGGGCATAGTCTCCTTTGTTTATTGGACTATCCACCCTATTTAAGGGGTAACAACAAATCCAACAATATAAAAAAATCCCAAATTAGAAGATGGGAGCTAGAAGGCCGAAAAAGAGAATATGAATTTATTCTTTCTGTGGAACTTCCTCAAAATGTCTGTGCTGTGGTATTTGACCACCATTTGTGGGACTTCCTCAACGCATAGTGCGCGCATATTCCTGTGACAGTAGGCAGGTAAGAAAGGGCGTTGTCATAACATAAGGCCAACAAATGTTTAATATCCATTATGCCAAACTTAATAAAGAACATTATTGAACATTATTGAATTTCAAACTTAATTGAACATTATTGGTCCAAGCATAGATTTGCCTTCAAATAAAGCTTTAATTTTGGAACAAATTACCAAGTTTGAATCATAAGCATACGAAACCAAGGGGCGGGAGGGGGCTCCGTCCGGCGTCGGAGCCGAATTGCCCTGTGTGTGTGTGTGTGTGTGTGTATGTGTGTGCGTGGGTGTGAGTGGGGAAGGGGGGTTTACCAGCGGCGGGAAGGGGGTGGGATCTACGGTGAGGTGAGAGTGAGAGAGAGAGAGAAAACCGTTTGAGGTGAGAGAGTGATTAAAATGGAGTGAACATGCATACTCGCACGAAACCAAATGTTGAAAATGAAAAGAAGTGGAACTTTGAGAAAATTCCAACTTGAAACTTAAATGTTATCTATTAACTAAATGAAACTAACTAAATGATTGAAAGTAAATGATATTTAACGGATCAATTACTACGGATCTAACAGTCAAAGTAACATTCAAACTAAATGATTGAAACTAACATAAATGAAAATAACTAAATGATGTTAACTAAAGTATGCAATATGCATATACGCATTGCAATCTGCATATATGCATCTAACCCAAAATGACTAAACTGTTTCAAGTTTAGTGTCAATTTTATAGAAAATACTGTCATGTGTTGCATCCTCGGCCTGGTGGAACTGAATATATCACTACTTAAGTTCATGGGTTGAGTTATTAATCATAATCTTACCAAATAATTTTTCTTGACATTAGAATTGGTTTGCTCCTCCCTCCATGTTTTTTTATGCATAGTAAAATGCTAGGGAAAAAAATAGAAACCAATTAGTGAACCTGTAGTAGGAACAAAATTTATAAATTCCTACTCATCAACTCCTATATATAAGAAACACAATAATTTAGACAGGCTTAGGAGTAAATGTAAATATATATTAAGACCGTCATTAATGAGTAATAAAAATAAAAATGCTAAAATTGCATGAGAACTAAAAAATGCAGCAATGAATGAGATAGCATTATGTATTGAAAAATGCAACAACAATGTGTGCGTGTGTGTGTGTATGAGTGGGGAAGGGTGGAGGGGGGTTTACCAGTTGCGGGAGTGGGCGGGGGAGGGATCCCTAGGACCGCGTCCGATTGCCTCTGAGAAAAGTGGAAAAAGAGAGAGAGTGTGTGAGAGAGAGATAGAGAGAACCGAGTGAGGTGAAATCGTGGTGGGGGGGGGGGTGAGACAAATTTTGGGAAATGAAAATATAAGCCTTAAAAATGCTCAGGTTCAGATCAGGATACCTCTAGCATAATGGACACTGTTAAAACCCCATAATGAACACCATTGAAACCATATAGAGAATATACCTCACGTGTAACTATGCAAATGCCAAACGAAAACTTAAATGATCAGTATGAAGTCTATCCAGGGCTACTGTTAATGCTTTAAAATAAAGAGAAGCTAAGCCAAAAATAAAGAGAAGCTAAGCCATCTTTTTTCCAAAAACAACAAGCATGGTATCATATTGTTGACAAAAAGAAGTTTACACGTTAGGAAAAAATATAATCGCCCATAATGTATTTCCAACACTGTGCCGGATGATTTGAAAGCGAAATTTGTAATAATTAATAACAAAAGTTAAAAATACCGATTAAAGGAGAAGAGAGAAAAACCAAGTGTGCTTACCATGTTGCACCACCATCTAATCCTCAGTTGTGTCCTCCCACCAAGGTAACAAACAATGTAGACGTCCAATATTAGTCCAGTCTAAGCGAATGCTTCTCCATAAACGATTGCATGAATAAAGATCAGCTTATCAACAGCCACCGGGTGGTTGACTGCAAAGTCAATTGCAGAAAAAAAAATGTATCTGAACATACCTTAATGTGTCAGAACATAAAATGTATCAGAACATACCATCATGTTCATTAAAAAAAAAAGAATCCTCCATCACTTCCTGCATATTAGAAAAAATTGAATAAGAATGACATCAAAGTGGTTTTAGAATCACATCGTATTAGAAGAATTGCTTAAAACTGAACTAAACAAAGGGTGACTATAGAAAATGGTTTCCGAGTTCCAATACTGACTTCCAAGTTCAAAATGGTTTTAAAGTTCCAATACTAACACCATATTAGAAGAAGAAGAAGAAGAAGAAGAAGAAGAATAGCGGACAATTAACTGCATATATATGTACATGTACACGGTCCAAAAGCTATAATCATTATAACTGCATATATATGTGCAACTGCATATATATGCAGCATATGCATATATATGCACTGCATATATATGCATATGCAACGACATATATATGCAGTATATGCATATATGTGTGTGTGCGTGTGTGCATGTGTGAGTGGGGAGGGGAGGGGGAGGGGGAGGGGGGAGCGGGTGGATTGCATATATATGGAGATGCATATGCATATATATGCAATCTGCATATTTATGCGGTGCATATATATGCAGCTATCCTAATATATGGTTAAGAAGTTGTGACATATTAAGAAGTTGTTGGAACCATGAAACACCCTTGTGACATATTAAGAAGTTGTTGTAACCAAAATATGGTGTTGTAAACTCTCTTGCATTTGATATGGTTTTAGTTGCATGGAAGAAACTCTTATGCTACAACTAACAAATCGAAGAAAAATAATATATGAGACAGAAATTTAAAAAACAAACTCGACTACAAAATAATAGATTGCGTTAATATTTTAGGTTTTAAGCCCAAGACCTAATATCTCTACCAATTAGGCAACTGGTCATACAAGTTAAGCTACATCAAATATATCCGCTATCCATAAAAGTTATTGAAAAAAAATATTTGATGGCGTAAATAATTTATAAAATTAAAAGACACATAGCATTCATTATAAAAGACACATAACATTCATTTCAAAACAACGATGACTAAAAATGCACATAGCATTCATATTCGTAGGTTTCAAATTATAAAAAGCATACCAGATTGAACATTAATTATAAAGGACACATAGCATTTATTTCAAATTATAAAAAGCAACGACGACTAAAAATATAAATTTTATCAATAAAATTAATTATTTCGAAAGTTGTCAGTTGAGAGAATTAAAGAAGTTCACCCACACATAAAACATGTGCCAAAACAAAATTAACTATAAAATATAAATTATATACGAAATTGGAAGAAACAGAAAAAAACAAAAAAGTAATATATTATTCATAAAACTACATTGATAAAAGACTACATTGATAAAACTACGAACTTGTTTGCTTATGTGTTTGTGCTTTTTGACCCCCCAAATGTTAAATTCACATATAAGGTCTCATGCTTTTCTGACCCCCCAAATGTTAAATTGACATTTATCTTTACAACTCATTCAATTAAGAAGATATGTGATACACGTAAAGGGACAGAACATGGAGATAATAAGTAATTTCAAGATGTGCAAGGATTAGATTACTCATACCAAGCCTTCAATCTTAATGTTTGAGGCTCCTGTAATTTCAAGATGTGCATGATATGTGATATGTGATACACGTAAAGGGACAGAGCATGATTAACTCATTCAATTTTAATGTTTGAGGCTCCTATAATTTCAAGATGTGCATCTAAATGAGGGATCGCTTGCTAAATGGGGAGAAGAAAAGCCTACTCATTGGTGAGCTATAATGTAAAACCAAAAAACAACATAGAAAAAATAACTGAGACTGAATAGGTATCATACCATGTGTTAACATTCATCCTAACCTATATACTACATGTGTTGGTGTGTAGTATCAAACCAATGTCTTAAATTAGAGAGAATGTGTATACCTTATATAAATAGAAACCTGCATAAACAGATCTTGATCTGAAAAAGAAAAAACAATAAAACAAAAAAAAATTAGATCCCAAAATATGAACATAAACATGAACATAAATAGATCTTAAACCAAATGAACATAATATGTGAGATATGCATTCAGAAGAAGAAAATAAGCATCCAATATCTCTTAATCATACTCTTGCTCTCTAAGAGTTTCGCCATTGAAATCACCTTGAAAGAGGGTTTGATAGTATTTTCAATTCAATATGGATTCCAATTCCATGGAATTCAGTATTTTCCACATCAGTATGCAGTATTTTCATACTGAATTGATGGACCACATCAATATGGATTCCATCAATTCAGTATTTTCAATTCAGTTTGGAGTCCATGAATTCAGTATGGAGTCCACATTAAACCCCAAATCAGTAATAAAAAACATACAACAACAAATCAATTTGAAATCTGAAGTTAAGTACACAGAAAAAAAAACATACCCTTTGAGTTCTGTACACAGAAAAAAAATACCCTTTGAAGTTCTGTACATCAACATACCCTTTGAGTTCTGTACACAAAAAAAAATGTAACCAAAAAATGCAGAATCAATGCACAGAAAAAAAAGCATACCCTTCAAAGTTCTGTACATCAACATACCCTTTGAGTTCTGTAATTTTGGTTCGTTCAGGATGAAACTAATGGTTTCAACTGATCTTTTCAAGTGTTGCAAGTTCAGAAAACCCCAAATCAAAACTTCAAAAAACCCCAAATCCAAACTTGAAAAAGCCCCAAACCCAAAAGAGTGTGTGTGTGTGTGTGTGTGCATGGGTGACTGTGTGTGTGTGTGTGCTGTGTGACTGCGTTTGTGCGTTTATGTGTGTGCGTGTGTGACTGCGTGTGTGTGTTTTTGTGTGTGCGTATCTGTGCGTTTGTGTGTGCGTGTGTGAGTGGGGAAGGGGGAGGGGGAGGGATCTTACCTGGCGGCGATAGGGGGCGGCGGGAGGCAGGAGGCCGTATGGGTGGGTATTCTTTGGGGAAGGGAGAAACTGAAAAGAGAAACGGAAGAGAGAGCGAGGTAAGAGAATGTGAGAGAATGTTTCGGTAGAAAAGTAGGGGAAACCAACACACTACGTGATTTTACCTAAAAGCCCCAATTTTTGAATTGAAGGGTAAGATTGTTAAGTACAAAAAGGGGGGGGGGGGGGGGGGGGAGGGGGGAACCAAATAATTGAAGGGTAGGATTGTAAAAAGAAAGTACATATAATCTCATCCATTAAAATATGTAAGGACGTGGCATTCATCCGGACAGTTGAAAATGTACACATTTTCAAAAACCAAGCGCCCATATTATATAGATATTGGAGTGGGGTCACATCACATCTTTATTTTTGTTTTCTCATTCTTAATGTACATCGCCCAAATTATTATGGAGCACGTAAAAGACAGGTATTTTTCAGATTTTTTAAAAATAAATTTATGTTTATTACAATAATTAATATAAATACCTTTAGGTGTCGTTTAATAACAACCAAATTTCAGTTAAAATTTAAAAGTTAGAAAATTTTGAAAATTTCAAACTTTAACCTCGTTTGATTGGCTAAATTTGTCTTGATATTTGTTTTTCATCTACAACATCCATTAATCACAATTTGACACCTTTGGTGGCAACCAATTCTTTGGGAGGGTGTTTGACACGTTTGAGTGGCAAAATCACTCAATTTTTTTTAAACACTCTGTATATTTCGTAAATATATAAATACATATAGTTTGTAAATTTGTAAACATATATTTCGAATATTTATAATGTTAATGTTTATTAGAGTTTGGTTTACTGTTGATGTTGGTTTTTATTTTAGGATTAATTTTAGGGAATAATTCGGGATATTGTTGGCTTAAATTTGGGGTCAAAATGTTGGTTTAAACATTTGTTTCTCTTTCCATTAGATTAAATAAATTATGTTATTTTTGTTAAAGAATAAAAAAGAACCTAAAAAAATTCGGGCCAGGACCTCCCGCCCCCGAACCCCCAGATATCACCGTTAGACTAGGCCCCACTAATGAGAATTTCTACCGCCCTTCCTGTTTACAATAATTCAATACCAACCATTTTTCAATTATAAATAGTAGATAACAATAATTAAATATAAACCATTTTTAAATCATAAAACAGGACATTACAATAATTCATCGACAATTCTATAACTTTTTTTCTTACAAAACAATTTGTGAATATTGCATAAACTAACAGTGTCCAACAGTTATTTGTACGGGGCTGAGAATATTTAACTTCAGAATTTTGAACACAACAAGTGAAAAAAATGAGTACTTTTAACTGTATTTAATAAATGTTGATTTCTTTTTTGTTGAAGAGAAATATCGTTTCACGAGTTAACTTTACACGTTGAAAAGTTATAAATTTAATTTAAGAGAATAACAAAATGATGAAAGCCGGAACCATAACTGCGAATAAATAAATAATAGATGTAAAAAACAAAGAAAACAAATTCAACACTGAAACATGCTAAAGCAATCGGTAAGAAATGTAGGCAAGTGTAGCATGAATAAAATTACGAATTAATCATGTCATTAGGGGTCATGTTTTTCACCTAGCATTAATACAAATAATTTAAAATGACATGACACGATTAAATACAAAGAATTTAATGGCATGGCAGTATTAATTCAAAAGTTTACTCGTGCTATTCGTATCATATAGTATTTAACGTAATCTGAAAGTTATAAATCACGCTATTCGTGTCGTGTATTAAAGTCTAAAATAAAATAATTAGTAATGTATTAAAGTCAAAACATAGTTTTTTTTATAAATAATAAAGTTTAAAAAAAAATATGACTTATAAAAAAATTGTAAAAAACAAAGTTTAAAAAAAATGTAGTTTATAATAAAAGTTTATTCCAAATTTTATTAAGAAAAATGATGTCCCGTTTTTTTGTTTAATATAATTAACGTCAATTTTTTTCTGATAAAAAATGTCAATTTTTTTAAATAAATAACGAAACAATTTTTTTATTAATGTACATTTTATATTTTCAGAATATATGGATATTTTATATTCAAAATATATATGTTTTTTATTTTCAGAATATTACATTTTTTAAAATAAATAATATATTTTTCGTCAAAATATAATGTTTGCTGAAATCACATAAAGGGTATTATTGTCATTTGATGTTTAAATTTTTGAAAGGGTGTGGGGGAAGAAGAAGATGGTATGAAAATAGCTGGTCCTAAAAGAATTCAAAAGATAAAAGGAATTATCGTAAAGAGAAAAAAAAATATATAAATAATAAAAAATCGAAAGAGAAAAAAGAAAGGTTAAAGGCTAAATAATAACGTTATTTCCAACACACGCCATTATCCATTTCGGCTAATTGTCGACCACAGCAGTCCAAACACAGCAATCAATGGGGTGTGAGTTGCCACTTTCAGCTCAAACGTACGATGGACCATTATTCAACTACTACCAGCTGGTTGAATAGCATCCATTTATCATCCATGGACCATTTATCATTTCAAAGTTGTCTTTTTTTACCGAAATATGTACACAAACAAAAAATAAAGGAATAGTTAATGAATTTTTTTATTAAGATTTGTTTAACTCGTTTTTTTTAATAAAAACTAAAAATTTGGATTTTTAATAAAAACTTTTTTTTAAACTGTGTTTTTCAAATTGTTTTTAATTTTATTTTTACTTTTTATAAATGTTTTAAAAAAAAAAAAAAAAATCACTCTTTTTTTTAAAATGACTTTCATTCAAAATTTGTATTTTCAATAAAAGTCATGTTATTAAATGACGTAGGTCCGTACTAGCAGCACTAACCAATCGCAATGATGGTGTGGGTCCGAACCAGCGGCTCTAACAATCGCGATGATGAGATGGGTCCCCGCCAGCGGCACTAACTAATGGCGATAATGTGAGTCCGCGCCAGCGGCGCTAATCAAACGCGATGATGATGTGGGTCAGTGTCAGTGGCGCTAACCAATCGCGATGATAGTTTTTCATATTTTAAAAAAAAAATGCAATTTTTCATATGTTTTTAACTTTTTATAAATGTTTAAAAAAAAACATTACACTATTTTTTTTATTTAAAATGACTTTTCTTGAAAATTTGTATTTTAAATAAAAGTCAATTTTAAAAAAATAGTTTAAATGACGTGGGTCCGCGCCAATGTTTAAAAAAAAAAATCATAATTTTATTAAAAACAGTATTTAAAAAAAAACAGTTTTATTGAAAATGCAATTTTTTTGTTTTTATTCAAAAAAACAAGTTTTACTCTTTTTTTTCGTTTAAATGGCACTTTATTTAAAAAAAAAAAAAATTTCATACGTTATTTACAAAACCATTTTTTTTTTTTACTTTATTTAAAAAAACAAAAATTTTCATACTTTTACTTTTTATTTTTGTTTAAAACAAAAAAAAACTCTTTTTTGGGTTTACTTTTGGTTTAAAAAAATATTTTTTAAATTTTAATAAAAAACTGTTCACTTTCAATAAAAAAAACTGTTTTTTTATATTAATAGAAACAGTTTTTTTATATTAAAAATTATTTTTATATCCATTGTTAAAGACAAAAGAACAAGAACCTTTAAAAAAAAAGAAAAAGAAGGAAGCTATGTGGCCACGTCACTATGTACATCCTATGTACAAAAATTCGGTGTGCAAATAGAAATGCTCCACTTTATAATAACAAAAATGTTATTTTTACCGATTTTTTAACATAATTGTTTTAGAATAAATTGATGTGGCAGTTTGCTATTGGTTGATTTTTAGAGTTCACGACAGTAGGACCTAAAAATCAACCAATAACAAACTACCATGTCAATTTTTTCAAAAAGTTATGTAAAAAATTAAGTCACAATAGAACTACTCTTATAACAAATAACAACTTTAATTTGACAAAAATCACAGTGTTGTTCAAGGACAATATTATAACATTATTTCATTTAAATTATAGAGCTAACCAAACATTTTGTGATGCTCTTTTATTATCATTACATACTCTTCATAATTGTAATTTTATTTTAACACAACACTTACGGTGTTATTTTAAACAAATCACATTGTCATTTTAGAATAAATAACGGTATCAAGTTAACAAAATTAATATCGTCATTTTAACAAAATGTTATAAGTGTTTCTTTTAATTTAAATTTCAAAGTTTATTTAACAATGTTCACACACACACACACACACACACACACACACACACACATATATATATATATATGTGTGTGTGTGTGTGTGTGTGTTAAACAACTCAAATATTATAAATAAAGAATAAATAAAAATACAGTGATTTTTTTGTTTTTTTAAAAACATGAAAACTAATTTAAAAAGATCGTACCATATTTTTGAACAATAAGCCAGACATTAAGTAAAAACAGACTAGATAACTTATGAAAATGGAAAATTTGATAAAAGGAACCGTTGTGAATGCAAATAAAAAGAAGGGTCAAATACCGAAAAGTCCCTGAAATATTTTTTAATAAACATTTAATCAAAGTCTTTTATTTTGTACCAAAAAGTCTCAAAAATACCTATTTAACTAATATTTTCTTATTTTTAATTGTAAAACAGATTTTTTAATAAAACAGTTCTAAAAAAATATTTTTTTAAACAGTTTTTAAATTATTTTTAGAAAATGTTTTTTACCAGTTTTAAAACATTTTCTAAACAGTTTTTAGAACAATTTAAAAACAGTTTTTATAAAGCAGTTTTTTATTTAAAACAGTTCGTAAAATAGTTTTTGAAATATTTTAGCATAAAAAAAAAACTTGTAAGAAGTGGCAAATTGTTTGGCAATTAATTTTCATCCAAATAGCAAAGCAAAATTTGCCCACTTTGCATGCATTGGAGTTGTTGTACACGAGCAAATGGCTTGTAGGCAAATTTTGTTATTAAACAGATCAAAAAGTGGGCAAATGCCATATTTCCCCACTGATTTGACATTTGCCATGACAAATTTGTTAATCAAACGTGACAAGATGGATAGAGAAATATTTTGATTCTTTAGTTTTTCCCTTCAAAATGTGAAAAAGAGTCTCTACATTTGGAGGGTCGATTTCATATTGTGAATATTAAATAGTGTCACATCGCCTCTACATTCATTATAGAAGGCTGAATTGCATAGCTTTTTATTTTCTTATTAATAATTTATTAATCCTAGATGACATCTCATATTTTCTAACTCCACATTAACCTGAAAAATATAATAAACAAAGTCATAATACAGATATCCATTCCATTCCTAATATCAATTGCGGACCATTCACCACATTGTCAATAACCAAACCCAAAATTGAACCATTTTCCTTAAGTCTAAACACTAGATATTTGTTCACAAGTGGTACGCATGTCTTTCCTTTTTTTTTTTCTTTTTTTTTTTTATTTATTGCATCAAAACTGATTTGTTTTCATTTTTTTTTTACTACTTTAACTCAAGGTAAGATTGTTTAATTGGCACTGTTGTTATTTTTTTTAGAAATTGGAATCTTAAACTTCACTAGTTTTTAATCCTCGTTTAGAATAAATATTTGTATAATTTTTTTATGTTGTGTGTAATCCATGGAAACAAACATCCATGTTCGCAGCGGCCAAATACTGTATGGTCTTCTTTTTTGAATCCTATACCCCTGTTTCTCTCAATGTCATTACAAAACTATGTTATAGTAAAACTATGTTTAAAGTTACTGTAATTGTAAAGTTAACAAAAGATTTTGCGGGTCTATCGCAACGCAATAGCCTAATCATTATTATTTTAAAGTGGTATTTGGAAACAATATTTACAGTGTCACTTTATAATAAATCATAACTTTAATTTAACAAAAATCACATTGTTTTTCGAGCACAATATTATAACCTTATTTTATTTATTTATGTGTATGTGTCTAAGTTTGTACGAAATAAGCTCTAGCATGTGTTTAACGGGCATCTACATCTATGTATGTTATGTTATTGATTAATGGAAATTATGCATGTGTTTATCCTACATTTAGAAAGTTCGATGATTGTTGGTAGCTATGATTAATGGAAATTATGCATGTGTTACAAATCACAGCACTACAGGTTTTTTATTGAATTTTTTAATGAAAAAAATTAGACATGATCTTCTCACCGTGAAATTTCAGCAAAAAAAATCATTTTTTTACTATTTTAAAAAATTGGTATGGACTCGGGTTTGCACCAAAATGCGTTCTTACTGAATGGGGTATATATATATATATATATATATATATATATATATATATATATATATATATATATAACACATATGATAATGAAACGATACTTAAAAATTAAAATTTTATTAATGTTATACAAATTATTACTAATACACGTAAATTAATATGGATACATAAAATTAAACTAACACGTACTTTCTACAAATAATAAAATATATTATAATAATAATAATAATAATAATAATAATAATAATAATAATAATAATAATAACAATGTAATAATTGGCCTCTAAAATGGATAAAACAGAGGTAGGAGAAGTACTTGGCTCGGGATGTTTTTATTGGGTATCCAAAGGTGTCGCGGTTCACTACCAATCTAAGCTAACGTATTTGACCACATAAACATTCCAAGAAAGTTTATTTTTTGTCCCAAACAAAATGCTAGGAAATCACCACAATGGTCGTGAAAACTTGTCCCCACATTATTCGCGACCAAGTGCAACAATAACCAATATTGTAAAAGAAAAACGTATTGGTATCATTGATATTAATGTTATAAATTACATTTATTGGAATTATGAAAATGCCATTTGTGACGCAAATATATTGGCGAATACGCTTTTAGTTGCCAAATGCTATTAACAATAGTAGTGCCATCAAACAAAATATTGAGATTGTTTTGTGACGTAAAATTGACTAAGAAGCAGTGTTGAAAAATTATTTTTTAACAAGTATTTCATTATATAATTATTCAATCAAATACGTTACCACAACAATAAATTAGGAGGCGATAATGAAATTGACACATCACTAATAGCTACCTAAAACCATTCATTGTACATAATAATAATTAAGCTTGGAACAATAATTTATCTCCATAAATGTATTACATGTTCAATAAGAGAAGAAAATAAAAGAAAAAATGATGCAAAAAGAAGGGATGTTATACTAATGAGGAGAATAAAACCCGAAATATTTTGTGTGGCTTGGAAAACATTAAGACAACATATTAATTTAAAATAAAAGAGCAATTTTACTATAACGGAAGCAATGATCGAAAAAGATGTGGAAAATTTGAAAGTGGGAGCATGAGAGCGATTGCAGATTTGTTTTTTTTTTTTGTTTTTTAAATTCTACTTTTTAATAACATGAGAAACAAAATAAACCACTCTTTCCTTTCACCCTCAATTCACACAAATAAAAATGGTCATTAAAATTGTACTTAAAACTCACCCTAAAAAATCATCGTCTATTTTTTTGCAATGTTTTTTAATCCAACACTACATGTTTTATACACACTCCAAAATGTTTTTTATACACTTTAGAACGAAACGAAATCTTATTTTTTTGCCTGACACGAAAACAACTCAAATAAAAGTCACATTATGACACGACA
The DNA here is from genome assembly GCA_949130495.1 of Sambucus nigra. NCBI lineage: Eukaryota > Viridiplantae > Streptophyta > Magnoliopsida > Dipsacales > Adoxaceae > Sambucus > Sambucus nigra. Next base: position 100,022,215 of record OX422224.1, read on the forward strand.
TAATTTTTTTTTTAATGAAACACGAACACTGTCAAAATAAGAATGTCACAACACCACGCAACATGAAATATTTTTCTACCTATCTTGAACACGACCCAAGTAAAAGTGGCACAACACTAAATAGTTTTTTTAAACCAAAAACGAACCAGGCCAAAATAAAACTAACACGACATGAAAATAAAAATAATATTTCAAGTCGTGTCGTGTCGTATCATTTTGTACCGTTTCTAGTAAAAAAAAGATTATGTGTCGTGTTTTAGTTGGGTTGTGTTAGTGTTAGGACAAAAATTGTGTCGTGTCTTGTTTTATTGGTTATATGTTCATATTGGGTGAAAAATAAAATTGTGTCATGTGGTTTTTTAATTGGGTCATCTTGCATTTATTTGTTCCGAGTTAGTGTACGTTAATTTCTTGTTATGTCGTCTCTTGTTTTTATTGAATTGCGTTAGTGTTGGGTAAAAAAATACAATTTCGTGTATTGTACCATTCATTTGGGTCGTATTCGAGTTAAGTAAAAGAAAATTTAAGTTGTGTTGTGTTTAATTGGATCGTGTTCGTATTGAGGTGTATTTTATCACATATAGTATTATCGTTTTATTTTTCACCGTATATATATAATATATCGTGTCATATTGTATCGTATTTTTTCGTTTATTGAGCACTTTGAAATTATAATTACATTTTCCCCTTATTTAGTAAGTGAAAATATCAAATAATTCGTGGCTCATATGATATTCATATAATTACTTCAAACCCAAAATGATTTTATAATTTATTTATAGACAACGTAAGTCAAATTAGTCTGGTATGCAATTATTTTTGTTCCGTACTAAATATGTTTAGATTTGGAAACATAAAATAATAAATTTTATCAAACTGAAAGCTTTCAAGGAGAAAAGTTAACATGTGAGCCATTTTTGTCTTTTTGTGAATTGCTTTGGGTCCAATCTTCAGTCAGTGTTCGTGCAAAATAGAATTTCCCAAATAAAAAGCTAGAAAACAGATATATTTTATGCTATTTTAAATTAAAATAGAATCAAATATACATCAAAATAGCAACAAATATACATTGGGTCAACATTAAAATGTTTAATGTTGGGAGATGCTGCGAATATACATTGGACCACATCACATTTGATGATTAATGTTTTTATCTCTGTTTTCTCATATATATCGAGTGGGACAACATCACATTTTGTCACATCACATTTTGTCATATATATATATATACATATAATTTTATTATTTTAAATTTTTTTTTTTTTTTTTTTAAATTTAACAATTTTTTTAAGGTCTTTATTTTAAAAAAATACGAGTTATTATAGGCTGAATTTTATCACGGGGGCAAATTTATCGCTGTGCGCTCTACACGGGTATCCGCTAGTATATATATATATATTCCGTAAATAATTTCACCACATTTATTTCTATTTTCGAGCTTTTGTTTTTAATAGAAAAGGTTGAAAATTGATGACTTTCCAACTTTTTTCAATTAGACCAATGTTGAAAAATACTAATTTACCTTCGAATTATTTACCCTAGAAACATTTGGATTTTGCCACTTTTCCATCAAACATGACCTTATAATTATTAATATTAATGCAAGGGCGTCAATATTCCCACTCCAAAACAAATACTCAAGCACTTCATTTTTTTCCAAACTTTCTAAATGATCACAAAATCCCTCTCAAAACTTGTCATCTCGCTCCTTAACTTCAAGACCTCTTTCTCCTTTGCTTAAAATTTCTACACATCTCCGATTTTGATCAAAATTGTTCTTGGTTAAAATAATAATAATAATAATAATAATAATAATAATAATAATAATAATAATAATACCTCATTTTTTCAGAATTAAATATTATCATGAAAATTGAATTAAAAATTTCAGATTAAATTTGAGAATGCATTAAATTATAGGAAATTAAATTTAAAGTGAGAATGAATACTTATTCATAATTTCATAATTATATAACTCAACCGGGAATGATGGGTTCGTTCGTAAGAAATAAATCATAAAGTAAATTAACTTATGGTTGGGCGTTGATAAAATATGATACAAATGAGTATGTTAAAAAATATGTTCGGGACGTATTTTGGGAGGTTTTATGGGCTCGTTTAGGTATTTTAGATCTTTAAAAACGGTCCCGAGGTATGGGTATACAAATTGGGTAACTTTCAGGTTATTTGAGTAATGGGTTTGAGTCTATTTGGGTGTCAAAAGTTTAGGCCTAGGGGCCAACTCGGGATTTGAGCGGTAGTTATATTAATTGGGAGTTTAATAACTCCCTATCATTTTTATCCATGAACCCTAAAACACATTTTGGGAGAGAGAGGCAAGAACCCTAGCAGGAGAATTGGGTGAGAAAGATCCAAGGAGGAATCCAAGACTCAACCAAGAAGACATCCAATATCTAAGGCAAGAATTTTCTTGCTTAATTTTTATTGGTTCAAATTACTTCTTTATTCATTGTGTGTTGCGATCCATGTATATATTCTGAATTTAGGTATCTTGGTGATTTGATGATTAAAATTGAATATACTTATGATATAAGTGACATTTATGAGTAATTAAGGAATCCAGAATTTATGATAGTTCAATTATAAGGATTAAATGAATAGAAATCATGCTTAAGGTTCCTATGTAGAAGACTTTTACAAATTATAATAACTTAAAATATGATGATTATAGCTCTTGTATGTAATTGAAATTTGAGAGATTTATTGTTATGGAAATTCTGAATTGATAAGAAAATAGATTGGTCACTCAAATTTCTGAGATTTTAGAATGTAAATTCATTGTTAAAATACATTATTAATTACCCTGAGTTGGTGAACTAATTACTAGAGATTCATTTGGTGGGGCATACATTGGTAGGAACCTAGAAAATCAGGTTTTTCTTTAGAAAGTGTAAATCCCATATAGAAGAAAAACTGGGAAAATGAATTCTGGAGAAGCGAATCGGTTCTCCCCAGGATTCCTGGGGGCTTGGCCGCAGCATCCGCCGTTGGGTCCGGGTGATTTTTAGAAGTTCATATGAGTTGACGGAATCGTGTTCTGACAATCGTAGAATTTTTTAAAAATGGTAATGAGACAATGTTAATAAATGGGACATATTTAATTAACAGGAGTTTGAAGGATGCTATATAATTAAATCTCATTTAATAAATTAAATGTGGAATAATTATTAAGTGAGGATTATTACGGGAGGCACCAGTGGTAATCGTTGGATGATTACCTTATATATATATATATATATATATATATTGGGTGTGACATACCTGGTTCGTGGGTCGTGCTATAAGTTGGGGTACGCACGTTTGGGAGCGGAGCACACATCGCCACAGGTGGGATAGGCGTAGTGTTAGGTCATATTTTAGGCACTACGTGACAACGCCACTTATAGGAGTTAAGTGTTAATACTAGATCCATGTGACACCGCTTGGTATAGGTCGTGCAATGGTGAAACTGCGTAGGTACCGCCCCACTTTCTTATGTTTTGTTTTGTTCATTTTGGATAAGAGACCCCTACGGACTCACCGATAGAGCACAAACGATACACTATAGGTAGATGCCTTCGTTTCGCATATATGAAATTAATTGAAATAAATGAAGGAATTCCCGAGTCTAATGTTGTGGACTAAAGATGCAGACCCAATACTACGTAGTATGAATGATATTAGATGTTATCTCTTTATTAGTAGTATATCGGGGCCAAATTGGAAAACAATTACTTGAGAGTATTTAACTATGTTTCAGTACATTATCTTGCTATATTCATTTTTATACTACCCGTTGCACTTATTTTGTATCCATATCGGGTTATGGGTGGGTATTTGAGTAACACTGTTTTTCGGTGAGGGGTGAGATGTATTATTCATGAGAGTGATAATGGAAACACTCACTTTTAATTCACTGTACTTTTGCCCCATTAAAATGAGTAAGTTAATTCTTTAACACTTTAGGTCGCTGACCCAAAATTCAAATGCCCCCCCCCCCCCCCCCCCCCCCAGGTGTGCCTGAACAAGGATAATTGGATTGTCAAGAGATCCGTCTTTCCGTTGCTTCCATTTAAGAGATTTTAGTTATTGATTCTATCATTAGGCTGTCTTTTCATTTTGATTATTTCTGGATTGTTGTATGGGCATAAGACCGAAGTTTATTTCCTTTCAGTTGGGTTGAGATATTTGTAACACCCTGTAATTTTGAGTAATTTATTTTAGAGGTTAAATTTCATGTATGACGTAATTTAATTTAAATGGAAAATAATATAAAATTAGTAAATATTAATTTGTGAGAATAAGATTAATATATATGTGGTAAAATTACTAGTGTGTTTAAGTAAATTTAATTAAGTCAATTGTAGTGTCTCGTGTGTTAGTAGAACGTCGAGAATTGACGCTATCGTGATCGGGGCATTTATGCGGGCTATTTTGGGATAAAAAAGGATAATTATGTTTAGTGAATCAGATGGTAATTTTAACTGTGCGGTTGGTTCATAATAGGATGAAATAGTCTGAATTGAGTACCCGAGGGTAGTAATTGGGTTCCTGAGGCTTTCTAGACTCATGTAGGGGTATTTGGGTCATTTTAATGTAGTCTAATAGCCTAATTTCGTGATTAGAGAATTAAAATATAAGGGTTAGAGATGTGAGGAAGACATAACATTTATTCTAAACCCTAAGAGAGAAGGGAGAGAGGAGGAAGAAGAGAAATCAAAGAAGAAAGGTAGAAGAGCTTAATTTGGGAGGAAATTCAAGAATTCTAACATCAAATCAACACACACAGTAATTAACTTGCTGTAAATGGAATTGAGGTTTATTGATGTTCATATCATGGGCAACGTTGGGAAAGCAATAGCCAACCCTCTAGGCACACTTGGGCAAAGCTTCACTCAGTATAAATGGTTGCTCGAGCCACTTCTAGCCGAGCTACCATGACTTCAACCTATTCGGGGGAACCTCCTCGATGAATCCCAACCTTTTATCTTTGGCCTAGAAATAGTTCTTAGCCAATAAACAACATACCAAATACTTGAGCCACCTTCCAGCCGGGTAACCGTAAAGTCATACACCATCCATTTGGTTGATGTGACCACACATTTAGTGGGAGTCAGTTGTAACACCCCGTGTTTTTATTTATTATTTCAATTAATTAATTGAAATTTTTGGGAAAAATAAATTTTTGAATTTAATAATTTTTATTGGATAAATATGTTGGTTATGATTTCAGTAGAATAGAACTTCAAACGGAATTGTAATCGGAATTAAAATGGAGTTTTAATTGCATTTTTATTATATAGAAGAGTCCTCAAAACATAAAACTCTCTAAAAAAAATATTCAAAAATATTGAACAATCCGATCGAGCTAAATTTTTTTTTTGTAGCTTCCTATCGTCTTCAGCTAATTCTCTATAAAATTTCATCTAATTCCAACGGTCCGATCGTCCGAAATAAAATTTTTACTGTTTGTATCTTATTAGAGTTCTATTAGGATTAGGTTTCCTAATGACTATAAAATGACTCTAATTCGTGGGGGAACTTCTCATAATCACTTTTTCTCAAGTTTTTCACCAGAGAACACTTCTAAAAATATTTTCTCTCAACCATAATCATCAACCTCCAACATAATCAAGGTTTTGTCGCCAGATTTGAAGGCTTATTTGGGGTTTAATCAAGATTGGTTCAAGAACACTTTGCTAATACCTAAGATAATAAGTTAGGACGTACTGATAACTTGGGTACCCTTAGGTATGGTACTAAGGGGTATTTTGAGGATCTCACATAGATTAAGGGTGGGGTGTTTATAAATTGTGAATTGAGAAATTGAGAACTAATACCTAAGATAATAAGACGGGTATTAAAATATATTGGCGACATAATCAGCGAGGGCCGACAGTTTAAACGGGCCAGCCGGCGTTTTGAAAAGGGGATGTGTATTTTGGTGGAGAAATCACCCGAGACGGGAGGACCGCCATAATAAAATGAGATTATAATAAAAGTTGGTTAATTTAATTAAATCAACATCGTGGGACTTGGGAATTTAAAATCATATTGGTGTGCCTTTATAAATGGGATTTTTGCGGGTAGGTAGTGGTTTATATTTATCGCGTTTATATTAGTCCGTTTAATTTAAAATATTATATTGTGATATTTATTATGTATAATGATATTGTCTGGATTCAAGGATCCTATTTGAGAGGAGTAGTATGTATTCTTGCTCGGGGATTTGGCTCTGACCCATGCGTTGACTAATCTTTTTCAGGATTAGAATTGGAGAAGCTGCATAAGATTTTTGGAGATTATCATTTGGAGGTGCAGCTGGAGCGGATTTACTTTGTTGTTTTGTTTTAGCTCTTTCCTATCAGTCGTATTTCATTATGAGACTCAGTTAAGAGAGTTATTGGGCCATTCGGTTCCAAAGTTGTTTATGGGATTTATTTCAGTTATTCGGAGTTGGATCATTATTCAAATTTTTAATTAATCATTATTGGAGATTGGATTTTCGAAGTTAGCATGTGATCGATCTTTTATCGCTTAGTTGTTTATGATCATTTGAGGTTGATTCAATTATTTATATTATGGACTGATTTATTTATGTCTCATATCTGTCTCATGCTAAGAATGGTATTTTATTTACTCCAGCTCGGTTTAGTTTTGGTGGCGGCCGATGCCAGAATTAGGTGGGGTGTGACATCAGTGTTCATCTAGACATCAGTGTTCATCTACTTTATGATGTCATAACGTCTGGCATTGAGGAACACGAAATCACTATACTCAAGTGAGTTTATCCTTAGGATGGCAGGCCTAGTCAACCAAACCTAATTTCATAGTCGTTCTAAGGTAAGCCTTTGAGTTGTTACGTCACATCCTCATTAATGCCACTGTGATTCCAACTGGTTGAGCAGTTTCCCACTAAAATATACTATCCCGTGCATTTAATAAAGTATCCTTGATATTAATGTTACGGTACTTAGCATTTAATGTCAGTCAATCACATTTAATCCCAGCAAGGTTACTCGAGTAACCTTGCCTTCATATAAATACATGTAAGGACATATTTTCATAGGTCCGTTATCAATTTAGTATGTCATATACCGCTACACCGTCGAAGAGCATTCATGAGACATTTACATCTAAGACGGATCCGAAATATTCAAGTTCTTCATCATTCAAGGCTCCGCGAAGTTTACTTTGGTAAGGTTATGTTTTAAATACCTTTACTTTTCACTAGAGCTTTTGGGACATTTTTACAAAATATTTTTTAAGTGTTAGAGCAGACTTTTTCGTCAAATATTGAGAAAGAGTATTTTTTCTAAGTTTTGAAGCGGACCTCGATTTGATGCCCAGGTCGTTCGCGCGAGATCAGCATCTCGTTCGAATGAGATTGGAAGTCGCGTGATGTTGTTTGAACGACATGCGTACTTCGTTCGAGAGACATATGCTTCTCGTTCGAACGAGCTCGTATTTCGAGGCGGTGCACTTTTGTATAAATACTCATTAAATGGTAACGTTTTCATTAAGAAGTCCATACATTTTCCAGAACAGAAACACTGCCAAATCAGTAATCTTTAGGCTTCTTCTTTTAGGGGTTTAATCCCTTTTTGATTTACAATTCACAAAACTCACATCTTGCTTTAGTGAATTGTTTTGGTGTTCAAGAACACATCTTTGCCTTTGTTCATCTTTTGTGGAGTGAATCTCTACGCCATATGGCTGCGTGTCATTAAGGATCTTGCTGCGTGAAGATTCTTTGCTGAAGATAGGACTGCGAGTCCTTGGAGGGTGCTGCGGGTATTCTCTTGCTGAGTTCAAGACTGCGAGTCTTTGTGGGTTGGATACGCGTTGATCCATTGCAGATTTCTCTATGTAATTGTAAGTTGTGATTTATAGATTCATAGTGAAATAAAGGTTTTACCCGAAAGATTTTTTTCCCTGAAATCTGTGTCTCAGCATATTTGTTGTGTCGCATGTGGTATTTGTTTATGGTTTATCACACGCACCATAGATGCATGTTTAAGAGCTGAATTTATTTGGTTTAAAAATAGACTCTAATTAAATTAGTGTGCCAAATTAGATATTTGCGAATTTAATCAATTATCACACCGTTACGACTCTTCTCAAATTGGTATCAGAGCGGGTTACGCTAATTTATCGCGTATTCCTATTTTTCGCAAAATCGTGTGATACAGATTTTTTTTTTAAATCAGTTTTGTGAAAAATCACAATTTTTTCAATGGCACGCCCGTTTAATGAGGAGCCTATTTTTGAAAAAGTTCGCGACCGTGCTGTAAAATTAAAAAGTTTGAATTTGAAACTTTGCAAAAGAATTAAAGTTTTGGAAAAAGAAAATTCTCTCTTTAAAAGAAAGATTAAATATTTGCAAGCGTTTCAAACTCATAGTGATATTTATCGTGAGCACTTTGGTAATTTGTGTCTTGATTTTGATTCTTTGAAAATTGCCAAAAAGAAGAGTGATGAGAAAGTCCTAGTTTTAGAGAATGAATTGAAGGACTTAAAAAATTCTAGGGTTCCTGTCTGTGGCATCGAGGATAAAAAATTAATTGATGATTTTACGGCACGTGAAAAGACTCTTAGGGATAAGTTTATTTTAATTGAGGGGGAGCGTGATAAACTGTTAAGTGTAATTAAAAATTTGAAAAAGAAATCCCTGTCTTTGGAAGAGTATAATTCTTTGCTTGAGTCAAAAATTTTGAAGTTAAAAAATGATTTGACTGACTCAAGTAGGTTTGATCGTGATGGTAATGGATCATCTTGTTCTCATGCTTCTAGTGCTAAAGCCAAAACCATTATTTGTTTTATAGGGTCAACCGTTCCAAAGGATGTTAGAAAAGATCACACTTTAGATGTCGTTCCACCCGTTTACACATGCTCATATTGTGGTAGGAAAGGTCACATTAGGAGATTTTGTTTTGATCTTGGAAGAGATCCTAGGAATTCGAAGTCTAGTGTTTTGTTGGTTCCCAAAACCCCGTGTCGACGTGTTACATCCGTTTGGGTTAGGAAATCACTTTTGGATACACTAGATTTTAGAATAGTTGATTCTCATTTGCTTGCACATGATTCTTCTCTTTCCATATCAATAGATGTTTGTGTTTGCATGTTTGTCGTACGCTAGTTATGCTTTTTGATATATTTTTGCTAGCATTGTGACATTTACTTTTTGTACAGATTTTTGCTTTTGAAAAATTTTGAAAAATACAAAAAGATTTTATTTTGACAAAATTTTTGAAAAATCTAAAAATATTTTTGTATTTTGCTTACACCTTTTATGGATGGAAACTTAAGATGATCGAGTCACAACGTCATTTCCTTTTTTTCATGTGACTATTTGATAGTGTTTTGAGACAATAGACCAATTCATCCATGTGCTTTATAATGTTTGGAGTCATTAAGATGTAATTAAGTGTTACTTCCTACATGTTTGACTCATGTTTCCTTTATTGCACACATGCACGGATTTGTTTGATTATTGTTCTTGTCTTATCACATGTTGCTTGGGTGTTTTCTCTTCAATCCTGTCCTTTAAAACGAACCAAGCGCGATATATTTTGATAAGAAAATTGTACATATAAGAACCGTTTTGTGACTTTTTGTGCTTTATTTAAAAACGGGGAAGGGCTGCGAAAGGTTCATTTTGCCTTTGCGAATAATAAGCCATCGTTAAATTGGGCCTAAAAAATGGAGGAATTTTATTATCCGGGGTCCAAAGAGGTTAAAAGATCCCGAAAAAATTTAAAGGCAATAAAAAGAAATTCATGCCAATTATGGGCCATTTATGTTTTTGCACCAATTCTCCAAAGTTTGAGAATTTATATTACCTCTAAAAAGAAAATATATGAGGGAGTTTGGTTGGAGAATTTAAATCGGGTTTGCACGTCCTTGAAATGCTTAAAAATGCGCTACATAGTTTTGGAAGTTATGGGCGTGAAAATCATTTGACTTTGATTTGTTGATTTGTATAAGTCGATGTCATTTAAATTCAACAATTTTTTACACCTAAGGATACTTGTGATGTTCATTCGTTAGGAGTACACATATGCATCGTGCACATATGATTGATTGAGTTGATTTACCTATCGAATGTGTTCACACCCATTCATTTCGTTTCCATGACTTGGTTGTGTGAGTTTAATTCCATGGTGTGATTTTTTGTATCATATTTTTCAAAGTGGTATCTTATTTTTGTATGAAAAATTGAAAAATCCAAAAATAGTTTGTGAGATATTTTAGATATCCCTTTAAATGCACGTAGCTTGATTCTTATTTGCTATGCATTTTTATCGTGACACTCCATGTTTTGATTTTTTCTTCTTATCTGTCTATTTGGGGACATCATAAAAAGGGGGAGAAAGAATTATCATGTTATGGGGGAGTTTTTGCATTATGGGGGAGATTTGATTATTAATGCTTTATTCTCATATCATTTCAAACTCGATGCGTCACGAAGATTTTTGCTTTTTCTCATGTGTGTAGGTACAAAATTGAAGATTGATATGTTGCACACCCTGATGAGAAAAGCTTTGAGATTTGACGAAGATGATTGAAGAACAGTTTCGAGGTCTTGAAAATTTATTCATGGGAGGGTAGATTTGTATAGGAATTTTGGTTTTTGATAATTCGGATTTTTTATGTATGTACCGGCATAGACATAGGGGGAGATTTGTAAGGACATATTTTTATAGGTCCGTTATCAATTTAGTATGTCACATACCGCTACACCGTCGAAGAGCATTCATGAGACATCTACATCTAAGACGGATCCGAAATATTCAAGTTCTTAATCATTCAAGGCTCCGCGAAGTTTACTTTGGTAAGGTTATGTTTTAAATACCTTTACTTTTCACTTAGAGCTTTTGGGAGATTTTTACAAAATATTTTCTAAGTGCTAGAGCGGACTTTTTCGTCAAATATTGAGAAAGAGTATTTTTTCTAAGTTTTGAAGCAGACCTCGATTTTGACGCCCAGGTCGTTCGCGCGAGATCAGCATCTCGTTCGAATGAGATTGGAAGTCGCGTGATGTCGTTTGAACGACATGCGTACTTCGTTTGAGGGACATCTGCTTCTCGTTCGAACGAGCTCGTATTTCGAGGCGGTGCATTTTTGTATAAATACTCATTAAATGGTAACGTTTTCATTTAAAAAGTCCATACATTTTCCAGAATAGAAACACTGCCAAAGCAGTAATCTTTAGGCTTCTTCTTTTAGGGGTTTAATCCCTTTTTGATTTACAATTCACAAAACTCCCATCTTGCTTTAGGGAATTGTTTTGGTGTTCCAGAACACATCTTTGCCTTTGTTCATCTTTTGTGGAGTGCGTCTCTACACCATATGGCTGCGTGTCATTAAGGATCTTGCTGCGTGAAGATTCTTTGCTGAAGATAGGACTGCGAGTCCTTGGAGGGTGCTGCGGGTATTCTCTTGCTGAGTTAAAGACTGCGAGTCTTTGTGGGTTGGCTACGCGTTAATCCATTGCAGATTTCTCTATGTAATTGGAAGTTGTGATTTATAGATTCATAGTGAAATAAAGGTTTTACCCGAAAGGTTTTTTTTCCTGAAATTTGGGTCTCAGCATATTTGTTGTGTCGCATGTGGTATTTGTTTATGGTTTATCACACGCACCATAGATGCATGTTTAGGAGCTGAATTAATTTGGTTTAAAAATAGACACTAATTAAATTAGTGTACCAAATTAGATATTTGCGAATTTAATCAATTATCACACCGTTACGACTCTTCTCAAATTGGTATCAGAGCGGGTTACGCTAATTTATCGCGTATTCCTATTTTTCGCAAAATCGTTTGATATTGATTTTTTTTTTTAAAAATCAGTTTTGTGAAAAATCACAATTTTTTCAATGGCACGCCCATTTAAAGAGGAGCCTATTTTTGAAAAAGTTCACGACCGTGCTGAAAAATTAAAAAGTTTGAATTTGAAACTTTACAAAAGAATTAATGTTTTGGAAAAAGAAAATTCTCTCTTTAAAAGAAAGATTGAATATTTGCAAGCGTTTCAAACTCAAAGTGATATTTATAGTGAGCACTTTGGTAATTTGTGTCTTGATTTTGATCCTTTGAAAATTGCCAAAAAGAAGAGTGATGAGAAAGTCCTACTTTTAGAGAATGAATTGAAGGACTTAAAAAATTCTAGGGTTCCCGTCTGTGGCATAGAGGATAAAAAATTAATCGATGATTTTACGGCACGTGAAAAGACTCTTAGGGATAAGTTTATTTTAATTGAGGGGGACCTTGATAAACTGTTAAGTGTAATTAAAAATTTGAAAAAGAAATCCCTGTCTTTGGAAGAGTATAATTCTTTGCTTGAGTCAAAAATTTTGAAGTTAAAAAATGATTTGACTGACTCAAGTAGGTTTGATCGTGATGGTAATGGATCATCTTGTTCTCATGCTTCTAGTGCTAAAGCCAAAACCATTATTTGTTTTATAGGGTCAACCGTTCCAAAGGATGTTAGAAAAGATCACACTTTAGATGTCGTTCCACCCGTTTACACATGCTCATATTGTGGTAGGAAAGGTCACATTAGGAGATTTTGTTTTGATCTTGGAAGAGATCCTAGGAATTCGAAGTCTAGTGTTTTGTTGGTTCCCAAAACCCCGTGTCGACGTGTTACATCCGTTTGGGTTAGGAAATCACTTTTGGATACACTAGATTTTAGAATAGTTGATTCTCATTTGCTTGCACATGATTCTTCTCTTTCCATATCATATAGATGTTTGTGTTTGCATGTTTGTCGTACGCTAGTTATGCTTTTTGATATATTTTTGCTAGCATTGTGACATTTACTTTTTGTACAGATTTTTTCTTTTGAAAAATTTTGAAAAATACAAAAAGATTTTATTTTGACAAAATTTTTGAAAAATCTAAAAATATTTTTGTATTTTGCTTACACCTTTTATGGATGGAAATTTAAGATGATCGAGTCACGACGTCATTTACTTTTTTTCATGTGACTATTTGATTGTGTTTTGAGACAATAAACCAATTCATCCATGTGCTTTATAATGTTTGGAGTCATTAAGATGTAATTAAGTGTTACTTCCTACATGTTTGACTCATGTTTCATTTATTGCACACATGCACGGATTTGTTTGATTATTGTGCTTGTCTTATCACATATTGCTTGGGTGTTTTCTCTTCAATCCTGTCCTTTAAAACGAACCAAGAGCGATATATTTTGATAAGAAAATTGTACATATAAGAATCGTTTTGTGACTTTTTGTGCTTTATTTAAAAACGGGGAAGGGCTGCGAAAGGTTCATTTTGCCTTTGCGAATAATAAGCCATCGTTAAATTGGACCTAAAAAATGGAGGAATTTTATTATCCGGGGTCCAAAGAGGTTAAAAGATCCCGAAAAAATTTAAAGGAAATAAAAAGAAATTCATGCCAATTATGGGCCATTTAGGTTTTTGCACCAATTCTCCAAAGTTTGAGAATTTATATTACCTCTAAAAAGAAAATATATGAGGGAGTTTGGTTGGAGAATTTAAATCGGGTTTGCACGTCCTTGAAATGCTTAAAAATGCGCTACATAGTTTTGGATGTTATGGGCGTGAAAATCATTTGACTTTGATTTGTTGATTTGTATAAGTCGATGTCATTTAAATTCAACAATTTTTTACACCTAAGGATACTTGTGATGTTAATTCGTTAGGAGTACACATATGCATCGTGCACATATGATTGATTGAGTTGATTTACCTATCGAATGTGTTCACACCCATTCATTTCGTTTCCATGACTTGGTTGTGTGAGTTTAATTCCATGGTGTGATTTTTTGTATCATATTTTTCAAAGTGGTATCCTATTTTTGTATGAAAAATTGAAAAATCCAAAAATAGTTTGTGAGATTTTTTAGATATCCCTTTAAATGCACGTAGCTTGATTCTTATTTGCTATGCATTTTTATCGTGACACTCCATGTTTTGATTTTTTCTTCTTATCTGTCTATTTGGGGACATCATAAAAAGGGGGAGAAAGAATTATCATGTTATGGTGGAGTTTTTGCATTATGGGGGAGATATGATTATTAATGCTTTATTCTCATATCATTTCAAACTCGATGTGTCACGAAGATTTTTGCTTTTTCTCATGTGTGTAGGTACAAAATTGAAGATTGATATGTTGCACACCCTGATGAGAAAAGCTTTGAGATTTGACGAAGATGATTGAAGAACAGTTTTGAGGTCTTGAAAATTTATTCATGGAAGGGTATATTTGTATAGGCATTTTGGTTTTTGATAATTCGGATTTTTTATGTATGTACCGGCATAGACATAGGGGGAGATTTGTAAGGACATATTTTCATAGGTCCGTTATCAATTTAGTATGTCATATACCGCTACACCATCGAAGAGCATTCATGAGACATCTACATCTAAGACGGATCCGAAATATTCAAGTTCTTAATCATTCAAGGCTCCGCGAAGTTTACTTTGGTAAGGTTATGCTTTTGGGAGATTTTTACAAAATATTTTCTAAGTGTTAGAGCGGACTTTTTCGTCAAATATTGAGAAAGAGTATTTTTTCTAAGTTTTGAAGCGGACCTCGATTTTGACGCCCAGGTCGTTCGCGTGAGATCAGCATCTCGTTCGAACGAGATTGGAAGTCGTGCGATGTCGTTTGAATGACATGCGTACTTCGTTTGAGGGACATCTGCTTCTCGTTCGAACGAGCTCGTATTTTGAGGCGGTGCATTTTTGTATAAATATTCATTAAATGGTAACGTTTTCATTTAAAAAGTCCATACATTTTCCAGAATAGAAACACTGCCAAATAATATTTTATTGGAGAGATAAATAATATTTTATTGGAGAAATAATAAAATCGGCAATTGAGGTTAGAATTTGGAGTTGTTAGAAAGTGTCTCGAATGGAATTTCTGAGGGTACCATTATTTCCGGAAGGGTTGAGAAAGTCGAAATGACTGTACTTGGGGTCTATTTGGGTTCCGAAATAAATTAGGACCGTTTGACTCAAATTAAAGTCACCGAGTCATTTAAAGATGTGTATTTTCGGATTTAGGCTTAAAAAGCCTACGGGAGATATTTCTCCCAAAAGAAAGAAGAGAGAAGAAGAAGGAAGAAGAAAAGGAAGGAGAAAAAGGGAGAAAGAGGATTTTCCGGCGGATTCAGACCCTACGAACCCGAGGCAAGTGATTAAACTTGCTAAATAATTGTTGTGTACCATTTATTGCATGATTTGTGGATTGATTTTTGGGTTTTAGGTTAAAATGTTAAAAACCTAACTTTTGGGAAAACCTTAGATTTGTTGTGTGTATAATGGATTTAAGGTTAGAAATTAGTTTGTATGTATTCTAGGATGAATATTAATATTATACTTGTGTTTGGGTTGAAGAGAAATGGAGAGAAAACCATTAGAATGATTTTTGGGTATTTTGGCTACTCAAACAGTAGCCATTTTCGAGGTTCAGCAGGGCCGAATCGATTCGGCCCCCTAGCCGAATCGATTCGGAAATATGCAGATGCCCAGGTCTGAGTGACCGAATCGATTCGGCTTGAGGCAGAGTCCCAGGTCTGATGACCCGAATCGATTCGCCTTCCTGGCCGAATCGATTCGCTGGGCCGAATCGATTCGGAATAGGCCCGAATCGATTCGGAAACAGGGCTTTTGAGGGAAAGTTTTTCTAAGGAGAATTTCTTTCCGTTTTATTCGAGGTTATCGATCGGGGATCTCTATAGGAGATGTTTGGAATATGTTTTGGAGACTTTTAGAGAGTTTCCCCCACAAGATATTATTGGAGTCATGTAGACTTAATTTGAGGATTTCCGATTAGAGAATTTGGTATCTTCTAAGTGGGGGAGCCCACTTTCGTTTGGGATAACTTTAGAGGATTCTTAAATGAAATGAACCCTATTATGAATGGATGTTTACAAATTCTAATTGATGTGCTTTTGGATATGGAAATATCCTTATTAATGGTCGATTGGGAGATATCTCACATTGTGAGAAGTGCATTAAGGTGCAATAGGATATATAATATCCCTAAATAAATTGTATTGAAAGGCAACTCATTATTAGAAGCGTCGTAAGAGCTTCAAGCGAGAATTAGTATAGCATACTAAGTGGGTTTGATGTGTGAGGATTGAGCGTTAGTATATCTTGAGAGGAATATACTAAACTATGATGTTAATCAAATTACGCCTAAGAGCGTATAATGAAAATGAACATATTGTTGCAGGTATACCTTATACAATGGTGTATCTTTATTATGTGGGATGTATGTATACCTTATATGATGGTGTATATACATGTTAAGCATACCCCCTCCTTGCTATCATTGGGAAGTTTCGTGCGTTGAGGGTGAGCATCCTGACAAATATGCAGGGTGTGGATATTCCCCAGGTCATAGTCGTCCTTTGTGGTCAGAAAATGACATATATATATATTTATTTATTTTGGGGGTGAGAGGTCGGGGTATGTGATGCTCTCACTTGCCGGTTAGGAACTATGACCGCTTCCCGGACGTCGTGTGCGTGAGTTGATCACGAGGTGGGTGTCGTTGAAGCCCACCAGGTGGCCCCAGTTTGCTACGTTTATGGGCTGCTGGATGATGATAGAATGTGAGCCTGCGTCCTTCGAGTTATAGCTCGGTTGGATGGTTATTAGTTGCTTGTGTTTGTATTTGGGTGTCAAGGGCATAACAGACCTTAATGACCTACATTGCCAGGATTAGTGTATCGGGGGGGTTCCTTGTTTGCATTTCGCTTCGGCGAGACGTCCCACGCACGAACCGCAGTGTAATGTTGGAACTTGGGGATAAGTTTAGTCCTTAATGCTCATCATTATATTATATTATATATCTATCACATATCCCGACGATCGACAGTGCCAGGAGTAGTGTAATGGGGGGGGGGGGGGGTTCCTTGTTTGGATTTCGCTTCGGCGAGACGTCCCACGCATGAAACGCCGTGTACTGTTGAGACTTGGGAATATTAATTAATTAAAATTGGATACTAATCATTTGGGTTACATGCATCTTGCATTGAGGGCATAATGAGCCCCGAGGATCGATACGGTCAGGAGTAGTGTAACGGGGGGGTTCCTTGTTTGGATTTCACTTCGGCGAGACGTCCCACGCACGAAACGCAGTACCGTGTTGAAAATTGGGAGGAGTTTAGTCCTTAGTTCTTGATGCTAATAACTCATCTATTATTATTTATATATATGGTTTCTTGCCTTTTTGGGCATCACTAGAATAAATCTAGTACATGATATTGTTTATGTATTGTGATGATGGAGCATGATAGGATCATGTAACTTTATATGCTCAACAAAAGAATATTATAAAGATGAGCGTAATGTTTATATATAAGATAATAATTATAACTATTAGAAATGGATTATATGTAGAATCGGGTGATAGGTTAGATGGTTCCACTTAAATACTTTATTTGGGTTTAAGTTAGAATCCTCTTACCTAATTAGAATCGAACATCCTTTTTGGGAGACACGTGCATACGCTTAGTGTGCGCTTTAGATGAGAGGTGAGTTGAATTTCTATGGAGTGTTCGATTCCAGCTAAATCATGTAATAATGCATTTATAATTATTATGCATTTTAATACACTTGCTATAAATGTTTTTCACACTCGGGTTCTGACCCGTTTCTATTTCCCCTCCCCCATGCACATATATATTGTATTACTTCAGGTGTTCCCCCGCAAGGACGCCTTTATTATCCCTCCATTCAGGATTTGTGGAGCTGTGGCAGTAGCGGACTGTTGCGGCACTTGGTTTTAGTCGATTCCTATCTTTGTATATCTAGATTAGGATTCAGTTGTATTGAGTTAGTATTCAAGTGTTATAGAGTAACACTTTCATATGATTTAATTATCTGTTTATTGTATTGTCTGTTGCCCGACAGCATATTTGGGTATTTCATTGCTGGGATTTTTATTGTACAACGTATTGTACTCTTTCATTATTGGAGCATGCACTTTCCACATTATAGATTAGATGTGTATTGTTGGTTTTGTTGTTGTTGTCAAATAAAAGTTTCAAAATTGTTGGCAATTCGCACTTAATGATTTCGGGTAGTTAGCCTTATATTATAGTGTTTAGTTGTTGATGTTGAGACTGTGCCATCTGGGATACCTGATTTATGTAGTATAGGGCTGGCCACCCGTTATTATTTGGAGCGGGTTGTCACAGATGGTATCAGAGCATCAGGTTCTAGTGTCTTTAGGATCTGTGTGCGTTACTACGATCTTCCGTAAGCATTCTTGGTATAGAGCCTTATTGCTAGGACGGTTACATTCATATGTCCATATCTTTCTGTGAATCAAAAATATTGGAAAGGCGTTCTGATACAATTGTTCTTGTTTCAGATGCCACCGAAGGGAGGTCGTTCAGCCAAGGCAAAGAAAGGACAACCCCAATTGCCTCAAAGGAACATGACTACGGATGATGTTGCCAATATAGTGGCACAAGCAGTGACTGCTGCTGTTTCCACGATGGGTCAGCAACCTGCCGCTCGAGCAGCCCTACCCCATTTAGGATTGTCCTTTTGGGAGAGAGTGAAGGAAGACTTTAGTAAGGGGAATCCTCCCGAGTTTGCAGGGGGAGTTAATGCAATGGCTGCAAGTGCATGGAAAAATAGTATGCAAAGGCATCTTCGTATGGTTGAGTGCAGTGAGGTGCAGAAACAATTTTTAGTCACTTTTAAGTTATCGGGTGCAGCTCTTCATTGGTGGGAGTCTGTCACCACATCTGAACAGAGAGATACTTTTCCTATCAAAGAATTTTGGGGACTTTTTGATCATAGGTATTTGCTTTTCCCTACGCAGGATATGGGAATTTTTCAAGGAAATAGGAGAGTGGCAGAATATGAAGAAGATTTTTCTCTATGGGCGAGATTAGTACCTAATGAGGTAGATACGGAAGAGAAACGTATATCGAAGTTCGTTTGAGGTTTAGATTGGAAAATCCAACTACATTTGTTAGAAAGTCCTAAGTTAATGACTTTCGTCGAGGTTGTAAATGCGGCACTAGTAAAGTGTCGAGAGTATCGTTTTCATTCTCAAGAGGGTAAGAACTTTGGAGATTCGAGTTCATCAAGTAAGTTTGGCAAAGAGAGCGCTAGTAATGCGAGTGGGCAGAAAGAGTTCATGGGCAAGTGTTTCTTTTGTAAAGAAATAGGTCATAAAAAGAGAGATTGTCCTCAAAGAGGTAAAGGACCGCAAGTTGACGAAATTTTGGAAGTGAAACCCCTACAGCAGGTTCGCGGTCGCTTTAGACCGGGGGATTATGTTTGGGAGCCTATTGATGAGGATGGGCAATCGGACTAGAGATGGATGTTGTGAGTAATTCCCTTACGATTGGGATTATTACTATATGAAGTTTTGGAAATATCGTATGGGAAATACATGTGAATTGGGTAGTGCTTTAGCCCCTTTTGTTTATGTATGAAAGGTAATGACCCTAAAGGGGGAGTTTTGAGCAAGATATGCTCTTATTCTATTATCTTGGAAATGGTGATCAGTAGTAATGATAGAAGCTACTTATTTTTTTTTTTGTGTAGTCGTGATGGACTATTATAATTGTTGTATTCCAGACATGGAATTGCCTTATATATGGCAGTATATTGAGATGATGTAAGACATTCTTTATGTTTGAAGTGATTGTGGTTTGATGGGACGCAGGTAAAGTTTTAGCTCCTGATTATGATTATATTTGTGAGCTATATGTTATGCATATGATGAATTAAAAGACCTTGTGTTGGACATAAGGCATTTTATATTAGAATATATATATAATCTTTTTTCAAAATAAACTATTTTCAATATAAAACTTTTATCGGCCTTCGGGCCCTTTCAAACTAAATTTTCCACAAAAATGTTTTCAAACTTAAGTCCGGATCTAACAAACTCTCAATCCCCGACGTCGTCACACAGTAGTGTATTGGGAGGGTTCCTTGTTTGGATTTCGCTTTTGCGAGACGTCCCCCGCACGAAATTGGCGATCGTCAGGAATTGAGCGGAGTTATTTCTTTGGACCATTCAAATTTTCTCTACTAAAATTTTAGTCTTACTTATTGTTGGAAATGTGAAACTTTCGAGGCAAATAAAGCCTCATTATGATGGTTGTGAGCATAAAGCTCAATTATAAAGGGTGTATGGGCGCCCTTGTTATGGAAATAGGTTTTGTTTACTTCATAATTAGTGTAATAATAAAGTAAATTAAATCAATTCGTCGTGGGAAGTTAGAAGTTTGGAGATAGGATTAGTAATAATGGGTAGATTAGGACTAGTTGAGCTTTGGTAGAATTAGGCTTAGCTAAATTTCGAGGGCGAAATTCTTGTAAGTGGGGGAGTTTGTAACAACCCGAGGTCTTGGAGACGATAATTTATTTATTTCGGGAGAGATAAATAATATTTTATTGGAGAAATAATAAAATCGGCAATTGAGGTTTGAATTTGGAGTTGTTAGAAAGTGTCTCGAATGGAATTTCTGAGGGTACCATTGTTTCCGGAAGGGTCGAGAAAGTCGAAATGACTGTACTTGGGGTCTATTTGGGTTCCGAAATAAATTAGGACCATTTGACTCAAATTAAAGTCACCGAGTCATTTAAAGATGTGTATTTTCGGATTTAGGCTTAAAAAGCCTACGGGAGATATTTCTCCCAAAAGAAAGAAGAGAGAAGAAGAAGGAAGAAGAAAAGGAAGGAGAAAAAGGGAGAAAGAGGATTTTCCGGCGGATTCAGACCCTACGAACCCGAGGCAAGTGATTAAACTTGCTAAATAATTGTTGTGTACCATTTATTGCATGATTTGTGGATTGATTTTTGGGTTTTAGGTTAAAATGTTAAAAACCTAACTTTTGGGAAAACCTTAGATTTGTTGTGTGTATAATGGATTTAAGGTTAGAAATTAGTTTGTATGTATTCTAGGATGAATATTAATATTATACTTGTGTTTGGGTTGAAGAGAAATGGAGAGAAAACCATTAGAATGATTTTTGGGTATTTTGGCTACTCAAACAGTAGCCATTTTCGAGGTTCAGCAGGGCCGAATCGATTCGGCCCCCTAGCCGAATCGATTCGGAAATATGCAGATGCCCAGGTCTGAGTGACCGAATCGATTCGGCCTGAGGCAGAGTCCCAGGTCTGATGACCCGAATCGATTCGCCTTCCTGGCCGAATCGATTCGCTGGGCCGAATCGATTCGGAATAGGCCCGAATCGATTCGGAAACAGGGCTTTTGAGGGAAAGTTTTTCTAAGGAGAATTTCTTTCCGTTTTATTCGAGGTTATCGATCGGGGATCTCTATAGGAGACGTTTGGAATATGTTTTGGAGACTTTTAGAGAGTTTCCCCCACAAGATATTATTGGAGTCATGTAGACTTAATTTGAGGATTTCCGATTAGAGAATTTGGTATCTTCTAAGTGGGGGAGCCCACTTTCGTTTGGGATAACTTTAGAGGATTCTTAAATGAAATGAACCCTATTATGAATGGATGTTTACAAATTCTAATTGATGTGCTTTTGGATATGGAAATATCCTTATTAATGGTCGATTGGGAGATATCTCACATTGTGAGAAGTGCATTAAGGTGCAATAGGATATATAACATCCCTAAATAAATTGTATTGAAAGGCAACTCATTATTAGAAGCGTCGTAAGAGCTTCAAGCGAGAATTAGTATAGCATACTAAGTGGGTTTGATGTGTGAGGATTGAGCGTTAGTATATCTTGAGAGGAATATACTAAACTATGATGTTAATCAAATTACGCCTAAGAGCGTATAATGAAAATGAACATATTGTTGCAGGTATACCTTATACAATGGTGTATCTTTATTATGTGGGATGTATGTATACCTTATATGATGGTGTATATACATGTTAAGCATACCCCCTCCTTGCTATCATTGGGAAGTTTCGTGCGTTGAGGGTGAGCATCCTGACAAATATGCAGGGTGTGGATATTCCCCAGGTCATAGTCGTCCTTTGTGGTCAGAAAATGACATATATATATATTTATTTATTTTGGGGGTGAGAGGTCGGGGTATGTGATGCTCTCACTTGCCGGTTAGGAACTATGACCACTTCCCGGACGTCGTGTGCGTGAGTTGATCACGAGGTGGGTGTCGTTGAAGCCCACCAGGTGGCCCCAGTTTGCTACGTTTATGGGCTGCTGGATGATGATAGCATGTGAGCCTGCGTCCTTCGAGTTATAGCTCGGTTGGATGGTTATTAGTTTCTTGTGTTTGTATTTGGGTGTCAAGGGCATAACAGACCTTAATGACCTACATTGCCAGGATTAGTGTATCGGGGGGGTTCCTTGTTTGGATTTCGCTTCGGCGAGACGTCCCACGCACGAACCGTAGTGTAATGTTGGAACTTGGGGATAAGTTTAGTCCTTAATGCTCATCATTATATTATATTATATATCTATCACCTATCCCGACGATCGACAGTGCCAGGAGTAGTGTAATGGGGAGGGGGGTTCCTTGTTTGGATTTCGCTTCGGCGAGACGTCCCACGCATGAAACGCCGTGTACTGTTGAGACTTGGGAATATTAATTAATTAAAATTGGATACTAATCATTTGGGTTACATGCATCTTGCATTGAGGGCATAATGAGCCCCGAGGATCGATACGGTCAGGAGTAGTGTAACGGGGGGGTTCCTTGTTTGGATTTCGCTTCGGCGAGACGTCCCACGCACGAAACGCAGTACCGTGTTGAAAATTGGGAGGAGTTTAGTCCTTAGTTCTTGATGCTAATAACTCATCTATTATTATTTATATATATAGTTTCTTGCCTTTTTGGGCATCACTAGAATAAATCTAGTACATGATATTGTTTATGTATTGTGATGATGGAGCATGATAGGATCATGTAACTTTATATGCTCAACAAAAGAATATTATAAAGATGAGCGTAATGTTTATATATAAGATAATAATTATAACTATTAGAAATGGATTATATGTAGAATCGGGTGATAGTTTAGATGGTTCCACTTAAATACTTTATTTGGGTTTAAGTTAGAATCCTCTTACCTAATTAGAATCGAACATCCTTTTTGGGAGACACGTGCATACGCTTAGTGCGCACTTTAGATGAGAGGTGAGTTGAATTTCTATGGAGTGTTCGATTCCAGCTAAATCATGTAATAATGCATTTATAATTATTATGCATTTTAATACACTTTCTATAAATGTTTTTCACACTCGGGTTCTGACCCGTTTCTATTTCCCCTCCCCCATGCACATATATATTGTATTACTTCAGGTGTTCCCCCGCAAGGACGCCTTTATTATCCCTCCATTCAGGATTTGTGGAGCTGTGGCAGTAGCGGACTGTTGCGGCACTTGGTTTTAGTCGATTCCTATCTTTGTATATCTAGATTAGGATTCAGTTGTATTGAGTTAGTATTCAAGTGTTATAGAGTAACACTTTCATATGATTTAATTATCTGTTTATTGTATTGTCTGTTGCCCGACAGCATATTCGGGTATTTCATTGCTGGGATTTTTATTGTACAACGTATTGTACTCTTTCATTATTGGAGCATGCACTTTCCACATTATAGATTAGATGTGTATTGTTGGTTTTGTTGTTGTTGTCAAATAAAAGTTTCAAAATTTTTGGCAATTCGCACTTAATGATTTCGGGTAGTTAGCCTTATATTATAGTGTTTAGTTGTTGATGTTGAGACTGTGCCATCTGGGATACCTGATTTATGTAGTATAGGGCTGGCCACCCGTTATTATTTGGAGCGGGTTGTCACAATCGTGTGATATTGATTTTTTTTTTAAAAATCAGTTTTGTGAAAAATCACATTTTTTTCAATGGCACGCCCATTTAATGAGGAGCCTATTTTTGAAAAAGTTCACGACCGTGCTGAAAAATTAAAAAGTTTGAATTGGAAACTTTACAAAAGAATTAAAGTTTTGGAAAAAGAAAATTCTCTCTTTAAAAGAAAGATTGAATATTTGCAAGCGTTTCAAACTCAAAGTGATATTTATAGTGAGCACTTTGGTAATTTGTGTCTTGATTTTGATCCTTTAAAAATTGCCAAAAAGAAGAGTGATGAGAAAGTCCTAGTTTTAGAGAATGAATTGAAGGACTTAAAAAATTCTAGGGTTCCCATTTGTGGCATCGAGGATAAAAAATTAATCGATGATTTTACGGCACGTGAAAAGACTCTTAGGGATAAGTTTATTTTAATTGAGGGGGAGCGTGATAAATTGTTGAGTTTAATTAAAAATTTGAAAAAGAAATCCCTGTCTTTGGAAGAGTATAATTCTTTGCTTGAGTCAAAAATTTTGAAGTTAAAAAATGATTTGACTGACTCAAGTAGGTTTGATAGTGATGGTAATGGCTCATCTTGTTCTCATGCTTCTAGTGCTAAAGCCAAAACCATTATTTGTTTTAGAGGGTCAACAGTTCCAAAGGAAGTTAGAAAAGATCACACTTTAGGTGTCGTTCCACCCGTTTACACATGTTCATATTGCGGTAGGAAAGGTCACATTAGGAGATTTTATTTTGATCTTGGAAGAGATCCTAAGAATTCTAAGTCTAGTGTTTTGTTGGTTCCCAAAACCCCGTGTCGACGTGTTACATCCGTTTGGGTTAGGAAACACTTTTGGATACACTAGATTTTAGAATAGTTGATTCTCATTTGCTTGAACATGATTCTTCTCTTTCCATATGATATAGATGATTGTGTTTGCATGTTTGTCATACGCTAGTTATGCTTTTTGATATATTTTTGCTAGCATTGAGACATGAACTTTTTGTATAGATTTTTTCTTTTGAAATTTTTTGAAAAATACAGAAAGATTTTTTTTTTACAAAATTTTTGAAAAATCTTAAAATATTTTTGTATTTTGCTTGCACCTTTTATGGATGGACACTTAGGATGATCGAGTCACAACATCATTTCATTTTTTTCATGTGACTATTTGATAGTGTTTTGAGACAATAGATCAATTCATCCATGTGCTTTATAATGTTTGGAGTCATTAAGATGTAATTAAGTGTTACTTCCAACATGTTTGACTCATGTTTCCTTTATTGCACACATGCACGGATTTGTTTGATTATTGTGCTTGACTTATCACATGTTGGTTGGGTGTTTTCTCTTCAATCCTGTCCTTTAAAACGAACCAAGCGCGATATATTTTGATAAGGAAATTGTACATATAAGAACCGTTTTGTGAGTTTGTGTGCTTTATTTAAAAATGGGGAAGGGCTGCGAAAGGTTCATTTCGCCTTTTCGAATACTAAGGCATTGTTAAATTGGACCTAAAAAATCGAGGAATTTTATTATCCGGGGTCCAAAGCGGTTAAAAGAGCCCGAAAAAATTTAAAGGCAATAAAAAGAAATTCATTCCAATTATGGGCCATTTAGGTTTTTGCACCAATTCTCCAAAGTTTGAGAATTTATATTACCTCTAAAAAGAAAATATATGAGGGAGTTTGGTTGGAGAATTTAAATCGGGTTTGTACGTCCTTAAAATGCTTGAAAATGCGCTACATGATTTGTTGATTTGTATAAGTCGATGTCATTTAAATTCAACAATTTTTTACACCTAATATACTTATGATGTTCATTCGTTAGGAGTACACATATGCATCGTGCACATATGATTGATTGAGTTGATTTACATATCGAATGTGTTCACACCCATTCATTTCATTTCCATGACTTGGTTGTTTGAGTTTAATTCCATGGTGTTATTTTTTGTATTATATTTTTCAAAGTGGTATCTTATTTTTGTATGAAAAATTGAAAAATCCAAAAATAGTTTGTGAGATTTTTGAGATATCCCTTTGCATGCACGTAGCTTGATTCTTGTTTGCTATGCATTTTTATCGTGACACTTCATGTTTTGGTTTTTTCTTCTTATCTGTCCATTTGGGGACATCATAAAAATGGGGAGAAAGAATTATCATGTTATGGGAGATTTTTTGCATTATGGGGGAGATTTGATTATTAATGCTTTATTCTTATATCATCTCAAACTCGATGCGTCACGAAGATTTTTGCTTTTTCTCATGTGTGTAGGTACAAAATTGAAGATTGATATGTTGCACACCCTGATGAGAAAAGTTTTGAGATTTGACGAAGATGATTGAAGAACAGTTTTGAGGTCTTGAAAATTTATTCATGGGAGGGTAGATTTGTATAGAAATTTTGGTTTTTGATAATTCGTATTTTTTATGTATGTACCGGCATAGACATAGGGGGAGATTTGTAAGGACATATTTTCATAGGTCCGTTATCAATTTAGTATGTCATATACCGCTACACCGTCGAAGAGCATTCATGAGACATCTACATCTAAGACGGATCCGAAATATTCAAGTTCTTCATCATTCAAGGCTCCGCGAAGTTTACTTTGGTAAGGTTATGTTTTAAATACCTTTACTTTTCACTCAGAGCTTTTGGGAGATTTTTACAAAATATTTTCTAAGTGTTAGAGCGGACTTTTTCATCAAATATTGAGAAAGAGTATTTTTTCTAAGTTTTGAAGCGGACCTTAATTTTTTCGCCCAGGTGGTTCGCGTGAGATCAGCATCTCGTTCGAACGAGATTGGAAGTCGTGCGATGTCGTTTGAATGACATGCGTACTTCGTTCGAGCGACATATGCTTCTCATTCGAACGAGCTCGTATTTTGAGGCGGTGCATTTTTGTATAAATACTCATTAAATGGTAACGTTTTCATTAAGAAGTCCATACGTTTTCCAGAATAGAAACACTGCTAAAGCAGTAATCTTTAGGCTTCTTCTTTTAGGGGTTTAATCCCTTTTTGATTTACAATTCATAAAACTCCCATCTTGCTTTATTGAATTGTTTTGGTGTTCAAGAACACATCTTTGCCTTTGTTCATCTTTTGTGGAGTGCGTCTCTACACCATATGGCTGCGTGCCATCAAGGATCTTGCTGCGTGAAGATTCTTTGCTGAAGAGAGGACTGCGAGTCCTTAGAGGGTGCTGCGGGTATTCTCTTGCTGAGTTCAAGACTGCGAGTCTTTGTGGGTTGGCTACACGTTGATCCATTGCAGATTTCTCTATGTAATTGTAAGTTGTGATTTATAGATGCATAGTGAAATAAAAGTTTTACCCGAAAGGTTTTTTTTCCTGAAATTTGTGTCTCAGCATATTTGTTGTGTCGCATGTGGTATTTGTTTATGGTTTATCACACGCACTATAGATGCATGTTTAGGAGCTGAATTTATTTGGTTTAAAAATAGACTCTAATTAAATTAGTGTGCCAAATTAGATATTTGCGAATTTAATCAATTATCACACTGTTACGACTCTTCTAAAATTGGTATCAGAGCGGGTTACGCTAATTTATCGCGTATTCCTATTTTTCGCAAAATCGTGTGATATTGATTTTTTAAAAAAAATGAGTTTTGTGAAAAATCACAATTTTTTCAATGGCACGCCCGTTTAATGAGGAGCCTGTTTTTGAAAAAGTTCACGACCGTACTGAAAAATTAAAAAGTTTGAATTTGAAACTTTGCAAAAGAATTAAAGTTTTGGAAAAAGAAAATTCTCTCTTTAAAAGGAAGATTGAATATTTGCCAGCGTTTCAAACTTAAAGTGATATTTATCGTGAGCACTTTGGTAATTTGTGTCTTGATTTTGATTCTTTGAAAATTGCCAAAAAGAAGAGTGATGAGAAAGCCCTAGTTTTATAGAATGAATTGAAGGACTTAAAAAATTCTAGGGTGGATAAAAAATTAATCGATGATTTTACGGCACGTGAAAAGACTCTTAGGGATAAGTTTATTTTAATTGAGGGGAAGCGTGATAAAATGTTAAGTTTAATTAAAAATTTGAAAAAGAAATCCCTGTCTTTGGAAGAGTATAATTTTTTGCTTGAGTAAAAAATTTTGAAGTTAAAAAATGATTTGACTGACTCATGCAGGTTTGATAGTGATGGTAATGGCTCATATTGTTCTCATACGTCTAGTGCTAAAGCCAAAACCATTAGTTGTTTTAGAGGGTCAACCGTTCCAAAGGATGTTAGAAAAGATCACACTTTAGGTGTCGTTCCACCCGTTTACACATGTTCGTATTGTTGTAGGAAAGGTCACATTAGGAGATTTTGTTTTGATCTTAGAAGAGATCCTAGGAATTCGAAGTCTAGTGTTTTTTTGGTTCCAAAAATCCCGTGTCGACGTGTTACATCCGTTTGGGTTAGGAAATCACTTTTGGATACACTAGATTTTAGAATAGTTGATTCTCATTTGCTTGCACATGATTCTTCTCTTTCCATATCATATAGATGATTGTGTTTGCATGTTGTCATACGCTAGTTATGATTTTTGATATATTTTTGCTACCACTGTGACATGTACTTTTTGTATAGATTTTTGCTATTGAAAAATTTTGAAAAATACAAAAAGATTTTATTTTGACAAAATTTTTGAAAAATCTAAAAATATTTTTGTATTTTGCTTGCACCTTTTATGGATGGACACTTAGGATGATCGAGTCACAACATCATTCCATTTTTTTCATTTGACTATTTGATAGTGTTTTGAGACAATAGATCAATTCATCCATGTGCTTTAAAATGTTTGGAGTCATTAAGATGTAATTAAGTGTTACTTCCTATATGTTTGACTCATGTTTCCTTTATTGCACACATGCACGGATTTGTTTGATTATTGTGCTTGTCTTATCACATGTTGGCTGGGTGTTTTCTCTTCAATCCTGTCCTTTAAAACGAACTAAGCGCGATATATTTTGATAAGAAAATTGTACATATAAGAACCGTTTTGTGAGTTTGTGTGTTTTATCTAAAAACGGGGAAGGGCTGCGAAAGGTTCATTTTGCCTTTGCGAATACTAATCCATCGTTAAATTGGACCTAAAAAATGGAGGAATTTTATTACCCGGGGTCCAAAGAGGTTAAAAGAGCCCAAAAAAATTTAAAGGCAATAAAAAGAAATTCATGCCAATTATGGGCCATTTAGGTTTTTGCCCCAATTCTCCAAAGTTTGAGAATTTATATTACCTCTAAAAAGAAAATATATGATGGAGTTTGGTTGGAGAATTTAAATCGGGTTTTCACGTCCTTGAAATGCTTGAAAATACGCTACATAGTTTTGAATGTTATTGGTGTGAAAATTATTTGACTTTGATTTGTTGATTTGTATAAGTCGATGTCATTTAAATTCAACAATTTTTTACACCTAAGGATACTTGTGATGTTCATTCGTTAGGAGTACACATATGAATCGTGCACATATGATTGATTGAGTTGATTTACCTATCGAATGTGTTCACACTCATTCATTTCGTTTTCATGACTTGGTTGTTTGAGTTTAATTCCATGGTGTGACTTTTTGTATCATATTTTTCAAAGTGGTATCTTATTTTTGTATGAAAAATTGAAAAATCCAAAAATAGTTTGTGATAATTTTGAGATATCCCTTTGCATGCACGTAGCTTGATTCTTGTTTTCTATGCATTTTTATCATGACACTCCATGTTTTGATTTTTTCTTCTTATCTGTCTATTTGGGGACATCATAAAAAGGGGGAGAAAGAATTATCATCTTATGGGGGAGTTTTCGCATTATGGGGGAGATTTGATTATTAATGCTTTATTCTTATATCATTTCAAACTCGATGTGTCACGAAGATTTTTTCTTTTTCTCATATGTGTAGGTACAAAATTGAAGATTGATATGTTGCACACCCTGATGAGAAAAGCTTTGAGATTTGACGAAGATGATTGAAGAACAGTTTTGAGGTTTTGAAAATTTATTCATGGAAGGGTATATTTGTATAGGCATTTTGGTTTTTGATAATTCGGATTTTTTATGTATGTATCGGCATAGACATAGGGGTAGATTTATAAGGACATATTTTCATAGGTCCGTTATCAATTTAGTATTTCATATACCGCTACACCGTCGAAGAGCATTCATGAGACATCTACATCTAAGACGGATCCGAAATATTCAAGTTCTTCATCATTCCAGGCTCCGCGAAGTTTACTTTGGTAAGGTTATGTTTTAAATACCTTTACTTTTCACTTAGAGCTTTTGGGAGATTTTTAAAAAATATTTTCTAAGTGTTAGAGCGGACTTTTTCGTCAAATATTGAGAATGAGTATTTTTTCTAAGTTTTGAAGTGGACCTCGATTTTGACGCCCAGGTCGTTCGCACGAGATCAGCATCTCGTTCGAACGAGATTGGAAGTCGTGCGATGTCGTTTGAACGACATGCGTACTTCGTTCGACCGACCTATGCTTCTCATTGGAACGAGCTCGTATTTCGAGGCGATGCATTTTTGTATAAATACTCATTAAATGGTAACGTTTTCATTAAGAAGTCCATACCTTTTTCGGAACAGAAACACTGCCAAAGTAGTAATCTTTAGGCTTCTTCTTTTAGGGGTTTAATCCCTTTTTGATTTATAATTCACAAAACTCCCATCTTGCTTTAGTGAATTATTTTGGTGTTCAAGAACACATCTTTGCCTTTGTTCATCTTTTGTGGAGTGCATCTCTACACCATATGGCTGCATGTTATTAAGGATCTTGCTGCGTGAAGATTCTTTGCTGAAGATAGGACTGCGAGTCCTTGGAGGGTGCTGCGAGTATTCTCTTGTTGAATTAAAGACTACGAGTCTTTATGGGTTGGCTGCGCGTTGATCCATTGCAGATTTCTCTATGTAATTGTAAGTTGTGATTTATAGATTCATAGTGAAATAAAGGTTTTACACGAAAGGTTTTTTCCTGAAATCTGTGTCTCAGCATATTTGTTGTGTCGCATGCGGTATTTGTTTATGGTTTGTCACACTCACCATAAATGCATGTTTAGGGGCTGAATTTATTTGGTTTAAAAATAGACTCTAATGAAATTAGTGTGCCAAATTAGATATTTGCGAATTTAATCAATTATCACACCGTTACGACTCTTCTCAATACACCAACTAAACAGTTTACAAAAATGACAATCTTGATCTAAAATTGTTGGTGGATTTCCCTCGTACACGAGAGTTTCTATAAGAGCATTTATTGTCTCAAACATTCCCTTTGATTCCATTGATGTCCGCATTATTGAGCATTAAATGAGTTCGAAGTTCCTGCCTTTCCCTTATTGTGACAAGAGTGCTTGCTCCTTCTCCCTCTGATCAAGTCACTTGCTGGTCCCATTTATTTATTGTATTTACAGTGCATTTATGGTGTAAAGATCTCACTTAATGCTAGCTTAGGATTTTAATGTTATTGTCTCTCTTGACCTAATTTATTGTCACTATTAAATACTGTCTTGAGCATTAATTCCAATCTTGATAAGGGGTTACGCCTCGCTTGATACTAACTGTATTCCAAGAACCCACATCTTATATTTGGCGACTCTGCTGGGGAGTTATTCTCTTTTGAAAAGATGCCAGAGGATAACATTTCCAAGACCATTGATTTTGACACCATGCAATGTGAGGAACAAACAGGCCTCACCATACCAACTGATGAAGCTAGAGTGACGCGTGTGGAACCCGAATCAACTGCTACTGGCGTGACGGAGATGGCTAACACGGCAGCAGGAATAGGCCCACTGGAAATGATGGGGCTCATGGGCCTATTTACTTAGTTCATCAAAACCCTAGGGGCTCAAGCTATGTTGGGAATCACGAGGGGATCAAACTCTTTCATGACACCACCGGTGAGAATATCATCTCCCTCCGTCACGGGGGAAGGGGGACACACTTACCTTTAATACTGTTCCAACCACTACCCCACCTCTTATTATTCCACCTGTAGCAATAGAGCCAGTGGCACAAGGCCAAGGAATGGCTTCAATGGCACACGCAACGGCTAGTGGCGTGGGGAAGAGTGCACCAGGTGAACCGATAATGCCAGCTGTGGTGATAGCACCACCAATTTGTTCTCCACCACCTAGCACGGAGGAAATAAAGAAGGAGATGTTAAAATTCATAGAAGTGTCCAAGTCTGGAGATAGTTCCTCAGTTTACGACGACGTTCATACGTTGTACCCAGAGGAACAAAATAATGAATCGTCCCCGGTGGGTTATATTCCACCCATCTTCAAAAGTACACGGGGAAGGGTGTAAACCCTAAGGAGCACTTCAAAAGGTTCATTGAGAACCTTGGAGACCATTGTAACAATTAAAAGCTGAGACTAAGGGAGTTTTAAAAATCCCTGACAGAAAAGGCCTACACATGATACTCCCACATGGCCCCAGTCAGCGTAGCCACCTGGGAGGAATTGCATGTTTTATTTGTAAAAAAGTTCTTTTTGTCTGAGGACGAGTTTACACTCACGAAATTGGCGCACGATAAACAAAGGATGGGAGAAGATGTTGTTGTCTACATCAGGAGGTTCCATGAGCAATCTCTAGATGTGAGAGAAGAAACACGAGACGATAAGCTTTTGCAAGTCTGTGTAGAAGGACTGATGCCAGGATATATCTGCCACCTAATCAACAAAACACGAGAAGGTACGTTCACAGTATTCCTAAAAGAAGCAAGAGATATTTCCCTAGTGGTAAAACCCCCACCTGCCTTGTCACATTTATTACTAAGACCATCAGCTACCTCGGGGAGGGGAATACCCTCGAGGGTAAACTATGCAGACAATGTAGGAAGGGGAAAGGGTGGTGGCGGTCAAGGAAGAAGGGGGTAGAGGCAACAAGAGAGGATTTAAAGGCGAAGAGGACCACCCTGAGCTACCATGCACGAGGGATCAAGCTCTAAACCTATACGATCTTATGGTTCGGGACAAAGTTTGTAGACCGGTCAACATCAGTATAACGTAACTCTCTCGAGAGGATAGAGAGAAGTTGAATTATTGTGCACCTCACAATAGAGTGAACCATCGGACCAAGGTATATTTTTCACTATGGAGGTTAATAGAACATCATGTGAAGAAAGGAGATATTGAGTTTCCCCAAGGCAATATGAATGGCAATCCTCTACCATCTCACGAGGCCCACATGGCCAGTGCTTTTGATGAAGAAGCTGAACAACTCTGGAGGGAACAATGTCTCCTCAAGAAAGACTTTGATTAATCTCTGGAGGAATGTTACTTCAAACTAGCTCAGCTACAAGTAGAAGATGATACTGGCGAAGAGAATGAACTAAAAGATGAAGATAATCCCATCGAGAACTTGAGTAGACTGATGGAGGCCTATTCTTTGGGCGTAGTAAATGCAGTGATAGCCTACGACGAGGCTGCCTACAGATATGTGGAGGAAGTTTATGAACTCGAAGAAGAACCAACGGGCCCTTGGGTGTAATGCATAGTAGTTATACGCTCGTAGAAGTTTAGTTGGTTCTTCAACCAGGTTAGGCTCCCCGAGCACTCACAACTAAAAGTCACGCGATCCATCTTGGAGATCGCCAAGAAGAACATAGCGCCTGACTTGAAATGGAAAGGGTCCATGGTCAAGTTTGTGAGGAGGTATCTCTCGAAAGTTATATTTTCATAAGCTGACAGACCGATCAGCTACCCTCACAACAAACCTCTTTACGTTACAAACTCCGTTGAATGATTGTGTTTTCTCCCGTGTTCTGTTGGATGGAGAGGCATCCATAACATAATGCCCATCGAATATTTTAACTCCATTGGCCTATTTGAGACAAGGATAATGCCACACTAATTGGCAATCTTGGGGTATGACAATCAGTTGTCTAAATCCATGGGGTACGTTAGCATTGGGATCATAATGGGGAATATCACTTCCCACATTAAATTCCACATTATGGCTGTGAGCCATCGTATCAATAGTTAGTAAGAAGAGTGTGGATGCAAAACCATGGGTTGGTACCTTCTACTTATCATTAATGAGCCAAAGAAAACATAAAGGGCAAAGAGGTGGTGATTCGATCATCCAGGAAGCCTTTCACAAAATAAAAAACACACTTGGTAAACGCTTCCTTTTACACTGAACTGTTCGAGGAAGCCACGGTGGTAGAAAAGTATACTGGAGGAATAAGGATTCAAAGAACTTGAGAGAGGGTGCGTGCACATGCTCGACTAGTGGTTATACGAAGGAGAACATGATCAGGAGGCAGTGAGCCCCCCTATTTGTCGAGGCAGTTGTGTGATCAAATGGCATCGCGTATTGCTCCTATTGAGCACCAGGTCCAGTGCCAGAGCGTGCTTTGAAGGCATTCTATGAGAGAGCTAGAAGAAAATTGATGGAAAATGCCTCATAGGGAAGAAATTCCTAGGCAGTGCAAAAGAGTAGTTTTGCCTAACAATGGAATTATTCACAAACTATGAAGGTGTGAGCGGGCACCTGAAGGCTTGGATGATGAGTCTAACCCGGTTTATGAATGCTTCTTAGTTGACAACCAAGGTTAGTGCTTGGTGATTGATAACTCGAGCATCCAAGAGTTTATAGAAAAGGCAGAGGAGGAGCCTGGGTGCATGAAGGATAGACCCAAGCCATAAAGTTTAGAGCTAGAAAAGATAGACTGGGCTATGGAGGGGCATGACCCTAGCCTTATCTTCATCTCGAAGGACCTGGAAGGGTAATCTAGAGAGGTTTTATTCAAACCGCTCCAGGAGTTTAGAGACGTCTTTATGTGGAAGTATACGGAGATGCCTGGGGTTAACAGACAGGTGAGCTGCCATAAGTTGAACGTTCTGCCGTCGGCCATCCCAGTAAAGCAGGACACCTGAACATACATGGTAGAATTGGATTTAAATATCAAATAAGAGGTTCAGACGCTGCTTATAGCTAGCTTCATCATCCCCATCCAACACCCGATTTGGTTGTCCAGCATTATGCCTGTGAGAAGGAAAGACACGAGTCAGATCCGAATTTGCATAGATTTTAGGGACCTAAAGGAAAGATGAGTTCTCGTTGCCTTACATAGATAGGATGATTAATGAAACGACAGGACACGGGATGTAAAGCTTCATGGACGGTTATGTGGGTTACAACCATATCAAGATAGACCCATGCCATCTCAAGAAGATTGCTTTTCGAACACCTTTGGGCAACTTCATGTACACAGTTATGCCTTTCGATTTGAAAAATACATGAGCTACCTATCAAAGGACCATGATGGCTATCTTACATGACCTCTTCCAAAAGATCATGGAATTTTACGTCGATGACTTTGTAATTAAGTAAAAATGAGACTTCTCACTTGGACGATTTGAGGAAGGTGTTCACCCGATGTAGAAAGTACAAGTAAAAATTGAACCCTCTCAAATATATGTTCGAAATAATAAGTGGGAAGTTCCTCGGTTTTGTGGTAAACCCACAAGAAGTTCAAATGAACTTAGATGCACCAAGATGCACCAAGATGCCATTGACAAGATGCACCAAGATGCCATTGACAAGATGAAAACTCTCCTCACATATCCTCAGACGATGATCCCCTTGAAGGCAGGTATTCTTTTATGTATATATCTTACATCTACTGAATGATCCATTAGGGACTTATTAGCCCAAGAAATGAATAATATAAATAAATTTGTTCATTACCTGAGCATGATTATACATGGGCTAAAGTCCAGGTATACTAGCATCAAGAGGCATTATTTAGCCCTTTTATTTTAAGCCTTTATACCTTTGACTCACTTGAGTCTATATTGTATAAGTGCTCATCTAGTTTGGAAATTGTGACAAAATTATGTCCATCCTAGAAACCAAAGAGCGTCAGAAATTGCTATACCTATTCATCTCTCTTTCTTGTAGTGATCAAGACTATTGCCAACACTCACACACTTAGAATTCAATTCATGCATGCCATATTGCATTATAATATGTGTACATGTGTGGAGTGTGTTTAAATCCCTAAGTTTGATTTTTAATATTTTTTTGGGATTTTTTAAACTTTTTTTAAACAATGTTTTAATAATTAAAACTTGATTTAAAAAGTTTTGGGGTCAATCTCTTA